>OX104063.1:180002924-180031047 GCA_944474145.2 Dicrocoelium dendriticum
CGCCATTTGCGCATACTTATCTGCAGGACCGTGGATAATTTAGCTTCACCGAATTAGCGATCGCAGTAACGTATTCGGAGTTTATGTTGTATCCGCTGGGGGTTGTATGTAACTGGGCGTTTGTAGTAACCACAACGGTTGATGCAGGAGACTCATTCCGCCCACTTCTCTGTATGCCGTCTGGGTACTGGCCCAACCGCGGTGTAGTTAAAGTGAGAAGAGGTAGCCTCATACTCTCTTCCGTTACACAGTGAATAGAGAACTCGCGCGGAAAACCGATGAACGAATCAAGGAGTCATTATTGTGTCAGAGCATTCACAGCACAGCGAGGAGAACGTTCTATGAAAACGTCTGATCAGCTCGCTGTTGGCATATGCGTAGAATTGCGGAACTAGAAAGTCCGGTCTGATGCTGTAAGCTGTATAGGATCTAATCAAGGTACGTGCTGAATCATTTACGCTGCACGGTATATCGACGCTTGTTCTGCCGATTACTGGATTTTCCCCGGTGCTAGAGTATAAGCTGAAGGATTCACGGAATGAGATGGGGGACGTAGACGGATAAAGGTGTGTCGGATGCTGCGCGGGAGTTCGCCCATTGTTCAAAAGTGTTCGAATGGCCGCGCCTGAATTCAAACGAAATTGTTGTCTATCTGCGTCCGGAGTACAATCGGCAGGTCTAACCAAAAAGAGAAGTGTTACGTTTCGACGGGATCCGATAAATAGAGTGGGGTTTGTTATACAAAGTTTTCCAAGCCAATGTTAAGGAGTTATTAACTTCTAACCCTTGTGTGAACGTCATATCTGAAGAGTGATTAGCTGTTGGAGAGGCCAGGCACGCGAGGGCTATTTGGGAGTTGTTAGATAGGAACCGGAATAGGTTATCTTGATGCCTATGACGACGCTCATATTGAGTTCGGCGCCCTGCCCGTCAACGTTTTATTGCCACAGCTGAGTGCTTACATCGAAAGGTTCTAGTCAAAGATCATCGATCAAGGCGAGATGCTACGAAGGGGCTCCTACGAGGATTAGCCGACAGTTTGGAAAACTTGCTTAAAGACACTGCAACTCGTAAATGACGATGGCAGTGCTGATATCGCGACTGGGACTGGTGTCGCGGGTGGATAGGCGACTGCCTACTCATCCTTCACTCGATGGGTCAAAGAAAGCGACCAGTATCCTCCGCACTTGGGTGAGACCCGCCTGAAAGACTAGTCAGGTTGTTGGTGACGTGGGCTGAGGCTGGGGTCTACTCAGGGCTAGGGACTACGAATAAAAGCTGTAGAAGGAGCTGAAAGACCCTAGCAGCTGCAGAAAGAGCCTCAAAGCCGTTGGCAATCTGAGCGCATAAAAATTCCTGTTTGGCAAGGCCGGAGGAACAGTGCGTCGACACTGGAGCCGCGCCCGCCGTGGTGATCACTGGGACAGCGCACCTTGACCTGGATCTGTGCCTTCATCCATCCTGTGATCGAGTCCGATCTGCGTGCTGCCGTTTGCCTGAAAGAGTTCTTATGTGAAATGTGCCTGCAGAAGCAACCACAGGCTACGTCTGAGCTTTGCAGATCGCGAGTCACGGGCGGATTCAACGGTTGCCAGGGGGGGTATAACAGCTCCTTTACTACACAAACCAATGTCATCCTTCTAATCTTCTACTTACGACTATGGAAACGAAACGTATGGTATCTTGGTCGTATAGCCTAGGGAGTAGTTTAATTCGGCGGCGTGGAAAATCAAGTCAACGGGTGACCACTGCTTTACTTGACCCGGGAATCTGAGTCGTCACTTTTTCGATGAACAGCGTTTGCAAAGGCAGTGACTTAACCTGCCAGACCGTCAGTGGACAAAAAGCTACGGTTAACGGTGATTTAACGGATAAAGGCTCGCAAGTTTGTACGCTGGAAGTTGCAACCGCGGAAGGAGGGAAATCACATGCAGGTGGATCAGCGTGGTCGTCAACAAGGTTGCCAATGGTAACAGAGTATTGGACCGGAGCCAGAGTAGCCTGCCAGTTGGGAACACTTAATGGACCTACCGTTATCGATGTTGCAGTGATGAAGGTGTCGGAGTGCTTGTTTAGTCATAAAGTCCGCAAAGCGCCATTGGTGCATGAGCAATCCGTGACGGAATACCGTCATGAACCCCCTTGCCATACTGTACGGAACACCGTTAGTGGGATCCCTGCTCGGGTGCCGGTTGGGTGGAAAAGCGGTAACGAATCTTGTCTCCAACTCTGCAGTGTAAAGTTGACGCCTGACTTCGAGCTTTCTTGAAAAGATGTATGAGTTGGGAAATTCACTGAGCCATGTAGCTCAAGACGCGGAAGTTGCTTTGAGGATAACGCGATAAGAGTCAGATGAGTCATCTATAAATAAATAATTAAATAAATAAATACTTTATCTCGTCGACGATGTGGTTCACGATTCTCAACGGGGCAATTTTCCCTGGAAATGCGCATGCCCAAAAGTTGCCGAATCTAACTATCCTGTCGCTTTACGCGACAGATGACTAGGATGCCTTGCGCTACAAGGTCGTCGTTGCCGCCCAGAGTTTACATCTCAGGAGTGACAGCTGAGCGTGCCGTTGCAGAGTACGCGACGAGTGGGTTTGTGAGAAATGATTGACTCCGAGGACCGCTTGAGTGAGAAAAAAAGGCGATCTGGTATCTGCCACATTCACGCGAGTGACGCACCCCAGCGAAGCCCCGGGAAAGTCGTGTCGTTTTCGGTCTGTGCCAGCAACCTACCAGGGTATCTGTCATTAAACCAACAATTGTTGTGAAGGGGCCCCGACTTATAGTGGAACAGCTGGTTGGCGTTTGTACGGGAGATTCAGACTGGACTAAAGGTGAGCAGTAGATGCCGGATTAAGAAGAATCGCATGTTTCACCAGGTGATGGTGCCACCGGAATGATAGAGTGGGGACTATTGCGTTTCTGGTGGTGGGCAAACGGGCCGAGTGCACGAGATCGACCGAAAGCGTTCCGCAGTGACCGGTCCAATGCCCTGTCGGTGCACCCTCCTCGGCGCGACGCTGCGGCGTCCATTGTGCCACTCAGAAGGATCCATATGCAGAATGCTCACCAGATAGCTGAGTATCCGCGGAGGCGGACGGCTGAATCACCGATGCAGCGATGTTTCTATGTGTCGCGACGTTGGCCTTGTTAAGCTGAGGTAGCGTTAAGAAGTGCGAGTCGTCCTCATTACACAATTAGAAAGCTGATTGCATCCAAGGGTGGGTTTCCACTTACGGAAATTGGAAGTGAGTAACGATGATCAAACTTCTGGCAATCAAATGATGACGGAGTGCGACTGCCCAACGATACAGTCCCAGTTGACCATTCAGTCGCGAACATGTAACACACTACGTTGGGACTAAAAGGCACTTGGTCGCCGACGATTGGCAATTCACATTTAAGCGGAGAAATCGTTTCGATAAGGGGATGGCACTCGGAAGAAGCGATTGTGTCTATGTGCATCGCCGCGATGTTGAGACGACACAAAGGTCTGATAGCAGACCGGTTCTGTATGACGTGCTCAAGCATGGCTGTAGTGCCAAGCCATCGTAGCCGAGAGGATTTGCTAGGGATCCTAACAGGTATAGACGGGCCGGAACGGGGAGGAAAAAGGGAAATGGTATTGCTTCCTGCGGGACACCTCAGCTACTGAGAGGCGATCTGAGGATTCCCCGTGTGTTAGACCGAATCCATCACGGACGACTAGGCAGCTCAATGTGGATCAGAACGGTTTCAGAACAGGGATACGTGCGCTGTGTTCGTCAGGAGTGGTGGGCCGAAATAATTTCAGATTTGGTCTCTTCTGCATTATGGGATAGTCCGAGTGTAAATCGCCAGAAGATGAAGGACGAATTCCGGCGTCTTAGATTATCCTTACCATCCGCGGTCCTTGCCTCCGCTTAGCCATGTCAAGCAGTTGAGGATTTGCTGCTAGACTAACCTCCGATATTTTGGACTGTCTGTTTAGACTAGGTCAAGAATGCTGACAGAATACACAACAGAGACTATTTGCGTTTCTTGTGGGGGCCAAAGGGCCGATTGCACGAATCACCGAAAGCGTTCCGCATGACGGTCTATCCCTTCGGTGCAACCTCCTCGCCATGCTGCGCGTCATTTGCACTCAGAAGGACCATAGAAGATTGCAGAACTGAGTATACGGAGTCGACGCTGAACCTGATGCAGCGATGTTTCTATGTCGACGATTGCCTGTTTAGTTGTGGTAGCCGGGAAAAAGCTAGTCTCCTTATCACACCATTTGAAGCGATTGCATCCAAGGGTGGGTTTCACTTACGGAAATGGAAGTGTAACGATGATGACGAGTGCGTCTGCCAACGAATCAGTCCAGTTGACTTTACAGTCCGAGAATGTACAACCTACGTTGGGAATAAAATGACACTTGTCAGACGATTGCATAACATTTAGCCTGAGAAAGTTCGAAGGGGATTGCACTCGAAGATCGATTCTGTCTTTCATCGCCGCGATTTATGACCCACTAGGTCTGATAGCACCGGTACTGTTGCGTGCCAAGCAGCTGTTGCAATCCTTCGTACGAAGAGGATTTGCTTGGGATATACAGGTAGACGGACCGGAACGGGAGGATTGGTATTTATTCCTGCGGGACACCCAGCTACTAGAGCGATTGAGGATTCCTCGATGTGTTAGACCGAAGCCATTCACCGACGACGACATGCAGCTGCATTGTTTCTCAGACGCTTCAGAACATGGATACGGAGCGGCAGTTTACGTCAGGATTGTTGGCCGAAATAATCAGATTTGGTCTACTCTCATTATCGGAAAGTCGCGTGTATCGCCGATAAGAACAGTTACAATACCGCGTCTAGAAGTAACCGCCGCGGTCCTTGCCGTCCGGTCAGTCATTCAAGCAGTTGAGGAGTTGCAGCTAGACAAACCTCCGATATTTTGGACTGACTCGATGGTGGTGCTGCAGTTGATCCGGTGCACGACCAAGAGATTTACAACGTTCATCGTGAACAGACTGTCCGAGATACATCAGTTCTCCGACCCGAAGCAGTGGAGATACGTCGAAACATCTGCGAATCTAGCCGACATAGCCTCTCGCGGATTACGGGTGTGTGATGGAGTTCAAATGGGGAAATGGCTTGAAGGAGCTTATTTCTTACGCCTCAAAAAAAGTGCATTGGCCGAAACTTCCGGAAAGTTTAAGCGAAATCCCGAATGAGTGGTTGAAGAAGGAGCATGTTACAGTCCATAGTGCAAGATTAACGAACACTTGGTTAGACAGGTTCGCAAGCTGTAGTAGCTGGGTCAAGCTCAAACGATGTGTAGCCACATTACTCAGATTTAAACGGTACTTGCTGAAAAGATGCGGAAGAGTTCTGAATAACCCGACTGATGGTCGTTTGACGTTATCTGAACTAAACGAGGCCGAAGTGGAGATAGTGAGAAACGTGCAACAGATCTCCTCCGCGGAAGAGATTAAAGTACTGGGAGCGAATCGACAGAAAGAAGCAGTTAGATGTTTGAAACGTTCCAACTGTTCGTTGAAGGGACTCTGCTCATTTTTGATTAACGGCATCCTACGAGTTGGTGGCAGACTGAATTGGGCACCACTGGCGTATGACGCTAGGCATCCTGTCCTGCTACCTGCCCAACATTACGTGACTAGACTAATTATCTTAGATTGCCACGAGAGAAACGGTCACGTCGGCGTGTCTCACGTCCTTTCTGAACTGCGTCAGCGCTATTGGATTTTGCATGGTGTTTCAGCAGTCCGCAAGGTCCTGAAGACATTTGCACGCTGCATGATATGGAAGGCTCAGCCTTGTGAACAACAGATGGCCCCTCCCATAGAGGATCGTTGTATTGGTATACCAACCGGCGTTTGCGGCTGTTGAGGTTGACTATTTTGGACCACTACTGGTGAAGGAAAAACGAACAACGGGGAAACGGTACGGTTGTATATTTACTTGCCTCTCAGTAAGAGCGGTACACATAGAAATAACGCACGCTATGGATACAGATGCTTTCTTGTGCGCCTTCTCAAGATTTGTCTCGCGACGTGGCGTACCGCTGAGAGTGTACAGTGACAATGGACAGAACTTCCGTGTAGCTGAGGGTGAACTGAGAGGTATAATACGATCATCGGATCAAGATAAATTGAGCCGAATGTTGAACGACAGGAACTGCGAATGGATATTCAATCCGCCCTATGCGAGTCATCGTGGAGGAGCGTGGGAACGTCTGATCCGTTCAATACGGACGATACTTAGAGTGGTACTCGGTAATCGGCTTGTTAACGATGAAATTCTTCAGACAACCTTAGTGGAGGTGGAAAGAATACTTAACCAGCGACCCTTGGTACCCAATCCCGGTCACCCCGATGAGTTCGGTGCTATATCGTCCAGCCAATTATTGACCTTAACAGCAAACAGGGCACTGGACCCAGACCAGGCAGGAATTCCCCACAGGCTGACGAGACAATGGCGCCAAATGCAGCAGCTGTCCGATGAATTTTGGAAAAGGTGGTTAACTTGTTATTTGCCGATTTTGCAGTTTCGTCAAAAGTGGCACACAAGGAGGCGCAGTTTACGGAGAGGTGATCATGTTCTAATCGCCGATGTACGCACGCCAAGAAATCTGTGGCCAAAGGGCATAATAGAAGAAGCGAAGGCTGGGCGCGATGGACTGGTCCGGGAAGTTCTGATACGTACAAACAAAGGAACATTACGGAGAGACGTACGAAAAGTGTGTCTATTAGGGGAGACTTTGGACGAAGAATTCAGCGAGGAGGCCAAAGACGCTGGGGGAGGGTGAATTCTAAATTTTTGATTCTGAGCTATACTACTGCAGATTTACCAGTAGTTCAATTTCTTTATATTTTTCCCGTTGGACGGTGTGGCACGAGTTTACCTGTTCATGCACAAATGTTCGGCTTTAACAAACTGATAAAACCCCGCAATTTTTCTGCATTTATTATCTTTTTTTCTTTGCTTAATTGTTGTGAACTTACGGTTTGCGTCTCATCGGTTGTAATTTGTTTTACTGTGCCAATTTTACGGACTATTCGCCATTTTGCGCAGACTTAACTGCTGACGTGGAATAATTGCTGCCCGAATTAGCGAGTTACATTACCTATTCGTGAGTTAATTGTATTCTTTTTTTGTTTATTACTGCTATTGTAGAACCACGGTTATTCAGTATACACATTCCGCCCACTGCCCAGACCGTGCGTTAGTTAGGTGATACGATTAGCCTCATTCTCTCTGCCGTAACAATGATACTGCGCGAACCATCACAAGTTACGACCGACTCGCCCAGCTAGTCAGCGCCACAACATGGTCTTTCCTCGAAGAAGAACCCCCGGAAGTCGCCTGGCTCGAGTTCGTCAACACATTCAGTCAGCTGATTGCACAGGCTTCAGAGATAAAAGCTTGCAATAAGTGCAAATCAGTTTCTTTCGTTAGGAGCAGAACCCGAAAATGGATGACAGTACGCAACGCAGCATGGCGAGTGTACAGAGAAGCTCCAGCACAAGAAAATTGAGACAACTACGTAGCCCAAGGTAACCCCTGCACTCAACTGTAAAGAGAAGACAAAGTCGCCTGTCAGCAGAACATCGCAAAAACCTTCAGTGCTAACCACAAACTGCTGTACAAGCACGTTAATAGCCTACGAAAGGTGAGGCAAGGATTTCCTCCACTCAAGACGGCTGATGGTCCAACAAGAACGTCTATGGAAGTTGCAAACGCGCTGCAGATGCAATACGCTCCTACGTTTCAAAGAGTCTTTTCACCATGCGATCTACCAAGCTTTGTATTCTGCTCACCAGGACTAACCCACATCAATTTTACCGCAGAGGCTGCATTGCAAAAGCTGACGTCTCCACGCAAACACAGCTCGCCGAGTGTCGACACCATTCGTCCAGAGGCATTGGGAGCAGCAGCAAACCAACTGGCAGGAGGTTTAGCTCAGTTTTTCCAGCACTGCTTAAACCAGAACCAAGTTGCCGCCATGTGGAAGCTTGGAATAATAAGCCCGATTCACAAAGGTGGAAGCAGAACTGATCCCTCCAACTACTGCCCAGTATCCCTTCTTCCTACACTCTCCAAGATCATGGAATCCATAGTTGCCGATGCACTGGTGTGCTGGCTGGAAAACTGCAACCTCATCACTCCTGAACAGCACGGTTTCCGTCAACAGCGGTCATGTACAACTAATTTACTAATTAAATGCACTAGTTGGACCGAGGCAGCCGACGCTGGAGAAAGTGTTGATGTGATCTACCCGGATTTTTCCAAGGCTTTCGATCGTCTAGACCATCGGATACTACTATCCAAGCTACAGCATTACGGGATCGGAGACCCTCTTTTAAGCTGGATCGCCAACTTTCTATTTCAAAGGCAATTAGTGGTCAGAGTTCGGAGCTCTTTATCGGACCCCATACAAGTCGAGTGTGGTGTGCCGCAAGGCTCGGTTCTAGGTCCACGTTTGTTTCTGGTGTTTATTAATGACCTTGCACAGGGAATCGCTTCAAACTTCCTAATCTTTGCCGACGATATCAAGATCTGGCGCAGGATCCAGGCGAACGCCGACCAACATGTGCTCCAAAGTGACTTAGATACAGTGTATCAATGGTCGATCCAAAACTTATTGCATTTCAACGTCAGTAAATGCAAGGTGCTTTCCATCCGACATCAGGGCAGCTACTCATACCTACTCGGAACGGATGTACTGCAACAATCAACTCTCCAACGTGACATGGATGTCCTGGTTCAAGATGACTTGGGTTGCTCCAGGCAATTCGAAATGGCCTCGAAGGTCGGTAACCAACATGTCGGGCTATTGCGACGGGCGTTTGGACAAATAAACAGCTCCATATTTCGACAAATGCTCAGTGCGTATGTTCGCCCCCATGTCGAATATGCAATTCAAGCCTGGCATCCATGGCTGAAACACGACCTTAATGCACTGGAGCAGCCACATCGCCGGGCATCTAAGAGCGTAATTGGAATGCGCAATCTTTCCTACCAGGAGAGGCTGCGACGATTGGGATTGTTCAGTGGAAGCTATCGCAGACTAAGAGGCGACCTGATTATGGCATACTTGATTCTGCGAGACCCACATCATGTGTGCCGCCCTTTACTGCAATTAAGCAGCAATACAAACCTGAGGGGTCACTCATTAAAACTCGCAGAACAATACAGTCGTCTGGAGTGTCGCAGAAATTTCTTTTCCATCCTTGTCTGTCACCCGTGGAATGCTCTCCCAGAATCGCTCGTCTCTGCACCGACACTAACAATATTTAAAAGCCGGTTGGACGATGTACTCATCCACTTACACTTTTACTTAACACTACGTCTCCATCCTACACCTGGAGTTTACCATGAAATCATTTGTTGTTAACTGTGAGTGCTGTGAATCTAAGAGGATCGCAGGACTACAGCGAAGCAAACGATACGTCCTTATTTTCGTATTTAAAGTATTAACTATTTTACTATCCTTATCATCATTATTGTTATGTTGATATCCCCACCAACTATCCAACGGGACTTGTAAAGCAACGCTTCTTAACCCGTATAAATTCGTTGTACTCATTAGTAACCCCGAAATTAATGCCCACCAAACCCAGCACTTTGCAAATACTTGAACTGGCCATCGTCGAGAGGATGACTTGACTGTGATTACACTTGCCATTTGGTCTATCTACCCCATACTTCGTAGAGCAAGGAAACAAACAGTCTCGGGTTTCTTCTTTCCAGGTGCTTGAATGAAGTGTTACTATGCAAGGAAGTGAAGACCAATACATTCCAATTCCTATTGCACTGGTAGGATGTTAGTGTGTGTATTTTTATGCTTCGTAATAAGTGAACTGAACAGCTCTCTACTGCTTTGCCTTTAATCGTTGGCACTTTCTTAGCTAGAACAGTTCCCGCTACACTTGTATTTTTCATGTTGAGTATTACTCCCCATGCTGCAAATGTGAAGAAGTTGTCACATGTGACATTGCAACCATTTTTCAATAAGGGTGACATTAAGCTCAGTAGCACGTTCTCTAGAACACACTTTCCTCGTGGCCGAGACTCGTCCTTTCCAAGATATGGAAATCCATTCACGAGATATTCGTTGTCCACTTCTGCTAAAATCCAAAACTTGTTATCGAACTTATCAGATCCGTTGCCCATGTACTGAAGAAAATGACAGCGGCTTTTAGTGGGAAACAATTACTAGTAGACGGTGATGTTCTGCGCAGGCACATAGCACTGCCTAGGGTTGAGAATAAATGAATTCCAGAATTTGGATATCAAATCAAACTTGTCAGCCTGCAGTCTTTCACTTCTGGTAGTTCGCATATCAAAACGAAGGAACCTCATTATCGCATTGAATCTGTTCTTGGCAATTTTCTCCCTGGAAACAGGCAATCGGTATGTGTCACACCACAGCATATTCAATGGCATGTTCTTCAAACCCATAAAACTTCTGATGTAAAGTAGTCCAATGAAAGTACGCAACTCAGAAATACTTACGTTCCACTGACAACTGATACCTAAAGCTCTCTTAGCCTTAGCTTCAGTACATACTTGAATCTGTTACAGCATCTGGGGCGTGATCATGTCAATAGCGCTCGAGAGTGCAACGTATTTCACGCATTTCTTAGTGTAGACAGTTGATCCTAGTCAAGCCTTGAACATATTCTGTGATGTCATCCCGGCATCAGCAGTTGTCTTGAACTCCATTGCGGTCCACGATGCACCATCTTGATATGAGAACTTCACTGGAAGATGTAGAATCGGCTGATACACTCCCAGTACTCTCCTCATGAGGAGTGTCACTGTAAGAACTTTGACTATCAGGGATGCTGTGATCTTCTGCCGGCACTTGGAGAATGAAGTCTTCATCAACATCATATTCATTCTCGTCTCCAGACTCGTTATAATGGATAGCTTTAAGTTATCGTAAAATCACAAAAACTGCTATTCCCCGAAGTTCCACAGTTTCGTTCCGTTGAGATATAAGCAAAACTTAATTCCCTGTCTAACTACAAGGGCCCGCAGGATCTGTTCTGAAGATACGTTGGACAACGAGTTGACGTTCATTCAAAATTTGCTGCGCGAAAACGGATATCTTGACCGTTTTATTTCCAGGAACATGCAAGACAAGCCCGACCTGTCGCAAGTTCAGACAGCAGAGAAGAAAGAACTCATCATATGACTTTCTTTCAAGGGGACGCCACTGCTGAGCATGTAACTAGAAGCCTTCCAATAGCTGTCAAGTCATGCTTCTCAGCAGCCAAGCTTAGGTGTACCTTTGCAACGGAGGTATTCATTCGTATTCACAACAATGGTAAATCGCTGACCGCTTCTATGGTCATTTATCAGTTCGAGTGCGTCTGTGGCACTAATTACATCGGTCGAACGGCGCGGCAACTGTCGAAGCGCACTAAGCAGCACCTACCATACTGGTTGCGTCGAGGCGGTACTGGGGCTATACGTAGCTCTGTTATGGAGCAAGCAACGTTGCACGAATTATCGTGGCATCAACTTGCTGAGTTGTGTGTGTGTGAACCCTGCTCAACCGCCTCGTCAGTCAGGCTGCGGAACCTAACGTAACGGAAGAGCAGTGTGGACTCCGTTCGGGTCGCAGCACTATAGATATGGTGTTTGCGGCTCGTCAGTTGCAAGAGAAATGCAGAGAACGACACCAACTGTTGTACTCACCTTCTGTTGATTTCACCAAGGCATTTGATACGGTTAACCGAGAGTCATTGTGGCTGGTGTTGGGTAAGTTTGGTTGCCCGCGTAAGTTTGTAAGTTTAATTGAATGTCTGCACAGTGGTATGCGAGCGAGGGTGCAGCTGAGTGGAGAAATTTCGGAAGACTTTGCAGTTGTCTCTGGTGTAAAGCAAGCAGTGAATTAGCTCCTGCCCCGTTTAGTATATATCTTCATGCAATGATGCCGCTTGTACTCACGGTGTCCGTGTGGGGCATCGTATTGATGGTGGGTTGTTGAACATCCGTCGTTTCGGTGCGAGAAGTCTGGTCAATGAGACAACTATCCGTATGTTGCTATTCGCTAACGACTGTGAGTTGTTTGCACACAGCGCGGATGAGTTGCAGCACATGACTAGTGTTCTGACCTCGACAGCGGCCAAATTCGGGCTCACCATCAACACAAGCAAAACTCTCTGTCTCTTTCAGCCTTCACCGGAGGTGCAATCTTCAATATGCCGCGAATCAGCATTGGTGCTGAAGTATTGGAAACCATGTCATGGTTGCACCAGTCACTGGATATCCGAGAGGTCCGTGAACCTTTTGGAAGCTAGAAGGCACCTCCCGGCTGGTTCTGAACACAATGTGACCAGACGGGCTATTAGGCGTGAACTAAAGCGGAGCCTACGTGCTGACAAGGAAGCCTGGTGGACCAGTCGGGCTCAAGAAATGGAGGAGGCAGGAGCAGTAGGCAATTACCGGAAGCTCTTCCAGCTAATACGCACCACTGGTCCGAGAAAACCAGGCGTCAGTGAGACAATCAGGGACAGCGCGGGTGCGTTGATACACAATAAGGAACGCCGTATGGCTCGTTGGGCTGAGCACTTTGAACATCAGTTCAGCTGGCCCCCTGCTCCCGGACCTCTTCCTACTCAGGTGATGCAGGACGAGCCATGGACGGTTAGTTTAGAGCCTCCGTCGGAGGCCGAGGTCCGAAACGCGATCACAGCCCTCAATCGTTTTCGTGCCGCTGGCCCGGATTCCCTACCACCTGCACTAGTTAAGGATGGTGGTGAGGTCCTCTGCAAAGCACTGACCTCCCTATTCGAACGTATCTGGAACGAAGAGAGTGTGCCGGCTAATTGGAGCGAATCGATTATAGTGGCAATATACAAAAAGGGCAGTCGCACCGACTGTTCTAACCACAGGGGTATTAGCCTAACGCCAGTTGTGACAAAATTACTGGCCTCGATTATCGTTCGTCGCCTCACTGCAGAACGGGAATCTCGGATTAGAGAAGAGCAGGCCGGTTTTCGCCCAGGACGTGGCTGTATAGACCATATATTTACTTTGCGGCAGCTGCTAGAGCAGCGCCACGCATATCGCAGACCGACAATAGCTGTGTTCCTCGATTTCAAGAGTGCGTTCGATTCAGTCGATCGATCGCTTCTGTTGGAAATACTTGCGCGGAAAGGTGTTCCCAAGAAATATGTGAACATCCTTCGTGCTCTATACTCGAACACTGGAGGCCGCGTCAGGGTCGATGGTGCCCTATCGGATAGCTTTTCGACTACAAGTGGCGTTCGACAGGGTTGTCCGATTTCTCCATTTTTGTTCAATTCCGTCGTGGATTCTATCATGGAGTGTTCCCTTGCGGAATCTCACGATGTAGGTGTTGAAGTGCTGCCTGGTAAACGGTTAGTTGATCTAGATTATGCGGACGATATCGTCTTGCTTTTCGACAATGTTGCGGCGGCACAACCAACCCTGAATAGCCTGTCCAGAGTGGTCCCATTATTTGGTATGCACTTCGCACCTTCCAAGTGCAAAGTGTTGCTGCAGGACCACCAGCCACTTGATGATCACTTGACGCTTGCTAACGAGGAACTCGATGTGGTTGATCAATTCACTTATCTTGGCAGCTACATCAGCAATGATGGGCGCATAGAAACTGACGTTGGCTCACGCATTGCAAAGGCCAGAGCTGCCTTCTTGAACCTGCGTCATCTTTGGCGACAGAAAGGAGTTTCCCTCCGTCTGAAAGGCCGTGTATACAAGGCCACAGTGAGGGCCGTTCTGCTCTATGGCAGTGAAACTTGGCCCCTTCGGTCTGAAGATCTGAGGCGCCTTCAAGTCTTTGATCATCGTTGTTTGCGAAGCATTGCTGGTGTCGGATGGCACCAGCGTGTCCGCAACGATGATGTGCGTAGGCGAGTACTAGGGGGTGATGATCATGCTAGCTCCCTAGAACAACAGATATCACTGAATAAGTTACGTTGGCTCGGGCACGTGCTACGCATGCCTGGTCACCGCTTACCTAGGAGGGTCTTGTTCAGTCTACCAGGTGTGGGATGGCGCAAGGCTCGAGGTGGACAGAAGTTGACTTGGCAGCGGGAAATGAAGTCACTGACGACCAAACTGGGTGCCGTTGGTCCGTCTCGCCTTCTGGGTTGGAGTCCACGTGACTCACCTTGTGCTTGGCTCGAGACTTTACAGGACATGGCTCGCAACCGACACCAGTGGCGCGTCTGCTGCCGTCTCCTAATCGGATTGTCTGTTTAAAGTGTGTTTGGTGCTGAGTTATCTGCGGGGTAATGGCTGATTATGACGCGTGGCAGTGAAAGCCGCAAGGAAGCTGTCTCGCCGATGCCGCCTTATCTTTGCACGATAGCCAGCTGTTTGTGACGGTATGTTGTCTACAAAAGTGCCGCGGTGGACAGCCGATGACGTGGAGAAGGAGTATGAAGAAGGCGACCTCAAGTTTGGCAGTAGTCGGACCAGCCCGCCTTCCAGGTTGGGGACCACGAGATGCTGAATTGCAGTGGTTGGAAACATTGGACGTCATGGCCCGCAACAGACATCAGTGGCGGCAATGTTGTTCCGCAATTTCACCATCCCTTTGATACACACAAAAACTCACAAAACAAAACAAAAAATACAAAATGGCGTGTGTAAAACCAAAAAAAATCGTTTCCCATATTTTTTAATCGCATTACTGTCCCCATCTTCTTCACCTTTTTCTTCTGCCATGGTTCTGATGGCACAATGTCTGTTAACAGACTGTGAATAAATATATATCAATGTTGTCTACACAAGGTGTAGGCGCATTGACCCTGAATGTTTGCTTAGGGCATTAAGGTTTTCAGGTAAGTCCCCCTTCTCTCCCTCTTATTCTTTATTTCATAGGTCCTCATGGTTGTATGGCAGCGAAGCATCAGTTCAAATGGCTGATGTACTGCTGTTGATGATGATGATTGGAAACCATCTCCCGCTTCTGTTACCTTTGGAGTGTGATATCGACTGATCAGAAGTTACACAGTGAGCTGCGTATCCGCATGTCGAAGGCAGCGGCGGTATTCGTGAAGCTTGAGTACCGAGCGTGGAACAACCATCAGCTTATCATTTACACGAAGCTGATGGTGTACACATCCATGGTGCTGTCTGTTCTTTTATACGGCAGTGAAAGGTGGACGATGTACAGGCGGGATGTGCGATATTTCGAGCGGTTCCATCAAGTGTTTGCGAAGGATTCCGCGCATCGGTTGGTACGACAGAGTTGCTGACACGGAAGTGTTGCGACAAAGTGGGATGTATGCAGTGGACTGCATACTTTTGCTGAGACACCTGAGGTGGCTCGGTCATGTGAGCCGTATAAATTCGACGCGAATACCGAAACAACTTTTATACGGTCAGCTGAGTATTGGGAAGTGGCATGTGGGGAAACCAAAGTTACGTTACCAGGACACGATCAAATTGAGGCTCTCACGTTCTAATCTTGATTGCAGGTCATGGGAATCGAAGACGGTTGATCGGCGTGCATGGCGCGATCTAATCACGAAGGCAGTTGCCGAACTGCGGGAGAAAGACCTCATACATGCAGCGAAGAAGCGTCAAGTGCGGAAGTGGCAAGCACCGATGGGTTGTTCTCCATCGACATCAAGTGATTGGCTGTTGCTTGATATCCCCGGTGTGGCTGCGCTTGATGTGCATGTTGACAAAGTGCCTACCTGTCTATTACCCACTACCTCGTCCATACTGGCTCTAGGAGATAGTTAGTCGTTGCTGGAGGGGACCGGGTGCACGGCCCTTGTGGACGTGGTAGGTTAGGAGAGTGCTGCAATGCACTCAGTGTGGAGCGGACTACGGTCCAGCTACCGCATTGTGTGCGCTCGATTCCCAAATACAGCGTGGTTGTGTTTGCCTGTGAAGGAGTGTGGGCCGGCTCCGTTGATGAAACGTGGCTCCCATCCACATGCCTTCTGGTCTTATTCCTACGGGTTCACACCAGATCTGGGGTGTGTGGATGGAGCTGTGGGTGGTGCAGTGCAAGCCACCCATGGTCCTCTGTAGGCGCAGGCGTCCTGTGGTTGGCCACATTGACAGCCAAATCCGAAACCTGATGCCGCCAATCATATATATGGCTCACCTTGTTGATAGTGGGCATGAGGTTGATCCAATCCGTGCATTTTGGATACTATACAGGATCCCTCCATTCCAGTCGAAAGGCCTACGCCTCCGTACCCTTGCTACTGCCGAGGCGATCAGCATTCGGTTGTATCAACCGCTTTTGTGCGCACAAAGAAGCTGCTCGAAGCTGTTAAGTTACCTTGCCCAGACAAAGTGGATCATTCTGAGGGCAACTGTAGCCGTGCAACGATACCTTTGTCCTAGTTTGTGTGCATGGCACACGGGATGTGCACTCAAAGCGTTTGGATTTGGATGACTTTCCAAATTAAAAACTAATGTGTCTTGAAAGTCAGAGAAGTTGGGAGCGGCTAGCTTGGCCATGTCAAACCGTCTCCGGCGACGCTATTGGGTGCCATCAAAACGCAGGGTAACTAGCATCCACAAGCGGGTGATCTCAAGTGAGACAGCTACTCCAAATTGATTTCAAGTTCGTTATGCAGCATCGTAATTCGACTTGCGGCCACGACAGTCCAAGCGAAGGGGTCATCAGGTGGCGCGTTGCCGCCAGCACCGCCGAAAAGAAATGTTTAGGAAGAATAAGCCTTGATTAACGCAGCTACAGAAGACAGCCACCTTTATCTGTCCTGCGAGTACGATGGCCATGCTGACCACCGAGTTAATGCCTACCGACCTGCGCATTTAAGCCCTTGGCAAGCACCACGATATCCGTGGTGTACGGATTAGATTGGAGAACTGGTGGTAGAACTGACCCATAGCTGAGTCGGGGTCACGATACGTGGGAGCATACACCGCGTTTATTAGCCTCACAGCTGAATAATCGCACGGAGCATTCTAGGCGAATTGTGGAGAGCCAGATTATGACTGATATCCTACCAAGTAATGTTGAGTTTGCACGCATACTTTCCACACTTTTCACGCCGATCTGGACCGCAGCTTTGGCATTAATATCTCCGGATAAGCGTAATGCGAATGAACCGTAAGAAGATGTAGAAGTCGATGTCAGCCGTAAAGCTATGCTGGATTTCTGTATACTATTTTCAGAGGAATAAGGGACATCGATGGCAATGGTCTTTCACGCGTACGAGCAAGAGCTGCTTGCGATTATATCTACATGAACGGACGAACATTGCAGGCCTCCAGGTTGCATTGAAAATGGGCCTTAGAAACCTCCTGCCTGCAAGATTGGATGGTACACAGTCGGTTTTGAGCTGCGCACTAGGCAGTGCTTTGTTGGAGAGCCCAAGATTTAAGGAGGATTACCGAGAGTGAGTTAATTCAACAAATATGGAACAGAACATGTAGTAGGTGGTGCAGTAGCTAATGGTTTAGTGGATCCAGCTGCCAGAACCTCGGTCGAAGCTAACGAAAGCAGGATTTCATGGGGGGGGGATAAAACAGATTCATAAATTGATTTGAAAGTTGTGTCGCAGTCCTAACTTCAGCTAGTTTCCGAATCTTGTTATTCAGCAGCACGCTTTAGAGCGATCTTACGTCTTTTTCCTACCACCATACTTAGGATGTGCACAAAAATGCAGCGATATGTATGAAATCGTCTTTTCTTTCACTCCGACTATCATCTTTTTCGTTAAATCTCTTCGCCCTTCTTATGTTCTAGAGAAGCTAGTTTGTTCACCCACGTTCGTGCTTATTTACTTGACTCTCAGTGAGATCAACACACAAAGTGAATAGCTTTGCTATGGTCATCGGTACCACTTATGTGTCAATTCTAGATTCACTGTATGACCTGGCGTTCTTTCGAAAACTTACGGAGATAACGGGTTACGTTTCAGAGGAGTTGAGGGCATTGATTCGCTAGTAGGAACAAGATGAGCTAAACTGGCCACTAAACGAAGGAAATTGCGTCCCCAGTCAAAGGGCAGCTTGAAAAAGGCAGAGTAGCCACGATTGTCGCAGCGGGAGCACGAACAAAAAATGTCGAAAGTGATGTGGGACAAATTTCTCCGCTGGAGCAGGCTTTAAACGAGACCAGTAGAGGTCGACGGCGACGAGAGCACTGTTTCATTTGTTGGAATCAACCATTATACTGTCAATTTATTAGTAGCTCAATTATACACAGTTTACTAACCGACATAACTTCTGTTAGACAATCCACGTTCAATTATCCCGGAGAAACAATTAGCCTTAAGGCCCTGTTGTTTTAAATCCTGTTGCAGCTTAAGTAATGTCTGTTTATAATCCGAACCTTACCAAGTGTCGTTTGATTTACTGGAGCAGTTTCAAATACTGATCAGCATCATCATCATTACACACATCAGCTAGAGGTGGGAAAACACCTCCGCTATTGTGCCGCAATACATGGTTGGCGGCATCCGGTTTCGGATTTGGCTGTCAATGTGGCCAACCACAGGACGCCTGCGCCTACAGAGGGACCATGGATGGCTTGCGCTGCACCACCCACAGCTCCATCCACACACCCCATATCCAGTGTAAACCCGAAGGAATAAGACCGGGAGGCATGCGGATGGGAACCACGTTTCATCATCGGAGCCGGCCCACACTCCTTCACAGGCAAACACAAGCACGCTGTATTTGGGGAATCAACCGCACACAAGGCGGTGGCTGGACCGTAGTCCGCTCCACACTGAGTGCATGGAACCGCTCTTTGAGCCTAGCACGGCCACAAGAACCGTGCACCCCGTCCCCTCCAGCAACGACCAACTGTCTCCTGGAGCCAGTATGGACGAGGTAGTGGGTAATAAACAGGTAGGCACCTTGTCAACATACACATCAATCGCAACCACACCGAGGATATCAAACAACAGCCATTCACTTTAAACGACAAGCTGAAATAAAATAAATCCAATAATGCATACAGATACGGTGGTATAACTCTTCGCTAAATTACCATATGAAGTAATTTGGTTAGCAACAAATCCGTGATAACTAAGAAATGTACACAAGTTACTTAAAATGCTACAAACGCAACAAAATTACCGAAGATAAGCGCAATTAGTGTAAGCAACGTGGCCAGTTAATAGAACATGCTTCAGGGAGGCAGAACAAACCAAATAAAGCGGAATGAAATTTATCCAGCTTAAAAAGACCTAGTTTAAGGGTAAGTTGGTTTAGCCCAACTGCGGTGAAGAAGCATCAAGAATGCAACATCAGCCTCAGCATGGGGCACAAATCCGCAATACATGAAGGAAATACATACATACATACATATAATACAATACACAAAGGAAAAATAGATACAACAGTTGCATGCCAGCTGAGCTACCAGCAACGGATAGGCATCGTTCCGGTAAGCTTCCAGCTAGCTACTAGGCAAAAAGAAAAAAAATATTATGTTTTACCCTAGGAAATGAGATCGTAGATGGATGGGGAGGCTAAAAGGGATGGGGAGGGACAAAGAAACTCACAGCATGAACGCCACTGAGGTCGGCTCCTTGCCATGTCAGCAAGTGTATCCAGCCAAACGTGTTCACTGTCTTTTGGACCCCAACCAGGGAGCCGTTACGCTCTAACCGAGGCTAGCTCCGAAGTGAGGGACTTCATTTCCCTGGACCAAGTCATCGCTTGGCCACCTCTCCTCTTCTTCCACCCACATCCCCGGTGAGCAAACAACGCACGTCGAGGGAGTCGGTAGGCTGGCATGCGTAACACGTGGCCGAGCCATCGGAGCCTGGTGCGGGAAATAACGGTGCTGAGCGGTTCAGATCCTTTTCTTGGGCCGTAAACAATGCGTCGAATACGCTCGTTACTCACGCGGTGTTCCCACAATATGTGAGCCAAACTGCGAAGGCACCGATGGTCGAACAAATACTGGTCAAGCCGCTGTGGGTATTGTTCTGAGTCCCCAGGTGAAAGCTGTCCTGATTGACTGGATCCCAGTCAACAGTCGGATGTGCGCCGTCAGATTGGCTGGCTCGTTCAGAGCTTCAAAATCGCGCGTAGACAAACGATGCATGCTTGTCATTGAAGTCTACGCACCTACAAATTGCGGTGCTGATTCGGTGAAAGATGAATCCTAACACCAATTAAACGAGCTCCTTCGTCACAGGAAAAGTACCGATACTGTGAGCTTAGCTGGCGATATGAACGCCCAAATTGGAAAACTGTCTACTAATGAGCTTCATCTGAGCGGCCAACATGGTGTAGGCTCCCGTAATGATAACAGTGAGCGGTTGCTACACCTGTGTGAAGATGCTCGTCTCCATCTCGCGAGCACTATCTTCCGACACAGCACCCACAGAAGGGTGACATGGTGCCCCCCAGCCTCGGACCAGCCATGGAGGCAAATCGGCCACATCGCGATCAGTTACCGCGGGGAGACCATGTCCAAAACTGTCGCTCAAGTTGGAGCACGAGCGGGGACTCTGACCACTTACACGTTTGTGTCGATCTTACAGTTCGCTTCGGTAGGCGCATAATACATGCTAACTGGCGAAATCAGATGTCCTGAATGCGTATCAAAGTACGCTGGCATCCGGGTTGAGTAAATGCTCTCTGAATACAGTAGGGTGCCACTGGTCACATATTCACCAAACGTTAGCAGCAAGCAAGTCTTCATGTGTCAAATAAAGTTGCCAAGCTGGACATTGGGTCTCTATGCAGTCTCTGAAACTTTTGGATGCTCACCGACACATTTTGGCTGGAAGCGAATATAAGGAGACTCGCAAAGACCTCAGGTCGAAACTGCGTGCTAGCCTGAAGAAAGACCGCGAAGCGTGGTGGTCTCCTTGTGCTCGAAGACGGAAATGACCGCTGCCCTTGGTAACCATCGGAAGTTATTCCGCTTGATCCGCGAAACGGGCAAAAGGAGACCTGGTGTTAGCGAAGCCATACGTGATGAAGGTGGGCGGCCGATCCAGTTTGTTAAAATGCGTAGAGCGTTGGGCTGAACACTTTGAAAAGCAGCTTAATCCAGAGTTACCAGTTTCTCCTTCGGCTATCGATCGTCCTCCCTGGGCCGTCCTCAGTGACCCATCTTCGCGCGCAGGAGTCGGACGTGATATCAGACTGCTGAAAATAAATAAGGCTGCAGGAGCGGATAGAATCCCTTCAGCTGTCTTCAAAGTTGAGGGTCTTGCTCTTGCATATGATCTACACAATTGTTGTGAAGCAGTGAGAGCAGAAAACTGTCGCACCCGGTTGGAGCCGCACGATAATACTCCAATTTTCAAAGGGGCTCAAATTCGAAATAGGGCAATCATAGAGGGATCAGTCTGATCACAATTGTTTCTAACTCGTCTCTGTCGTCCTTCATAGACTTGCTGGCACACCTGAAAGCCACATTAGCGAGGAACAAGCCGGACTTCGTCGTTGTCACGGCTGTATTGATTACATCTTCACATTACGTTAATTGTTGGAGCGCCGCCATATTTATCGGTGAGCCACCGTAGTCGTGTTCTTCGACATCAAAAGGTGCCTTTGATTGGGTTGATTGATGTGACCTTTGAAACTGTCTGCTGTGGAAGGGTGTGCCCCATAAATATGTGAATGTCATCAGAGCGCTGTACGCGCATGGTTGGGGCAGAGTGAGCGTTTACGGCAAGCTGTCACCGCCCTTCAATATCTCCAGCAGTGTGAAACAAGGTTGCCTGCTGTCACCTTTCCTTTTTAACTTCTCTATCGACGAGATCATGGAAACTGCGTTCACTAGACCCGACCTGTAAGGCGTGGAACTGCTCCCAGGTGAACGACTGCTTGACTTGGAGTATACGGACGACATTGCCTTTATCTGTGGCGGCGTTCAAACGTGCCAAGCAGCAGTGGACAAATTAGCATTGGCTGTTAATCTTTCCGGGCTATGCTTAGCACCCTCGAAGTGCAAAGTCTCTCTCCAAGATTGGCAGGGACTCACTCCTGCGATGACCCTCGGTGGTGATCAGCTAAAAGTCGTCGAGAAATTCAAGTATCTAGACAGCGATAGCAGCCCTATTGGAATGGAAGATGAGCTCACAAGACGCTTTTGCCAAGGTCGGCCACCTGCGGCGCAGGCGCGACATCACTCACCCTGAAGGCGAGTTTACAATGCAGCCGTCTGTTCAACCCTACTGTACGGTTGTGAAAAATGGCCTATCAGGTCGACAGAAATAAAAAGGTTAGCCACCTTCGATAATCGTTGCCATAGCAGCTTAGCTCAAGTCGAGTGGGAATACCGCGTAAGCAAAGCACGCGTTTGACGTCGTCTATTTGATGCGGGAAGAGCGAGTGAACTGCCCGGCATCGTTATATCACAAACCAGGCTCCGATGGCTAGGTCCCGTGTTGCGCATGCCAACACACCGACTCCCGCGAAGTGCATTGCGCGCTGGGAATCTGGATGGAAGAAGAGGAGGGGAGGCAGAGCGGTGACTTGGTCAAGAGGAATGCAAACCATCACTTCGAAGTTGGCGTCCGTTAGTGTCTCGCGACTGCTGGGCTGGGGACCGGAGGACGATATAACTAGATAACAAATCGCCCGCTGAACACCGTAACTGCGCTTCGCTGCCACGCGACCACCACCAGTCGCGCGTGGACTGAGTATACCGCGAGGATGCCCGCCCATACGCAGATTCGAACCGGTGACCTTATGGTTGCAAACCAAACGCGCATACCACATTGTCACCCGAATGCATGTACGCAGGGAAAACTCGTTCATAGTTTAACCCTACCCTGGCCCCAAGCTAACGCGACTAACAATGGTAGTCACGCCACTTCACCTTAATGAGAGAAATAACGTAGTCTTAGCGATTAGTTACTCTGCTTTAGTGACTCATCGAATTGAAACCCAATGTGTCTATTCTAGCCTGCTTTGTTGTGGTTGTATTAGCCTGATAATGAAACCCTGAAAACAAGCTTGTTCGCTACTTTCTGTTTCTGATATCAATTCTCACGGTCACGACGTCTGGAAGACTAAGATTCTGGTGTAGAGGCTCCTGCAAGTAACCATGAGGCAGAGCAGTCATGCTAACATCGCTGTAGTCGGTGATCCCACCCACTTGAAGCATCTAAGTATGCTTGGCATTTCATCTCTCTGAGGTGCAAAGCGCAACTCCAAGATTGACAATCAGGTTCTTGAGGAAGCTGTATACCAGCTGTATACCTAGGGGTGACGATTCAGTTGTTAATATTACGAAGGATGTATCTACTGATGTTTCCGATGCAAGACAGTTGCGGCGCCTCTACCAGTAAAGAGCAGAGTCTACAGTGGAAATGTTGGCGTAGTGTTGAGACATGAAAACGGGTTGCAGAGTAGGTTCCTCGCTAAACGTATCTGTACAATTTATCAGCCGTACGACCTGGATTACATCACAGGATCCACTGACCAATTATGCAGTTATAATTTTGTTCCTGGATATGCAAAAAGCATTCGACCGGGTGCCTTACAAGCAGCTACCGGAAAAATCGAATCATTTGGGATCAGAGACCCACTACTGGATTGGTTGACATCATACCTAACTGGGCGTCACCAGATAGTTACTCTGAGTAATCCTAACACCTCTCCACAACCAATCACTAGTGGTGTCATTCAAGGGAGTGCACTTGGCCCTTCTCGTCTCCTCCTCTACATTAACAATATCAAGATGTTCATCAAACGGGGCAAGCCATTTTCGTTCGCCGATGATAACAAGCTTGTTTACAAATTTCGACGAGACGAACTACAAAGTGCAATGTTGCTCGTTCAAGAAGAGATCGATTCACTTGAGAAATGGTGCGACACGTGGATGATAAAGTTCTTAGCTAGTAAACCATGCATGATGTCATATGGATGTTTGATCGCTGAAGAGTCAGTTTAGGCTGAACAATGAACGCATCTTTGTGAAACTAACTGTGATACAGGCATACGGTACTCTTCTAACTTCAATTTCTCAGAGCGAGCTGAGTATCATATGGCACGCACTAAACGATCTATGGCTAACATATGCCATGAAATCTATGCAACCACTGCCAGCATTGAGCTTTCCAAAATACTCATACTTCCCGTCCTTGTATACTGCAGCATAATTTATGGCAACACGCGTATGGGTGACAAGAAAGCTTGCTCAGTAAATCATCCACCTTGAGTTATCAGGAGCGTTGCGACGACTGAAATATGACCCGATGCTGACACACAATGTCATAAACCAAAAGAGATACTCTAATCTATGCACACTTAAATTGCAACTTCACTCGGAAAATACGCGACAAAACTTGTAAACTAACTGAATACTGTATTATAGAGCAAGTAGAAATGAATTCTGTACAACTCTTTCGAAATATGGTGCGAAAGGTTATAAAAATGGTCAGCCATGAATATCGTTCTCATGTAACATTTAAAATATCTGACTCACGGTATTGCAGGACTCACGAATGTGAGATGTCATCGTAATTGTGCAATCGTTTTCTGAATCGAATAGTGGTAAAATATAAATCTAACAATATTTTGAACTGCTGCGCAGATGTTGCTTCCATCACATATTCAGGCACACAGTTCCACATATTTACCTCTCTCCGTTCGAAGCACAGTGGGTGTGCGACTCGCTTCACATCCGGTACGACAAGTTTGTATCCGTGTCCGCGTGCGCTGCATGGCCCTCGTAACTGCAACATTGGCCGCAGCTTGGGGAAGTCACCGAGATATAGAATACGGTAGGTCAAAATGAGGTCGACTCGCACCCGACAGTAGGACAAGGTGTAGAGTCCTAGTTTCTCGCACCGGTCTTCATACCCCAAGCCACGTAAATTCGGAATGAACCTGGTAACAACCTGCTGGACCTGTTCGATCTTTTGTGCCTCGTCTCAGGTAATCGGAAATTAGGCGGGCAAACCGTACTCTAGCATTGGTCTAAGGATGGAAGAGAAGAGGCTAGTGGCAACTTCTTCAGACCATGTGCCGAAGCTACTTTTGAGCGCCCAAAGCATGCGCAGTCCGTTAAGATATAGCCGGTTCGTGTTGTCCACGGACTTCAAATCGTAGCGCGAGAGTACACAGAGCTCCTTCACGGAGGGTGTGGGATATAGCAGTTGGCCGTCAAAGGTGTAAGTTCAGCCGTCAGCACCCTTCCCCATGCTCATAAATACAGACTTGGCTGGGTTGACGGTGAGATGAACTTCTGCAGACTATGTGGATAGGCGATTGAGGTCTTGCTGAAGTAGGCCACAGTCGTCGGGAGCATCAATTTCTCTCCAAAGCTACATGTCGTCCGTAAACAAGGCACACATCGACCGGAGAAGTTGAGGTAGATCGTTGATGTGGATCAGTAACAGAGTGGGCCCCAGCAGAGTGTCTTGAGGCACGCCACTTCTAGAGGGATACCAGTCAGTCAGATGGTTGTCGACCTGTACCCTCCACATTCGTCCAACGATAAAGTCGCAAATTCACCGGTGCAGTGAGACACCGACACCCCACATCCAGAGTTTGTGAAGGAGAACCTCATGGCTGAGCTTGTTGAACGATTCACTGAAATCGATGAATATCACGTCAACAGACTTCCCCTTGCTTATTGCCTTCAAAAACTCATGCCACGTCATAAGCAATTTTGTCATGCATGAGCGGCCTTGCATAAAACCGTGCTATGTGGGCGTCAGGACCTCTTTTGACTGTAGCAATGCTTTATCCACGACTTTCTGTGCCGAGAACAAGGACAGCTATTCCATCTACCTTCGTCCTCGTCAGACACGCTGTCGTGTGGAATATCCTACTAGCAAGTATCAGGTCTTGCACAAATGCAAGAACATATCGCATTCAACTTAGGAAATTCCTGGACCAGAAGTCAATAATGACCATGTTTCCATCGGGTAAATCGCCAAACGAGTTCTTCCAGGATGGACCAAGAATTAATATAACCAGTGAGAAAAGATGTTATACAAAACGCAGCAACAACAAAAGTTATGTGATTTAAAATGTTTTGATGACACTCCCTGGAATACATATCTCACTCATGCATGAGCATAATCATTGCTGTGCTCATGATCAGCCTCCAATTCAGGGACAGCTTCTCGCACAACCGAGAAATGTACGTATTGGTATATGCATAAGCATTTGCTCTTTGATAGTAGGAGTTTGGAGAGAATCGTGCGTGTGGTGATAGTATCAAAATCCTGACGAGAGAGTTAGACGTTGCTTCCTAGTAAGTACAGGTTGATAAGTGTGTAACTGCGACAATCAAGATGGTTCGATTGCGTCCCACGCAGGCCAGGTGGTCTACCAAACTATACCCCGTTAGCTATCTGAGGACCGCGCTACAAAACGGTGAAGAGGCTAGCCTAGCCACGAAAAGGTAAGCTATCATTCGATCGTCGCTGATTTCCTGCGTCTCTTTCAGCTGAAGACGTAATTACGAAGAATGTAGAAAATCCGAATCGCGAAAAGATATCGTGCAATACCGGACGCAGTGAGGGAGTTATGTACATAGTTTATTCGAGTATTTAATGTTATAATCTAGAAAAAGGACGATATTGGCGTTTCATTCAATCTAGCAAGCTTAGTTATTGTCCACTTGGTTTTCACGGTACAAATGGCGCAACACAAAGCCTATAGAATACTATACTCATAGGGGATGCAAAAAATAACAACAGATAACGAGTGCCTTGGTGGCAATAAAATCTTGGCACGTCATTGCTGAGAAGCAGCGTTAAGCAATGATTGCAAAAGGCAGACAGAGAAACCTCAAGGCCTATGATGACAGGAGCGTTTGGAAATTGCACACACTAACATGAGCAGAAAGTGCACGCCCAAATTACGAAGTCGAGAGTAAAAATGACTAGACAGACTTTTCTACACGATCAGTACATGGTTGAAGTCTAGTGTTTACATACTGAAACGTTTACAACAGAAATGACCAAATGGCGGTGGAATTCAGACTTTGTGTGGAAAGCTGATGAATGATAATCGCAGATGGCCAGTGAACCAAAAGCATATTCATTGGAAGGTCTCAGTGAAGATCGTTTCGGAGTAGAACCACGAACACACGATAGATAAATAATCCCCATTTGAGTCAGAAGTAAGCAAGTGCGCGAAGAATATTCTTTTCGATAATTCTCATCAGGCGAGTACAATTATGAAGCAAAACGTTTGGAGAGAATAAAGCCCGTAGAGGCCTGTACAGAGAGCAATCAACTCATTAACTGGGCAATATGAAAACTAAATCAATGATTTGATCAATCGGATTGTCGCATTAGGAAGCGGGTGATCAAGGAAGGTCAAGTTCAAGGCCAAGGCAATTTCAGAGCTTGTAGCAGTGTGCGCTGTTTGCACAGCTCTGATTTTAAAACTTTGATAGCAATGGCTTCAGCAGTGCTCAATAAATATTTCTTCAGCTGTTTTGGGTATCGTTTAGAGATAGTATAAACGACTCGAAACGACTGGTTTATCTGGACTTGGTGTCCAGTGTCGACCAAGTGTTGTAATACAGAACTGTTGATGGATTTTACCGTTCCTTTTCGTAGTGACGCAGGACAATGCTCAGCGATTCTTTTGGACAAACACCTGGTCGTATGTCCAAGATACCTAGCACCACAGGTGCAGGTGAACTGGTATAAGACAAACGATTCGGACCGAACCGGGAGTTTATCCTTTAGGCGCTGAAGAATCAATGGTCTTGTTTCGGCAAGTAGTTTTAGGTTGGCGGCTGGAAATGTCTTGGTCACTGCGGTCGAGATTTTTCTATTCAACAGTTCGAATGCGACGTCACCTTTAAAGAGAACTGTAAGGAATACATCCTTTTTGGGAACTGTGGCGACACATTTGACAGCCTCAAGCTGTTTGGAATGCTTTTTGATGAAAGGTATGGGATATCCATTTTCTTGCAGCGTGTTAAAGATGAGCTTGTTTTCGCTTTCAAGCGTCTCTGGACTGCAGATTGCTTTGGCACGGTGGTATAAGCAACGGACTAAATTCCTCTTGTATCTCAGCGGCACAAAGCTAAGAAAGTGGGTGTATTGACCTACCCACGTCGCTTTGCGAAAAACGCTCCTTTTGATAGTCCCGTCTTCACGCCGATGCAATAGAACGTCTAAGAACGCCAAGCGGCCATCTTGCTCAACTTCACTGGTGAATTTTAATGATGT
>OX104063.1:180031544-180057365 GCA_944474145.2 Dicrocoelium dendriticum
AAGTGCTCAGTACACTGTGCGCCAGACGGACGCGTCTTCTTGCTTATTCGCTACGAGTTGAAATACGTACTTGCGGTTACAGTCCAGTTGTGATAGTCACCAGGTGGCGCGTTGCCGCCAGCACCGCCGAAAATAAATGTTTAGGAGGAATAAGCCTTGATTAGCATAGAGCTACAGAAGACAGTCACCGTTATCTGTCTTGCGAGTAAGATGGCCATGCTGACCATCGAGTTAATGCCTACTGACCTGCGCATTTATGCACTTGGCAAGCACCACGATATCCGTGGTGTACGGAGTAGATTGGAGAATTGGTGGTAGAACTGACCCATAGCTGAGTCGGGGTCACGATACGTTGGAGCATACACCGCGTTTATTAGCCTCACAGCTGAATGATCGTACGGAGCATTCTAGGTGAATTGTGGAGAGCCAGCTTTTGACTGAGATCCTACCAAGTAATGCTAATTTTGCACACATACTTTCCACGCCGATCTGGACCGCAGCTTTGGCATTAATATCTCCGGATAAGCGTAATGCAAATGAACCGTAAGAACACGTAGAAGTTGATGTCAGTCGTAAAGCTATGCTGGATTTATGTATACTGGTTTCAGAGGAGTAAGGGACATCGATGGCAAGGGTCTTTCACGAGTACGAGCAAGAGCTGCTTGTGATCATATCTACATGAGCGGACGAACATTGCAGGTCTCCAGGTTGAATTAAAAATGGGCTTTAGAAACCTCCTGCCTGCAAGATTGGATGGTACACAGTCGGTTTTGAGCTGCGCACTGACACGGTTAAAAATGTTGCGCTAGGCAGTGCTTTGTTGGAGAGCCCAAGAATTAAGGAGGATTACCGAGAGTGAGGTGATTCAACAAATGTGGAACATAACATGTAGTAGGTGGTGCAGTAGATAATGGTTTAGTGGAGCCAGCTGCCAGAACCTCGGTCGAAGTTAACAAAAGCAGGATTCCATGGAGGGATAAAACAGATACATGAATAAATTTGGAAGTTGCTTCGCACTCCTAACTTCAGCTAGTTTCCGAATACTGTTATTCAGCAGCACACTTTAGAGCGATCTTACGTCTTTTTCCTACCACCATACTTAAGATGTGTACAAAAATTCAGCGATACGTATGAGATTGTCTTTTCTTTCACTCCGACTGTCATCTTTTTCGTTAAATCACTTTGCCCTTCTTATATTCTAGAAAAGCTAGTTTGTTCACCCACGTTCGTGCTTATTTACTTGGCTCTCAGTGAGATCAACACACAAAGTGAATAGCTTTTGCTATGGTCATCGGTACCACTTATGTGTCAATTCTAGATTCACTGTATGACCTGGCGTTCTTTCGAAAACTTACGGAGATAACGGGTTACGTTTCAGAGGAGTTGAGGGCATTGATTCAGTAGTAGGAATAAGATGAGCTAAACTGGCCACTAAACGAAGGAAACTGCGTCCCCAGTCAAAGGGCAGCTTGAAAAAAAGCAGAATAGCCACGATTGTCGCAGCGGGAACACGAACAAAAAATGTCGAAAGTAATGTGGGACAAGTTTCTCCGCTGAAGCAGGCTTTAAACGAGACCAGCAGAGGTCGACGGCGACAAGAGTACTGTTTCATTCATTGGAATCAACCATTATACTGTCAATTTATGAGTAGCTCAATTATACACCGTTTATTAGCCGACATAACTTCTGTTAGACAATCCACATCCAATTATCACGGAGAAACAATTAGCCTTAAGGCGCTGTTATTTGTTTTAAATCCTGTTGCAGCTTAAGTAATGTCTGCTTATAATCCGAACCTTACCAAGTGTCGTTGATTTACTGGAGCAGTTTCAAATACTGGTCAAGCCGGTGTGGGTATTGTTCTGAGTCCCCAGGCGAAAGCTGTCCTGGTTGACTGGATCCCAGTCAACAGTCGGATGTGCGCCGTCAGATTGGCTGGCTCGTTCAGAGCTTCGAAATCGCGCGTAGACAAACGATGCATGCTTGTCATTGAAGTCTACGCGCCCACAAATTGCGGTGCTGATTCGGTGAAAGATGAATAATATCACCAATTAAATGAGCTCTTTCGTCACAGGAAAAGTACCGATACTGTGATCCTAGCTGGCGATATGGACGCCCAAATTGGAAAACTGTCCACTATTGAGCTTCATCTGGGCGGCCAACATGGTGTAGGCTCCCGTAATACTAACAGTGAGCGGTTTCTACACCTGTGTGAAGATGCTCGTCTCCATCTCGCGAGCACTAACTTCCGACACAGTACCCACAGAAGGGTGACATAGTGCCCACCAGCCTCGGACCAGCCATGGAGGCAAATCGATCACATCGCGATCAGTTACCGCGAGGGAGACCATGTCAAAAAGCGTCGCTCAAGTTGGAGCACGAGCGGGGACTCTGACCACTTACACATTTGTGTCGATCTTACAGTTCGCTTCGGTAGGCGCATAATACATGTTAACTGGCGAAGTCAGATGTCCTGAATGCGTATCAAAGTACGCTGGCATCCGGGTTGAGAAAATGCTCTCTGAACACAGTAGGGGGCCACTGGTCACATATTCACCAAACGTTATTAGCAGCAATCAAGTCTTCATGTGTCAAATAAAATTGCCAAGCTGGACATTGGGTCTCTATGCAGTCTCTGAAACTTTTGGATGCTCACCGACACATTTTGGCTGGAAGCGAACACAAGGAGACTCGCAAAGACCCCAGGTCGAAACTGCGTGTTAGCCTGAAGAAAGACCGTAAAGCGTGGTGGTCTCATTGTGCTCGGAGACGGAAATGACCGCTGCCCTTGGTAACCATCGGAAATCATTCCGCTTGATCCGCGAAACGGGCAAAAGGAGACCTGGTGTTAGCGAAACTATACGTGATGAAAGTGGGCGGCCGATCCACAGTTTGTCAAAATGCGTGGAGTGTTGGGCTGAACACCTTGAAAAGCAGCTTAGTCCAGAGTTACCAGTGTCTCCTTCGGCTATCGATCGTCCTCCCTGGGCCATCCTCAGTGACCCACCTTCGCACGCAGGAGTCGGACGTGATATCAGACTGTTGAAAATAAATAAGGCTGCAGGAGCGGATAGAATCCTTTCAGCTGTCTTCAAATTTGAGGGTCTTGCTCTTGCATATGATCTACACAACTGACTTGTGAAGCTGTGGGAGCAGAAAACTGTCGCACCCGGCTGGAACTGCACGATAATACTCCAATTTTTAAAGGGGCTTAAATTCGAAATGCGGTAATCATAGAGGGATCAGTATGATCACAATTGTTTCCAACTCGCCTGTCGTCCTTTATAGACTTGCTGGCACACCTGAAAGCCACATTAGCGAGGAGCAAGCCGGACTTCGTCGTTGTAACGGCTGCATTTATCACATCTTCACATTAGGTTACTTGTTGGAGCGCCGTCATATTTATCGGCGAGCCACCGTAATCGTGTTCTTCGACATCAAAAGGTGCTTTCGATTGGGTTGATCGATGTGACCTTTGAAACTGTCTACTGTGGGTGTGCCCCATAAATATGTGAATGTTATCGGAGCGCTGTACGCGCATAGTTCGGGCAGAGTGAGCGCTTACGGCAAGCTGTCACCGCCCTTCAATATCTCCAGCAGTGTGAGACAAGGTTGCCTGCTGTCACCTTTCCTTTGTAACTTCTCTATCGACGAGATCATGGAAACTGCGTTCACTGGACCCGACCTGTAAGGCGTGGAACTGCTCCCAGGTGAACGACTGCTTGACTTGTAGTATAAGGACGACATTGTCTTTATCTGTGGCGGCGTTCAAACGTGCAAAGTAGCACTGGACAAATTAGCATTGGCTGTTAACCGTTCCGGGCTATGCTTAGCACCCTCGAAGTACAAAGTCACTCACCAAGATTGGCAGGAACTCACTCCTGCGATGACCCTCGGTGATCAGCTAAAAGCCGTCGAAAAATTCAAGTATCTAGACAGCGATAGCAGCCCTATTGGAATGGAAGATGAGATCACAAGGCGCTTTTGCCAAGGTCGGCCACCTGCGGCGCAGGTGCGACATCACTCTCGCCCTGAAAGCGAGTTTACAATGCAGCCGTCTGTTCAACCCTACTGTACGGTTGTGAAAGATGGCCTATCAGGTCGACAGAAATAAAAAGGTTAGCCACCTTCGATAATCGTTGCCATAGCAGCTTAGCTCAAGTCGAGTGGGAATACCGCGTAAGCAAAGCACGCGTTTGACGTCGTCTATTTGATGCGGGAAGAGCGAGTGAACTGCCCGGCGGCGTTATATCACAAACCAGGCTCCGATGGCTAGGCCCCGTGTTACGCATGCCAACACACCGACTCCCGCGAAGTGCACTGTTTACGCGCCGGGAATCTGGATGGAAGAAGAGGAAGGGAGGCTGAGCGGTGACTTGGTCAAGAGGAATGAAAATCATCACTTCGAAGTTGGCGTCCGTTAGTGTCTCGCGACTGCCGGGCTGGGGACCGGAAGACGACATAAATAGATAACAAATCGCCCGCTGAACACCGTAACGGCGCTTCGCTGCCACGCGACCACCACCAGTCGCGCGTGGGCTGAGTATACCGCGAGGACGCCCGCCCCTACGCGCATTCGAACCGGTGACCTTATGGTTGCAAAGCAGACGCGCATACCACTCGGCCACCCGAATGCATGTACACAGGAAAAACTCGTTCATACTTTAACCCTACCCTGGCCCCAAGCTAACGCGACTAACAATGGCAGTCACGCCACTTCACCTTAACGAGAGCAATAACGTAATCTTAGCGATTAGTTACTTTGCTTCAGTGACTCATGGAATTTAAACCCATTGTGTCTATTCTAGCCTGCTTTGTTGTGGTTGTATTAGCCTAATGATGAAACCCTGAAAACAAGCTTGTTCGCTACTTTCTGTTTCTGATATTAATTCTCACGGTCACGAAGTCTGGAAGACTAAGGTTCTGGTGTAGAGGCTCCTGCAAGTAACCATGAGGCAGGGCAGTCATGCTAACATCGCTGTAGTCGGTGATCCCACCCACTTGAAGCATCTAAGTATGCTTGGCATTTCATCTCTCTGAGGTGCAAAGCGCAACTCCAAGACTGACAATCAGGTTCTTGAGGAAGCCTTGGATGTAAACAGCTGTATACCTAGGGATGACGATTCAGTTGTTAATATTACGAAGGATGTATCTATTGATGTTTCCGATGCAAAACAGTCGCGGCACCTCTACCAGTAAAGAGCAGAGTCTACAATGGAAACGTTGGCGTAGTGTGGAGATATGAAAACGGGTCGCAGAGTGGGTTCCTCGCTAAACGTTCCTGTACAATTTATCAGCCGTACGATAACATAACAGAATCCACTGACCAATTATGCAGTTATAATGTTGTTCCTGGATATGCAAAAAGCATTCGACCGGGTGCCTCACAAACAGCTACCGGAAAAGTCGAGTCATTTGGGATCAGAGACCCACTACTGGATTGGTTGACATCACACCTAAATGGGCGTCACCAGATAGTTATTCTGAGTAATCCTAACACCTCTCCACAACCAATCACTAGTGGTGTCATCCAAGGAAGTGTACTTGGCCCTTCTCGTTTCCTCTTCTACATTGACAATATCAAAATGTTCATCAAACGGGGCAGCCCATTTTCGTTCGCCGATTATATCAATCTTGTTTATAAATTTCGAGGGGACGAACTACAAAGTGCGAGGTTGCTCGACCAAGAAGAGATCGATTCACTTGAGAAATGATGCGACACATGGATGATAAAGTTCTTAGCTAGTAAACCATGCATGATGTTATATGGACGTTTGATCGCTGAAGAGTCAGTTTAGGCTGAACAATGAACGCATCTTTGTGAAACTGTGATACAGTCATACGGTACTCTTCAAACTTCAATTTCTCAGAGCGAGCTGAGTATCATATAGCACACACTAAACGACCTATGGCTAACATATGCCATGAAATCCATACAACCACTGCCAGAATTGAGCTTTTCAAAATACTCATACTTCCCGTCTTTGTATACTGCAGCATAATTTATGGTAACATGCGTATGGGTGACAAGAAAGCTATGGAAAACTTGCTCAGTAAATCGTTTACCTTGAGTTATCAGGAGCGTTGCGACGACTGAAATATAACCCGATGCTGATACACAATGTCATAAACCAAAAGAGATACTCCAATCTATGCACACTTAAATGGCAACTTCACTCGAAAAATACGCAACAAAACTTGTAAACTAACTGAATACTGTATTATAGAGCAAGTAGAAATGAGTTCTGCGCAACTCTTTCGAAATATGGTGCGGGTTATAAAAATTGTCAGCCGTGAATATCGTTCTCATGTAACATTTAAAATATCTGAATCGAATAGTGGTAAAATATAAAGCTAACAATATTTTGAACTGCTGCACAGATGTTGCCTCCATCACATGTACAGGCAAACTGTTCCAAATATATACCACGCTTCACATCCGGCACGACAAGCTTGTATCTGTGTCCACGTGTGCTGCATGGCCTCGTAAGTGCAGCACTGGCCTCAGTATAGGGAAGTCACCGAGATGTAGAATACGGTAGGTCATAATGAGGCCGACTCGCATCCGACGGTGGGACAAGGTGTAAAGTCTTAGTTTCTCGCACCAGTCTTCATACCCCAAGCCACGTAAACTCGGGATGAGCCTGGTAGCAACGTGTTGGACTCGTTTGATCATTTGTGCCTCGCCTCGGGTAATCGGAAAGTAGGCGGTCGAACCGTACTCTAGCATTGATGGAAGAGAAGAGGCAAGTGGTAACCTCTTCAGACCATGTGCCGAAGCTACGTTTGAGCGCCCAAAGCATGCGCAGTCCGTTACGATATAGTCTGTTCATGTTGTCCAGGGACTTCGAATCGTATCGCGAGAGTACACCTAGGTCCTTCACGGAGGGTGTGGGATATAGCGGTTGGCCGTCAGCACCCTTCCCCAGGCTCATAAATACAGACTTGGCTGGGTTGACCGGGAGATGAACTTCTGTAGATCATGTGGATAGGCAGTTGAGGTATTGCTGAAGTAGGCCAGTCGTCGGGAGCATCAATTTCTTTCCAAATCTTCATGTCGTCCGCACACAAGGCACACGGCGACCGGAGAAGCTGAGGTAGATCGTTTATGTGGATCAGGAACAGAGTGGGCCCCAGTGCAGTGCCTTGAGACACGCCACTTGTAGGGGGATACCAGTCAGTTAGATGGTCGTCCACCTGTACCCTCCACTTTCGTCCAACAAGAAAGTCGCGGATCCACCAGTGCAGTGAGCCACCGACACCACAAATCCTGAGTTTGTGAAGGATAACCTCATAGCTGAGCGTGTTGAACGCTTTACTGAAATCGATGAATATCACGTCAACAGACTTCCCCTTACTTATTGCCTTCAAAAACTCATGCATCGTCACAAGCAATTTTGTCATGCATGAGCGGCCTTGCATAAAACCGTGCTGTGCGGGCGTCAGGACCTCTTTTGACTGTAGCAATGCTTTCTTCACGATTTTCTGTGCCGAGAACAAGGACAGCTATTCTATCTACCTTCGTCTTCCTCAGACACGCTGTCGTGTGGAATAGCCTACTAGCCAATATCAGGTCTTGCACAAATGCAAGAGCATTTCGCATTCAACTTAGGAAATTCCTGGACCAGAACTCAATAATGACCATGTTTCCATCGGGTAAATCGCCAGAGTTCTTCCAGGATGGACCAAGAAATAATATAACCAGTGAGAAAAGATGTTATACAAAACGCAGCAACAACAAAAGTTATGTGATTCAAAATGTTTTGATGACACTCCCTAGAATACATATATCACTCATGCATGAGCATGATCATTGCTGTGCTCAGGATCCGCCTCCAATTCCGGGACAGCTTCTCGCACAACCGAGAAATATACGTACTGGTATACGCATAAGCATTTGCTCTTTGATAATAGGAGTTTGGAGAGAATCGTGCGTGTGGTGATACTACCAAAATCCTAACGAGAAAGTTAGACGTTGCTTCCTAGGAAGTACAGGTTGATAAGTGTGTAACTGCGACAATCAAGTTGGTTCGATTGCGTCCCACGCAGGCCAGGTGGTCTACCAAACTATACCCCGGTGGCTAGCTGAGATCCGCGCTACAAGACGGTGAAAAGGCTAGCCTAGCCACGAAAAGGTAAACTATCAAAGCTAACATTTGATCGTCGCTGATTCCCTGCGTCTCTTTCAGCTGAAGATGTAATTACGAAGAATGCAGAGAATCCGAATAGCGAAGAGATATCGTGCAATACCGGACGCAGTGAGTTATGTACCTAGTTTATTCGAGTATTTAATGTTATAAGCTATAAAAACGACGATATTGGCACTTCATTCATTCTAGCAAGCGTAGTTATTGTCCACTTGGTTTGCACGGTTCAAATGGCGCAACACAAAGCCTCTAGAATACTATACTCATAGAGGATGCAAAAAATTAACAACAGATAACGAGTGCCTTGGTGGCAATAAAAACTTGGCACGTCATTCCTGAGAAGCAGCGTTAAGCAATGATTGCAAAAGCAGACAGAGAAACCTTAAGGCCTATGATGACAGGAGCGTTTGGAAATTGCACACACTAACATGAGCAGAGAGTGCACGCCCAAAGTACGAAGTCGAGAGTAACAATGACTAGACAGAATTTTCTACACGATCAGTACATGGTTGAAGTTTAGTGTTTACATACTGAAACGTTTACCACAGAAATGACCAAATGGCGGTGGGATTCAGATTTTGTGTGGAAAGCGGCTGAATTATAATTGCAGATGGCCAGTGAACCAGAAGCATATACATTGGAACGTCCCAGCGAAGGTCGTTTCGGAGTAGAACAACGAATACATGATAAAAAGGATCCAGAGCAAGTTTGGAAACATGATTGTAATGCACAATCGTGTGGCACACAAAGGCGGTGGTCGATCTCGGCCATGTGCTTCGTATACTTGTGAGTCGGCTAACTCAGCATGTATCAATCGCGAGCACTACACCTAAATGGATAAAATCCATTCTACGACTTAGCAAAAGAGAGTAGAAAAAGCTTGTTAAAAAGCTGAACCGGGTTGATGTTTGTCACCTCCCCGGAAGAGCGTCTGGGTGAGCATTATCAGTGGTTAAATACCCCTTCGGATATGGCATAGTCACGAAGATAGTGATGTTCTTATGTTTGTCTCCTTACCAAAGGCCGTCTCATCAAATGACGAACGACAGATTAACAAACAATGGAGTTGGAAGATATTTTGCGGCAAGTTAAGAGAAAGTGTACAAGAGGAACAAGTTGGGGGAGGGGCACACAAAAAGGACAGAATCAAGCAAGTGGATTATCACGATCGGCCGAGGCGAGCTCGCTTTCCTCGATAGATGTGAAGTTCAAAAAGTGCGAAGGTCGATGAATTCGGTGATAGAACTTCTTGGGTTTCAACGGCTGCAATTCGTATTTCATGTTCGGATCATGTCGGACACCTAAGGCGAAAAATCGTGGGAGCGTAGTGAACGGCCGGATAGCATGCAGGAGTTAATATTTCATAAATGCAGATTTTGCAGCGTAGAGACACAAGTACAGTAGTATTTCCGATTGCAGGATAATAAGCTAGGGAATCAAAGAAGAGTCATCTCTAATCAATGCAGGGGGAGAAATCTTGGTCAAGCAACACTCAATAGTGTTGCCCAACTACAGTGAGCGGTATTGTGCTACAAAGTCTCGTCAGAGTGACGTAATTAATGTGAGAAATCGGATTCATCTCATCAGAAACTCTCTTCTCTACAATAACTCCGACCGATACTCTGCGCATAACGTGAGCAGACGGTTCTTGGTGGGTCCAGGGATGCGCGTTACTGACTAGTCCAACATCATCATCATCATTATACACATCAGCTGGATGTGGGAAAACACCTCCGCTATTGTGCCGCAACAGGGAAGTCCGACGCCTCTCCGGATGCTCGGGAGACTGTTTAGCTGACGCCGGCCAATTATCTCTAATTATAGAGCAGACAAACCGATAAGTACGTAAATCGTCCTTTTTCTCCCTAACCAATGAGACCGGTGCACCATTTAACGGATTATTCCGTCTACTTAACAATCACTTTTTACCTCACTATAGCTGAGACAACAATAAATCCAATGCGCCTACTGAGAAAGGCTAACATAAATAGTTGTTATATCGCTTGTGCTATATAATATTAGGCAAGTTAGCCGCACCATGCAGCAATGCAATCGGAAGGGTTGGGAAATGTATGGTGAAGTCCCTGTAGAAAGGCAACAAGACGCAGCTGCTGTTCGGTCAATTCAGAGGCACAAGGCATACTGCGGCTGAGAATGGCAAAGTATAAACAAGAGCATGAGTGTAGCTGGACATGTTCCCAGAAACGCTACATTACCCATGAAATTGTAATTCCAAGAAGTTTGAGGAGGCACCATGAAGAAGCCCAAAAACCTGTCGGACAAAAGCATTTGAACCCGTTCATAGTGACTCGGAAGGTAGCCCTTCGGATTGTTCCCCTTGTCGGTATTCTGACGGCCCCATTCGTAGCCACCGGGTGTGAGTTTGTGCGCGCAAAGGGACACGGACCCAGGTGTGAAGCTGCATGTTATCACTATTGTCTTCTCGCCATCTTGTTCGGAGAAAATTTTGGCGTGCGTGGTTATATCCTGCGAGGCATGAGAGAAGAGCACTACGGTCAATGAGGGGCAAAACGACAGGTTATTGCCGGATGCATTATGTGGGCAGAGGCTCAGTAAAAAAGACAAACAGAAAACGAGATAGAGAAGCTGCGATTCCTTAAGCTGCAGACAAGGGCGAAATTCCAGCTTAACAGAAGACAAGAACGAAGAAAATGAGATTAGGAATTGAAAAGTGAGTAACCATTGCAAACGGAGAGAGGTACTAAGCCAAACGTACTTCCAGTGCTGCATGAGATACGAAAATGAATAAGAATTACTCGATGGAATCTAATCGGAGTTCAGAGAAACGAATGTTTCAAAATGCAGTAACATAACAAGGTGCAGAGCAGTGAGCAAGGGGTTTCCGCTTATTAATTGAGAGATCCAAAAAAAGAAGCTGCTGTTCCAACGTGAAAAAGGAAGTTAGTGATTGAACAAGTCGTTAATCTAGTGAAAAGGTTTGGTTAAACATCAGAAGATTGTTCGATGTGAAGAATTAAAAAAGCCCAGTCAGTGTTGCAATAAGCTGCAGTGGATTGGAGCTAAGGTGTAATCGAATTAATAACAGGTTTCATCACTGGGAGTAGTGAACCAGATCATGACAGTGACAATGGGAATTCGCAGTGGAAAAAACTTTGTTTCTCACTCTATTTCAAACAGCAAACAGCGACAAAAGGGGTTACATAATGAACGAGTGAACCTAGCAAAGATATTGGGGCGAAAATCCCGAACATTGACAAAATGCTAAAGCACTCGTTGTAACAATGACGAAACAGTCATATGTTCTCTTGTCAGAAGTGACATGTATAGACGAGTGAAAAAATATTAGTAGTAGCGATTTTGAGTCTATAGCAGATGGATAGAAATTAAAAGCACCTGAGGAGAGAGCTGCGGTAATTCATTAGGTTGAGTATGAATCCATCCCAGAGGTTCCATCTCCCGCAGATATTCATCTTGTGGAAGAACATTGGGAAGGTGGACGGTTTGATGAGTGCCCCATTGAGGAGGCATCACGATGCATCGAATTTCTTTGATTTGGGGGTTATCCGGAGGTGAAATACCGTAGAGATAGCCGGCGATCTGAAAACAGTGAAGGGAATGGATTTAAAAATTCACAGAGGATGCGTATCTGATGTCCTTCAGTAAACAAATTAAGAGCCTACCTGAGTCCGCAAATCCGAAATAGTGATGAATTTTTTCAAAATATTTTTGGGCAGAATATATGTGTATCCATTTTCCTTGATATCATCTGAGCTGACATAGATATTGTTTGTGCGAAGATAGAGGTTAGTGGCTGAAATGGCACGTACACGCCACTCAGTCTTGCTGCTGAAATGTAGGGTTTCGTAATTGGAGGTGGTGGTGGAAATGATTTCATCCCCGTGCTTGTTCACAGTTCTGGTGGTAGTGGCGGTGAGCTGAGACTGTTCCTTTGCTTGCTTTTCAATCTCGGCGATTTGTTGACGCTGCTGGGATGGTGCAGAGATCTCCATTCCCAAGATAATATCGCGGATTTCGGATTGAGTTAAGGAAGCCACATTGACGCTGGTGGGAAATGTAGATAGAAGTTACCGTTCTATAGTCTATAGATACCGAGATGTTTATTGTGCTCAAAAGTGAATACTAAGGATCAGATCATGAGTACAACAAATCTGTTCACGACAGCGGGCATAAATGGGGAGACGAATGGACAAAAACGAAAGTCAGGCAGTTACTTGTTTTTCTTTCCGTAGTCTGCCAAAATGAGATCTTTGAGTTGATACTCCACTTTGATCCAGTCGTCGGGAGACAAGGTGGGCCAGATGTGATGTGGCTCGGTGACAGTGGTCTTATCAGGCTTAAGCACTATTTTTGCTTTGTCGTTGTTGACATGGAGGGCGCGAAGAATGAGAATCAGCCGAGAAAAGGCGGTATAAGAACTGATGTTTTTTAACCAATCATCGTACAGATTGAACAGAACCATCTGGGGCTCCGAGGCTTTTAGAATAAGATCACCGAACTTCTCCACTTTAAGACAAGCCTGGAATGGCAGCTGCAGCTCGGAACCCTAGAAAGTTGTGGGGAAAAGAGATAACGGAAGTGCACTAGGACTTTAACAATGGAGTGTCATTAAATAGCGAATCCGATTCAACACGACAGCATAAGCACCAGCCTGTGACATCTTAAAAGAAAAACAGTTTTTTGGGAAATAAGAACTTCAGACCGCGAAACGGAGTTGGCAAAAACGAACTTTTAGAGTGGTTTAAAGCAACTGCTGCTAATCTTGAGGGATTTCCCCCATTGTGGTCTTTTGAGCATCCGGTCAATAAGGAGATTGCAAAGACGAGCGTAATTTGTTCTATCATGCACACCCACAGGGACTCAAGGGATTCGACCAGACCACACGGATAGCGAAGTATGAGATTAATGGTTACCTGCACTTTGGTGGACGTATAAAGACTGAAGCACCTATGACGTCACACGATGAACAGGACAGCTCATTAGATGAAAGTCGACGTTATACGGAAAGAGTTCACCTTCGCAAGCGCATCTGAGGGACTGAGCCCCAATCGTGTAGGCCCCGAAACTTAAAGTCTAGTGGAACATGACAGAAGCATATACTTCTTATCGTTACTGAAGAGTGAACATCTGGATAACAAATCAACAAACGAAACGTGTGCGAAAGGAAGTTGGTGAGTAGAGCTGATTACCATTCGAACAAGTAATCGACGCCATCGTCCACATACCTTGATAACAATATTGGGGAAATCCAAAAGGTGTACTTCGAGCGGATCCAACATGCCTTTGCGTGTCACGATAATTTGTTTCGGTTGCTCCTCCACAGGTAGTGATCGGATGAGTGCCGCAACCTCCTCGGCGGTCTTCCACTTGGCCAACTGGCCCAAACGCTTCTGACCGGCCCACACTGATGTGTGAATAATCTTCAAGAACAATTGGCCTGTTCTCGGGTTGAAGATGAAAATGGCACCGTTGATAGGCTTGGTTGTGAGGTTGCCCTCAAAGGTCTAATTGATAAGTGTAAAAACGCAAAACAGCAAGTAGCTGAGTTCAAGCGACAATCATACGGAGTTAACTAAAGACACTGTTTATACAATGATCGCGTGTTTGATGCCTGCTATCGCCACCTGAGAAGATCATCATCATAATTACACGTTAGCTGGAGGTGGAAAACACCTCAGCTATTGTGCCGCAATACAAAAGAAAAGAGGAAAACAGTGGCACGCCCGCTGAGTCCCCAGTAACGGATGGACATCGTTCCGGAGAGCTAACAGCTGGTTGCCGTAAAAGAGAATCGTATTATGCCTAACAGGTGATATCGTGATTGGAGGGGGATGGACAAAGGAAATCACAACACAAACGCTATTGGTGCCGGCTCCTAGCCATATTAGCAAGTGTGTCCAACCAAACGCATTCACCGTCCTTAGGACCCCAGCCAGGCAGTCGGGATGCACCAACCGACGCCAACTTCGAAGTGAGGGTTTTCATTTCTCTCGACCAAGTCATCACTTGGCCTCCCCTCCTCCTCTTCCAACCGCACCCACAACGCGCAAACAATGCACGTCGCGCGAGTCGGTGTGCTGGCATGCGCAACACGTGGCCCAGCCATCGGAGCCTGGTGCGTGATATAATCGTGCTGAGCGGTTCACTCGCTCTTCCTGCACCAAATACGCGACGTCGAACACGTTCATTGCTCATCCGGTGTTCCCACCAGACATGAGCTAAGCTGCGAAGGCAGCGATGATCGAACGTGACGAGTCTCTTCATGTCTGTCGACCTGATGGGCCAAGTTTCACAACCATATAGGAGAGTTGAACGCACGGCTGCGTTGTAAACTCTGCCCTTCAGGGCGAGAGTAATGTCGCGTCTGCGCCACAGGTGGCGGAGATTGGCAAAAGCATACCATATTATCTACATCCCATCGCGCTTAGTTCGTTGAGTGACATACCATCCCTAAGGGGCATATCGCTGACTGTCTTCAGCCGAAGCCCAGGCAGTAGTCTGCAACAAAACATGTACCAGCTTTTAGTAACCGTTATAGCTCCAGCATAGAGTAGTGATAGCGTGCCGGATTGCCAGCCGTGCTGCCTGGGTTTGAATCCTAGGTGCACCGGGTGTACCTCACCTGTGATATTTCCTGGTCTTTTAAACGGGCAATTAAAAGTGATCAACAGGTCTTCGGATCGCTGTCCGAGAGTGCATTACCGAGCGACTGGAAATGCGCGGTAGTGAAGTCGATCCCAAAAGATGGTGACCCACGCAATGCGGACAATTACCGGGCGATTTATCTCACCTCTGTTTTGGCGAAGGTGCTCGAGAAGATTGCGAAAAAGGGTCTTCTCCCTCTGCAGGAGTTGAAAGATCTCCTAACTCCGGCACAGCATGGCTTTATGAAGGACCGCCCGTGCATCACCAACCTACACTTGAAGCGGCAGGAGTGGTTGCAAGCATTGAATCGGGGAAAGTCTGCGGATGTTATCTAGATTGATTTCAGTAAAGCTTCCGTTAAAGTGAACCGCGAGGTCCTGCTCCACAAGCTGAGAATGTGTGGTGTTGGTGGCGCACTGTACCAGTGGATCAGTGACTTTCCTATTGGGAAAAGATGGCGGGTTCAGGTGAATGAACACTTAACGGAATGGTACCCATCCACTGGAGGTGTACCCTAAGGCACAGTGGTGGAACTAATTTTATTCCTGATCCACTTGAACGAAATGCCTCAGCTTCTTCGGTGGTCTTGTGCACTATTTGCAGACGACGAAGATTTGGGGTTATTGCTTCTCTCGACGACTGTGACGTCCTTCAGAAGGACCTCGATCGCCTATCCCAGTGGCCTGCAGAAGTTGACCTACCGGTCAACATGGCCAAGTCCTCGTTTATGAGTATGGGGAAGTATGGTAATGTACGTGCGTACACCCTGGCCGGCCACCCGCTGCATCCCACCAGTTATGTAAAGGATTAAAGCGTACTCTCACGCTGTGATCTGAACTCTGTCGACAACACTAACAGACTATGGAAACGGATTACGTCTGCTTTGAGCACTTAGACGCAACTTAAGCACTTTAAAGAGATTGGCACCCGTCTTTTCTTTTCCATGATGAGACCTGTGTTTCAGTACGGCTCACCCGTCTATTGTCCGATCACAATAGGTGAGGTGCAGAGACTGGAACAGGTCCAGCATGTAACGACCAGGCTCATCCCCAGTTTACGGAGTATGTCGTACGAGGACCGAAGTAGGAGACTAGGGCTTTATACGCTGTCATATCGTGGGCTTCGAGTTGATCTCATTATGACGCACTGCATATTGCACCTGGGCCACTTTCCCAATTTGAAGCCGCTGCTGCACATTCGCGCACGGAGCAGCACACGTGGACACCGGTACAAACCATTGGTACCGGACTTAAAGCGCATCGCTCACTATGCTTCGCGCGTCGAGTGGAATGTTGACTGAGACAATAGTCGAGATGAAATCGGGGTTGGAATTTAAGAGATTCTTTGGCGCCCACTTTGCGGACTACAGGTATAGGGAGCGAATCGCACCCGGATAAAATGTAATGCAGCTGCAATATGCTGCCACTGCGCAGGAATCAGCGACGTGATTCCACGCATGTGCTCGATCCACCTACGATGGAGCAACACAGGTTTTTTCTCTTCTCGTTCTCTACTCTCAGTATTCTGTATGAAGCTAAGTAGATCACATAGTAAATCCTGATAAAATAATAAAAATTGCGTCAGATAAGCTATTATAAAAAGAGGTAGAATAGAGATGTGTTACGGAGGTTAAGAAGAGCTATAACAAACAACAGGCACTGGAGAAGAAATGGGATGTAATAGAACCGGCGCAAATACTCACAGGCTGATGAAAATATAAAGACACTTAAAGTATGCATAGAGGTAAAATGAGAACAGAGAAAAAGCGGCCAATCACCGATGACTTTAAGGTAAGCACTCAGTTCCAATTATGTGCTGCCCCATTCATGCTCCAACATGGTGTATCTAAACAAATGACCGATACAAAAACAATATGCATTTGTTGATCGTAGGTACAAAGAACCACGAGTAGCCAAAATAACCCGAGATCGGTCTGCGAGCTTTAACCCCGCGAGTTTTCACACAGGAGCGAATCACACTCAGTGTAATTTAGAGTCAGGTAGTTATTGGACAATAGGTCGGTTGCAATTCGCATATTCTATCTGATTGCCTCCGATTTTCCACTATTTAAGTAACGAGACATGAGTGACCAATGCGAAGGTGATGGAAACATTATCGGACTGAGAGATTCGGCTTAGTCCCTTTGTGAGTAAATTCGCATGACAATTAGTACGACTACTGATCGTAAGGCAAAAAAGCGGGCAAATAAAGGAAAGTGTGTGTGATGATTCGGAGAACAATTGCGGGGACGAGTACTGGTAAGTAGGAGACTTGCGGTAGAGCAAATTGAATATGAGACGGGTCGGCTTGATGGACAATACGAGTAAGCAGAACTACACACCACTGTGTTGGTGCCGTGAGGTGAAGAGTTTCTAACTGTTGCAATCACTTAAACGCCGATGACAACGAAGCGAACTGGCCAAGGCTGTCTCTTGGGAGCGGACTCTAAGACAACGTTAAGTTCAGCAATAGCATGAGGTTTGATAGTTAAAGTGTACTAGTAGATGTGAATGAAAAGAGATTACAAGGACGTCCATTCCTGGCGCAAGCCGATTCTGATCCCAATAGCTCAAGTGTATGGATAATACAAATTAGGGCGAGAAGAAACGACAGGAGATGAAATCGAACATTTATCGAGCGAATGGATGAATTTGGAAATGTTATGTGCGTAGAAAAACCTCGAAAAGTTGTGATACTTAACTGCACGGAATATCGAGGAGTCTGTTGTTAGCGGGGCTGGTGGTAAGTGCCGCACTGTCGATTAACTTCAACTATTGCCAAGTGGGAACAGACTGGTTAGTGGTAAGGTTAAACAACGATGGAGTAGGTGAATCAGTTAATCACGAATTATTAAGTGTATACAGAATCAGTTGGTAGCGGTTGATGTATCGTGACGTATTTGGCCAACAAAGGAAAACGAATAGACAAACAAGATAAAAATTAGTTGTGTCGATTCAAATGAGTGACGATTGTGTCCACCCACGGGCAAATGGGTGCCGTTAGGCTTACTTTGCTGATCAAAATATAGAATGCAATTCTCGAGCAGATAAAAAGCTATCGCCAGGTGAAAACAGAAGCCTATGGAGCAGAACTTCTATGCCACGAACCTCAAGGTGTCAGCATGAAAATAACAGCAACGGTGTTGCCACTTTCTATCGAGTAACTCGCAATCCGAACTGGGTGTTGGTTGATGTTTCCCGACTACAAGGCTGGGGTACCACTTATCATTCATTATAGACTTTAGCTAGCGGGGACACCTCAGCCATTGTACTGCAACACACACGAAGAAAAAAATAATAGAGAGACGCAACACGGTCGCGCCAACTGAGTCACCAGTAATAGATAGACATCGTTCTGGACAGCTAGAAGCCGGCTGTTGTGCTTCATGAATGTCGTGGTTAGAGGGGAAAGGACAAAAAAAGCTCACCACACAAACGCCACTGAGGTCGGCTCTTAGTTATGTCAACAAGTGCATGCAGCCAATTTTGTTATTGTCTTTTGGGCCCCAAGCAGGGAGCCGAGAAGCTCCATCCGAAGCCAACTTCGAAGTGAAGGTCCTCATTCCTTTTGACCATGTCGTCGATTGGCTTCCTTTCCTCTTTTTCCATCCACGCTCCCGGCGCGTAAACAACGCCCGTTAAAGGAGTCGGTGTGCCGGCATACACGTGGCCTGGTTCGTGAAATAGAGATGCTGAGCGGTTCAGTTCCTTTTCCTGTGCCATAAACAAGGCGCCGAAAACGCTCATAGCTAACGCAGTGTTCCCACTAGATGTGAGCTAAACTGCGAAGGCAACGGTGGTCGAAGAAAGCTAGCCTCTTTACATCTTCCGATCTAATGGGCCACGTTACACAACCGTAGAGCAGGGTCGGACGTACGGCTGCATAGTACACTATACCCTTCAAAGTAATGTCGCGCCGGCGCCATAGGTGACGAAGGTTAGCAAAGGCGCCTCGAGGTTTTGTTATATGGTTCGTGATTTCGTGGTCGATTCCACAGGCGCTGATACATCTTTCCAGGTAGTTGAATTTCTGAACGACTTCTAGCTGATCCCCACCAAGGGTCAGCGCAGGAGGCGATCCCTGCCAATTTTGGAGGAAAGCTTTGCACTTCGAGTGTGAAAAGCAAAGCCCGAAGTGAGTAACAGTCAGTGTTTGTCTGTCTAGTGTTGTTTGGTATGTTTGTGAGCTGTTACAAATGAGGACAATGTCATCAGCATACTCTAAGTCAAGAAGCCATTCACCTAGAAGCAGTTCTACACCCAAGTAGTGTCCTGTGAACGCGATCTTCATGATCTCGTCAACAGGGAAGTTGAAGAGGAAAGCTGACAGCGGGTATCCCTACCTTATACCGCTGAAGATATTGAAGGGTGTCGACAGCTTGTCATAAGCCCTCACTCTGCTCGAGCTACGCGCGTAAAGCGCTCGGATAATATTTACATATTTCTCGGGCACACTTTTCCTTAGTAAACAGTCCCAAAGGGCACATAGATGCGCCGAATCGAAGACGCCTTTGATTTCGAGGAACACAACGGCGCCCCAACAATTGACACAAAGTGAAGATTTGGTCGATGCAGCCTCGACCTCGACGAAACCCGCTTGCTCCTCACGAATCTGGCTTTCACGAGTGTCAGCCAGTCTTTGAAGGATTACAGAGGCAAGCAATTTGGAGGCGATGGAAATCGGACTGATTTCTCTATGGTTACCGCATTTCGAACGTGAGCACCTCTTGAAGATCGGGACAATAATGTAGCAGCTCGTCGGTTGGGACGGTTTCATGCTCCCAAAGTTTCGCGAGTAACTAGTTCAAAACATCCACAAAAGCAGGTACCCCGAATTCGAACAGGGCTAGAGGAAGGTCATCTGGTCCAGCGACCTCGTTCAACTTCGACAGTCTTGGGTACCAAGGATGAGGAACTCGTCTGAGTGGATGTACATGTTGGCACGGTGAAGAGCTGGGCTCAATAGCGTTGGTTGTGATTTTCTTTGTCCTTTCTTACCAGCTTAGGTTTCTTCTCCAACTACGATCGCACACTCGATGTATAATATTGTACGAAACAACATATTGTTTGTTATGGGTTTTTGTATTATGTAAGGATCAGTATCTCGCTTTTTCATATAGCTGATCTTTTTGTATTGCGGCGCAATGGTTGATGCATTTTAGCTAACGTGTCATGATGATGATCGGATCACCATTTTAATAAAGGTCTATCGACTGGGCCATCAGGGGCGGGGATTAACTATCTCACGTTCCCAAGCGACTTACTTCCAAGCCAGCCTCCAATGATTAGCCCACGCTGGGAGTCGCCTCGTCAACGTTTTAACTTCAAATACGGTGTACTTTCAAGAAGGCGAAGCAGAGGAACAAAGCACGAGTGAATATAAACAATGCATCATAAATTAGACACCAACACATGTGCACGCAGTGGTCTGTCAAGTATGAAAATCAGCAGGCATAGATGCAAGCCAGTGGTCAATTCGGTTAAACAAACAGCAAAGTGCATTGAATACAGTTGCCACGACTCGCGTCGTGGCAATGTCGAAAATGTCGACAACGTAGAAATGAGTAGCGCTTTGCGTCAGCAACAGCGGTTGAACAGGAGCTGAATCAACCGCAAAATGACCTACGTCATCGGCGTGTTAGTGGGCATTCACCCTAGAAGAAGCGGAGAGGGCTGAGCCGCTATGATTATCTTGATCAAGAGACTAAGTGGTAAGGTACATAGAGCACTCCTGACGCGCACAATTTATCGTGAGAATTGGCGAGAAATTGTGACAACGATAGGCGCCAAGTTGGTTTGCAGTACAAGTGGACTCGTGGATGTGATCACAGCGCGAGACATCGTCATTCGAGGTTGAACCCGTGTCACGAATCACGGATCGCCTACAATATATTGCATCGCGGGTGAATTACTAAGGAGGTAAGTAAAAAAAGTCCGCATCGGGACTTACCTTATGAATAGTGACGCGATACACATTAGTATCATCGACGAACCAAATAATTTGATTGGAAAACAATTCGTTGTAATTTTGCGAACTGAGATAAGGCTCAGTGGGTTCACTGGAGTAAAGTTGCAGAGCTTTCCGAATGCGTTCACGGAGTACATACAAAGCAGGATTTGCCTTCATAATTTTGACCATGGCTTGCTGTATCAGCGGTTTACAACCGGGGAACCAGTTACCATAGGCACTGAAAAGGAGAAGGGATAATGACAAAATAATGGAGGCGTGGCTGCAACTTGAAGCAGCAGATGCTATCGCGAGGTAGAAAACATGACATATGCGGGAAAATACGGACGCAATGAGAGCCGATGAAATGGTAAGTTACTTCAGAATGGAACAAAGCGTGAACTGCGCTCCAAAAAAAGCGGTGATAAGAGTGTGGAACGTTATCCTTGGTCAGTAAAAGTAACAACAAACGCGGATTCAAAGAGAGGTGGGATGCGATACTGAGGTCCATAATTATGTGGTCGCGATGCGTGTTAATAACTAGTTCGGAACTTACAAGGCCAACTTCTGACATATGGATTACAATGATCGAAGAAAATGCGCAAACAGTTGATAGAAAGTGAACGCTGAAAGCAAACTGGGCACGATGGATGTGGACCAACCTGTGCAAATTATAGGCCAAGTCAATGGCGATCATGACGCCTGTCGGTGAAGGATAAATTGACATATTGTCCGTTGTGTAATCGAGGAACTTTGCACGAGCATAGCGTTCGATATCGTGGGAATCATAGTCGCCCCAGCGAAGCTGTATGTCGATCCAGAACTTTTGCGTGGTAGTGCCATCCATGAGATCTCTGAAAGAGTTAAATAGTTGTAGTGAGGAAAGTAAATTGTTCAACGAGTAAACAGTGGAGAAAAGTTAATGACATACTTTGAGTCAGCCAACAAACTAGGCCTGGAAACCGGCCATTTGTAGGAGGCGAAAAGTAGGATGTCGGCACAGCTAGAATTCATTTTGTATGATTTTCTGGGATGGATGGTCTCTTTCTGTACAGTCTCAATCTCTAACGCATCTAGTTCCTGGTCGAAGACTTGACATATGTCCATAACCACGGATTCGTGAATCTTTTGCCATAAATGAGCACGGAAGATTTGAATGAGGGAAATTTTCAGTGTGGGGATTTTACCGTGCATAAAGATACCAGTAAGATCGAGCTGAACTTGGAAACCGACGTAAACCTAGGAAAAAACGAACAAGGTAGTTGAGAGTGAGGCACAGTATGGCAAAATGCAACTGAAAGGTGAGCGCAAACATACCAAGAGTGCTACGATATGCAGATTAAAGGAAAAGACAACGCAGGCGGTGTGCCGGTTGACGACATAGTTCCAACACTGATGCTGATTTGGCGGCAACTGCATAGTTACTTTGAAAAAGTAATAACGTGAGAACTGAGTTTAGTGAAGTGAGCCGAAAGTTTCAGTAAACTCATTCTGCCTGATTCGTGTACTCGGAAGAAAAGTTAGGAGAACATATAGTCGCATTGCCGTATGCGCTTCCGACGGCGCGACCTTAGCGTAAAAATGGCCATTTTAAAGCTGGATAGAAGTAAACGGAAAATGGTACATACGTTAGCACGATTGATGGTAGGCGACCACCAAAGGGTAAAGCGGCGATTTGGAATTTGGTTCAAACCAGAACGTTGAGCATTGGTCAACTTCTTGTACTTCATGGACTCCTCAAAACCACTGGCTTTTTCCCTATAGAAAGCGTAAATATTGTAAAAAAGGAAAATTAGAACTCAGAGAAGCTGCTGGAAAAACAAGCCGAGACGTAACTGTAGGTATGCATTGTATAGGGACACAAACGCGATAGTAAGACGGAACAAACGTATACGAATATGGAAAATATGGCCAACGAAAATGAGCTTTGCGAAGAGGACGATGGCCTAAATAGAGCACACAGCATAAATACTAGACTCTACGGACTTGACTCACCAGAACAAGCCCTCCCAGGTTGGGAAGTAAGTGCCCTTGAATAAAGTGTGCTCCAAGATGCCCTCCACACCACCGAGAGCCTGGATCATATCGGTACGATAATTGTTCAGATTCCACAACTTCCCGTCATGACGTTGATGGGTCCACCAAAATGGATTTTGTTTGAGTACCTGATATTGCTTGAATTCAGTACGCACACGCCAGCCCTTGTCATAAGCGAGAGTGTGTCGATCCTTTTGGAAGAGAGTGTTGATGCGGGGTATCCCGCGATCCCAGCTATCCTCCAGATCCTCCAGAGTCAACCTCCTGTGAACAGATAACAGTATCTTTGTAAGTAAGAACTGGACCGCAACGGTGTCCAATAGTAATGATAAGTATGAAATACACGGGATCATGTGCATGCCAAGTTCAATTTGCGCGTGTGGATGACAGCTCATTAAATGGAGCACAAACTATGTGCTAGGATAGTAAATCACTCAGCAGAATAGACAGCAATGGATGCAGGACGCGACTTAGTTTAGCTCAGTTAAACAACTGTAATCCGCACGCCGCAATGAGGTGGGTCTAGTTGGTAAGACTCAGGATAACCGTAGATAGCAATAATGATAAGTGAGGTACGGCGCATACAGGAAACAAAGAAAGTGGTTAGGGAGCAAGTTAGATTAACATGGATGAAATAATAATGGTTAGGTGAAAGAAATCAAATGCAGGGGCGCCCCTGGTTGCGCGACTGTGCCATGCATTATGGCCTCTAACCACGGTTCAGTTAGGGTAAATCATGTAAGCCGGTTCACGCTTTGGAAAAACAATGGTAAGCACCAATATCATACAAGTAGCAACCTGCCGATCAGCTAAACACGGAAGTTATGGACCGGGGATGTCTTACATGAATGCGAACCGAAACAATTACCTGTTCTGCGCGTTTGCTTCCTGTCGTTTCAGTGCGTATTCGGCCCAGACACTTTGCGAATCCCGGAATTCGGTTTCCCATGTAAGAATGTAGGAGAACAAGTTTGGAATGACCTGATCTTCCTCGTGGCTCATGCCGGACCGGAAATGTGTGATTCCTACATCTGTTTGCTTGGACCAACGTAAGTCGGACTGTGGTATGAGAACGTGGCCCATACTCAGCATACCGAGACCACCCAGTTCCTACGAGTAGGTAAGCCAAGTGAAGCAAATGGATTAGTTTGTGAAATAAAATGAGGAGGATAAGTGAAAATGACGACGTCAACGATTGACAAGCGGATGATAAATTATTACGCGACGCATGCCACAGGGTCAGGATCTAAATACGGCACAAAAGCGAATCGGTGCAACAACCGGTTGGGAACGTTGGTCAGTAACGAGGTAAGATGGAGCGAAATATTTGAAGATGTATTAAGAGAGAAGGGGGCGCATCATGCTCACCTTTGGTGTATAGAAAACAACAGGTGGGAAGCGTGCGGGCATCTTCGAATTCAAACCAATTTTGATTCTAGTTTGGATTTTGTTTTCGCACTTGACCAATAAATCTAACAGTGGAACAGTGCTAACAGCAGCCTCGCGGAAGTAGGTCATTAGACCGATCAAAGCTGTGTTCCATTTGTTCACGATTTTCGTGAAAGTAGTGGAGCCGGAAGCCATGAGGATTTGTCGCACTCGGTTGTGGAACTTCTGCATAGACTCATCGTCTACCCGAAGGAAGCATTGGGCAGTTCGTTCTTTCGTAACCTTAAAAAACAGAGATGGAAAAAAGCTTGAGATCATCGAGGACGATGATAAGTTGTTCAATCCAGCTCAGAAACGCAGCTTTTAACAGTGGTGACAAGAAAATTCAGGGACAACAGGAATAAAATATGGAAAAGAGAAATAAACCGAAAAGTTAATGGGGAATCATGAGGAGTTTACTACTACGCCCAATTCATCCTAACTAGACTCAAGCAGACAGCCGACACGCATCCGGAAAAACACCAAATTGTCATTTCGTCCATTCGGGAATCATCAGCATTCCATCTACCCCATGTGAGACTAGAATCCGCGACTTCACTCTTAAGAGGTGTAATGACCACTGAGAGACACAACGAGCGATTTGATTTAATAGATGTGCTATAGCACGGTCTCCTCTTCATTGGCTTCCCATGTTACTGTCACGCAAAGAACAGCATAGCCATACAGTAAGGGGCTTCCAATAACTAAGTGTCAACTTGCGGTATTTTAGGAAGCCTAGACGGAGCACTAACTTACAAGGGGATTTAGATGGTATAGACTGAATTTGCTACACTGAGCACAATTGACGATTACACTGTGTAACATCTTTACAACAGAAATGAAATAGGATGTTTCTAGTAGTGCCAAGAGAGCTGATTATGAATACGCAAACCGAATGTTTGTTTACTATGTCGGGATTCTTGAATTTCAATTCATGTCAGCTAAGCAGTGCGTTCCATGCATCAAATGCTCGCCTGTGATTAGTCCATTGACTCCCTGTAATCGTGGAAAAAAGTCCTATTGGTCATGGTATCCACCTGGTACTGAAAGTCGATTGAGAGCTGTGTTTCCTTAATTGATATCTTGAGCATGGCTCAAAGACGCTGCAGTGTCAATGATCGAAATCATTTTTGTTACCTCTGTGGACAGTGCACTACAAAGTCGCAGTGCAGTTCCATTACTTCACTACTGAAGTATGCTTACCACGCATATTTCGGGATGAAACTGGGAGATCATGATAAGAAGTGGGCACCGGATAATGTTTGTGAATCGTACAATATTCATCTGAATCATTGGCTCAAGCGCAAAGGCAAGATGCCCCTTGCAATCCCCATGGCGTGGTCGGACCCAAAGCATCACACGAAAGACTACTACTACTACTGCCTAACCAATGTCATTTGAATCACCAACCGAATCAAGGACGAAATCCACTACCCCCATCTTCCAGCAGCTATTCGACCTGTTCCTCATGATTGCACCTTACCCATTCCTGTGCCTCCAGTGAACATGTGGTTAATGATGAGTAGTGATTTCGCAACGCCAACTTCGCCTGATTCGGACATCTGTGAAAACTGGAGCTGATGTTGTCAACCCACACCTTATTGAACAACCAGAGCTG
>OX104063.1:180057497-180122014 GCA_944474145.2 Dicrocoelium dendriticum
GGAAAGTAGGGCAACGAGATACTCGCTGCACTGAACTACGATAAGTTACTGTTGGGAACATTTGTGCAGACTTCAAAGTTCCACTAACCTCCTAATGTGTATGCAAGGGAAGCTCCACAAAATATTGCTGGTTTCTTGTCACTTATGGGAGACAGTAGAGCAACACAACACGCACTGCACACCACCGAAAAGTGGCCAGACGAGGACGGAATAAGGTTGCAGGGAAAATGAGGTGTAGAAGTATACACCACTTGTGCAACCCTGATCATATCTATCCACCACTTCTGCACATCAAGGTTGGTTTGATCAAACAATGCGTGCGTCAAAGCCCTCAAGCGAGATGGTTTTAGCGTTCCAGCACCCCAAGGTGCCGTTAAGTCGGAAGTCCCAGCGACAGAGCTATGGTAGTTTCCCGTTTTGCTTGTATATTTGTTCCCACTCCCAGCTAGTAAACGGTTCCAAACGCACGCCATAAGTGAGCGGTGGAGAGCCGTGCCATACATGTTCCACGGATCTCTATCTCGTTCGCAACAAACGGGACATAGTAGTTAGTGTAAAGGCAGAATTATACTCAAAAGAACTATTGTTTCAGCAAAAACGGTTTAGATCAAAGGTGTTTTGCTAAAGCATCAAAAATTTTCACTTACGTCATATGTGTTCACGTTTCGGAACGGTTGGATGGGCTTCGTATAGTTAATTTCAGCTACTGACCCGGCTATAATAGGGACTGAAGATCTCCAGGAGGATTTACAGAGTCAGCTAGCGTCTTTGTTTAAAATGCTTTGACTACTGACTCTATTTGGGAGTCGAGTTTGCAAAGAGATTGTTTTCAACCAGAAGCGTAACAATTTGGAGGATGTAACATTAAGCGAAGACAGCGTTATTTGCGAGATGAGTCACTCGGATACACAGAGGGACGGGTGTAATTAGGAACAACTCAGATGAGAATTACACGTTATAAGGTACAGAACAAACCTCATTCTGAAGATGCCAAACGCCACTGGGAAGATTGGCATCTGCGGCCTGAGTAGGAGCCCGACAGGTAGGTAGGATGCGGCATTCAAAACCGGCCATGGCGAAAAGTAGATTCGGGTTATCCTTGCTGTACACAGAAACGAAACTGTTATCCCAGTCAGTTGTGGTGATGGATCGCGGGATGCGATTCTTAATATCCCAGAAAACCGCCCGGCCCAAATTGACGTCATGTTTCATTAAACGCATGCGACTGTCACGCGGCCAGCATTTTTTATTATTATATCCGACTATATTTTCATTGTTAGGATCCGGATGTTCCGTGAGGTAGCGTTGTATCAAATCGCGAGCCTCCTCGGCGGTAAATCGGAAAAACATCCAAAAACGATCAACATAGCGACAGTAAAGTCGGATTGGATGTGCGACCTCTGTCGCTGTGTCCTGTAGGATGATAAAGAAGCTGTTATGAAAACAGTCAGATGTAAAAACAAAGGGGGGTAAAATGACGAGAATCGAGGGGTCAGGCCACAGTAAATAGAGCAAACTACCAAGAACTGAAAAAGCTACAGGTGTCAGTATGAAACTGCAACACCTTTGGAACTATAACGGGGTGCTATTGGTCTTGAATTCTGCGCACATTTGAGTCAAGGTGCTTTCGGATCGTTGACCATTGTGCACACACGTGAACGCTCGTGTCGCGCAGCATCAGCGCTTTTGCAGATGTGGTGCGGGAGAGTGATGAAGAAACTAATACATCAGATCAAATAATAGGACTGGATAAGTCGCATTGATTCGAACATCTATTCCCGCCTACTACTTATAGTAGTAGTGGTAATAGTATGGGCAGCAGTCTATTAAAGGCAGAGCCGACCTGTGTATCCCATGGGTTGAGGTACACGCAGCCCACCTGGCTTGAGAGTAATGGACGCGACATGCAATCGGCACTAAGAGTATGTCTACTGTAACCTACTGGAAGGATTACAAGTGTTAATAGTATGCGGTACTAAGTTTTTTATGAAATCAGGATAAACAAAAAGTGGGACTGTAGCGTGTTCGAAAGTATCCTTGCTGCACTCTGAAAAGTAAGAGATCGCTGCTTCTTTATTAGATAGCTATCGTAGTTTCTTCTGTTTGCTCCCCTATTCTCGCTTACAATACTGTTGAGCCAGCTCTCCAATCTAGCTCGGTCTCTTACTGGGTGGTTGTCATAATACCATCCAACCACCTACGAAGTACCTGCTTTTCTTTTCAGCCCCATCGGTTTCTGGTGACGAACGCGGAGGCATTCTGAATTCCGATACAACACATGCGTGTGAAGTGCAGCAATCTTGATCTCACTGAGTTCGTTCCTGACCCAAAGGGTTTTACCTGCTCCTACCATGAGTATTGCACGCTACAGGACAAGTAAGGTCGTTTTATTTGTACACGATGACCGGCTGTCTGCTGTCACTGAGAATTGGAAAGGCGCAGGGGCATAGTGACGCAAAGTCTGCGTAATAAGACTAAGCAAAACAACAGATGTACAATCAACCATTTAATTGGTCTGCAGTGGAATCACCCCTCCGGATCGTGGCCATATGGTAGAAAAACACCCGTACGAGATACTGATGTAATGCTGTAAATGATAGTACGCTCAAAACGCCTGCTGGTTTGCGTGCACGTGAAGTATAGGATAGTAGGATGTCTACGATGAACATTGAGTTAAGCAAAACGGTAGTTAGCTATACATTATCTGGGTGGCTATTATCGGAAAGGATATTAAGACTGAAGAGTAAACGCTAGCATAGAGGCTTACTTGCTATTTTGGAAAACATCAAGTGTACATCGCATGGTCCGCGTGTGGCTGCCGCTTTCAGGTCATTGTTTTGTGCAAGAGACGCGCGACTAGTGTCGCCAATTGTTTAACCATCACCTAATTTCTCTTAAGCAGCTGCAGGTACTGAGGCATTTGTCCTCTTATTTTTCCAACCTAAGTTACCAAGATTGGTCCAGGTTAGTGGTGCAGCTACTTAAGTAAACGATACACTAATTAATTCAGACCAGATTGGACAAAGAACTCTTGTAACATTGCCTGTACCAACATTGGAGTGCGGTGAGAGTGCATTAAAGAGGAACTCTTTATTCGTTGTTCGCATTTTGGTTTTGGATCCAGGGTACGCAATATGACACGTGAAGCGGTGTAGGCATGATTTTACAAGCTGAAGGAAGATTACTTGATTAGTTGGTGAATCGTATGTATGAGTGAAACATTGCATGGAATAGAATGACAACCAACCTGGAACTGAAGGAAGTCATTAGGTAGTTGAGGAGGACCGCTCATTTCAGCTGAACGCTCCAAACCCAAAACCAGTAAATCCAGCACAAGACTATAGTACTGCGTTATGAAGGAGGCAAATTGAAGACCGCGAATAATACCGTAGCTATTGGTGTGGTTCATATCTTTATAATTGATGACAACATTGTTCTTCGCTGTCATGTAATCGGCGATATTGTGGTCGACGATTAACCGGAGTAGACGATTCAGCAGAGTAAGATCGATCTTTTCGTATACCTTTTCAAACTTCGTCTCTAGAAGAACATTACACTCCCCTTCACTCGTTTCCCATACATCCTAAAATAGAAAGGAAAGTTTGATTGCCCGGTACGTGGGACGAAACAGCAAAAATGTTCGATGAAAGGAAATTCTGAACGCAACGATTCTATCGCAGCCAAGTGAACAGAAAGACAATGTCACGCTACGTAGCTGTCAATACTCATCGGTGGGTAGAAAACAGAGAAAAGCGCAACGACCGCTTATTGTGCAAGTACCTTGAGATTGTTGATCCCTTGACACCACTTGTAAACCAACAGTGGAGGAGGCTCCAAATCAGCGGGCTTAATCCATGGAGGAAACAGGCGTCGTTTGTCCGCTTCATACCATAAATACTGATCTAGGTAGGCATCCGTGATCTTCTCCAGCGGCTCGACGTCGTAGACAGGAATCAGATGGCTATATAAATCCATAAATTCAATACCAACTTCTTTAAACGCTCGTTGTGTGAGTAAGTGACGTTTGATGCGGCTCAATGCTTCGTGAGGATTGTCATAGGCTTGTTCAATCAGACCAAGTTCTTCACGCTGGGACTGATTCAACCTGTTTTTCACACTGTAAGATTCCCGTAGACGTTCCAAAGCCAATATTAGAAGTTTTGTATCGTGCTTATAACTCAAAGGAGGAAAGGGGATGGGGGAAAATCGGCGGCTCTCCAACCAGTGCACAGTGGTTGTGTAAATTGCGACAGCTTCCTCCGCAGTGACATAAGGTCCATCCTGTCAGGGTAGGTGAACAATTGACAAAGTTTACAGCAAGGTTGAAAAAAAATGAGGAGAGCACATTATACCTCCAAATTACAATGTTGCGGACAGCGTTACCTAAAAGATCAGCTTCGTGATCAGTCATGAAAAAAAGAGACGTCAATGTGTATGCCGGTGGGTTTCGCCGACCGTTGCCGCGTGACCATGTCTACGGCCCCGCGTCTACGCAGAACAGAAAGAAAATGTCGAGTTATAGGTGCAAAAGCAGGGTGAAGTTACCTTCAGGTAATTATGCTGTCTTTCCTGCTCCGCTTTCAAATAAAGCCGCGTGAGTCGACCCAAATTCTTCTTGCAAACCGTCTTGTCCACCGTAGCGCCTCGACGAATGCGCTCTCGATTGTAATGCGCAGTGTTGGTCCACCAATCTGCTTTTGCCTTGACGTACCGCAGGATCATGTTCTCAATCGGGATCGGCATATTTGGGACCTTATGGATACAGAAGGTTGATAAATTATAACTGTGACTGCGTACTAAGAGTTAAAAAAAACGTTCTCTGCGGCTGATAGAAAACGGTGAAGCGGAATAAGTAGTTAAGCAAGACCGAGAACAAAAATGGGTCGCCGAAGAAGCAACGCAGTGAGACATGGTCGCATTGTTTCTGCCTGACCAGGTATGAAGCAACAAATTCAAACACAGCACCACTAATGCGTGGCAAGAAATAAAAGATCCATGAAATAAGTTAAACGTCATGATGTTTGAGCAATGAACGGGGACAAGATACCAATTTACAAAATCAGTTGATTGAGAAAGAACACTGCATTCAAGTGGATCACACCTGTTATCTAGGTCCGGTGAAAAGCAACCAAGAAATAGGTTACTCATCGGGAGCACACCAAGTTTACTATAAATAGCAACGGGAGAAACAAAACTTTCAAATAAAACGGACGTTTATCTTCCCAACAGTACTCAGCCGTCAGAGAGCTTGCCTACTGGATGAGTAAGAAAGCTATCATACGTGTGCAATTGAATTACCTTCCATGGAATGTTAGCCTTCCAACAACGCCAAGCCTCACTGAGATGCTGAAGGATCGTTCTGGCTTTGTTCTGTTTGATACCTTCCGGCATCATGTCAAGGATGTCATGCATCACCGCAGCCCGTAACTCCAAGTCGTAGTGAGATTCGACACGTTGCTTTGTCACGGTCTTTGCAACGCCCTTAGAATGTCTACCTTCGAATTGGCGGGATAGAAGATTGCCCAACCAGCGCTCTAACAATGGGGTAATGCCTCGTAGGAAGAACAGCCAGACTCGCCAACCAGGAGCCCAGAAACCCACGCCGGGGCCTTTTCCGACAGGACCGGTGTTGAATCGATAGTAGATTACATGCTTCAAATCCTTGCACATCCGGATCTGACGCATGAGCTTGTACTTGTATCGATACATTCCGGTTAGCTGACCAACGTGAGCGAATATGTACTGCAATCCATCTGCCAGCTGCGAAAATGAGGGTATAGGTTAGAATAAGAGCTGGAAAATGGTACATCTGTCTGGTCAGAATATGCAGTCTCCTGTTATCAAGCTCAGCGCAAACAGATGCCGGCGAGCATTGACACAGTTGCTCACATGAAAGCAACGTTCTGGACCCCTGCGATATCATCATTCGACAGAAACTAGGCTGCAGAGAAGCTTACCTGAAAAGCATCAACATTTCCCAAGCGATATTGAACGTGACTGTCCACAATGAGTTTAGTAAGGCGCAGAATTTCTCTGCATAAGTGAAAGGCGTTGCCAAAACGTGACTTTTTGCGTTCCTTCGTGGTCAGGGTCTTGACCGGTTTCAGATTGAAATTGTAATCCAGATGTAAATAGTTGAGGTTTTTGCGATGTATTAGCAAATTGAGCATGTTGTAGCCTTGACGGCAGACCTGCAAGCCAACCTCTACCCAATCTAAACTTGTGGTCTGGAAGAATTTCGTGGCCTTGAAGGAGCGGAATAAGTAGCGCTTCTTTTGTGGCTTCGGACGTCGGTGATGCAGAGCATTGAGTACATAGTATTTCAAGAGCTTCTGGTAAGATACTCGGACCTAGGGAGAAATAGACGAGAACGAATATTAGTTACTTTCACAGGCATTCCGGCGGGGCAGTGTTCGCGATACCACGACTGAACAAGGGGGATATCAAGAGCTCTTCGGGTGGATCCAGAGCGCAAACAAAATGGCCTAGGAGCCCATAACAAAGCGATTCCATTGGCCGTGTTGTCAGTGTATAGTGGAGTTTCGCTGAGAAAAGGCCTCATCAGCTCCGGAAGTTCAAAGGTTTCATCGTCGGCTGGCAAAATTTCGGGAGCCTAAATGAAGAATGGATAAAAAAAAGCTCAACAGACCTTAACACCTTGTCTTTGGGAGATGGGATTAATTAGAGGATCGAAGTAGAAAGCGGGTAAATCGGGATCTTCTGTCTTGATAAAGAGCACATTCGGAGTGTGGTACCACGACAGATGCACTTGAAAAGGGTAACTATTGTACAAGTACGGGAAAGCGATGCGGTATTCCGTGCGAATAGGTTGACGGATAATTATCTTATTGATATCGTTGAATTCATTCCAATCCTCGTCTCTGCAAAGGGGTATTCGGGGCAAGTGTAAAAACTTACTCTAAGTTCTTGTCCTTGACCAAAGGTTCGAATTTAGGTCCACCAGGAAGGGCGACATTTAAAGCCTTCGCGGTGAAGAAAGACTTCAAATCAAACAAGTAGAAGTAATTGTCGTCCACCAAGTCGGTTAACAGAGAATTTGCCAGACGATACAGGTTAGACATGACATTTAGGGGGAGGTTCCAGCGTTTGTAGGTGATTCCATTGACATACCTGAGGGATAATGGTAGAGAAGAAGTGGAGGCAAGGCTCATTGTTTGAGAAAAAGGTTTAAAGGAAAGAATATAGAAACTTAACAGAAAAGCTATCGGACTGAGTAGTAGTCGCTCAGGTCTGATTTGAAGCCTCAACGCCCCGGACTCGAGACGCCACCAGTAGTGCCACTCGCGAATACATAGCATCAACACTAAATACTGGTGCATTGCTGATGTTTTGATCTTTACTCAACCGGACGTTTGATCGGTGTCGTGTGATAGAAGTGTGATGTGTAACTGATATGTAAGGTGCAGTAGTTTGATGAATATGGTCACCAGTGCGAAGTAGGTTCGGGCTTGAATTATAACCCGAATGCTGGAACTTCCCAAATGGCCTCTTTAGAATAATACTACGCGAAGATCGGCCAAACTTAACGGCTTTGGTGGCGCTGGTGAGCAAGACACATGGAGTGATCTTAGATAAAGGTAACATATTGCACGTTAAAAAGCTTAAAATGAATTGACACCAGCAGCGTTGCAGACCGAGCTAACATATACGAGAGATAAGATGGTAAAAAGTGGCTCATAGCTGGATACCAAGTCGGAAACAGCAAATGGTGTTCAGCAGAGAAACAATCGGAAACTAAATGCCGGACGCATTGCTCCCCTTCATCCACCATGCCACGATGATTATGACTCGATGACGGTCCCTTATCCGTTGAACACTATGGTATTATGTTGGCGCTGTCTAGTCGATAGACTGCTGAGACTATTACTACTAAGCCCTATTACTGAGATAATAATTTGCTTTACACAGTACCTTACGATGGTGGATTTTGTGGTCAAAATACTGAATTTCGGGAAGTTAGCAAATGGGTCTTAAAACGATATTCGATGTATCATTTTGTAAAAACGTGTATTCAGTGGAGTAAACATGGTTTTCCTTTTGAAAAGAGTGGTCAAACAGTAGTGCAAATCGGATAAACAGATCAAGTGGAAGTGTCTTTGGATGTTATTCTGGGTAGTTGTGTTTAACCAAAGTTAAAAATGATCAATAAAGCTAAATGCGAAAAGAAATAGCAAACCGGGACCTATAGGCATGTAAAATGGGTCATTTTCAGTATAAAATAGGAAAGTGAAAGTAGGGGGTCTGATTACAAGCCACATTGGCTTACTCAGATTCTGCGAGGGGATTTCGATCATAAAACCACTCAGCAATGGGACCATCCTCTTCAGGGTCAAGTTCCAATTGAATAGGTTCCAGCGGCTCGACGTCAAGGATATTATCCGCGTAGTCCAGCGGAGGCTCCTCATCATCAAAGGGAGGAAATCGCATTCTTTTGAAGTGTCGTCGATCTCTTTTCTCCCGGCGCATCATTATCCACATGCTACCCCACTGTGCAATGTAGATTGGTTCTACTACCCATGGGATTTCATTGACAAACGTGATAGCGCCAGTAATATGATACAAGACCTAAAGTAAAGGTTATACAGAATGAAATTACCTTCACGTCCCTAATTTGCTCCCATGGCATTGGCATGTTTTCCAAGAGCTTCAAAACAGCATGTGGCATGTACTTTAGTGCACCGAGGTAGACCCGTTTGTCATGTCGAAATTTGCGGTTTGTCATATCCCCGTGATCTCGAACTATTTTTCGCACATGTTCCGGAGGCATCTCTTCTTTCTGAGCCTCCACGAAGCCAAATTTTCGCTTTTCCGAGAATTTCTTTGACTGGAGTTGCTGCCATTCCCTCGCTAAGGACAGAGAAAAAACAAAAAGTTGAGAGCCACACAGAAAACCAAAAGTAAGCTAAGATCAGACGCATAAACGAGCATTTTAAGCAGATCTGGAGTAAATTGTTACATTCGTAAACAAATGTCATAAGGTGTGAATAAACGTGATCCCATAAACTGGTGCCCCGACAACGGTACGGAAGGCTGCGGTCATCCTCTGAAAAATAAATAAGCGTTGAATAAACTGCAGGTACAGGTAATACCTGAACAACGTCGCTAATGTCATGGGTTCTAGAGAATGTCTGTGGGTAAGGAAGAAATACTACCTCAGCCATAAAAAGACACCAGCATCACTGTAAGGTTATTAAAATAACGGTGCAGGGACCTGTCATCCTATGAGCGCGCAACTTAGAGCACTTTACAAGCCGAAACGGAAAGATGCGCTAGCCAGCTAGTAATAGTTTCAATTGACCAATTGTATAATAACTTGCTTCGTCTACGGAATCAATCAAAACCCAGCCCTTAGTTGGTACTGGTACCTGTGTTCTACATTGGATAAAGCAAGACTTCACGTACCAGCAGTTGTGGTTACGCTACAAACCCCTAGTACTATCATCAAGATCCAGATAGCCAGAAAATGCTAACATTTGATTGCAAAAATCCATCACCAAATGTGGCTTGGTGATGGAGGCAGGCAAGAGTTCGTGACCAGCCCAAATCGCTCACTGTCCAAAATAGTCCGTCACACAAACACCTGGTAATACTAAATAGTAGAAGTCATGTCAATGATGCTGGTTGTGTGCCATCCCTTGTCAAGTCTGAAACTAAGCAGAGGATCGTATGGCCTTCTACCTTGAGGAGGGAACAAGCCAGAAGTAACGAGTTTATCCGTTTCCATGGCTAAGACAACTTTAAATGGAAAAATTAATAATGTGTCAGCTGTAGGTCAAAACGACACCTCGCTGTTGCACGCGGACTGAGTATACCGCGAGGACGCCCACCCCAACGTGGATTCGAATCGGTGACCTTATGGCCCCAAACCAAGCGCGCAGATTCATCACCATCATCATCAACAGCAGTACATCAGCCATTTGAACTGATGCTTCGCTGCCATACAACCACGAGGACCTATGAAATATAGAATAAGAAGAGGGAGAGAAGGGGGACTTACCTGAAAACCTTAATGCCCTAAGCAAACATTCAGGGTCAAGGCGCCTACACCTTGTGTAGACAACATACCGTCACAAACAGCTGGCTATCGTGCAAAGATAAGGCGGCATCGGCGAGACAGCTTCCTTGCGGCTTTCACTGCCACGCGTCATAATCAGCCATTACCCCGCAGATAACTCAGCACCAACACACTTTAAACAGACAATCCGATTAGGAGACGGCAGCGGACGCGCCACTGGTGTCGGTTGCCAGCCATGTCCTGTAAAGTCTCGAGCCAAGCACAAGGTGAGTCACGTGGACTCCAACCCAGAAGGCGAGACGGACCAACGGCACCCAGTTTGGTCGTCAGTGACTTCATTTCCCGCTGCCAAGTCAACTACTGTCCACCTCGAGCCTTGCACCATCCTACACCTGGTAGACTACACACGGCCCTCCTAGGTAAGCGGTGACCAGGCATGCGTAGCACGTGCCCGAGCCAACGCAACTTATTCAGTGCTATCTGTTGTTCTAGGGAGCTAGCATGATTATCACCACCTAGTACTCGCCTACGCACATCATCGTTGCGGACACGCTGGTGCCATCCGACACCAGCAATGCTTCGCAAACAACGATGATCAAAGACTTGAAGGCGCCTCAGATCTTCAGACCGAAGAGGCCAAGTTTCACTACCATAGAGCAGAACGGCCCTCACTGTGGCCTTGTATACACGGCCTTTCAGACGGAGGGAAACTCCCTTCTGTCGCCAAAGATGACGCAGGTTCAAGAAGGCAGCTCTGGCCTTTGCAATGCGTGAGCTCACGTCGGTTTCTATGCGCCCATCATTGCTGATGCAGATTAGTCGGCCACCTGCCGAGAAAAATATGTAACTAAAACGCGATTGCTCAATTTGGATGGTTATTTCCTTTCCTCTGAACCGCAAAATGCAGCAGAGGTACTAGCAAAAATGTAAACTTGTCTGGATATGTACTTTCCCGTGTTTTAGGAGTAATTTTCACAAGATAAAGCAGAACTCTATCCTATCGCATGTAACCAAAAGCTTGGAGAAGTCGAGATATAGATTTGGAAAGACTAATAACTTCAGTTAGCTAAGTCAGTAAAATCAAAGGCCATCCTTAGAAAGGAAATGATCCTCAAAATTTTGCAGTGATGAGACTAGTGCTCCAGTCTCTTGCAATGAACCTAAGGAAACGACTAGATTGTTTCAACTTGAAGCATAAAATGCCAACTTACATTATGCTGTCTAACAATTGTCTTACCGTAGACCCGGCTCAGATATTTGAAGTGCTTAAGAACACTTCTCATCGTCTTTCACAGAGGCATGCAAGTCATCGACGGTAATAGCCTTTCTTAAAACTACTGATTTCCCCAATACTCTTGGATATGAGCAATCAAACATACGAATTCTGATCAACTTAATATGATCAGGCTCTTATCCTAGCCCATATAGAATACTATCCGCTGTGTGCCCTGATACCCGTGTACTACTGAAAAACATATATACGTTACCCATGGAGTCTGAAATTGCTCCCGATATGTGGAGATATGCATTGGTTACACCAAGATATAAAAATGATCCACGCCCCATATGTACGAACTGTCGGCCCATCAGCCATACCTCCACTATGTGTAGGACAATGGAAAGATAAAATCGTCTAGCTCCTGCAGTCTCGGAAGTTGATCAACACTTCCCCGCAGGGATTTCTGAAAATAGGTACATTTTCTAAACATTGTTACTCATTTAACTGATTGTGGCAAACGTAAAGGATTAGCTCGGGTACTGCATGGGAAGCTACTATTGAAAATATATTCCCTCGGTATAGCCAGTAAATATGTTTGGATTTCGTCGTACCTTTTTCTCGGCATCATGCAGTAAAAATACTAAGCAATACTTCCACAAAAAGACAAATCCCAAGCGGCGTAATCCAAGGATGTTTTTGATGTGCATCATCAACGTTTTCGATGTAAACAAACATGACACTGTTCACCTGTCTCACAACCTGTGATCTTCGGCTGCATCTCTCGAGCTCCGTTAATTTCGACGAACAGGTGCAGTTTGCAATTGCAAGAATCCGTAAACAGGGAGGACTGATACTAGAACCCTTCGTCTTGAAGGAGTCCAAAATTTACCCTTATAAAACTCGTATCTGTCCTTTATTAGAATACTGCTCGCTAGTGTACTCTAACCTGGGAAAAATACAGCGCTCCATCACAAAGCGTCTTATGAGAAAGTCTATGACTGTGGTTGTGAGATAAAAGTCGAACCCGTCTGGCTAAAATCCAGCCTGAGTTTTGTCTGAGGTGATCCATAAACGCGTCCCTACCTGAAACATCGACGTTCCTTCAAGCACAATATAATGAATAGACAACACGTTACCGATCAACAAATACAAGTTAGCTTAAGAACGAACATCTAAATCGTTAAGCAGTTATGTGAAACAATCAGTCAGATTATGAAATGAGATTCAGAGGGGTTTTCTATCATCAATGTCATCGACACAAGTGAAAAACCCAGATATTGTGTTGCAATACAAAAAAGACAAGATATAAGAAAAAAGATGCTAATCATTACAGAGCACAAACTAAGAAACGAATGATACAATATTATGCATCGAGAATGAGATGGTAGTTGGAGGGGGAGGCTAGGTAGGAGGGGAGACAAACAAAATCGCGACACAAACGGCACTGAGGTCGGCTCTTTGCAATGTCAACTAGTGTATCCAACCAAACGTGGTTATCGTCTTTGGGACCCCGGGCTGACAGTCAGGAGACATCAACCGATGAGAAGTCCAAAGTGAGGGTTTGCATTCATCCTAACCGAGTGATCGATTAGCCCCCTCTTCTTCTTCCAAGCAGAGCCCGGTCGCACAAACAAAGCAAGTGGACGGAGGCAGTGTGCTGGCTGCGTAGTAGGTGGCCCAGCTATTGGAGCCCGGTGTGTGATATAACGATGCTGAGAGGTTTATTTGCTCTTCCTGCACCAAATAGGAGACGCCGAACACGCCTATTCCTCACGCAGTGTTCCCACCAAACATGAACTACACTGAGAAGGAGCGATAATCGAACGTGGCTAGCCTTTTAATATCTATCTATTTGATGGGTAGCTGATTATCCTCTGCGACGATCAGAGCGTCAAACAGTTGCTTGAGATTGTTATAGTGTGTGGGTAAGATATAGTCAAGTTGCCCAAGCCTAAACAGGAGAACGATTAGGGTTCTAAAGCAAAGCCTGGCCATAAGACAGCAGTGCTTTGGAATTGGGCTATAGAGAGCACAATTTGTGGAGGAAGGAGCTACCGTCACCCCGAATAACTAAAAGATCGTTGAGGCACACAAGCCATTGCACCCCGTTAAGGTCTAGTTTCGTCGCGATGGAGGGGGTTTTTCGCAGCCTACTAAACAATTGACAATCAATAAAGTGACACTAAAAGTCGACGTATAAACAAGGCTTATGAAAAAGGACCCAACGCCACATAGTGAAGTCGCTGATTCGAAGACTCATCCTACCTACACATTTTCGATTTTCTTTCACCCTTGGTGCACCGGAACACAATGAGCTTGTGAGAACACACATGTATTGGCTTAGTTGAAAACATGGTACTAACTTCAATTAATGTTGTTTTGCTTACTTGTACTTCTGTGCAAAAACTAGTGACATGTCTCTAAATGCGCATGCGCGGAACTCATTCTAAGTATGCACCGAACTTTTCAGACGTTGCTTTGTTCCGCTTCTGCATTCTTCGCTGCACATGAACTTTCATAACACGCCAGACCAGTAAAACTCACTTTCGTTAGTAGCTCTCGTTCCTTTGAATCTACTTCTGATACTAGTTTCACCGATGACCAGAGATTTCGGATAGTAGCTTGCGTTCGACCACGCCCTCCACTCCGGTTAGCAGCCTCCAATTACGAACACTCGTGCGGATTTGGCAGCAGACCGGCCTAGCATACACCATGAAATCATTTCCTATCAATGTTTCATCATCATCATCATCATCATCAACAGCAGTACATCAGCCATTTGAACTGATGCTTCGCTACCATACAACCATGAGGACCTATGAAATATAGAATAAGAAGAGGGAGAGAAGGGGGACTTACCTGAAAACCTTAATGCCCTAAGCAAACATTCAGGGTCAAGGCGCCTACACCTTGTGTAGACAACATACCGTCACAAACAGCTGGCTATCGTGCAAAGATAAGGCGGCATCGGCGAGACAGCTTCCTTGCGGCTTTCACTGCCACGCGTCATAATCAGCCATTACCCCGCAGATAACTCAGCACCAAACACACTTTAAACAGACAATCCGATTAGGAGACGGCAGCAGACGCGCCACTGGTGTCGGTTGCCGAGCCATGTCCTGTAAAGTCTCGAGCCAAGCACAAGGTGAGTCACGTGGACTCCAACCCGGAAGGCGAGACGGACCAACGGCACCCAGTTTGGTCGTCAGTGACTTCATTTCCCGCTGCCAAGTCAACTTCTGTCCACCTCGAGCCTTGCGCCAACCAACACCTGGTAGACTGAACAAGGCCCTCCTAGGTAAGCGGTGACCAGGCATGCGTAGCACGTGCCCGAGCCAACGTAACTTATTCATTGCTATCTGTTGTTCTAGGGAGCTAGCATGATCATCACCACCTAGTACTCGCCTACGCACATCATCGTTGCGGACACGCTGGTGCCATCCGACACCAGCAATGCTTCGCAAACAACGATGATCAAAGACTTGAAGGCGCCTCAGATCTTCAGACCGAAGGGGCCAAGTTTCACTACCATAGAGCAGAACGGCCCTCACTGTGGCCTTGTATACACGGCCTTTCAGACGGAGGGAAACTCCCTTCTGTCGCCAAAGATGACGCAGGTTCAAGAAGGCAGCTCTGGCCTTTGCAATGCGTGAGCTCACGTCAGTTTCTATGCGCCCATCATTGCTGATGCAGCTGCCCAGATAAGTGAATTGATCAACCACCTCGAGTTCCTCGTTAGCAAGCGTCAAGGGGTCATCGAATGGCTGGTGGTCCTGCAGCAACACTTTGCACTTTGAAGGTGCGAAGTGCATGCCAAATAATGGGACCACTCTGGATAGGCTATTCAGGGTTGATTGTGCCGCCTCAACATTGTCGAAAAGCAAGACGATATCGTCCGCATAATCTAGATCAACTAACCGTTCACCAGGCAGCACTTCAACACCTACATCGTGAGATTCCGCAAGGGAACACTCCATGATAGAATCCACGACGGAATTGAACAAAAATGGGGAAATCGGGCAACCCTGTCGAACGCCACTTGTAGTCGAAAAGCTATCCGATAGGGCACCATAGACCCTGACGCGGCCTGTAGTGTTCGAGTATAGAGCACGAAGGATGTTCACATATTTCGTGGGAACACCTTTCCGCGCAAGTATTTCGAACAGAATCGATCGATCGACTGAATCGAACGCACTCTTGAAATCGAGGAACACAGCGTGGCGCTGCTCTAGCACCTGCCGCAAAGTAAATATATGGTCTATACAGCCACGCCCTGGGCGAAAACCAGCCTGCTCTTCTCTAATCCGAGATTCCCGTTCTGCAGTGAGGCGACGAACGATAATCGAGGCCAGTAATTTTGTCACAACTGGCGTTAGGCTAATACCCCTGTGGTTCGCACAGTCTGTGCGACTGCCCTACTTGTATATTGCCACTATAATCGATTCGCTCCAATTAGCCGGCACACTCTCTTCGTTCCAGATACGTTCGAATAGGGAGGTCAGTGCTTTGCAGAGGACCTCACCTCCATCCTTAAATAGTGCAGGTGGTAGGGAATCCGGGCCAGCGGCACGAAAACGATTGAGGGCTGTGATCGCGTTTCGGACCTCGGCCTCCGACGGGGGCTCTAAACTAACCGTCCATGGCTCGTCCTGCATCACCTGAGTAGGAAGAGGTCCAGGAGCAGGGGGCCAGCTGAACTGATGTTCAGTGCTCAGCCCAACGAGCCATACGGCGCTCCTTATTGTGTATCAGCGCACCCGCGCTGTCCCTGATTGTCTCACTGACGCCTGGTTTTCTCGGACCAGTGGTGCGTATTAGCTGGAAGAGCTTCCGGTAATTGCCTACTGCTCCTGCCTCCTCCATTTCTTGAGCCCGACTGGTCCACCAGGCTTCCTTGTCAGCACGTAGGCTCCGCTTTAGTTCACGCCTAATAGCCCGTCTGGTCACATTGTGTTCAGAACCAGCCGGGAGGTGCCTTCTAGCTTCCAACAGGTTCACGGACCTCTCGGATATCCAGTGACTGGTGCGATGACGACTGATAGTGCCACAAGCAGATGCTCCTGCGTCGTGCATAGTGGCCGAGATCCTATTCCACTGAAGTTCAGTATCATTAGGACAAGACAGCGAGAGTTCGCTATGCAGTGCTTTTTGATAGGCTTGCCTGACAGAGGGCTGGGACAATTTCTCCGTTGCCAATCGGGGGAGACGCTTTGTGCGCCTTCCGGTAAAGTTCATGGAGAAACGACAGCGCACCAAGGCATGATCAGAGTCGACACAGGTACTCCAGTACGAGCGGCAATCCAGAATGGAACCGAGCCACCTGTAACTTATGGCTATGTGGTCAATTTGGGTCCATCGCTGACCAGCTACAGGTGGACGCCAAGTGGCACTTCGGCGCCCACTGTGTCTAAAAGCAGTGCTAGTAAGAAACAACTGGTGCTCCGCACACAGTTGCAGCAGACGGTCGCCGTTGTCAGTCCGTTCGGCGTTAAGTCCATACTTACCACCCAGCTGAGCTTCTGAAGAGCTCAGACGCCCTACTTGTGCGTTCATATCCCCTGCAAATACCATAATATCTGAACTAGTAGCACTGCGTAGCAGCATGTTCAGTTCGTGATAGAAAGTGTCAATGTTTGCTGCCCATCGGAGGCTCGAAAGCAGAACTCCAGCACTGCCGTCAACACCTTTTGCTAACCATGGAACCAAATATCTCCCGTGTCTATGTAGTGACGCAGAAGCAATTTCAGCTGGCTTGGTTGGTGAATTACAAAGGTGAAACCGCGGTGGTGGATTCGTTCCCGATTAACAGCCGACTATGTGTGGTTCGGCTTGAAATAAAATCGTAGATTCGTTATGACGCTGCTATGTTAAGGGCAAATTAACACTGCGTTGATTAATTTGACCAAAAGTGAGGACGTTAAACGAATCAAGATGAAATAAGGCACTTGGTTTGAGGGAAGAGTTATATGTATCGATCGCAGCAACCGCGAAGTCAGTGGAAGCGTCTTGCTCAATGAACGAAGAAGTGAATCGCAAGGGGATGGCAAGAGAAGACGCGGTAATGTTGACGGGGTCGAGAGAGTAGATGATACCCTTCGGTTACCTATTCTGAAAGTGGGGTTTGGTTCGAAGTGCCCTACTTCCGGCTTCTGATTCAAGGATCTGACGCACAAAGTAGTGGGGGGGGGGAGGAAGTTCGCTTGAGGGAATCACCCCCCGGAGCATTTGGATCAATAGCCTGACCTGCGAGACAGTGAGTGGCAAGTCTAGCTCGAGGATGTGATTGCAGACTTATTGTGACTTGCTGGAGAGATATTCCACATAGTCTTTTAAGATTTAGAACAATACAAATGTGGTTTATGACTGTACTATGTTACGCATCTGAGACCACGGGCAACTGTAAGTGAAGTTGGCGGGTTCGCATCAATTTGGTTTGATATCAAGCCTAGGTTGGCTTGCCGAACAACCTCCTCGTGGTGCCAACTGGGTGGTTCGGGATTTTCCCGTTCCAGCAAATAGTTCGGCGGCAGTGTTCCAGGACGTGGTGGTTTTCGCTTGGCAGGCGTTCTCCCTATAAACAGCCACATATGTCCGTTCAACAACACTGTGATGTGGCGGACGTGACTCGCCACTAAATAAAATCAATACCCCTTGCTTCATCCTGGCGAAGCATTGTATTCCAGCAACTTTGTGCTGGAATTCTGGGGAGGATTGGGCCCCTGTTTGACAAAGGAACAAACGAAAGGCGTATGAACTGAGCAGTCACCGGCTCCTAATGAGAGTGATTCCCTGAATTCGTTCCGCTGCCTTGCGGGCAAGCTATTCAGCCAAAGGCTCAGGGTGGTGTCCCCTAAGTCAACACCCTACTTCAACTTGGGCAACCGGGTAGTATCTCGCCTTCTGACAAAACCATGGAGTTTAATGTGTTGTGTTTTCTTTCACTATTTCTGTATCTCCTTTTGTGTCCCATGGTTTCTGATGGCTCTATCTCTATTCATAGACTGTTACAAATATATGATATCAAGTCTACGGCGGGTGGTAGCAAATCACTGAGCACCGAGCGGTGTTCTCCTACAGACGGAGACAATGCGTGGCGCTCGTGCTCTACGTCAATCGAGCTGCCATCTTATAAACCGTAAATCCACGGTCCCTCATGGTTGTTTTAAAAGAAGACCATCGACCAATGGCCGAGTGATCTGCGCGCCTGGTTCGCAACTATACGGTCACCGGTTCGAATCCGAGTAGGAGGGGGCCTCTTCGCCGTATACTCAGCCTGAGCGTGACTGGTGGTGATCGCGCGGCAGCGGAGCGCCGTTACGGCATACAGCTGACACATCCTTACCACTAAGCACTGACCTGTCTGGTATAAGTAGCTATGAAGACACTTGAGATGTGCGAACCGGCGTAACTCAGGGGGTAAGCAAACTACTGCACAGTGTTAAGATCGTCTCTTACCGTTGTGAGGGAAGCAAAGGACCTATCAACGTTTTGAGACTCTATCAGGCAGCCATTCCAAAACCCAACAAATAAACTTTTAACCGTTCTATCAAGCGCTGCTCGCGGAGCTTTGGCTCGATGAACAATACAGCCCTCTAATACTTACAAATAATCAATAGTCGCCTTAGCAGCTTACATGCCACATCGATTGGCGGCGGCTTGCAAAGGAAGCCGTAGCTCTGGGGACCAGCCCTGTCATCTGCACGTTCATAACATGCAAGACAGTGGAGAATGAGTTGCACAATATCGAAGTTATGGTGTAAGCCGTCAGCCAACATGTGCCGGGTTCCACACTCTCAGCTTAAGTTATCGCTACTTGACGATTCCAAATCGAGATGAAATAGGTAGACCGAAAAAGAGCGCTTTCACGAATGCATGGTGGCTGCTCGACTGAGTCTAGCTGCGACGAATCTTCTCGAAAAACCTCACCGTTTTATTGCTTATCCTCGAGAGGTGTGCCGTGGCAAATTGATTCCCCGGTGTACGTATCAGTTATTCAACTGAACTGGTACGGCTTCAAGATTTATGCGGAATCAACAAAGATGGTGGAGAGGAACACAATTAGCTAGTAAGCTTCGCCAAAGCTCCAGATGACTGTAGCCTGTCAAACAAGTAAGTATATATGCTCACCTTGGAACCACTCTTAAGGCGATTCAAGACTGTCGGTTCAGACGAACTTTCTCCAGAGCTGTTCAAGTACGGCGGCGAGGTAATTGTCAAGTGATTAAGAGCTCTGCTCTCTAAAGTCTGACTTAAAGAGATTCAATCCTCTTAAAACGGGTCGATTAAGGTCCATATCTCCAAGAAAAATGTCCGTTTCCTATGCGGCAACCACAAGAATCAGTCTAATATCTGTCGCCCCCAAGCTCTTAGCATCCATTCTTGCCCCACAGACTAACCCAGATTCGGGAACTAAAGTACAGTGAAAACAGGTTGGTTCCTGCCCCGATCGAGTATGTGCAGGCCGAATGTTTATGCCAGCCAATTCCTCGAGCGACGTCACTTTTCTGAACATCAGGGCTGCGACGGTGGACCCGAGTTGAGACTGCGCTGCACTTGGTGCATTAACTTGCTGAGTTGTGTAGGGTGATAGCACAAATCCCGCTCAACCGCCTAGTCATTGAGCCAAAGGTGGCGGAAGAGCAATAGGGATTTCATTTGGGCATCAGCACCATAGATATGGTGTTCGCAGCCCGTCAGCTGCAGGAGAAACGTCGGGAGTGACACCAGCCATTGTACGCCGTTTGTAGACTTTACCGAAGTATATGACACAGTGAACCGCAAGGAACTGTGGCTGGTGTTGGGTAAGTGTATCTGCCTTATTAAGTTTGTAAGTCTAATTGAAAGCGCATAGTTCATAGGCGTATGCGATCGCGAGTGCCTCAGCCAACCGGCATTGTAAGCTACCAGTGTCACGAGGGGCCAATACCGAACAGATAGTATGTTGAATAGATCGGCATAATAAGAGGGGCGCTTGATAAGTACGTTGTCTCCGATTCCATTTATTATCGCAGGTCAATTATGCGGTTGATGTGGCACGTGTGCTACATCATCATTAGAGTTGGTTTGTATGGGTGGTCGCGCTTGACGTGATGTGATGCCTACATGTTGAAAACCCTCCACCTCGATTAATGACTCCAGGAGACCGTGAATCGTTGCCGGGGGGGGGGGGAGACGGATCGCACGACGGTGCTAAGCTCAGTGATTCTAACTAGTGTAGAACGGACTAAAGGTCCAATCACCGCCTTGCGTACGTATGATCCCAAACAAAACAGACAGGAATGCTGCTACTGCGTATGAAGAAGGATATATATATATATATATATATATATATATATATATATATATATATATATATATATATATATATATATATATATATAATGTGGTTGCCATCATCCGGTTTTGGATTTGCCTGTGACTGTGGTCTCCATGAGGACAGCCACAGGACGCCTGGCCCTACAGAGGGTCCATGGGTTGCTTGCGCTGCAGGACCCACAAGTCCATCCACACACCCTATATCCAGTGTAAGCCCGAAGGAATAAGACTGGGAGGCATGTGGATGGGAGCCACGCGTAAATGAAACCAAGGAACTTGATGGTTGGTGTAAAAAAATGTACACTTGTCTTCACGGATATGGAAACCATATGACTGGATGTGTTCAAGTACTTCAGCGAGCCGCTCAAATAGTTCTGCCGTCCAACCCATTAAAATGATATCATCCAGGTACGCCGCGGCTCCAGAAACTCCCGCGAGCAGTGTCCCTCAGCTGCTGGAAAACGGCTGGTGCTGTTTTCACTCCAAAAGGGAGGCGGTTGTACTGGTACAAATCACGATGAGTGTTGATGGTCAGCAATTCTCTCGAACCTTCATCAACGTCGACCTGGAGGCAGGCATCGGACAAGTCGAGCTTGAGCGAAACACTTCCTAACCTTCAGCTTGGCAAAGATATCCTATGGTATCGGAAGTGGGTATTGATGGTCATCCAGGCCAGTCGAAAAAGCGGCGCAGACACGCACTTTACCGTTCGGCTTTCTTACAGCAACGATCGGCGCAGCCCATGAACAGTAGTTCACTGGTGTGATGACACCGGCTCGCTCCAGATCAACTGCTGTCATGGCTGCATACGGTACCGGTCTTTTTGCTCTGAAGACTGTCTTGGTTCCTTCGTGAAGGCACAACTTTGCTTTGAACTTAGTGCAGTGACCGAGACCATCTTCAAAGGAGGCAAACTTCTGCTTTAGCTTTCTCGTCATGTCTTCTAGCGACAATGATGCATGGACTGGGTCGGAATGTTACTCATTGACGCAAAGTAACAGATAGCAAAAATTCGTAGTCCAAAGAAGAGACATATGGCGCTACCTGTACTGCATATGGAACAGTGCAGTTAGAACGGGCCTGACATGTGAATTGTAAACTGTTGCTAGCATGGTCTTAGTCCCGCGAAAAGTCCTGAGGCTCTCCATTGGCTGATGGCAAAATTGCATTGTCCCAAGTTAACTCTGTGGAGGAAGGCATGTATTTGCACAGGATTCAGAGAACATAGTCGCACACGAGCACACGGCCTAGATAACCATAATGATACTTGCCACATGACTTTCCGATGGACTTTCCATCTGAGTTCCAATCAGACATGCTTTGAGCGCAAAGCAGACACAAGAAGTTGCAGTAAAAGATATGAGATCATCAAAAAGGCATCATTAGTACGTCGATATGCAGTACCGACGCTTTGCTGCCGGGCACGTGGGCTAAGGATACTGCGAGGGTCGCCCGGTTCCTACGCATGCTCGGATCCGCACCCTCGGATTACATGGCAAATTTGTGATCCTTAAGGCTACGGGTCGGCAGGAAGACAAGAACACGCAAGCTACCATGTATGGTTCGTTGCATACACACATATTCGTCCTTTTACGCTATCAGGTGCCTACGCTACTACACTGGGAAAATGCGGTAACAAGTGTAGGAAGGAGTACGTTCGCACGTGTAAACGCGATCTACCATTCGAAAGACAGATGTACCGTTGTAAATAGCATATAAATTGGTCTGCTACTTATCATTGGTTATTTTTACCTAAATACACGCCGTTTCATTCAGATCCACAGTCGTAAGGTTGAGTGTCCGGTGGCACTGACAGGGAATCGGCCCCCGCAAAGTCAGAGGGAGCTCTGTAAATGATACAGTTGCTCGTCGCTGAAAAGTAAACCGCAGATGGGTATCATCGAAGTGGTGATACCCATCTAGCGCAATCAGATAACAAATCGTCCAGATCCGACGATCACGGGTTTTAGCCCCACAGGGGAAGATGGAATGCGCACTACTGACGATTCCCAAATAGATAAAATGGCCGTCCGGTGACTTTCCAGATATACAATAGCTGTCTGAAGATGATTACGACGAACCTCTATCGAGAAGAAAAACCGCTGTCTGCAAAATGGGATAGACTAAAAAATTGATGACTTTAATAAATTACTCAGACGCAGAGTAGGTTGCCAGCAATCGGTGTGCAGGATGTGCGGTCAACACCAACGTCCTTAACGCAGGTTTTGCGCAGCTGGTCTGCGTAATGCTATGAAGCACATGATGCGCAATAAGGCTATGTCCATGTTCCGAATGCCTATAGGCAACCGGAATGTTGGGCCAAACATTTACAAAGCAGTTTAGCCAACCTGAGTTATCACTTTTTTTTCAGACGTTGACTGTTCTCCCGGGGCCGTCTCCTTGGATCCGCCCTCAAGCACAGAAGCCGAACGTGAGATCAAATTGCTGAAACTGAATAAAGCCGCAGGGGCTGAAAGACTTCCCCCAGCCCAGTTCAAATTTGCTAGTGAAGCTGTGTAATCAGGAGACTCTTAACAGACTGGAGCCACTCCATTATAATCCCAATTTCAAGGGAGGTTAACGTTCGGAATGTGACTATCGTAGAGGAATCAGTTTAACCACAATTGTCTATAAATTGCTTTCATCTGTCGTTCTCCACAGACTGAGTGGCACTCAGAAAAGTCAGATTTGTGAGGAGCAAGCCAGCATCGATCACATCTTCACTTGGCGTCAATTGTTGGGGCATCGTTATATTTACTGGCGACCCACCGTAGTCATGTTTCTCGACATCAAAGGAGCCTTCGATTCGATAGGTCAATGTGTGTTTTGGAACTGTCCTTTGAGGAAAGGTGTGCCCGATAAATACGTAAAGATTGTCAGAGCGATGTACGCGCATAGTTCGGACACAAGTTTATGGCAAACTGTCGCCGCCTTTTGATATCGCCAAAGGTTTGATATAAGATTGCCCGCTGTCATTTCTCCTCTTTAACTTCGCCATTTATGAAGTCATAGAAACAACGCCTGCTAAACAGGACCTACAAGGCGCGGAGCTATTTCCTGATTTGGAGTATGCTGACGACATTGCCCTATTCTGCTAGAGCTCCCAAATGTGTTAAGCAGCACTGGACAGATTAGCACTAGCCGTCAATCGTATTGGGTCTTGTCCTACTTCCTCGAAATGTAATGTCCTCTGAGAGTGGTAGGGACCCACCTCTGCGCTGACACTCGGTGATGAGCTAGAAGTCGTTCAGGAATTCTAGTAGCTGGGCAGCCATAGTAGCCCCTTTTGGATCGAAGATGAGGTCACAAACCGTAAAGCAAATGCTTGAGATAGTTTTGCTGACCTCTGCCACTTATGGAGCGGAGTCAGCTGTTTGGGACGGTATGCTGTTGACAAGGTGTAGGCACCTTGACCCTGAATGTTTGCTTAAGGCAATAAGGTTTCTCGCGAAGTCCCCCTTCTCCCCCCTCTTATTGTTTCACTTCGTGGGTCATCATGGTTGTATGGCAGCGAAGCATCAGATGAAATGGCTAGTGTACTGCTGTTTATGATGATGATGACGGTGTCGGTTTGAAATCACTCAAGTCCTGAAGGGCAGTATGCAACGCAGCTGTCCTTTCAACCCTCCCATGCGGTTGTGAAATCTGGTCCATCAGGTCGACAGACAAAGAATCTAGTTGCGTTCGATTGTCGCTGCTTTCGTAGCTTAGCTCATGTAAGGCGTGAGCAATGTGCTCGGCGTCGTATTTGATGCAAGGGTGAGTGAACCGTTTAGCACCATTAAATCACGCACCAAGCTCCGATGGCTGGGCCACCTGTTGCGCTTGCCAGCACACCAACTCCCGCGTCGTGCGTTGCTTGCGCGCTCAGGGTGTGAATGGAAGAAGGGAGGTCAAGCGATGGCTTGATCGAGGGAAATGAAAATTTTCGCTTTGAAGTTGGCGCCGGCTGGTGGATTCCGACTGCCGAGCTTTGGTTCCAAGCATGACGAACACGTTTGGTTGGATAGACTTGCTGATGTAGCAAGAGCCAGCCCCAATGGCATTTGCGTTTTCTTTGTCCAATTACGATCTCATGCACAAGGTGCAATGATATTTGACACTAGGTCACTTGCTTTTTGGATTGTTTGTAGTCTGTAATCTTTGGTATTTTCTTTGTTGTAACCCGGTACAATAGGTGTATTTCATCCTTCACTATCGTATGGTGATGATGAGCAACCGGTAGTAAGTTCATTCCCATAACGCAAACACGAGTATTGTTGACTAAACAAAATGCCCAAATGCAAACAATAAAACAGTAATAGCAACTAAAAGATTGCCGGAAGAATGTTCTGCAGCATATTTTCTTTACATTCCTTTGTGTTTTCCCCAACGCATAGCCTTAGATTACCTATGATCCAGCTCCCAACTGATGTTCCGCACATAGCTCGTTAACACAACTAATGAAAGTGATTCCGTAAACTTCCTCTTTACGTGTGGAGAAAGTGCATTTTTATGCCGGACATTAGGAAAAGGACATCGGCAGTACGCTGCCTTGTCTACATGCTGCCGCGTAACCACCACCCTCCCATTCCCAGCCAAAGAATTGAACACGCCAGATTGAGGACCTGTTGTTGTAACGGCTAACTGCGTGTATCCTTCTTTTGTCTGTGGACTTCATCCCGCGGATAGCGACGTCCTGTTGAGCGTTCTGTTTCATTGAGGTATTTTGATTGAAAGAAGACGAATCAAGATCGTTTTGGAGACTCATCTGTTTACTATTTGGACTTTATCTGCTATGACGTCCAAATGCTTGTCATGTTTTAAAGGAGTTACTTCGTGCTCCAAAGCGTTGCAGTGCACCATCTGCGATGGGTGAACCCACATAGCTTGCTGTGGAGTCGGTCATGAGTTGTACGAATTTCTCCTGCGATCCAACATTTCGGGCTTAGGTTTCTTTTGCGATCTGTGCCGCGTTACGATAAGCAACAGACGATGTCTTGACGGACTGCCTCCGCTCAATCTGCTCGCCTCTCCTGATTAAGCTGAAATGAATATCGCTGCTGTCCCGCTACCAACTCCTTGCCTTATGTGCTTCTGGCGCAGCTACCCCAACGGGTAAGCGTAGTCGAGCAACGTCCACCTCATCTACGGAGACACCGCCGGTTGTTGACCAGAGCGAAGAGCCTAAGACCAAAACGTACGCAAAGGTGGTAAAGGAAAACGTACATGTTGAACGTAAAAGCAAGGCAGGAGTTAGGCTAAAATCCAAGTCGTCATCAATCACAGTTGAATTTAGTTCTGTCTGTCAACTGGAGAAACTGCTCAGAGATGGCCCGCCTCTTCTGAAGCCGAAGATCCATGAGAATGCCAAATCGCCATCTCGCGACCGCTGCCTTATCATTGTGAATGCAGCCGAGTCCACCAAGGGCACCCCAGCTGAAAGTATTGTAGATGACCAGGAGCCCCTACAACGGATGATCTGTTTACTCTTCGATGAAGGAGAACAAGGAATCAACACTGTTTCAGCTTTCCGCCTCGGCAAGAAACAGGACTCTTCAAAGGTTCGTCCACTCAAAATTGTATGACAAAATGATGACGAGGCCCGTTGCATTCTTCGGCGTCTTAAAGGTGAATCATTTTATGCATTGCGAGATCTTTCCCTGGAGGATTCAGTGAAAAGGAAACAAGTGGTTGACGAACTCATCCCGACCAGACAACGGTGAGACAGATTTACATATTGTGGATTTTCGCGTAGTCCGAAAAGCTACCAAAATTCGCTGGAAACCACTTCTTGTCATACCCAGGCGTTAGAGGTGAAGGACGGATTGCGCGTAATTTCTGCTAATGTGCGCAGGATTCGAAACAAACCCGATGAAATTCAATTTTGGCCTCAGTGAATCCTCCTGACATAATGTCTTTCATCGTGACCTGAGTGTTCGCGGATATCCTGGACTCTGTGGTGCAGATCCCCGGGTATCATCTCTGCCGGGCTGACCGCAAAGGAGGGAGATCAGGTGGCGGTGTGATTCTGTACTGAAATGCAGACCTCAAGACTCATCTAGTTGAAGCTACTTGTGATGGTAATGGTGGTTTCGAAGCCCTGTGGTGCCGGGTTCATGAAGGATGTAGATCCCTGATGGTCGGGGTTGTCTACAGAGCTGTATTGGGTTCCGGAGCTCGGCTGCTAAATTCCATTAAAATGCATGGTGGGGGAAAGGACTGTGTATTGTTGGGAGACTTCAATACCCCAAGTGTCAACTGGGGTTTGCTGCACTGTGCTACTTCTTCAGATGTTTTCGTTGCGGACTTTTTGGAAACCGTTCTCGAGTGCAACCTAGTTCAACATGTTACTGTGCTTACCCGTATATTTGTTGGACATACCCCCATATTCTCGAAGTTGTGCTTTCCCCGGCGCAAGCACGTCACAGACATTACCAGTCTTCCGTCTATTGGTAATAGTGATCACTGTATGGTTGCATTCATCTGGACTCGACGCCTCACTCTTCACAACTAAGATAGTTCCCGCAGAAATTTCTGGCGTGCCGATCCAATCCGCCTGCAAGCGGCCGCTAGCGCTGTGGACTGGAATAACCCTCTACCCTAGGACCCAGACGAGAAGTGGAACCTTTTGTACTTCAAGATGATTTCGCTTGTTGAACAGGTTGTTCCTATTCGCAAAAGGAAAACGTTTACCGGAGGCCCTCCACTGATAGACCGAGAATTGAGGTGCTTAATGTTCAAAAGACGTAAATTATGGGACCGATTCAAGCTCACTCACTGCGCGCTTGACTATTCGGAGTAGAAATTGATCAGAAATGACTGTATCTTGAAAAAAACGTCAGAAACTGCATCAGTATGAACTCAGTTTGGCTGTGTAATCCAGGACGACACCGAAGGCACTCTACTCTTACTTGAAAAGAACTACCAAAGCTGGCAGTGGCGTTCCTGCCCTGTTTTCCGCAGAGTAGCGCAGTTTAATTGACGACGATGCGATGAAAGCCAGTCTACTGGCCCTGTAATATTCGTCTGTTTACTCGATAGAGACGCCGTTACCCGGTGACACTGCGCCAATCCACCCCTCTTCGTTTCAGCACATAGAAATGAGTGTCGTTGACGTTGCCAAATTGAAGTAAATTCGAACTCCTCGCCTGGTCCTGATGGGGTGCACCCGCTGCTCCTCAAGACCGTGGCGGACTACATTGCTGCTCAGGTCTGTCAGATATTTCGTCACTTCCTAGAAGCTGGACGACTCCCGGCTGCTTGGAAATTGGGGATCACTAAACCTACATACAAGGGAGGGGATCGTATTGATCCTGCAAGCTATGAACCTATCTGCTTAACGTTCGTACTGTGCAAGTTAATAGAAAGGTCTTTCAAGCGCGCCCTGCAACCGAGAACCTAAACATCATCTCTTGTGATCTGCATAGCTTTCGGCACGCACGCTTATGTAGCTCGAACCTGCTTGTTGATAGGGAGAACTGGACGAAGTCGTTAAACGCTTGAAAACGATTGGATGTGGTTTTGTAGACTTCAGCAAGGCGTTTGACAAGGTCCCCCATGAAAGTCTCCTTCTTAAACTCCGAGGTACCGGTGTCTCTGGGAATGTCCTTGCTTGGATCGCTGATTTTTTCGGATGGTCGGACCATGCGAATCAAGATGAATGTAGCCTACTCCGCTCCTGTGCTCATGACTGGCAGTGTTCCGCAAGAGTCAGTACTTGGTCCAGAACTGTTCAAGATATTCATCAATGACCTTCGGAGCTTCAGATGGATTGCCTGATTTACGCTCATGATATGAAGTTTTGGATGGAGGTATCCTGTCTCGAGGATGCTGACAGATTGCAGATATCATTGGACATGTTACACGACTGGTCAGTCAACTGGCAATTGTCCATAAATCGTGAAAAATGCTCAGTTCTCCCCATAGTCGCCCCTGAACGGTTCGGGATATACCATATTGGTGGGGTGTTACTCAGAACCACCATTCGTGAGAAAGATCTCGGTGTGCTTGTCTCACATGATTTACGGACCACAGAAGACACACTACGGAGGGTTGCCGCTGCAAACAGGATGTCCCATGCAATACAGAGAGCCTTCTCGTGACTGACTCCGGAAATCTCCAGAATCCTGTTTACTTCTCATGTGTGCCCGATCCTTGAATACGGACTACCCGCCATCTGTCCTCTTACCAAGTTCGGGTGTGACATGATTGAGAAGGTACAGCGGCGTGCTTCGAAATCCATATTGGAGTTATGGGACTTGCCTTAACCTGTTCTATTACAGCAGATGCACTTGTTCTTCCTGGAATATTGTCGACGTAGAGGTGATTTGATTTTTACTAGGCGTATTCTCATGGGGGACGGAGCTACAAGCGTTCTTTCAAGTCAACACTAATAGTTCCACTTGGGAGCACAACTGGAAACTATATAAACCCAGAAGACTAAGAGTTCGCTCCACTCTCGCTCTATCAACCTGCATTGTCAATGACTGGAACGACTTGACGAAACATGTGGTCGACGCGCAGACTGGGGTATGTTTCAAGCGATTTTTGTACTCTCACTTGATGAGTAAGCTGGGACCCTGCTTCCAATGTAGCTGTTACGGCCCCTTGTGGAATACCGTATCGTAGCGATACACGGCATCGACGCAATGATCGGGAAGTGAAGCAGCTGACGAAGAACTTTCCTTATGCTCTCTACAATCCAATGAAGTCGCCCTGCCCCTAGGTAGGGAGCCCCGAACCCCGGCCGCCAAACTACAAGCATTCTACAACTAGACTAGGGTGCGGTGGTGAAGGGTCATCACTGCTTATATCCCTACCATCATGACAGTACGCAGACAAGAGCGTATGCTAGATGACGGGTCTTGCGGTTTGGGACGAAAATGGTGCATATGTTAAAGCTGACGCACCCTGAGAGGATACGTAAGTCGGATATATTTTCCATGCATTACAGGCGACTTGGTTTTCGCATATCGCATACTAATGTGTCACATTGGTCCTGATTTAACTGGATTGTTTCACCCAACTCGAGGGCCAACCCTTCGTGGCCACCCAGTGAAGTTGCCCAAATCCCATCAGACCGTGTTGGAGCAGCTTTACGGTTACCGCGTAGAATCATAGGTTACTGGAACGCGCCGCTTAAAAAAGTTGTAATGGCACCGATGGTGGAAGAGTTTGTACATCGATTTGACATCCACGGTCTGCAGTTTATAATATTCCCATTCATGCCTTAAGCTTCTACTTGTCTATTACGGCCTACTCCTTATTTCATTTTCAATGACATCTCAATCTTACTTCTATAATTTGGTAAGCTTGTCTTTCCCCTTGTTTTTTTATTCACGTGGCCTGCACAATGGGGGCCGCTAATGCAGGGCACGCGGGCACTTTTTGGCTGACCATATAAATTGTGTTGATCTGGCTATCCTTTGGCAGATCAATCCACCACATTCCCTGTTGACCCAACGAAGATTTCGGTGGAACATTCACGGGATCTCCCTATTGTTACGGCCGCAATTGAACTAAAAAGTCTCCATAGTTACGACGATCGTCGATCATTGGAATGTGGAGAGCAGAAGGAAAGATCCTTTGTCAACTCCTCTTACCAGGTTTGAGTGTAACATGATTGAGAAGGTATAGCGGCGTGCTTCGAAATCCATATTGGAGTTAAGGGACTTGCCTTAACCTGTTCTATTACAGCAGATGCACTTGTTCTTCCTGGAATATTGTCGACGTAGAGGTGATTTGATTTTTACTAGGCGTATTCTCATGGGGGACGGAGCTAAAAGCGTTCTTTCAAGTCAACACTAATAGTTCCACTCGGGAGCACAACTGGAAATTATATAAACCCAGAAGACTAAGAGTTCGCTCCACTCTCGCTCTATCAACCCGCATTGTCAATGACTGGAACGACTTGACGAAACATGTGGTCGACGCTCAGACTGGGGAATGTTTCAAGCGATTTTTGTACTCTCACTTGATGAGTAAGCTGGGACCCTGCTTCCAATGTAGCTGTTACGGCCCCTTGTGGAATACCGTATCGTAGCGATACACGGCATCGACGCAATGATCGGGAAGTGAAGCAGCTGACGAAGAACTTTCCTTATGCTCTCTACAATCCAATGAAGTCGCCCTGCCCCTAGGTAGGGAGCCCCGAACCCCGGCCGCCAAACTACAAGCATTCTACAACTAGACTAGGGTGCGGTGGTGAAGGGTCATCACTGCTTATATCCCTACCATCATGACAGTACGCAGACAAGAGCGTATGCTAGATGACGGGTCTTGCGGTTTGGGACGAAAACGGTGCATATGTTAAAGCTGACGCACCCTGAGAGGATACGTAAGTCGGATATATTTTCCATGCATTACAGGCGACTTGGTTTTCGCATATCGCATACTAATGTGTCACATTGGTCCTGATTTAACTGGATTGTTTCACCCAACTCGAGGGCCAACCCTTCGTGGCCACCCAGTGAAGTTGCCCAAATCCCATCAGACCGTGTTGGAGCAGCTTTACGGTTACCGCGTAGAATCATAGGTTACTGGAACGCGCCGCTTAAAAAAGTTGTAATGGCACCGATGGTGGAAGAGTTTGTACATTGATTTGACATCCACGGTCTGCAGTTTATAATATTCCCATTCATGCCTTAAGCTTCTACTTGTCTATTACGGCCTACTCCTTATTTCATTTTCAATGACATCTCAATCTTACTTCTATAATTTGGTAAGCTTGTCTTTCCCCTTGTTTTTTTATTCACGTGGCCTGCACAATGGGGGCCGCTAATGCAGGGCACGCGGGCACTTTTTGGCTGACCATATAAATTGTGTTGATCTGGCTATCCTTTGGCAGATCAATCCACCACATTCCCTGTTGACCCAACGAAGATTTCGGTGGAACATTCACGGGATCTCCCTATTGTTACGGCCGCAATTGAACTAAAAAGTCTCCATAGTTACGACGATCGTCGATCATTGGAATGTGGAGAGCAGAAGGAAAGATCCTTTGTCAACTCCTCTTACCAGGTTTGAGTGTAACATGATTGAGAAGGTATAGCGGCGTGCTTCGAAATCCATATTGGAGTTAAGGGACTTGCCTTAACCTGTTCTATTACAGCAGATGCACTTGTTCTTCCTGGAATATTGTCGACGTAGAGGTGATTTGATTTTTACTAGGCGTATTCTCATGGGGGACGGAGCTAAAAGCGTTCTTTCAAGTCAACACTAATAGTTACACTCGGGAGCACAACTGGAAACTATATAAACCCAGAAGACTAAGAGTTCGCTCCACTCTCGCTCTATCAACCCGCATTGTCAATGACTGGAACGACTTGACGAAACATGTGGTCGACGCGCAGACTGGGGAATGTTTCAAGCGATTTTTGTACTCTCACTTGATGAGTAAGCTGGGACCCTGCTTCCAATGTAGCTGTTACGGCCCCTTGTGGAATACCGTATCGTAGAGATACACGGCATCGACGCAATGATCGGGAAGTGAAGCAGCTGACAAAGAACTTTCCTTATGCTCTCTACAATCCAATGAAGCTCCATTGCCTCTCGTTCGTCACAGGGACAAATGTGGACATTGCAAGTCGGTACCAATGGAACCGCTGTATTGACACAAGAAGCAACAAAACACGAGTTTAGTCAACATGTAAGAATCCAAACGATGTTTGAAACATCCCTCCGACTGCGCATTAACGACATACACAGGTAGATTGTTCCATTCGTTCACTACTCTGGTAGACAAAGTGACGTCACAACGGACCCAGTCTTCCGATTTTTTTTAAAATTTCCATTACTTTGGAACATTGTGTTTAATGGGAATAGAAGCTCGAGCTTTACATGACCCATAGGGTAAGAAGAGTTCGGGTCGGGTCTAAAGAAAGGTCAAGCAACCTTATAGCGGGTTGGACTCGCGTGTTAGCCGTATCTTCATCGGGCTTATGCGGCATTTAAACAGAATGCACGCCGGCTCAAAGCGTGACATCCCACCACGCCCTCCGAAATGGCTTTGGGAAGGAAGTAGGTAGAAGAAAAAACAGGAAAGAAATTCCATCAAGTAGAAGGTAGTTATATTAGGGAATATCGCGGTGTAACTCGGCCAGATGACAGTCCAGGCGGGTTTGAAAGTCCGCCACAATGGGTGCCAAGACTAAATCGGCAGGCAAAGCATTCCACGGTCGGCAGATTCGCAAAGCGAAGTAGTGTCATCTGCAGTTCAGCCGACTGTGCTGATGTGTGAGCCTCAGTGGGTGGCCACGTAGGTGGGAGCCCGATTGGTGCAGTGTGAGTAGGTGGCGACAGGGATGTCCACGGTTGGATAAGATTATGAATACAAGGGTCAGGTCACCCCATAGACGTCGGTACTTAAGCGAGTAGAGGCCCAGGTACTGAAGTTGTGGATAATCTAGGTGCTTGAGATCTCGGACCAGTTTGGTTGCTCGACGTTGTGAGGCTTCGAGTACGCGTTGGTCCTTCAACAAACATGGGCTCCAAGCCTGAATAGCGAACTTTAAGTGGGATCGAAGAAAAGCGTTGAGGAGGAGGCGGAAATTGCTGGGGTCAATTTGACCGAAGGCTCGTTTCAGCAATCCCACCATGCGGTTAGCAGCAGAAGCTGCTTTCCGGCAGGAAGCGGATACAGAATGTCTCGTCTGGGTAATGATATCCAAGTCTCTTTCGGCTGAAGAGATCTGGAGGATAGACGCTCCCAGGTAATACATAGGAGAAAAAGCGGAAGGGCGGGTAGAAAGAACGCGACATTTCGAAGCGTTAAATGGAAGGTTGTTTTCTATGGACCACTGATGTAGACGGTCGAGGTCCGTCTGAAGTGCGTGGGCATCGTCCGGAAGGTTAATTGTGCGCCACAGCTTCGCACCATCCGCGTATAGCAGCAGTGAAGACTCCACTTGCGGTGTGACGTCATCAATGAACGCTAGGAAGAGGTGCGGTCCGAGAACAGACCCCCTGTGGAACTCTGTTTATGGCAAGGATGCGGGGAGACAACGCTCCGTCGACCCGCACTAGGAAGGTAGGGTTTTGAAGGTTGTTCCGGATCCAGTCCACCAAGGCCCCGAGTCGAACTGAAAGAACTGAGTGATAAGAAATTCTGCAGTTCAGCTCCAAGTTCACCTCTAACGATACGCCGTGTGAAAATCAAATCAGCGATCTCGACGATAGGCTAGGGAGAACAAGTTCAGGCGCTTAAGACCATGTGAGTCGTCGTGGTAATAAGGTAATTTCTGGGTAATGAGCGTTTAAAATAAGGTTGCTACTGGTGAAAAACGAAGATTACAGGAAATCACAAATATTCTAGAAGATGGTACCCACCTTTAGCAGAAGGGAGAAGCATAGCGAACCAAAAGTTAGTGCGACTGTTTCACAACACTGCAACGAAAAATGGCTTGAATGCTGCATTCACATGCGCATAGCCAGGCTAATGAAGATTTACGCACACAAAAAGAAAACGCATGTGTGCATCCATAATCATCGATATAACGTATGCATAAAGAAATATGTTCACACTGCTTAGAAGCGAAATTTGGGCAGATCCCATCATTAGTTCACATAAGTTGAATGAACAAATACTATTTATATTTTTAATTTTACATATGTTTATAATTTTATAAGAATGTTAGCTGCAATTGTATGCTACGTAACATATATGTACCCGCACATTTGGCGCACAAGCCTTCGGTTGTCAGTGCAGCGCCAACAATTCAAACTCGCGCTTCTTGTGAGTCGGTCGCCACCAGTACGGGGCAAATATCGGAGCAAATACGCTTAAACACTGGCCATCAAGGACACGGTTACTTCAATGCAATGACTTGCCAAGGGATACAGTTTTAATTGGTTGGATAATTAGTTACGAAATCCACACAAGGGTTCACTGAACCCTGTCCTATCATTATGCAAGGGCCTTTAATCAAAACTGTTAACGCAACTTAGCTGTTAAACAGTGGCGATCGTTTGTTTTTAATGTCTCATTATATCAAAGGGATTTTTCTCTTGGAAGCCCCTCGTTCTTTGGTGACAACAACCTTGGCTCAACTTCGAACGAAATGCGAGCATGTACTCTGTAGAATGCAGACAAGGGAGAACCACAAGGATTGAGATGTAAGTTCTATTACGCAACACGTAGGCTCTATAAGAAAGAATCAATAACATAGGAAGGGATGAAAGAAAAGTTACAGTTAACTGTTTGCTTCAAGTTTTTGTCCTTCTTCAATAATTGTGCAGGAGTGTCTTTCTGAAAGGCAGACAGAAAAGGTGTCGTCAGAGCAACGATTTAAATTCAACCACGCCCTAAACTAGTTTCGACCACGCTTTACACGGAAACCCTTCTATATAGGCAACGTCCCCGTTGCCACACCAAAGCCCCCTTGACCTGGTACTTCAACTTCGGTGGCTACTTCCGTCGGTGGCTCATTGTGATGTTCCTCATCCGAATGCTCAGATTCGATATGGAAAGGTTTAAGCCGATTAAAGTGTACGACCATGGGCGGCCCAACTGCGTTCTTTGGGTCCCTAATAACACAAGTCAGATCAGTAATTATTCGGTCTACCACGTAGGGGCCAGCCCACTCACGATGCAGCTTCGCTGGTATTCCGGATACCCGGGCCTGATGCAAATATACGAGGTCGCCTGCTTTCAACGGGACACCGAAGACCTTCTTGTCGTAGTATTCATTCTGTCGCTGTTGAGCGTTCGCCAAATGGATGAGTGCCGCTTCGTGTGTGCGTCGAACGGAGTCGAGGAGTTTGCTGACGTATTCAACAACCGACGGGTATACCTGTTGTGATCTCGGTAATCGGACATCCGAGGGCAACCGAACTTCTCTACCCGTCCACATAAAGGACGGCGTTTGTCCGGTAGAAGAGTAGACCGTACTGCGATAGGCCAATAAGCATTTAGGCAATAACGTATCCCACTCGTAAATGTTCTGGTCCACGAACGCCTTCAAGAGTGACTTCAACGACCGATTCGTACGTTCAACTTGTCCGTTCCCTTGTGGATGGTAGGCCGTTGTTCGCGTTTTATCAATACCGAGTACTCTGCACATCTCCTGGACCAGTGAGCTTTCGAAACATGATCCCGTATCGGAATGCAATTGCCCAGGCGCTCCCCATTGACAAACCCAGTGGTTAGTCATCGCTGTAGCCACAGTGAGAGTATCAGCCTGCGCGATTGGCACGGCAGAAAAGGTGTCGTCAGAGCAACGATTTAAATTCAACCACGCGCCAAACTAGTTTCGATCACTCTTTACAACTCCATATAGGGAAACAAGGTCATCCATAAAGTGCAACGTAAATGAATTGTTTAAAGAAGAATTAAAAAAGGATGCGTAAGCTAAAAATATAAATGATGCGCTTGCTGCGGTGTTTTATTGGTCATGTATAAAAAAATTAGTGTGGCATGCGTCTACTTAGTTTAATGCTGTAATACCCAATACAGCAGACTAGCTAACGGGAAGTATTTCATCAAAAGCCTTGGTGGTGGAGTTTTGATAAAAAGACTCAATGAATTTATTCAGGACGAGTCGGTTGTTTGATGCTAAAAGGAAGTATAACTTGAACTTGGTAGGCAGATAGCGCTAGAAAATTCATGTAAATAAACCTTCGTGCAAGCGACAGTCAGTGAAGGGTTTAATTCATGCGGAGCTGGGCTTGAATCTCAATAAAGTTGATACTATTTATGTCTCTCTGTGGCAAAGTCGAAGAATAAATCAAAGTAAAGCTGGAACGATGAATCATGGGACAATGCACGTTTAAGTGGTCAGTAAAAATCTAAATGTCCTGCGTAACAACGAAAATATCAAGCTTGTATATCGAAGTAACTTTATGAATGAGACGAAATTCAGCTCGGTTTGGACGACCAGTTGTGATCTGCTTGTTTCATTCCGATTTTAACTGTTTTTTAGAACATATAAACTGTAGACAATATTTAAGTTCACGCGGCACATTAAGATACTCTATTTAGACCGTCGCATCTGTGCAGCTTCGTAACTGCTGATTCCATGCATTTTTGTATGTTGGTTTGACAGCCTTTGTTCTTAGCCCCTTTTCAAGTTTTCACAGGCATGTCAACTGGGTTTCAACGGGCCGTCGTTTTTTATAAGATTGGTGCGGCAATTTAGAAGTTTTTGCCTGCGCAACTACAGTCCATGGAACTGCGCAAGCAGGCGAAGTGGTATCAGTCGTTTACCTCTCGAGGCGAGCTCACTGTCGGGAGGCCGCTAGCGAAACACCCATGCACCAACATTGCCTGCGCTACCGAGTAATTGCTGCATGTCCCTCATATCGGTGCTTTGTCCTTAAACCAATAACTATTTTATCCTCAGTATCGCGAGGCACCCGTATATGGACACGTTCATGAACCCAGGACGCCAGGTGCTATATTAGTGTACAAACTTACACGTCAGCGGTCGTAGTTAATGTAGGTTGCTGAGTGTATACATGTAAGTTGACTTTTATGTGTGCTGCTCTGTCGCCTGCTTTTGTAAATGTGTCACTGCATTTTGGACTTCCTGATCGCGTCACCAATGTGGGAAGACATGCTTGATGTCTGTGCCTTGGAGGTGTTTCTCTGGATAAGCAAAGGGCAGTGAAATTAGTTTATGGCGAGTCATCACCCCATCGCTGTGTTGTTCAACGGACACTTGTGACCATTTATAGTGAGAACTCTTGCCAGGCAAGAACCCGACACGTTATGTAACACCACCGCCGAATTATTTGCTGGAATTTGGTGTACCCAAACCACCCAGCTGACCTCACGGGAACGTTTCTAGGCTAGTCAGCCTTCCTATTTAGGTCGGCTGGGCTAGGTTTCACAGCCCGTGCTTTGTCTATTGTTGACTGCATCCCACTGCGTGGGTTTGTACAGAAAGCTCCAATACCAAATTGCTCCTCTGATTTATTGAGCTTTCGACGTGTGTCTTCGCTGTGCCTCTCTGCTGACGCTCAACACCGGTCGATGTTTGCGACACGCAATCAGCTCCTTAACTCAGAACCGTGTTCTCTGTGGCCTCATTGGTTGCATTTTTTCATGAACTTACTAATTCCTGTATTTTGTGACTATACTACCTTCTAGGAGACACTAGTCTTCCGCTCACTACATTAGGAGACAAGGTCACAGCGTTAGCACCTCGCAACATCCGTAAACGATCACGACTCTTTATCTCCTGAGGCACGCGCCTCCCCTACCTGCATATTATGAGGCGCTTATTCTATTGACACTGTAGGTAACCGTTAGTAACTAGAAGGTTACTGAAACTCCGTCAACTAGCGCCATATTTATTTCGTAATACCTGCTCACTTAGTCCCTTGTTCATTTCCATTGCATCCTCTCCGGCTTCTATTAGGCTCAGCTTCCTACCTGCATATATCCGCGTAGTTGATAGTTATTATGCACGCTTTGATAAGCCTCATCCCTTGAAGTATCCCTAAAACTTGCCGTATCGTCACTGTATCATCTGGCTTCCGACTGAAACCAATAGAGATTACGTGGTGTGATTTCGCCTGGCAAGCGTTCACCTTATTAAAAGCCACACATATCTGCTTAACAACACTGTGACGTGGCGGTCGTGACTTGCCGCAAAATACAGTTACTGCCCCGTTGATATCCGGATAATTCTATCCAACCAATTACACCAATCTTCTACTTGCATATAGCTGTCGGTATCAAACATGGAAGATTGGAGCAGCACAACTACAAGCACAAACTACACAGCCACATACACATACACACAATTAGATACTCACATACCCCCTACACAAATATACACTGTTATGGCAAACATATGGGATTTTTGCTCATTCTTGACAATGCATTGGTATGTCAACCGGATCACGCCTGTAGAGGTGTGCCTCGACTTGTCGAGAATATAAGCTTTATTTATTTATTTATTTATTTGTTTAAAAAGTCAGATGTCTAGTTAACAACACTGCAACTTGGTAGACGTGACTCGCTAGAGAGTGAATTAAATGCACTTGGCATCACACTGGCAACCCCTTAATTCACACACCACTAATTCGCGTGCATGCACTTGCACATGCTTACGTACCCTCGTTAACCGTATTCGATCCATTAGTATTAACACAGCGCTACTTAGATGAATAAATGCATAAAATGTTTATTCTCGACCAAGCGAGGCACGCCTGCAAAGGGAAGCTCATTCCAAGTGTACAAAATTATGCTCAGTAAAAATATTCAATGAAACAATATGGTTGTCACTTATGCTGATATGTGATGGCCTGTATGTAAATCGTGTCTAAAGGAGTTAGAAGGATTTTCTTCAAATTTGATCTTTCCGCCAGTGCTATTTAGATGCCTGATGTTTGTGGACTTGAAGCAGTTGTCCGGATAAGCAAGGGGGTGACTTTGGTTGGCGGCGAGTCACACCTGTCACGTCACAGTGTATTTACGCAGACATTTGTGGTTTTCTTAAGGGCGGACGCTCGCTTGGCGTAACCCCACCAGGTCCTGGAACACTGCTGCCGAACTACTTGCTGGAACAGGTCAACCCGAAACACCCAGATGGCAATACGAGGAAGCTGTTCGGCTAGCGAGGCGAAAGATTGCGCAAGGAGTCTTCATACGATTAGCACCCACCCTCGTCTGTATCAACACAATCGGTTACCGTTTGGAGTAACTGCTGTTCCGTGACTATTGCAACAACTAATAGCTGCTATTCTAGCGGACATATCATCGGTTTGTGCATCCTTGACTGCTAGTATCGACGCATCAACAGACAGTACCATTATAGCTGCTACCACTTGCAGATTTTCGAGCGTCTACGCAAATATCGTTTGTCTCTGAAAGCTGCTAAATGTTATTGGCTTATGCCACAACTAAAATACCTTGGTTTTATTGTCGATCGTGATGGACCAAGACCTGATATAGAAAAATGTGCGTCATCGAGGAAGTAACTGCACTACATGATTTACCTACACTACAATCGTCCATGGGCCTGCTAAGTTATTACAGTGCAGGTTGTCCTTGATATGCATTACCTCGCGGGTCACAGAACGACTTGCTAGGTGAAAGCAACCCCGGATTTGGTCATCCGAATATAAGGAAGCCATTAGGCACGTAATGAAAGCTCTTGTAGCTGACTTAATGCTCGCACATTATGATACAAGTGCAGCTATCGCTGTCTCCGCAGGGGCCCCTAGTTATGGTTCTTCTCACAAAAAGACTAACCTTTTCACGTTCATGCGTGTAATCTATACCGAACTTGGAGAAACGCCACTGCTTGTCGAAAGTTGACCATGCGTGGTTTGGCGTGCCTCGAAACAGTCGAGAACAAACCGTTATTTATTTTTTTATTTATCACCGTTTGAATGATTAATATATGCGCTTGGGTTTGGCGCGCTTCACGATAACATCTTCATCTATTATTCACCTTGCGTCGCTTCATAGCCAATGAAGTTCAATGTGTATACATGGATCTTTCATTCGAGTACAGAAATGAATTTCTCGCCGATGTCATACCCTACCACATTGGAGGAATCCTGAATAAATGCCTAAGACGGCTTCTTTGGATTTCACTGAAGCCAGGAAAAATGGGCTCAGCCATTCTCTACCGCAAGTGGATATTTGTTGCCACTCACTTGGAGTTAAGCAAGCGCTCCATGGGTTTTCAATTGGTCATAGATGCCAGTTTCTCCGATCGAGGTTACAACTTACCTTAAGCAAATTATCTTTTGCTGTCTTGGATACATTGCTGTTCACCTTCGATCATGAACAGTTAGGTTCGGCACCTTAAACAACTGTGATAATATTTCACCATAACATTGTTATATCTGCTTCGGTGCTATTATGCGGTTCTATAAGCGAGCAAAACCTAACGTGCCAAAACCATTAGGACCTGCTTTATCCAATAATGCGCTAACTAGTACCAAGGAAGTTTTGCTTCTCGACGAAGAGCAGCACGTCTTTAGCGCTTGATCCGAGTGATCCCGCGGCGTGCCACACAGCATCCTAAGTATATCCGAGGGCAGAGCATTACAGGTATGCTCAGCTAGATGGTCTTATAAGGCCCAGGGAATGGATGAACAGCACTCTTGTGTAGATCGAGGCACAACTCAGCAGGCACCAGCAAAATGGCACCGGCGAAATTGTTCGCGGTGAACAAGTGAGATGGAACGACAAGCGATACAGGGACCGCTTGAGTGCGGCACGCGTCTGCGAGGAACTGGTTGGATGATGTGTTCAAAGTTCGAATCAGGTGAGTGGAGCATGTAGCCCTATCTGTAGAGACTTCTTAAGATTAGTACCACGTCGCTGTTCAATGGAACAATGAAACAATGGTTTTATATGGGCAAAAGTGCCAATGCTTAACAAGTCCTGTAGGATATATGCTGGTAGTATCAGAGCAGATGGACCAACCGGGCGAGCCAACCAGCCAATAGCAGGCAGCCGTGTCAGCTTCGATTAATAGACTCGGATTGGAAGATGTTCGTTTGTGATCCTCCGTTTTGTTAGCTGAAGCAAAGGAGGAATCTCATTGACGCAGTAGGGTCGTTAGTTATGGGCTTAAAACTACAAGTTATGTCGAGGCGTATGGCTTGCTAAACACGCTGTAATTTTCGCTTAGCTGTCTTTGCTGAATAAACGCTTGTCCCTGAAGGGCTGGTTTCTGCGACAACTTTCACTTCAAGTTGAACTTTGGTGTATGATCATAAGAATCGTTCGTCTGCGAGCAAACTGCTTGACTATTGATGCACGCCGTGCTGTTCTTCTTCGAACCTCTCAATTGTGTACATGCTTGAAGCTTAGTAATAAAAGCACGCAACTACCATCGCCCCAAAACCCTTTTCCATCCTCAGATTTGGCAGTTTCCACTTGACATCCAGCGTGAATACAGAGAGGTTGTGTATCACAATGATGCAAGCTGGCTCAGTCATAGGACTGCGCCTTATCGTTTCCGCTCGCTTACAACATAAAGTAGACAATGCAGGGAACATAGAGGACAACCTACCATAGAAATACTTGATCCTGCGTGGTTTGCTGACCTTAATATTTTGTTGATATTACACACCACTTGAATTTGTTAAACCTGAGCCTTGATGCTAAACTGCAGTGGTGAGCCAATGAACACATAAAAGCCATTTAGAATGAGCTGCGACTTTTCCACATACAACTTTCTTATTTGTAGGTCATACCAAACCCATTCTAACACTACAAGAAATCATGATATCTACCAGAAAGCAATAGCGATACACAATTGCAGTAGTATGACGCGGCTATTTTATCCCTGTCTGTTGTGTCTCAAAGGCGCTTTCTGGAAGTTGCAACATTCGAGAAGATCTGGCTTTATTGTTCACTGTTTTCTGTGGAAACTGACAATGCTCCAGGCCACCTGCAACTAGAACTAATTACGTTGCAATGTGATGTTGCATGTTGCACACGGCACCAGCAGCTCGCTCTCCCGGATGTTTACCGCCAGATGGATAAATGCCGATTCTAAGAGAATCCGACATATGCTAAGAAAATGCTGGGCTTGTTTGGCTCGAAATACGATTGTGTGCAGGCATTCACCATTTTTAATTTTTACAAGAGTAGTGCAGGAACTATTTAAGTGATTCTCAAGTACATAGTGCGTATGAAAACCAGTGGTTCGAAGTTCGACCTTACCATCATACGGCAGTCAACCTCACAAGATCACCCTTCATATTAAACACTAGCACTAAAAGTTTACCATGTATATAATTTTTGTTATCAATCGAGCCTCAAAGAGGATATGGCTAAGCATATTTTTGCCACACCAAATACGGCCAGGCTTGCGAACCGTTTGGATACCCGTAAGCTAATATGTCATAATCTACATACGTTCTCATTGCGTCGGCCATATCCACGGAATATTCTGCATAGCAAATGTATTATAAATAAAAATAATGGATAATTCTCGACGGAACGCGGCACACCTTTGTAGGCATGATCAGGTAGGTACGATAGGTCGCATAAAGCGATTTTTCTTTCTCGAATGAACGAGATACCTCAATACAGGTCTGAACAAGTGGTTGTCAGCGCCACAGAAAGAAAATACGCGTGGATAAACAAAATAACGGAGGTAAGTGTTTGCAAACTAGTGGTTCGAATAATGGGGCGTACTTGTGATAATGCACACTATATGTGGAGTTAGCTAGAAAAGTATTGCGGAAGCACGGTGATATCTATAAGCGTTTTCGTTATGAAAAAAACTGTGCGGGGGCTTTGCATAGTTTTGGAGATTGAGTTCCACGATTACATTTGGGTTGGAACCTGGTAGAATATTTACTAAACTGTTGGACGAAAGGGTGGGGATTTGCTCCTATGTTGTTGTGCGCACATTTCGGTTAAGGAGACCATTGGCAGTGCTTATCAGAAAGCAGTGAGCTTAGTTTGGTGGCAAACCACATCCGCCACGTCGCAGTGTTGTTAAGCTGGCCTTTGTAGCTTTTTATAGAGCGGACGCTTGTCAGACAAAAGGCCACCACGAGCTAGAACACTGCCGTTGACCACAAGTTGAATCTCAGTGAGTCACTGACAAAGCAACCCTACGACTGCTTTTCCGCGGGGCTAATCGCAGTCGTGGCGCACCCATTTTTCCGCTGGCTATGCAAAGTGCTTAGGCAGAGTTTAACAGTAACGGTTGGAACAGGCTGCAGCAGGTGAGCAGGGACCACTGAGTAATGGGGTCGGATATTTCAACCGCTGTATAATTGTCCGAGCAGATAACCGACAGGCCAAGTGGTCTTCACTGTCAGATCCAAGTGGAATAACTATGTCTGCTAGGTTGAAGGCTTGCATGGAGATAAAGCTTTATGGAGATGTTTCATAAGTATTGTAGTGGTCGAAAAATACTAGGAAGGTTTCAACCCCTTAATAAAAGGCAAAAAGTTGGAGAGGGTCAACTCACAGTTTAATCACAGTCGAGTTCGAGTCGTAGGTTGCGCTATACCTGTGACACACGTCGAGCACAATGGAAATAGACGTCGATAATAATTCCGAATATACTATCCGATTTTCAAGCAGACTGGACGGCACCGTACACACGCAGAAGCAGCACAGCCAGAAATCAGCACGACGGAACGCGGGGCGCGAAGAAGTGTATATTAATCATTAATTCAAACAAACTGTACAAAAGATGTCATGATAAAATGGATGACAAGAAAGACAAAATGTGAAAGATTAATAACCACTACAGTATAAAGACTATAATTTCCATCATTCAAGCTAGTAGAGAACATTGATCAAGGGCCTTGCTGTGGTCGGAATGACGGAGAGCTGTCGATAATCAGCTGAAAGACATGAGATCTTCGGCGGCCAGCAGTGGCGAGGTGGGTAATCTATCCATGGCATAATTGCACCAAGTAAAGATTCTGGCATTAAAAGGAAAGTGGTGATGTTCCGGAGGTGCAAGGGATTTGCACCCGATTTTTCAAAGCAATAGAACATAGAAGAGATGGAGCAAGAAGTTCAGTGTATTCTCCCGGATACAGGTATGACCGAAAGCAGTAGTACAGACCGTGATGGCTACAGCTCTGATGAGTTTATGTTTGAGGTCTGACCAACTGGCGAGGTGGGTAGAACATCCATAGGAAAATGACGACCAACAGATGAGGAGTCGGAAACTTGGAGAGGTAATCCACTGGCGCTGTGGACGAAGCATATAACCATCACAAGTAATCGGAGCGCTTGCAGGATGATGAAGCTTTGTAGAGGTAATGTTCAGATGGTGAGTTAGAGTTGAACGCAGTTGTTCAAACCATTGGAAGCTACTTATCGAGGGGACAGAATGCGCCAGGTGGCTGTCAGGGCTATCCACTAATAAATGTGGACCTACGAGGATGGCTTTCGGGAGCTTTGCCAAGGTACTGCGGGCAAAATAAGTTTGCTCGACCCTTCTTCGCGGAACTGGCGGATGGACAGGGAAGCGGTCAGCGAGAGGAACGATTTCAAAAGGAAAAATGAAGTGAGCAGAGATAGAGACCTTAAGCCCTACCAACGTAACTGGTTTTGTGTGTGTATATACTTAATACGGAGGCGTGTATATGTGTGTGCGTTTTTATAGTGGCGTTGTGAATGGAATATCTGTATAAAATAACTAGGTGTCGGCATGTGTGGCGATATACAGCAAAGAAAAGAAGATGCGGTACGAGGGAGTGGTGGTGTAGGAACAACAGTCTCAGAGGGGAGCGTTTATTGATAGGGAAAAGACCGGCTGCAGGTAGAAAGATAGGGTTGCAGAGCAAGCTATACAAGAAGCTAACGGTTAAGGAATAATATAGCCAATGGCGCTTCAACGGATTAAGTGAAGCCCTTGGAGGTGAAGTTCTACGGTGTCATTGGTAGGCCAATGGGACACTGAGCGTAGTGAGGTAAAAGCCGGACTGACTAAGTGCTAGAAGCCGCTCCTGGTTGAGGAACTAGGGAACATGGACTGCCGAGCAGTCAGTAAGTGCTTGCGAGGTAAGTTATAAGATCAGTTGGCAGGTAGGGTTGCTAAACTACCAATCCTAAGGGCCAACGGTTGTAAAATAAAATGGCCAATCTTGGCTTCACTAGGCTAGGTAATCTACACGGAGTTGGAGTTCTACGGTGTCATTGGTAAGTCAATTAGAGGCAGAGGGCAGTGAGGGCAAGACCTAGGTTAATTGCGTAGCAACACCGTCCATGATTAAGCGATTACTAGAGCGCCAGTGACAAACAGGCAAGAGAAGGTTAGGATTAGCAAATGATATGAAGTGAGGTGAAACGAGAATATGCAACGGTATAATGGCTAAAATAGGGGAAAACTTATTGGAGAAAGCGTTGTAAAATAAGGGAAGGCTAAAGGTGGGTAGCATACCCAAACGATTGTAGGTCTTCACACTGAAGTACGGAGCCAGCGTCAAAGGTAGGTCGGTAGAACAGTTAAGGTAGGTGGTGTGTAGGAGTAAATTAAAGCCAGAGCCAAGTGGATAAGATAGGGACTGAAGCAAGGAAGGGGATAAAATAGGTGAGGAGGGAAATGACGTGTTGCTGACGGTAAATAGTGGAACGATTATTAGCAACAAGGATCCTAGCTTGGAGTAAGGATTTAGGTGTACAACGTAGCCAAAAGTTTGAGGTCCTTCGCCTAAATGTGCGGAGTTACCTTGTCATAGATAAGTCGGTGGAGCAGCGGAGGTAGGTGGTGCGTAAGAGTAAATTATAGACAGAGCCAAAGAGATATATGCAAGAGAAGGTATAGGCAGAGAATACGAAGTGAAATGAAGGGAGAAACTGCAGGGATATTAAGGTTAAATACTGAAACAGTTATTAGCGAATACGTGGCTTGTTTGTGCCAAGGATACAGGTCGATAACGTAGCCAAAACTGAGGTCCTGCGCGCTTAGTTGCGGAGCAACAATATCAATTCTAAGTCAGTGAAGCAGCTGAGGTATGTGGTGCGTAAATAAAAAAGAAATTCGGAGCCAACTGGATAGGATAGGTACTGAGTCAAGCCAGGTGGTATAATGGTAAGTGAAAAGGGGAAATTACAGTGTTGTTAAGATTAGACAGAGGAACAAGTATTGTTGCTAACGAGGACAGTTTGGGTGCTTATGTAACTAGGCAACATAACCAAATACCTGTGGTTCTATACGCAACAGTGCAGAGCTACAGCGTAGAATGTAAGTCAGTGAAGCAACGGACGTACATGGTGCAGTAGAAGTAAAAGAATACAGAGCCAAATGATACCAGAAGGAGTAGGACAAGGCGAAGAAAACTGAGCAAGTGGGGATGGGAAGTGCAACGTTGTTCATGTTAAATAGGCCAACCAATAATATTGTGCTCGGTGGCAGCTCGAGGGAAGGATCTAGGTAGGAAGCATAGTTAATTACTTATGTTCTTTCGCACAAAGGTGCGGAGCTATAGTGTCAAAGGTTAGTCGGTGGGGCCGCCGTGGTAGCTAGTCAGTAGGTGGAAATGAAAGCCAGCGCAATGAAGATGGGATTTATAGTAGGACTAGTCAAGGGACACGAAGCCAGGTATGGAGGGACAACGGAGTACTGTTAAGGTTTAATAGAGAAACAATTCTTAGTGATGGCAAAGTTAGCTAGTAGGGACGGATTTAGGTAGCCAGCGTAGCCAGACGCTTTAGGGTCTACGCTCAATATTGCGGAGCTACGGTGTAGAAGGTAAGGCGGTGGGGCCGCGGTGGTAGGTTGTGCGCAAGAGGTAACTAAAGCGATAGCCAAAGTGGTAGGAGACGAAATGGTACTAGGTAAGTGATACGAAGCAAGGTGCGGAGTAGGATAAGGTAAGGGATGCAAGGCGTGGTAAAGAGGGACCTTGCTGCCGTTATGGTTAAAAGTAGAACAATTAATAAACCAGCCGAAAGATGGCTGCTTTGGGATAATATAAATGGGCTACATCGCCAAGTCTAGTAAGTCATTTGCTCAGAAATTCGGAGTCACTGTTTGAAAGATTGTGGGCAGAGCAACGCAGGTAGGTAGTGTATAGGCAAGTAGAACCAAAGCCAAAGAGGTAAGAGAATAGGTAGGCCTAGGCAAGGGATGTGAAACGAGCTTAAGGGAGAATATGCAACGTTTAATGATTAAATATGTGTGATATTAGTAGATGACGAGATCCACTAGGGGCAGGATATAGGTGGGTAGCAAATCAACGTACTTGAGGACCTTCGTGGAAGTGCGGGGCCACAGTGTCGAGGGTAAGTCGGCGGAGCCACGGTGGTAGGTGGTACGTAAGTGGAAGTGAGAGCGAGGGCCAAAAAGAAAAGATGGATAGGACTAGGCAGAGGATATGAAGCGAGGTGAAGAGGGAAACTGCATGGTTGCTAAGGTTAAATAGCGAAACAATTATTTGCGATAACTATGTTAGCTTGGGGAAGGATATAGCTGGGCATTGTAGCCAACAATCTGATTATTCGCACTAAGGTGTGGATCAAAAGTCTCACAGGTTAGTTGGTGGAGCAGCAAAGGTAGGTGCTGCGTAAGTAAAAAAGAAAGGTGGGGCCAAAGGGATAAGATAAGGAGTAAGTAAAAGCATGGGATACCATAGGTGGAGGGAAAAACGCATGGTTGTTAAGGTTATTAGAAGAACAATTGTTAGTGATAACAATGACCGTTTGGGGCCGGATGTAGATAGCCAACGTAGTCAAATACTTATGGTTCTACACGCAATAGTGCGAAACTACAGTGCAGAAGGTAAGTCAATAACGCAGCGGAGATACATGGTGCGTTAGAGGAAAAGAAAATCAGAGCCAAATGAGAAAAGAGGGAGTAGAAGAACGCGAGGGATTCGGAGCTAGAGGAGATGGAAAATGCAGTGTTGTTAAGGCAAAATAGAGAAACATTTAATATTGAAAACGATGTCAGCTTGTGGATAAGATTTAATTAGGCAGCATAGCCAAATATTTGAGATCCTTCGCACCTAGGTGCTGAGCTACTTTGTCAAAGGTAAGTCAGTGGAGCAGCGGTGGTGGGTGCTGCGTAAGAGAAAATTAAAGTCAGTGCGAACGGGACAAAATAAGGACTAAGTCAAGGCAGGGAATAAAACAAGTGAGGAGGGAAAATGAAGTGTTGCTAAGGTTAAATAGGGGAACGATTAATATTGCTAAACATGTCAGCTTTGGGGAAAATTTCGGTAGCAGCATAACCAGAACATTGAGGGGCTTCGTACAAATATGCGCAGGTACAGTGTAGTAGGTCAGTCAGTAGAGCACTGCATGATAGCTGCAGCCCAATGGGATGTCGACGATGGCTCTCTCGAACGTTAGTTCTTCGTTGGTGAATAGTTTATCCAGCACTGAAGGCTTTTATTTTCCCGGAATCAAGTGGGAGTGTACATGTGGCTATAAAGCCGGTAACTGGAGACGAACTCTTATAGATCAGCCTTAAACTCTTCTACGGGAGTTTCTTGTGATTCTAGAGCGTAAGCTTTGGAATTGCCAGAATGAGAATGTGCCTGTAATTTGGGTTTATCACCCTCCTCAGTGCGGATGCCAAATAGAAGTCCATCTCGGACGTGGTGGCAGAAGGACGGTAAATGACTGCCACTAAGCAAGTGTCTTCTCCAGTTAAACGTAGACGGCACCAAAGGAAACCTTGCACCGTGCTGACCGGATCATCTGTGAGATTATATTGGAGGTCGTTACGAGGTACAGAGCCACTCCTCCACCATTGTTGGGTCAGTCGTACCGAATAATCAACCTGCCTGACAGTGCGATTTCCATGTCACTTATGTCAGGGCGTAACCATGGTTCCGTTATATCGATAAGGTTGCAGGCGTTTTATCCTTGGCGCAGCCGCATTTCGGAAAGTTTGCTCTGCAAGCTTGAGAGTTAGTGTTCATACAAGAAAGCGTCTTGGACATCAAAAGCTGCGGGTTAGGAGCACATGCAGGTGGTGAATTTGTGCTGACCTATGAGACACCGGCACCTCATAATTTTTTGAGAACTGGCAAAGCTCGATAGGAGTGGAAGCTGTTTTTGGTCTCCCTTGCAAATGCGGTATGTAGTTCATCGACAGCCTTCTTGATAGCCATAAGACTTAGCGCGCAGGTTTCTAAATCGTTGTTGTGGTTATGTTGAGTCGCGGGTGGTGTCGTTTAAGCGAGAACCGCGGGTGGCTGCGGCTCTCGAACTGTTGTCTCCGGTTGTAGTTCAGAATGAAGTGAGCTGCGTAATAACCGTCAGGCAAGCATTAAGCACACGGCCATCTGTTGTGATTGCACCTTTGGCATCAGTATCCTCAGGCCACTGCCTTGGTGGTTTGTCGACACGGTTAACCGTGTAATGGATTGGTGTATGACGTCTCCCGCACTGAGAGCCTTCTGAATGTAACGCCATGCTTCTAGGTCATAAGCATGGGCTTCTTCCTTGCTGGTTACCGGTAGCTCGAGCACGCCATAAAGGCAAATAATCACTTTGCTACCCTCCGTGCGGTGTTCGGTTGAAGTATTTTTGTCCCGCTGACGTTCGCTCCATGGAACATCCGGAACTATGTATATTGCACTTTTTTCATTCCACAGGCGGTAATCTGACAAAAGCACCGGCTTGACATAATCTTTTGAGCCCAATATTGCACCCATAAACCGCTACGTGCTACAATGATTAACTCCATATTAACGACTCCCCACAATCGATGGCAAGTGACGCGCATTAAATTAGCCGGGCTGACTTGAACTCCCATTCTATCAAAGAGAAACGTCTATTGAGTTGAACCATCAAGCTGTTTACACCTTAAGAATTTTGCCTTGGACTTTGGAACGTTGTTGAAAATAAGTGTCAAGGCTCCGTAGTTCGGCCTGATCTTCGGTGAATTGGGTAGCACGGTTATTGAGGGATTTAGTGACGTCTCCAAGGTTGCTTCTGGTCTCCCTTTCCTTTTGTGGAGTTGCTGAGTATGACTACTGAGTATGCACTTCGATTATACAGAGCGGCAACGGTTGCATAGGTTAATCGGTCTTTAGAGCGCTTCGGCTTTCCTTGGTCAACGGACGGGGTGGGTGTTGCTGATGTTGCATTAGTGGATACAATGGATAAGCGGATGGAGCGCTTGGGCTAAGCTTGCTGCTATCGGTCGCGATGATGACTGGGTTCGTGATTCTCAAGGTTTCTGGTACTGCGTGGCGACCTGAAGGCCTGGGCCTTTCCTTAGTTTCGAGGCAGCAATTGAGAGAGGCGGATGAAGTAAAAAATGCTCTAGTATCTCTTTGAGCGAAGCAAATTTCCCTTCATACGATGTTTATTTTCGGCGGCTAAGTTGTTGTGCTTTTGTGTTAAGGCGCGTACGCAGTCGTGCACCTCGGACAGAATCAAAGTGAACCCGTCGTAGTATAGTTACTTATGTCGGTTATGCAGACCTTGACGTCTTTTGATTTGTATGTGTCCTGGCAATTTGTACAATTTAACCCTCATTTTACCACGGTAGCACAACACAATTCCTTTCGGGTTACCTGTGTTGTGGTCCTGACGGTCGATTACCGTATAACAACTCCAAGGTGGCAGACAGAGGCGGCAGATAAGAGAATCAGTGAGAACTGCGAACTAAGTCCCGAAGCGTCCACCAAAGTTTCACAGCTTGAAGGATACACCAACAGGAACATATCAGTGCTCAAATCATACAAATATATCCTATAACAGAGTAACGCCGGAGAAACAGTGGAATACCGTAAGGTAATCCAAAAATCTGCGATGTCCGTTTGTGCACCCAAGCTCATTCAAATGGGTAGTTGTATATAGATGAGAGCAGATTTACGCACAGAACCTGTGAGAAGTGGCGTCGGGCAACCTGTCAATGCATAATACGGGCAGGGAAGTTATTTGGTGGAGAGGCACGTCCACCACGACACATTGTTGTTAAGCAGACATTTGTAGCCTTTTGTGGGCAGATTCATTTGTTATCCGAAATCCCACCATTTCCTGGTACAGTGCTCAAGTCCAGTACTTCAAACACTTGATCCAGCCATGCTTTTTAAACATAAAGGCAGCAATCTAACGTTTGCTCAACAATACCATCTCCGTGCCTCCGACAAGTGGTGCTGTTCTTTCTGTAAATTAATTATATTCACCTTCGCAAAGCAAGGGCTCAATATAACAAAAGTAACCACCCGCATATCTTGACCTGCCACTTAATTCTTACAAATTTTCCTTTGTATACTGAAAGATGTAAAGGCTTCCGTTGGTGATTTCCTGGTGAAATATTTCTCCTTTGCTGAATCACCCGTGCCGCTGATCACAATTAGCTAAGAGTTCGTCGTAGTATTGAGTTTGTATTAACTTATCCAATTACCAGTGGGGGCATTTGTGCCGAATAAAGGCAAGGGGACTATTGTGTGCGTAATGGGCTGAAGTGGATATAACAAAGCAGGCATCTCCCACCCACGCATACGCCTTTCAGGTCACTAATCACCTGCGAGCATTCTGCGTAGGTAGATCCAGCGAGTGAACTTTAAGACAAAGGTAACTTGTGGGACAATATACGTTTTTCTATCTGTTTGACATAATACATGCAGCGTTTGAGTACGCATTGACTGAACCTCGCTCATAGGCTTAAGGAATAGTTGTGGAGTTGCCCGGAGGCGAAAGCACAGTGCTGACTATATGCTAAATCGTGGTGGCTCGGAAGGCAACAATCGCAGCTGGCTAGCCGAGCAACTTCGTTGTGGTTCCAACTGGGTGCTTCGGGTTTAACCCGTTCTAGAAAAGAGTTCAGTGCTTGTGTTCCAGGACGCCGTGGGTCACCGCCTGGCAAGCCTCCCAATAAAAAGCTACATATATGTCTAAAAGCATTGTGACGTGGCGGAGGTGACGCACCACAAACTGAAGTCACTGCCGCTTGGATAGCCGGATAATGCTGTCCATCCCGGGAACATCGTTCGTTTATTCCTACGTTCTTGACGATAGTAAACAGGCAAAAAGACAACCACACACTTACAAGTACAAGCTAAACAGTTACATACGGTGTATACATGTATGCGTGTATGCGTGGTCAGTTCAGAACCAACTCCCACTCAATACAGAAAAGTGCAGAGTATTACGTTTACGTCACCAATCAGCATTTTTCTATAAACTGGGTGATCATGTGCTTCACACAACTGCTGAGTAAAAGGATTTAGGAGTCTTGATTCAGTCCGACCTTGGTTGTTCAGCCCAGGCAAAGAAAGCATCGAACGTGAGCATTCGAAATTTGGGCCTTCTCCGGCGCACATTTGAAAGCTTCGATCCATCCGTTTTTCACCAACTTCTAGGTGCATACCTACGACCACACGTGGAGTATGCAATACAAGTCTGGCAGCCGTGGCTGAGGAAAGACCTCTCTGATTTAGAGAAACCTCAACGACGTGCAACGAAGAACATGAAAGGTTTAGGCCAGTTACGCAACGAAGACAGACTGAGATTGCTCGGGATATTTAGTGGTCAATATCGACGACTAAGGGGAGATTTGATTTTGGCTTATCAGATTCTGACAGACCCCAGTCATACCTGCCGCCATCTGCTGGAGTTCAGTAACAACAACAATCTGAGAGGCCATCATCTAAAGCTGGCAGTGCAGTACAGCCGTTTGGAATGTCGACGGAATTTCTTTTCCGTGCGTGTTTGCCAAGCCTGGAATGCTCTCCCGGAATCTGTAGTCAGTGCACCCAACCTGATCGAGTTCAAAAATCGAGTTGATAGTGCACTCACTTCATTGCACTATCTCCCATAGTACAGTCTAATTTTGAGAGATCCAAAATCCATACTTTAAAAATAATTTCCTCCACGCAGATTTCAACAGTGGATTTATATTTTGACGCTTCCAACTCAAACACTTTGCCCCATGCGAATTTCAAGGGGCGTTGACTCTTTTAACCAAATACTCCATACCTCATGATCCCCTCCGGAGTTATAGCGGATTATTATTTTGACACTTCAAACTCGGTGAGTCCACAAGCTTGTAGTGACTCGTTGTTAAACGATTTTACTGAAGTGGTTTCCATTGAATTTTTCACACTTCTATGATTTTCGCACAGATCACCCTACGGGATTTGTCAAGCTTTAGCTTTTATACCCGCATAAATCCATTGTTCCATTGTTCCATTGTTCCAAATGCATACTTATGTACACCCATACACATATATTAACTGTTGTATAAAACTTATTTTGTACACTTTTGAGCAATCTTCGTTATGTTAACGTGATCAGGCCCGTAAATGTGTGCCTCGAGTTATCGAGAACAAAATGTCTATTTATTTATTTTATTTAGGAGAAAGAAAGGCCCCTAGAACGAGCAAGGATGAAACGGACGCAGACACAATGAACGAGATCGGACGAAGCAACTCTCACCCTGCAATACAAGCAGACGGCGAGCTGCCGGCAACGAATGGGAGTGTGCCTGAGCCAAACAGTACAGAAAAGTGGTGAAGATAGGCCAATAAACCAGAGAGAAACACTTGTCGGTGCAAGCAGGAGTAGCCCCAAGCCGAATAACACAACAGAGATAAAGTAAACCAAGGTTTAGAAGAACACTCTGCTGTTCAGACCACGAGCAACGGAAGCAAGACTGCGGTGTCAAACAAGCAGCAAGGGCCCCTAAAGATGCTGACTAACGATGCACGAACGTGACAGGTGCTGATTTCCCATGGGACGGAAGCATGGTTGCTAAATGCGGTTGTGAGCGCAGCTGCTGAGAACCGTGGTCGCGTGCAATAAAGATCTTGCTTTCTTGCCGCTTCGTTCTTGTTACAGCGGTTCCGTGACCATACAGGATGAAATTGATCTGGCCGACGCAGTTTGTTGCTGGAGAGATGGAAGCTTGGCTCAAGGAATTTGAGGCTTTCGCTGCGTGCAATGGAAGCAAAAGCGCTGCCAACCTACTGACGACTTTGAGCGCGAGCGAAGGCGACTTACTTACTGAGTCGACTGGTCAAATCCGACTGCGTATTTAGCGAGAAATGGGCGGCGCTGTGTGCAGAGTTTGAAAAGGAGCATGTCCGGCACCGGCGTTGTAGCGATTTCACTCGGTAAAATGGGAAGAGTAAGCAAACCCAATGGTGTTATTACGGAGGCTAAACCAGCTCCTAGCGATTGGGCTGACCGAGTTAGCTACCGCCGTAACAGAACAAGTGTGGAGGGGTAGATAATCCGAAGTCTATCCAGAGCACTTCAGGTTAAAGTCAAATTGGTATCAACGGTTAGAGTCAACTGGGTGAAAGAGCTAGTTCCGATGGCCCAAAGTTTCTCGGAGCCCGTAACGCTACGGAGGCTGCAACCTTTGAAGCTGGAACGAAAGGTAGACGGGCTCACAAAGATAGTGACAGAGCTGACTTCGAGTGCTACAGTGCATGAAGTCACACAACGCAAAGAAAATCAAAGCCGAGATGAGGGTCGCAGTTTGCAGTGCAGCCAGGTAAGTCATTTTCCCGGTTTTTTTTTACGAACAGAAATGTTTCTCCTTGTTTCTCCTTGTCCGTGCCGAGTAGGTGGAGTGTGCCGGTCCTCGATATAAATCTTGTAGTGTGCCAGGCTGTGCTATAATGGGAATAGAGGCGGGGTTTCCATCACGCGCATGGTCTAAGAGGTTCCGTTAACGCAATCAGTTGTAATATAGACGGCCAGAAGAGCTTGCTTGAAGGTGAAGGGGGCATAACAATTGAAAGTTTGAATAAGACCAACACCCATAATTCATTCAGTGTTCCTCGTGGAGGGGGCTATGAAAACTATAGTCGGTACTGGCGTCCTCAAGTGACGCCAAGCCGGAATCAATTTGTTAATGGACGTGGTAATTATGGGCGACGAAACAATTGAAATGAGCACTGGACAGATGGACCGCTTGATTATAATGAATGTTTTATATGGTTGCTTAATTCGCACGATACGGGAGGGGCTGCAGTGGTGTGCGCACTGGTTAACAGCTGTGAATGCCAGCCATGAGACCTGCAACTAGATAGCCCATCCAAAGTCATTACTTTCATGGATACAGCGCAAGCCAGCTTACAAAAGAATACTACAGGACATCCAATCGGGGTACACAAACAGGTGGCAGAAATGGTGATTAAAAAGCTCATTAGAAGAACAAACATTCAGAACACATCCCCTGTCCTGCTGAGGGAAAAGCCGACAAAAACTACCGATTCTGCATTGATTTCAGAGAGCTAAAGAGGGTGAAGCTGCAGGACGCATTTCCGATGCCGCAGGTAAAAGATTTTTATAATCATTGCAACTCAAATCAGCTTTCGCTGATAAACATCCGCTCGGGATGCTGACAGCTTCACCTCGCAGATGCATATCGTAAGAACAGAGCTTTTAGTGTAAACGGTCAGCTATATGAATTTTTGAGGATATCATTTGAAAGCCGCAGTGCAACTGCTACATTCCGACGCCGATAAATTATTTTTCCGGAAAAGCTTCAAGGAGTAGCGGTTAATGAAAATAATAGCATAATTTCCTATGAGACCGTACACGTACATGATGCCAGGCTAGCTGCGATACTAAAACGAATAAAGAAAGCCGGTTTAAAACTGTCGCAAAATGTCACCGCTGGTCCAGGTGTCTATTGTGTGGCTTGATATCCTTATGTGGAATAGACAAGTGAGGCGATCAAATAGTTAAATGTTTTAAAATCAAAGCGTCAGCTCCATTCATTACTAAGAGTGGTGGCGCGTGACGCAAAACTCGTGCCACATTTTGCAGAGATGACCAGACCGTTACTTAAACTGCTCCACAAGGACGTTTCTTTCGGTTGGACATCCGAGACGGAGCAGACCTTCAACCACCTATACACTTGTGTAACGAACGATCCTGCTTGTTTACACATACCTAATCCGAGTGCGAGGTTCACCGTGGCGGTCGATGTAAGTAACCTTCTACTCGGTACGATTCTGTTCCAACCAGCTGTATGGATAGAACTGGCCGGCAGTGTGTTAAGAGGCCCAGAGCAAAAGTATTCTACGCTCGATAAGGAAGGTCGTTCCATCATGTGGGCTTTGGAGAAGTGGGAATTATCTTTTAGCGAATGAGTTACACGGCGTCACTGAACACCAGCCGCTATCATGGCTGAGGACTACGAAAGATCCGGATGCGTCTGGCAAGGTGGAACTATCGGCTTCAGAAATTTACGTTTAAAGTCGAGTATATAGACAGAACGGGGAATGTACTATCAGTCATGGTGTTGCGTCCGGTTTAGACGAACTCAAGCCAGGCAATGCTATACTAATGTGTGCTAGTGCGTCAGAAGACAGGAACCTATAAGAAGAGCAAAGGACGGATGGATTTTTAAAGCTAGTAGGTACTCATTTACAACCGGGAGCAAAGCCGGAAGCAACATCAGGATCGCTGAAGCACTGCTCCGGATTTAGGACAGGCCACACACCGCAAACGGTTATTTGGTGGTTGCAACGCACGGGACGAAACTATGGTTTATTTCAGAAAACCAAAGAGCAGTGGTGTTTCAACCAGCCCATGATAATGCCGATATGGATTTTGAGTTTTGGACTGCCACATAGAAGTGTTTGACCATCCTTGCGAAAGGACGTAGCTGCATATATTGAGAGTTGCCCGAGCTGCCAAACAAGCCGCGAGAAGGATGCACCGAGACCACCGACGTGATCGTTTGAATCGACGAACAGTTGCATTGTTGTGGATTAGAGGTCGTTGGATCTCTACCGTTGACTCACTTAAGGTCCAATTGTGCTCTATTGCTGACTGCCCACTTCACTCGATGAATAGTGGCCGTGCCAATCAAAGAGCATACAAGCAAACTCGTGTCACAGGCATCTAACCTCAACGTGCCAGCAAGGTGTGGAATAGCAAAATAAGTGATCAGGTACCAAGGGCCATGCTTTGAATTGAAGGCGTTCTAAATGGGGTTAAACGAGTGTGGGATATAGAGACGACGCATTCGCTGTACCACACGCAGACCAAAGTACGGACAGAGCAGTTAACTCGAACTATGAATGCATGGAAAGCGGCACGGAAGTTGCATATGTGGATGCGTTGTTAGAAGTTCTATTTGCGCATCGAAACAGCATGCAGTCGAGCACCAAGGTTTAGCCATTCGCATTACAGTGCAGTAGAGAAACAAGAATTGCACTCGACACCGGTTTCCCGAATGATCGTGTGTAGGAACATCTGACAACGCATCTTGAGATATTTGAAGCCACCGCCATCAGCGAACCAAACTCTCGATAGTTACGATGTGTGATGCCAGGTACGCAACGGAACTTGCAGCCCGTATTGTAACGGGAAACAACACAACGCATTAACCGAAGGTCGACCAAAACACACTGGACCCGGTGTGAGCCAGTACAAGGAATGCTGGAAATATCCGAACCCGGTAAGGGAGCATAAAGCATTGAACGTCAAACTTGACGATGGGCCGGCGGAACGCTGGGTGAAGGCAGCTCTACTACGGCCATGGTATTCTAGGGAAGAGCAACCAAGCGGAGTCGGGTGCGGTGGCTGGAAAGGCAGCGATCTCAGAGGAGAATGAACAGCTACTGAAACGAGCTAGGACCGGAACGGGCACGGATACCATGAACGCGATCAGATAGCGCAATGCCAACCAAACAATACGAGCGAAAAGCAGCATGCGAGCAATGCATCGGAAAGTGACTGAGCCAACGAGTACACAAACACTTGTTGGTGAATAAAGGAGTAACCCCAAGTCGAATAAAGCAAAAGAAAGCAAGCAACTCAAGCGCATTAGAACAACTCCAGGTAGGTCAGAAGGCACTCTACGGAAGTCAAGATACAGAATCGGAGGGGCCACCAGGGCCCCTAAAGCAGCAGCCAAACGCGGCGAGAATGTGACATGTTGTGGTTTCCCATGGAGCTTGTATAGTGGGCTGGAAACATGGTTGATAAGTGCGGGAGTGCTCGCCGTTTGTGGAAACCGTGGTGGGGTGCAATAAAGGTAGTGCTTTCTGGTTGCTTCATTTTTGCTACAATGTGGCAAGCTTCACACGAACGTTTCACTCCGATATGATGGTATGGGCCACAAGGAACCCCTTCGTTCATACGCTTGCATGCGGACTTGTGAAAGCTTTGCTAATATGCTTGCCTTTTACCTATGTTCACCCAAAGTACTTCCATTTCTGACTGTATTTTATTTAGTGCGCGGAGCTGAGGTGAGAGAATAATTTCAGCTTACTCCGCAAGTGTACAAACAAGTTAAGTCGTGTGAAAAGCCTAGCGCAGCGACGTCTATGTTTCAAGATAAAACTGACGGTGTAAGTCCCAAGTAGAAATGACGAGTTTTAATCCGCGCTGATAAAACCTCCTAAGCAGCACAAAAATTTGCTTAATGCTCCAACTATGGGTGAATATTTAAGTCACATTTGGACTCGGCAAGGTTAAGCGCCAGGAACTTAGTTTTAGGGTGTCGGGCGAGCAACTTGTATAAGCAGGATTCTGATGAGCTCCAGGGTCAAGAGGCAGGACGCTATTCATGTAGCAGGAGACATCAAATAAGCAACAGCGACCATCTTCGTGGTGTCCTGCTTTGTTCTGAGGTCAGCAAACACAGATACACCAAAGTCCGTTTCCCTGGGCCAGAGAAGACCTACTGTGATATGGCAATCGTGACCCGCCAAGAAATAAAGTCACTGCCCTGTGAATAGCTGGATAATCCTTTCCAACGCAAGGACACGAATCTTCTACTAGCACATGGCTGATAATATCAACTTAAGAATGGCGCGGCATGGCCACAAGCACAAACTACACATCTGAATGGTTGGCGGCATCCGGTTTCGGATTGGGCTGTCAATGCGATCAGCCACAGGACGCCTGCACCTACAGAGGGACCATGGATGGCTTGCGCTGCACCACCCACAGTTCCATCCACACACCACATATCCAGTGTAAACCCGAAGGAATAAGACCGGGAGACATGTGGATGGGAGCCAAGTTTCATCAACGGAGCCGGCCCACACCCCTTCACAGGCGAACACAAGCACACTGTATTTGGGAATCAAGCGCACACAAGGCGGTGGCTGGACCGTAGTCCTCTTCACACTGAGTGCCTGGAACCGCTCTTTGATCCCAACATGGCCACAAGGACCGTGCACTCCGTCCCCTCCAGCAACGACCAACTGTCTCCTGGAGCCAGTATGGACGAGGTAGTGGGTAATAGACAGGTAAGCACCTTGTCAACATGCACTTCAGGCGCAGCCATGCCGGGGATATCAAACATCAGCCAATCACTTGAGAGCAAGATGGCAAGGAAAAAGAATCGAATAATGGATGAGGAAACGTGACAAAAATCTTAAATTAATGAGCACATGAGATAAGTTGTTAATAAAGGATCCGACATAAGTTCAAGAGGTCAGAAAGTTTACTTTTCGGAAATGACACAAACACAAAAATGTTATCGAAATTAACTACTATTGGCTTAAGCGAGTTGTGCAGGCTTATAGAAGAGCGTACGGGTGAACATTTATTTGCAAAGGGAAGCATTAGGACAAAATCGAAAACCCACCACCTGAAATAAAGAGACTTAGCATACAAGCACGCGATTAGTAAATCGAAGGCAGCGAACCTACAAACGCTGCGCTGGTTTCGTCTATGTTCTCTGCAGAACCTGTCGTCGCTTCGGCAGTGGTCCCGAGTGGCCTCGCTCATGGCTCAGTAAGCCTGCCTGACTCAGGCACTCGCGACCGCATTTGCTACAGCACCGTGCGCTTGATGTCAATGGAGTACATATTGGGGCTTGTCGCTTCCGCACTTGCCGCTTCTTCGCCGCAAGGACGATAGCTTCCTCCTGCACCTCGGCAACTTCCTTAGTGCTCAGACAGCGCCATGCCCGCCGATCATCTGCCTTCGATTCCATTGATCTGCAATCAAGTTTAGAACGTCTGAGCCTCAATTTAATTATGCCCTGGTAACGTAACTTTGGTTTCCCACGTGCCGCTTCCCTATACTCAGCTGACCACATAATAGCTGCTTCGGTATCCGCGTCGAATCCATACGGCTCACATGACCGATCCACCTCAGGTGTCTCTTTAAAAGTATGCAGTCCACTGCATGCATCACACATCGGCGCAACAGTTCCGTGTCTGCAACTCTGGCGCCCCAGCCGATCCGCAAAATCCGCCGCAAGCACTGCTGATGGAACCGCTCGAGATATCGTACATCCCGCCTGTACATCGTCCACGTTTCACTGCCGTATAGAAGAACGGACAGTACCATGGATTTGTACACCATCAGCTTCGTGCCAATGGTAAGCTGATGGTTGTTCCACACTCGGTACTCAAGCTTCCCGAATGCCGCCACTACCTTCGACACGCGGATTCGCAGCTCACTGTGCAGCTGCTGGTCAGTCGACATCACACTCCCAAGATAGCTGAAGCGGGAGGTGGTTTCCAATACTTCAGAACCAATGCTGATTTGCGGCAATATTGAAGATTGCACCTCCGGTGAAGGCTGAAAGAGACAGACAGTTTTGCTTGCGTTGATGGTGAGCCCGAATTTGGCCGCTGTCGAAGCCAACGCACTAGTCATATGCTGCAACTCGTCCGCGCTGTGTGCAAACAACGCACAGTCGTCAGCAAAGAGCAACATGCAGAGAGTTGTCTCACAGCCCAGGGTTCTCGCACCGAGACGACGGCCATACAACCACCCACCATCAATACCGTGCTTCACACGAACACCGTAAGCACAAGCCGCATCAAAATCACAGGACATCATCGCAAGAAGATACATATTAAACAGGGCTGGAGCCATGACACAGCCTTGCTTCACACCAGAGATAACTGCAAAGTCATCGGAGGTCTCTCCACGCAGCTGCACCCCCACCTGCCTACAACTGTGCAGACAGTCAAGTAAACTTACAAACGTACGCGGGCAACCAATCTTAGGCAACACCAGCCACAATGCCTTGCGGTTCACCGTATCAAAGGTTTTGGTGCAATCAACAAAACATGAGTACAATGGCTGGTGTAGTTTTTTGCACTTCTCTTGCAACTGATGAACCGCAAACACAATATCTATAGTGCTGCGACCCGACCGGAGTCTACACTGCGCCACGTTAGGTTCTACAGCCTGACTGACGAGGGGGTTGAGCAGGATTTGGGCAATCACCTTGCCCACACAACTCAGCAAGTTGATGCAACGATAATTCGTGCAACATTGCTTGGTACCTTTGCTCTTTTACGGTGATAGCACAAAAGCATCCTTCATCTCAGGAGGCACATTCTGCTCAATCCATACACGTTGCACTAAGTGGTAAAGCGCAGTCAACAACACGGGCCCACCGAGTTTCGTTACTCCAGGCGGGATCCCGTCGACCCCGGCGCACTTGCAGTTTCGCAGCTGAGCCAGGGCCCTCTGCGTTTCATCCAGTGTCGGCGTGACCGCCAGACTCGCCTTCACATCGTGCTGCTTGAGGCCGTTCAATGTAGGCCAGTCAATCTCTGAACGGATGTCCCAGCGACAGTCAAAGTGGTTTTGCCAGATCTGCATTATGTCTGCAGTCTGTGTGCAGGTCGCGCCTGAACTACCATCGATCAGTGTCCTCAGCGGCTCCAATCTCGGTCCATACACCGCCTTCAAGGAGTCAAAGAATTCCTTGTGTTGGCGGCGTTCGGCGTAGCATACCATCTGCTTCGCCCTCTCCGTCCACCATGTAATTTTTATACCACGGAGCTCTCGGGTCAGTCGCCTTCGAAGTTTTTGAAACTGACTACTATTCCCCAAGTCACTGGGGTCTGCAGCATATGGAGTAAATGCTGCATTCTTCCCCGATTCCAATGCGCCAATCGTCGTATTGGTCGTCAAACCAGTAGGCCGCTTACATTTTGCGCCCGGTGGTCTCCTCGGCAGCAGCTTTCATCTGTTCGCGAATGTAGTGCCACAGGCCGCCCACTGTGGCAATGCCTTCCACATCACACAGGCGTGCATCCATCGCCTTCTCCAGCTCAGTACGTTTCGCCACAGTACCAAGGGAGAGAATGTTAAATTTACGCCGATTCACGGCGGGAGTGCAATACATCGATTTACGAAAATATATGTACAGTTTGGTCCGAACCAATTTGTGATCAGTGCCACACTCAGCTCCACGCAGTACACGTGTCATGCGCACTTCACGCATATCACGCTGACGTACGATGACATAGTCGAGCAGGTGAGCGTGACCACTCCGTGGGTGCGTCCAAGTTGCCATATCACTCACACGCAGCACCAACCGAGTGTTCGTGAGCGTCCGGCCGTAAGTGGCACCCAGTGAGAGCAGCCTGTCACTGTTCGCATTCGCTGAACTAATGCCACGCGAAACGATAACATCTGCCCACACCGATGCATCACGCCCAACGCGCGAGTTGAAATCACCCAGCAGAAATAGTCGGTCGTTCCTCGGCACAGACCGTATCACGGAGGATAGCTCAGTGTAAAATTGATCACGCACGTCATCAAGATAACACATAGTCGGACCGTAGATGCTTATAAAAGTGGCAAACTTACCTCTTCCGAGTCGTAGGCGAACAGACATCAGTCGCGCGCTGATGCCCGTTGGTTCACCCTCCGGCTGGCCATTGAGACGATCGGATATTGCAAATCCGACCCCATGTTCACGTGGTGCTGAGGCGGCGTTCCCCACCCAGTAGGATGTGTAGCCAGCACCTGCTTCATGTAACTTACCTTGCTCAGCGAGGCGAGTTTCACGGAGCGCCGCAATGTCGATGTGGTAGCGCGCCAGCTCCATTGCGACCAGTGCAGTGCGTCGCTCCGGGCGCTCGCTGGAGTTCCGGTCCAGTAGTGTGCGCACGTTCCAGCACCCGATGCTGAGTGCTTTGCGCGCAGGTATACGATTGCATTGGTGGGCAATCGCACGCGAGGTGGTCGTTGTGCTTCGGAGGTTTGCTTGAGGGACTCCACCCGGAGCCTTTGGCTCAATAGCCTGACCCACAAGGCAGTGGAGAGCAGATCCAGCTCGGGAATGTGATTGCAGAGACAGATTGGGATCTGCTTGACGGCCGTCACACGCAGCCTTTGAGGTACTGGAACAATTATCCTATGTTTTGCGACCGTAATTGGATACACACCTGCGACCACGGCCAGACGCAGGTGGGTTTTTGGCGGGTTTGCACCAATTTGACCAGTGGCTGCCTTGCTTGAGGCGGGCAGTAGCAAACCATTGAACACCCGGAGGTGTCCTCCCACCGTCAGAGACAATGCGTGGCCCTCGTGCTCTACGCCAATCGAGCTGTGAGATTATAACCCGTAGAGCTGTTGTCCCCTATAGCTAGGTTTTACGGGAAGGGCGCCATCGACCACTTCCTAACCTCCGGAGGGGAAGGACTAGGATAATGCCAGGGCGCCCACACCTGAAAGGAGAAAGACTCGGGTCCTCAGCCAAAGCCTTCGATTAAATGAACACCCGAAAGGCAGCGGGTCTAGCACATGGTCAGTTAGCTGACTCATGCGGATTGGTGTCCTGGATCTTAGCATGGAGAAGGGCGAAACTCAACTCCCACCCAGCGGTCGCCACGTGGAGGCGCCCAGGACATGAGACTATGGCGCAACAGTAGCAGCAGTGGGTAGGACATCTGTCAGGATCTAGCCACCACCAGCCTCAGCGCACCATAGGCTCTCCCGCCACACATCTATATGGTTGGCGGCATCCGGTTTCGGATTTGCCTGTCACTGTGGCAAGCAACAGGAAGCCTGCGCCTACAGAGGGACCATGGTTGGCTTGCGCTGCACCACCCCCAGCTTAAACCACACACCACATATCCAGTGTAAACTCGAAGGAATAAGACCGGGACGCATGTGGATGGAAGCCACCTTTCATCAACGGAGCCGGCCCACACTCCTTCACAGGCAAACACAAGCACGCTGTATTTGGGGAATCAACCGCACACAAGGCGGTGGCTGGACCGTAGTTCGCTCCACACTGATTGCATGAAACCGCTCTTTGAGCCTAGCACGGCTACGAGGACCATGCACCCCGTCCCCTCCAGCAACGACCAACTGTCTCCTGGAGCCAGTATGGGCGAGGTAGTGGGTAATAGACAGGTAGGCACCTTGTCAACCTGCACATCAAGCGCAGCCACACCAGGAATATCAAACAACAGCCAAACATTTGAGAGAGAGAGAGAAAGAAAAAGAGAAAAACTCGATTAATGCATAAGGAAACGGTGACATAAACCTTAAGTAAATGGCATAAATAAATAATAAATAATAAATAGTATATTCTCTGTAAAACGAGACACACCTCTAAAAGGCATGATCAAATATGCATACAAGCATAGCTTCTTTGGAATATTAAAACATTTCGTTACAATGAAAGGAATAAACGAAAAGATGTAGTCCATAAGAGCGAGCATATTGTCAGGTAATAGTCAGACCAAGGATCATAATGGCGCCGTGGCGCGCAAAAACTGTTGCGTCAAGATACAAGTGGGGGGTAAATTTGCCATGTAGTGATCCATGAGCACAGGAGACCGAACAAGGTTTAGTGCAATCAATGACCATTACGAAGCCGGGATGATCGGTAATCCACTAAAGCATTCTTCATAGTAAAATCA
>OX104063.1:180122513-180166320 GCA_944474145.2 Dicrocoelium dendriticum
TTCACGGAGCGCCGCAATGTCGATGTGGTAGCGCGCCAGCTCCATTGCGACCAGTGCAGTGCGTCGCTCCGGGCGCTCGCCGGAGTTCCGGTCCAGTAATATGAGCACGTTCCAGCACCCGATGCTGAGTGCTCTGCGCGCAGGTAAACGATTGCATTGGTGGGCAATCGCACGCGAGGTAGTCGTTGTGCTTCGGAGGTTTGCTTGAGGGAGTCAACCCGGAGCCTTTGGCTCAATAGCCTGACCCACAAGGCCGTGGAGAGCAGATCCAGCTCAGGAATGTGATTGCAGAGACAGAATGGGATCTGCTTGATGGCCGTCACACGCAGCCTTTGAGGTACTGGAACAATTATCCTATGTTTTGCGACCGTAATTGGATACACACCTGCGACCACGGCCAGACGCAGGTGGGCTTTTGGCGGGTTTGCACCAATTTGACCCGTGGCTGCCTTGCTTGAGGCGGGCAGTAGCAAACCATTGAACACCCGGAGGTGTCCTCGCACCGTCAGAGACAATGCGTGGCCCTCGTGCTCTGCGCCAACCGAGCTGTGAGATTATAACCCGTAGGGCTGTTGTCTCCCATGGCTAGGTTTTACGGGAAGGGCGCCATCGACCACTTCCTAACCTCCGGAGGGGAAGGACTAGGATACTGCCAGGGCGCCCACACCTGAAAGGAGAAAGACTCGGGTCCTCAGTCAAAGCCTTCAATTAAATGAACACCCGAAAGTCAGCGGGTCTAGCACATGGACAGTCAGCCGACTCATGCGGATTGGTGTCCTGGATCTTAGCAGGGAGCAGGGCGAAACCTAACTCCCACCCAGCGGTCGCCACGTGGAGGCGCCCAGGAGAGGAGAATATGGCGCAACAGTAGCAGCAGTGGGTAGGACATCTGTCAGGATCTAGCCACCACCAGCCTCAGCGCACCATAGGCTCTCCCGCCACACATCTACATGGTTGGCGGCATCCGGTTTCGGATTTGCCTGTCACTGTGGCAAGCCACAGGAAGCCTGCGCCTACAGAGGGACCATGGGTGGCTTGCGCTGCACCACCCACAGCTCCAACCACACACCACATATCCAGTGTAAACCCGAAGGAAAATGACCGGGAGGCATGCGGATGGGAACCACGTTTCATCAACGGAGCCGGCCCACACCCCTTCACAGGAGAACACAAGCACACTGTATTTGGGAAGCAGGCGCACACAAAGCGGTGGCTGGACCGTAGTCCGCTCCACACTGAGTGCATGGAACCACTCTTTGATCCAAACATGGCCACAAGGACCGTGCACTCCGTCCCCTCCAGCAACGACCACCTGTCGCCGGAGCTAGTATGGACGAGGTAGTGGGTAATAGACAGGTAAGCACCTTGTCAACATGCACATCAAGCGCATCCACACCGGGGATATCAAACAACAGCCAAACTCTTGAGAGAGAGGAAAAGAAAAAGAGAAAAACTCGATTAATGCATAAGGAAACAGTGATATAAACCTTAAGTAAATAGCATATGTAATAAGTTGTTTACAAACAGATCCTAGCTAAGTGCACGAGGTCAAGAAGTATAGTTCACGGACTGCCACGAACACAAAACTGTTATGGAAATCGAATACAATTGGCTTAGGTGAGGTGTGCAAGTTAATGGAATAGAGTACAGGGAGATATTTATATGAGAAAGAAAAGCAGACGCACATGTATACCCATATAGGTACATACATACCCCGCTACACAAACATACGCTGTTATGGCACATGTCGGACGTTTGCACACTTTTGATCACGCATTGTTATGTCAAAATGATCCCACCTGTAGGCCTGCCCAGCCTTGTCGTGAATAAAAACTTTACTTATTTATTTACTTGCTGCGCACAAGCGTATTCATGAGCCCTAACTTGATGAACAAAGCAGGTATAACGATTTGTAGGCAAATATGAATTAAACGACGGATCGCTGAGTACTTGGTGATTCGCCTGTATTTGGTCGGCAGCTTGTGGACGGGACACCGTCTTCCGTACCATTAGGTCACCTAGATAAGTTAAAAATTTCATCTTCATCTCTGATGGCAGGTCGTTAATAAAGATATTGTCGGGTTCACGGCCATGGACCGCACTCGGTGTGGCCATTCTGATCAGGAGCACAGGAACAACTTAAAATGTTGAAGCTTGGGTTTTAGGATCCTGCCGTTGGTCTTGAATTGGGAGTTACAAGTTCAATTTTGGCTTCAAGTGAATATGGATTTGGCCTGTCATTTCGATCACAAGGACAGTATTTAGGTGTGTTTTGGTGTTGCTCTCTCGCGGCATACATTTCATTAGCTCTCACTTGTCCGGTGGGGCCCAAGAAACGGGCGAATACAATAGCTAAAGTTCTTAATGACGCATGTTTCTTGGTATAAAATGAAGCTGTTTACGTGTGCCTTGTCAAAATGTGGATTGAATTTAATAGCTGCATGTGCGAGAACGGAAACACAACGACTTTACGCCTCTCTCTTTAGCAAAGAACAGCCGTGCACTTGGAAACCACCATGGCCATAGGAGATAAAATGCAAGTTCCCTAGAAAGTTATGAACCGTTTGCTGCTGGTTACCTTCAGGACTCGCAAGCTACAATTTTTAAACAGATAGTATAATATATAACGAGACCATGTTGGTTCCTGCTTTGTATTAGGGTTGAAGGATGCTAACTTTCCAGACCGCAGTTGTGCACCCAAGACATCGCTTGATTTTTAGCGCCTTCTTATTGCGCGAGTTCAGTTGTTAAAGGACTGTTTCTTGGTACATTTTGAATTTGCCTAAGCCTTCTTCCATAAACTAAACTGGAACACGTCGGATCATTCATTTTGAGGATGCCATCACTTACCGTATATGGAGGATTAGCAACTACCTGTCCACTGCCAAAGTTATCGTTCCTGATACCTACAGCATTGGGTTCAGTTATTCATATTAACACGAACGTGGGCACTTGTTGTTTTCCACGACTATCTTTTGAGGAATTTACGCTGGGCCTTTAAGCTGTACTTTAAAAAATCAAACATTTACTTTTTTCAGTATTTAACCTGTTATCTAGTGATTCGTGGACGAAATACACTGGCATAAATTCACAACGCTCCCTTGTCCATTGAAAGCGTATCCTATCGATATTTTAACATATCTTTCGGGAGCTTTACCCCCTATTTACGGATGGATTGTTTTATTGCCGTTTCGCTTGCCTGAATGCTTCAGAAGACAGAAACGGATAACTGCAAAAATTGGTAAAATAGTGGTCTGTGTCCTGTCCTCAGGTATCTACGCTGACCTTGCTTTGTTTTCAACACAACAGTAGACCTCTATGGCTACCGTTCTTAGTTGCTTATACATGGTCCAGCAACCTCTCATTGGGACTACGAACAACGGCTTTCCGGTTCTTTAAAGTAGTACACAGAACCATTTTATTTTTCATCCGAAAGCCATTGTATGAAGAGGTTTCCATGGCTCTCTCGCTCATGAAACCATTAAGCACTACGCAGCAAAAGCATGCCAAACGCTGGTCAGCGCCACCACGAGCACCTAACCTCCTTTTACCGCCAACCAGCGCATTTGTACTTCTATTCAACACAGCTGATGTTTTACCTATATGCAAAAGCTGCGGAAACCGCACTAATAATATGTTGTTTGCTGCGCCTGTTTGACCATATATTTACTGGCGCGCCTCGTCCTAACAAGAAAATTAACTCAGTTATTTAAATGGCTGACGAGCAGACGAACCAATCCATACAGGAAGGATCCGGAACAACAAATCCGCATTTATTGGTATGGCGTAAAGATTACTGATCAAACTTGAGCAAATAATTCAAGATAGCAACTTCAATGCATACTTGCTCCAACAGGAAAAGGCCAGTGTACACAAAGTTTTCGGAGAACATTGTTTCAAGCGTAAACGTATGAATACTGCTGAGCCACAGGATTGGTATGGTTAACGTCCTCCTGAAGTAAAGCCAGATTTTAAAGGGAACAAAAAACAGGCAGGTCAATGCTAGCGCAATGTATTTTTCAGATAAAGAAGATGGGTTAGAACAGGGGTCACCAATTTACTTTCACAACGTCAACGGCACAATCATTTGCACAATGGTTGCAAGCTGAAACGAAAACTAAAAGAAGCTAAAAGGAAGGTGACACCAAGTCCGCGCACGCGACCGATAAGTGACAAATGGGTAACCGAAGTAATTCAAATGTGTGACCAATTGGTGACGAAAAAGGCGCCACACGGGACTATTTTCGGCAATCTATCTGTCTCTCAAAAAATATACCGCAGCCTAGACCTGCCCACTCCTCTACATTTCCCAAAATGCTCCTCAGCGTTATCGGACTACCGTCCCGTTTTCCCCTACTAACTGCCCACAAACGCGGCGTGTTACCGTACTTATTTGCTCCGAAAATACGTTCTTAGCATAAAGTGTATCACATTTTTACGCAAAATACAGCGCATTCGCTCCATTGCATAGCGTAGTCGCGTTTCACCCGTCGGATTCGTTGGCTCCAGCAAACCTGTAGCGCGAATTGGAACGTGCGAGTAACATTAGTAAATTTGCACACAGCCTACTAATAACCGAGCGATAAAGGGCTTAGCAAGTAAGCGATATTTATTCTTAACACCGCGCCAAATCTGTTCCTCAACAAAGCTGTTGGAGTGGAAAGCCATCATGTTACGTTATGGACACATTCCGCAACCTTTTAACTGCAAACGGGAGCTATTAACACCGCAAAACACCTGTATTACCAAATAATGTGCTACCACTTTTTGCATGAAGCAGGATCTTCACCCACTTTGTACAGCAGCACCATCGCTTTTCCAGCCTAAGTAAGAAAAAAGCGATCAGCTTCGCCGGATAACTTATAGCTACAGAAATAAATGGTGTAGCCCGATAGAAGGAGACATACCAGCAAAGGCGGGGTCGAAAGTGCATTCAAGCAAGACTGCTTTAGAATAGCAAAATTCGTTTTACTAAAAGGTACAACTGAACGGTACGTAGCTTATACGAACTAGCCTTTTGTCAGGTAGTAGTGGGATCCAGGCACATGATGGCGCCGGGGCTCGAAAAATATCAGCGTTCGAACGCTTGTAGTAATATCCAAGTTCGTTGTGATTTCGCCAAGTTATGCACTACGAGTACAGAACCCGATGAAATGGTTCAAAACAATTGTTATTCATAAAAGGATCGGAATACTCAGGGCTCCATTAGGGCATTCACCATAACAAATCCGGTTGTAGTAACCATTCTGTAAGTGCTTGCAGGGGCTGAAGGTAGAAGCCAAATGACAGCCAGCGTGAAAGTGTGGGCGGTCAGGCTATTCAGTGGTTAATCACATCCGCCACTTTGCATTGTTAAACGACTTTTGTGGATTTTTGTATGAAGAACTCTTGCTAGGCAAAAATCCGCTACGTCCTGGAACTGCCTTAGGTTACGTTGAACAGTAATATGTTGGCAATGCATCCTACGAACCGATTTTTCACTCGATTATTCGTAGTCGATTGACGGCCAAATATCTGCGTTGGCTACCCGAAAGGCTTAGTCAGAATCCACCATTATTCATCGAAGTCGGTCGAAGATGAAACAGAGTGATAGAGTCAGGTGCTGAATGGTGCAGGTGAGTAAATATTTCGAGTTAATATAGGTTAGCTTCTTATGTCTGCTTTACTTGTGCAGGTCATGCAGACTTCGTGTCCAGCTATCCACAGTGGAAGTAGTACGTTGGTGGTGAGTGCATTTGCTCCGTTTGGCCGTATACGTTCATATAAGGCAAAACAGCCATTCCTCAGTACAGTGCAGGATATGTACGAAGTACCTATAAAGTTTGTCCGCAAACTAGGCTCATAGTTTCTCGGAAGGTAAGTTATAAGGCTGTGTACCTGTCTCCATGTCAGTCAGTATAAAGCATGGAATAGTGTGCTTGCCAGTCCAAGTAATTCCAGGCAGCAATAGAACGCTACGCCGAAGTGCTGGTCTGCGTCCTTTGGAGGTTTGCAGCATTCCCCCACACAAAGTTGTTTCAAGTGTAGCGTATTCCACCGGAGGCAAAGTGGAGCCTAGAAACGATAGATTTGTTGAAAGGAGGTGACTAAGTTTGGTGTTCAAAAGGGTTAGTGGTCGCATCCGGAGAAGCTACGGCTTCGCGCACTCAACAATGAATTGAACAACGCTGCAAAAAATAAAATTTCGGCTAGTAAAGTTCAAATAAGACAGGAATAGTTAGAAAATTATTTTTAGGTTCGTCCTTTACTCAGGACAAATTTTGCGGCATCAAATTGGAAAACGAGGAAAGGGGAATAAAATCACCGGATCCATATGGCGGTTAAGTAAGCCATGACCGCATGATCGGCTTAGTAGTTGCCGCTGTACCTCTACCATGAACTAAGGATAAGCGCTAAGGAAGGGAGAAACAGAAAATCGAACACATGGATGGCGTTACGTCCCGCTCAGTTCCGTTGCAGAGGAATAGAAAGTAAACTGCGCAATGGTTAGCTACTTCAATGAATACTGAATCGACAAACCTTAATAAACTCGCACTTTCAGTCCGCGCGTGTGATCAAGTTGAATCGGATGAGCGACCGTTTTACTGCCCTGGCCCACTAAGTAAGGCACATGGGGAAATGATTCGGCCATATAGCAAAATTTCAGTGTGGCATGACGATTTGGAGATCAAATTTCGACGGGATAAACAGTAGTTGTGACTCAGAAATATGCATTAACGGCATAGTTTAGGGCAACACCGGAAATAAACAGCTACTCAGAGTGCTCCAACGATCAGTCCATTACACATCGCTCGGGCACACATGCTATGTGAAACTGCAGGTAACAACGCCTAAATTGAGATTTTAGTAGCAATAAAGGATGGGGTCAACGGAATGGAAACAGCAGTTTGAATGCAAAATGGAGGATCTAAAACTGCAACTAGACGTTCAAACCCCAAGTTTAAGGCTAATTTCAGACCTTCGGTTGCGCGTCAACGGGCTAAAATGATCAGGGCGGGGATTATTCAACTTCAGATTGGCACCAAAGATTTGCCACTTGGAAGTGTCAAGCTAGAGTGGATGCAAAAACTAAATCGTCCTAAAACCGCCAACCGTACTATAAAATCGTTCGCGACCTGAGCAGTCTTTTGGAAGGTGAGCTGCCGTAATTTGCGCATCATATTTGTACAGATTCGCATGAATCGCTCAAGTGCTGTCTTGCTAAAGCCCATGCATGAGGACCACGCCAGCACGCAGTATGTTTTAATTAGGGCTGAGAACAACATTATACACATTTCTTTTGTCAAGCTTCCGACGGATCTACGGATCAGCCACGGTATTCGGAAAAGTTTATGACTAGCAGTCGTTCAGTGCTCAAGATAGTTACAGTCGAGGACAACTAAAGGCTTTAATTAACCCGGTGGGTAAAGATACAGTAATTTACTCACCATAAGATTTAGGTTACAACTTATACTTACCAGTGATATAACGCTCCGCTTTCCTTAAGGTTAGAGATAGTAAATATGGTCAATCCAAAGATCGTACTTGGCTCTATAAACCTATAGCCACCGTTTTACTGATTAATTTCTTGACACAACTTTAAAGCATTTGAAATAGAAATACCACACATTATTTTGCTTTTCGTGGTAAGCAAGGTATCTTCGTTATCCGTCCAAGACGTCAAGCCTGCGTACAGACATCGGCGTACTTGGCCGCAGAACGCGCTGCTGTTAATATAAAATGAGCTATCTTCTTGAGATTTTTATAACACGGTTACTAAGATTCCCGTTTGATGAATGAAGTAGATCCTACGGTTGCTCAATACCTGAAGGGCGAAACCAAGTTGACAATAAGAGTAATTTCGTACGGCAGTACACCGATGATTTTTGAAACCCGGTATTATTACAAGTCCTAATTTTTTGAACAAACCCAGCCCTTGGTTAACGTGTCATAACCACCCAGTAAGCATCACCAATAAATTTGATCTGCTTTGGGGTAAAATGTAATGACGAACTGGATGATCCTTTCACGGTTGCCCAGCATTTCTTGCCAGGTGAAAACAAGCACTGATGATGGCCGTAAGTAAAACGGGTATGTACGATTAACAGGCAACAATAAAGTATGTTAAATCATGGTTAACGATCTCCGTAACCTATGGTTCTCTACAAGGTCTTGCACAAACTAGCTACTTCGTCCATCCCGACAGCGTCGGTGGGGTTCATTTCACACAGAAGCATGGATACTTGGGGCCATGATATGCAAATTTCGTCAGAAGGAAAGGCAATAGAGCAACTGGTATCAAGTCGAGCTCTAGTAACGGAGACTCACGAACAAACGACCTGTACAAGTAATCCGCAGGTGAACAAGTTTTGCCCTGAGCAGTTGATGCTGCAGTACCAATAAACCCTAAGAGCACCAGGATGGGTGAACTGGCGCTAAGTCTTCGTCGATTTTCCTATCTAATGGTTCCAACACCAAAGACAATCCTTGTCTCAGTTTTGGTAGTCGGGAAACCACTGAACGATCCTTCGTGACAGATACGAGGTCAACCCTCATTGCTTGCGGGGGAAGTATACCGTTCCGGAACGGTACCGGCACAGGCTTTGTGGAAATATTAGCCTTAAGCATAACACTGCATAACAGTTTCAGATCACCCGGCAATTACAAAATATAATTGAATCAGTCGTCCAAATTTAGTCGGGGCTTAAGACCCGAGGTCGCAAGACTTCGATAGCGAGAGAATAGAGGAGCCGCAACGTGGACCGGCTTAACTAAGCCATCGAACGATAGCGTATAACGCAGTCAACAAAAGTAAAGTAAGGTAGTACCAAAAATGACAAGCGTGTATCAGTTTGGGCTAACTGAAAAGTAGTTGATGTAAGGATAGCCTACTACCCAAACCCGGTTGATGAAATCGGGTATCATGGTCTTCGAAAGCAGCAGCGGCCTCCTGTATACAATATAAATCCACACTGTCATTGTTAGAGAAGGATGAAGTACGAGGAAATTACGGTCCGAATGCTTTCCACCTCGTGGCGGATTTAGAAATATGAACCTTTAAAGAAATACCGTGTGTGGTATAAAACGTTTGCGAAGAGGATCTTTGATACGTAAAGAATGCGGAATTAATATTTTCAAAAGTCCGATGTGGTAGGTAATATATAGACATATAGGAATTCATACATGTATTACCAAGTTTTTGCAGGTGCTTTCATGTTGCTGCAACAACACAAATAAACAGCCCACCAAATTTTCAGGCTGCTCTTGTGTATGGCAGACATCCTGTACCTTACGTTGTATCTGTTCCTCCGACATGTAGACGACCACATAAACAATTCATTGTGTAGTTGGTTAGTGCTCCTAAGTAGCAGACTGTTAATTGTAATTCTTTAATTTATTCAGCCCCATAGTTCATAAGCTACCTAGCACAGACTAGTCCGGAAAAGCATCAGAACTGTTTCGTCCTATCAAGGCTTGTCAGCGGTGCGTATTCCCTTGGTACCCTATTGGGGACAAAACCCAGGATCAACAGAGGCAGACGCTAAGTAGCTAGAAGCCTAGCCACTGAAGCGTGGGGAACTTTGGCTGGGCTTCATACTTTGCAAGCTACTGTACACCAGACTGCACGCGTTCGCGCTCCATAAGTCCCATACTTCCAGTCGAGAGTTCCCAAGCACAACGAAATAACTACCATGTAAATCCGTATAAACAACATACCAGAACATTCAACCGACAAACCATAAGTACCAGAAAAATAATTTTGTGATAAAATAGTATGACATGCCTAGCTATACAATAAAAGTTAAAACTAATACATTATTCCAGAGTGACTAAAACGAGTAACCATAGGTGGCTTGGGCTGCAAAACCCACAACTCCCAACACAGCCCATATCTAGAGTAACCATAAAGGAGTAAACCCGGGAGGATCGTGGATCAGCGACACGTTTCAGCAACGGTGCCGGCTCACGCATTCAGAAGCACAAACAAGCACACTGTATTTGGGAAATCAAGCACACACTTGGCGGGGGCTGGGCAGTAGTACGTTACACACTATGGGCTTAGAACCACACTTTGAGCCTAGCACGGTCTGGAGGACCGTGAGTCACGTCCCTTTTAGCAAGGACCAGCTATCTCATGTAGCCAGTATGGAAGAGGTAGTGGATAATGGACAAGTAGGCACATTGTCAACATACACATCAAGCGCAGCTACACCGGGGATGTCAGAAAACAGCCAAGCACTTAAATAAGAATAACAAATAATGTACAACGCTTAAAACACACGAAACTGCTGGTGTAAATCTGCGCTAAATTAGCATATGTAATAAATTGCCTACCAACAAATCAGCGATAAGTGTAAGATGTCAGCAAATACACTAAAAACCACAGACGCAAATGCTAGCGAACTTAACCACTAGTAGATAAGCAAGGTGTGTAAATTCAGGCAAACGTTAAAATGAGCTAAAACGAGATGTATTGAGATACGATACCAAATCCATCACCAGCAACAAAAACTCAATACACAAGTACGCGATTAGTAAAACAAATGCTGCGTACCTACCAAAGCTGCGCCGGTCTGTTTAAGTGCACAGCGGGGAACGTTCTTGTGTTGATGCTGGTTCGAGTGGCCACACTCGTGACTCATTATACTTGCTTGACTTAGGCACGCGCGGTCGCATGTGCTACAGCCCTATGCGCTCGATTTCGATGTAATAAATCCCATCGGCGACTGTCGCTTCACACTTGCCGCTTTAGTGCTGCATGCAGAATGGCTTTCACTTGCACCTCGGCAAAGACCTTCTTGTTATAAATAAATAAATAAATAAATAATCATAATCTCGACGAAAAGAAAGACGCCAGTGTTGGCGTGCTCAAGTGGTTGACAGCCACAGCAACACTAAAAACGTGGGTACACCGCACGAGAGTGATAAGTGTTAGCAAAATACATGGCTCGAAACTTTTGCATACTTTTGCACAGGAATAATGCAGGGATGTACGGCATGCTCATTGGTGTCAAAGCGAAACGAAGCGTCGAAGCACTGTAAGGTCACTGTGTTTCTGTTTCGAAAATGCTGGATGGAAGTTCGGGTGGTTCCGCAGATTGAGCTCCGTTTTCCCGTAGGATTAGAAGTCTAATAGAGTGGTTGCTAAACACGTTGTGCTCGCAAAATCGAACATGGTGATCCTTCTCGGTATGAATCAGTGGGCCGTGACTTTATTTCGGTGGCGAGTCACATCCGCCACAGACAGTTGTGGCTTTTTATAGAGCAAGCACTTACCAGGCAAAGACCCACCACGTCCTGGAACACTGCCATTGACTACAATTTAAATAGCAATGAGATACTTGTAAGACTTTTGTAGGACCGATTTTCCGGACGGTAATTGCAGTCATGGTACACCCGACTTTCCGTTGGCTCAGCGGAAAGCTTAGTCAGGTTTCCCCAGTAGCGCTTGAGGCCAGCGGTCCTGGTCGGTGATAGGGCTGCGTAAATTGAGATGCTGCGTTAAGCAGGTGAATCTGAAACTCAAACCATAAGCAGTAGCATTGTTCGAGCAAATAACCCATGGCAGGTGGGTATCGATGGCAAGTTCACGTGCGATCACCATCGCAGGTACGTGGGACGCTTGCATGGTGATAAAGCTTTTTGTGAGATGTTTCAAACGTTCGAGGAGCTCGCTGTGGTCTTTAGGATCAGATAGGGATGAGCGCTGTAGTATAGATCACAAACAATATACATCCGAAAGGCAGCAAATATGCCTACAACACTGGCAAGGGTTGTGAAGTATCCATTGTATATTGACACCAGGTAGATGAAGATCCCGATACCAGGTGAAATGATTCACTGGAGAGGTAGACTGAGCATAACGCCACAGCATCGCAAGTAACTTGAACACTTGCAGGAGGAAGAAATTGTTTTTTTTCAGGAGATATTCCAAAGGAGATTATGATGTGCTCCAAATTGTTCAAAATACTAGAGAATATAGCCCAAAAGGCTTTGAGTAATCATAACAAATAAACCTCCAGAGACATAAGAATTAATGATAGACAACACTGGCGAGGTGGGTAACATATCCATCGGATAATGACGCCAAACAGATGAAACTGTTGATACCAGGAGAAAATATCCCCTGGCGAGGTGGATTGGGCATGACGCCATGGCATCGCAAGTAAGTGGAACACTTGTAGGTAGATGAAGCTTTTCCAGTGATGTTTAAGAGGTAGAAAGGATTTGAATCCAATGGTTCAAACTAGCTGAAGCTGCGGATCAAATGGCTACCATAATAGATAAGCTTGCAGAAGATTAAGATGGATGGCAGACCACAATGACGAGGTGGGTAACGTATCCATTGGATGCTGACGCTAAATATATGAAGGTTCTGCTACCGGCAACAATCCACTGGCAAGGTGGACGGAAAGTGACGCCAAGGCATCACAAGTCAGTTGAATACTTGCAGGAAGATAAACCTTTCTTGAGGTAATGTTCCGTAGGGGAAACTGATTTGAGGACAATCGCTCAAACCACTAGATAATACCTAGCAAGGAGACAGAATACGCAAAGCAGTGGTCCGAGCTGTCCACAAATGTCTGTAGGTCGTATCCGTAGGTATGACAGTGCAGGTAAATGGATTCGGCACTTCGATGCGGGCCTCGCGGGGACAAGGAAGAAAAGGTCACAGGAAAGAAGGATTTCGAACGTAAAGAAGGGAATAAGGAGAGCTGACGACCCCGAGCCTTGCCAAACATTTTACCTCGTTTTATATGTGTTTGTATAAAGCATGACATAATCTGTGTGTGACGTCTAACATTAAAGATGAGAATAATAAACCCGTGTAAAGAAACTAGGTGTCTAGATATGTGGAGCCGTGCAACAAAGGAAATGTGCAGTACGCAGTATTGACGATAAAAGACTAACTAATTAAAGCGGTGGGTAATTGACACAAATGCTGCAGTAAAAATACCGTGGCGGTGCCAGCGACGTAGTTGAGCTAACTCTGTGAAATAAAATGGCATAACGGCGCCACAATAGACTTCGTGCGCCCCCCGAATGCAAAGCTCTACGGTGTCACAAATATGTCAGATGGACAGAGATAAATAGAACGGGAAAGGCTCACTTTAATCAGGTCCTGCTAATGTAGCTTTGATATCCCCACACCACTCATCCACGTACTCAGCTGACTATATATTAGCTGCTTCGGTATCCGCATCAAATCTATACGCCGCACATGACCGAGCCAACTCAAGTGTCGCAGCAAAAGTATGCACTCCATTGCATACATTCCACTTCGGCGCAACACTTCTGTTTCTGCGGCCCCGTCGCACCAAATGATGCGCAGAATCTGTCGCAGGCACAGTTGATGAAATCGCTAGAGATATCACACATCTCGCCAGTGCATCGTCCATGTTTCTCTGCTTTTTAGAAGAACGGACACAACCATGAATTTGTACACCAGCAGCTTCGAGCCGACGGTAAGCTGGTTGTTTCACACTCGATATCCAGGCTTGCCGAATGCCGCCGCTGCTGTTGCTACTCGGACGCACAACTTACTATGTAGCTGCTGGTCGGTCAAAACCATACGCGCAATGTAGCAGAAGGGTGAAGTGGTGTCCAATATTTGGTTACAAATGCTGTTTTAAAGCGAGTTTGCGGATTGCACCTCTGCTGAATGCTGAAAGGGACGGAGAGTATGCATGTGTGGATAATGAGCCCGAATTTGCCCGCAGTTGAAGCGAGAGCACTAGTAATGTACGTCAATTAATATATATATATATATATATATATATATATATATATATATATATATACATGGTTGGGGGCTCCTGGTTTGGAATTTGCCTGGCACCGTCGCCAACCACAGGGCGCCCGCGCCTACTGAGAGACTACTGGTAGCCTGAGCTTTACAACACTGAGCTCCATCCACACCTCCCGTGTCCAGCTGAACCTCGAAGGAGTAAAACCAAGTGGCTTGTGGATCGGAGTTAGGTTTCAGCAACGGTACCGGCCCACACTTCTTCACAGGCAAACACAAGCACACTGTGTTTGGGAAACCGAGCACACACAAGGCGGTGGCTGAAGCGTAGATCGTTACACACTGAGTGCTTGGAACCACCCTTTAAGCCTAGCACGGTCAGGAGGACCGTGAACCACGTTCCCTTTAGCAACGACCAGCTGTCTCATGCAGCCAGTATAAACAAGGTCGTGGGTAATGGACAGGTAGGCAACTCGTCCACATGCACATCCAGCGCAGCCACGCCCAGGGTATAAAGCAGCAGGTAATCAAATTTAAAAACGATTTCAAATAAAATAAACCGAATAATGTAAACAGGTACGGTGACGTAACTCTTCACTAAACGAGCGTATGAATTGCGCTGTTTGCAAAACATCCACAAAAGGTGCAACACGTCAGCAAATAAATCCTAAGCAACCGTCACGACCGCAAATATGTTCTCGGTTAAATACAATAATCTTAAACGACGTGTGCATATATATATGGTTGGTGGCCTCCGGTTACGGATTTGCCTGTCACTGTAACCAGCCACAGGAAGCCTGCGTCCACAGAAGGACCATGACTGGCTAACGCTGCACCACCAACAGCTCCAAACACACACTCCAGCTCCACTGTAGACGCGGAGGAGTAAGACCGCGAGGCATGATGATAGGAGCCACGTTTCATCAACGGAGCCGGCCCACACTCCTTCACAATCCAACACAAGCACGCTGTATTTGGGAATCAAACACACACAAAGCCGTAGTTGGACCCTGAGTCCGCTCTACACTGAGTGCTTGGAACCACTCTTTGAGCCTAACACGGTCACAAGGACAGTGCACCCGGTCCCCTCCAGCAACGACCAACTGTCTCCTAGAGCCAGTATGGACGAGGTAGTGGGTAATAGACAGGTAGGCAACTCGTCCACATGCACATCCAGCGCAGCCACGCCCAGGGTATAAAGCAGCAGGTAATCAATTTTAAAAACGAGTTCAAATAAAATAAACCGAATAATGTAAACAGGTACGGTGACGTAACTCTTCACTAAACGAGCGTATGAATTGCGCTGTTTGCAAAACATCCACAAAAGGTGCAACACGTCAGCAAATAAATCCTAAGCAACCGTCACGACCGCAAATATGTTCTCGGTTAAATACAATAATCTTAAACGACGTGTGCATATATATATGGTTGGTGGCCTCCGGTTACGGATTTGCCTGTCACTGTAACCAGCCACAGGAAGCCTGCGTCCACAGAAGGACCATGACTGGCTAACGCTGCACCACCAACAGCTCCAAACACACACTCCAGCTCCACTGTAGACGCGGAGGAGTAAGACCGCGAGGCATGATGATAGGAGCCACGTTTCATCAACGGAGCCGGCCCACACTCCTTCACAATCCAACACAAGCACGCTGTATTTGGGAATCAAACACACACAAAGCCGTAGTTGGACCCTGAGTCCGCTCTACACTGAGTGCTTGGAACCACTCTTTGAGCCTAACACGGCCACAAGGACAGTGCACCCGGTCCCCTCCAGCAACGACCAACTGTCTCCTAGAGCCAGTATGGACGAGGTAGTGGGTAATAGACAGGTAGGCACCTTGTCAACATGCACATCAAGAGCAGCCACATATGGAATATTAAGCAACAGCTAATCACTTGAGAGCAAGATAACAAATAAAATAAATCGAGTAATGCATAAGGAAACGGTGACCTAAATCTTAAAGTAATGATCATATGAAATAAGCTGTTTACAAACGAATCCGAGTTCACGAGTTCGGAAAATATATTTTACGGAAATGACACAAACACGTGAATGTTATCGAAATTAACTACAATTGGCTTAAGCGAAGTGTGAAAGCTTATAGAAGAGAGTATAGGTAGGCATTTATGTGAGAAAGGAAGACATTAGGACAAAATTGAAAACACACTACCTGAAATACATAGACAGGCACGCGGTTAGTAACTCGAATGCAGAGTGCCTACAAACGCTGCACCGGTTCTGCCTACTTTCTCCGAAGGGCCCGTCATCGCTTCGGCAGTAGTCCCGAGTGGCCTCGCTCATGGCTCACTAGGCCTGTTTCTCCGGCACTCACAACCGCATGTGCAACAGCACCATGCGCTCGGTTTTGATAGAGTACAACCCATCGGCGCATGCCGCTTCCGCAATTGTCGCTTCTTCTCTGCCAGCATGCTGGCTTTCTCCTTCACTTCGGTTACTGCCTTCGTGACTAGATCGCGCCATGCACGTCGATCAACCGCCCTCAAACCCCATGCCCCGCCATAAAGATTAGAACGTGGGAGGTTCACTTTAATCATGTCCTGGTAACGTAACGTTGGCTACCTCACATGCCGCTTCCCAATACTCAGCTGACCATATAAGAGTTGTTTCGGTAGCCGCATCGAATCCATACGGCACCCATGACCGAGCCCCATACGCCGCCTCAGCAAAAGTATGCAGTCCACTGCAAACACTCCACTTTGTCGCAACATTTCCGTGTCTGCAACTGTCGACCCAAGAGATGCGCAAGATCCGTCGCAAACACTATTGATGGAACCGCTCGAGATATCGCACATCCTGACGGTACATCGTCCACGTTTCACTGCCGTATAAAAGAACGGACGGCGCCATGGATTTGCACACCATCAACTTCGTGCTAATGGTAAGCTGATGGTTTTTCCAAACTGGGTACTCAAACTTCCGAATGCCGCCACTACCTTCGACACGCGGATACGAGGCTCAATGTGCAGCTGCTGATCAGTCGACATCACACTCCCAAGATAGCTGAAGCGGGAGGTGGTTTCTAATACTTCAGCACCAACGTTGATTGGCGGCAATATTGAAGATTGCACCTTCGGTGCAGGCTGAAAGAGACAGCCAGTTTTGCTTGTGTTGACGATGAGACCGAATTTTGCCGCTGTCGAAGCAGGAGCACTAATCATGAGCTGCAACGCATCCGCGCTGTGTGAAAACAACGCACAGTCGTCAGTAACCAGCAACATACGGATAGTTGTCACACGAAGAAGAGTTCTCGCACCGGAACAACGGATGTTCAATAACCCACCATCAATACCGTGCTCCACACGAACACCGTAAGCACAGGCCGCACCAAAAGCACAAGACATAATTGCATGAAAGTATGTATTACACAGGGCATGAGCTAAGACACAGCCTTGCTTCACACCAGAGATAACTGCAAAGTCATTGGAGGTCTCTCCACGCAGCTGCACCCCCACCTGCCTACAACTGTGCAGACAGTCAAGTAAACTTACAAACGTACGCGGGCAACCAATCTTAGGCAACACCAGCCACAACGCCTCGCGGTTCACCGTATCAAAGGTTTTGGTGAAATCAACAAAAGGCGAGTACAACGGCTGGTTTCGTTCTTTGCACTTCTCTTGCAACTGACGAACCGCAAACACAATATCTATAGGGCTGCGACCCGACCGGAGTCTACACTGCGCCACGTTAGTTGCCACAGCCTGACTGACGAGGGGTTGAGCAGGATTTGGGCAATCACCTTGCCCACACAACTCAGCAAGTTGATGCCACGATAATTCGTGCAACATTGCTTGCTACTTTTGCTCTTTTACGGTGATAGCACAAGAGCATCCTTCATCTCAGGAGGCACATTCTTCTCAATCCATACACGTTGCACCAAGTGGTAAAGCGCAGTCAACAACACGGGCCCACCGAGTTTCGTTACTCCAGGCGGGATCCCGTCGGCCCCGGCGCACTTGCAGTTTCGCAGCTGAGCCAGGGCCCTCTGCGTTTCGTCCATTGTCGGCGTGACCGCCAGACTCGCCTTCACATCGTGCTGCTTGAGGCCGTTCAATGTAGGCCAGTCGATTTCTGAACGGATGTCCCAGCGACGGTCAAAGTGGTTTTGCCAGATCTGCATGATGTCTGCAGTCTGTGTGCAGGCCGCGCCTGAACTACCATCGATCAGTGTCCTCAGTGGCTCCAATCTCGGTCCATACACCGCCTTCAAGGAGTCCAAGAATTCCTTGTGTTGGCGGCGTTCGGCGTAGCATACCATCTGCTTCGCCCTCTCCGTCCACCATGTATTTTTCATGCCACGGAGCTCTCGGCCCAGTCGACCTCGTAGTTTGCGAATAGGACTACTCTTCCTTAAGTACTGAATGTCTGCCACATATTTAGAAAATGCTGCATTTCTCTCCTTCACCAATGCGCCAACCGTCACTTTATATTCATCAAACCAACCAGGCCGCCTACAGTTTGCGCCCGGTGGTCTCCTCGGCAGCGGCTGTCACCTGGTCCTGCATGTGGTGCCACAGTTCGCCCGCTGTGGCTACGCAGTACACATTGCACAGACGTGCAGCCGTCGCCTTCTCTAGCTCAATACGTTTCGCCACAGTACCAAGGGAGAGAATGATAAACTTACGCCGATACACGGCATACATATGTATAAATATATGCCCCATGCTGATGCTGATATTGCATTTACGATGCTTCTTCACTGCAGTTGGGCTAAACCAACGCACACTTAAACTAGGTTTCTTTCATGCGGATAAAATGCATTATATGTTATTTGGGTTTTTCTGGATACTTGATAATCTTCCAACTTGCATACGTCGCCCATGCAAATTGTTTCAAACTTGCGTAATTTTATCGCATGGTATTTTTGATATAACTTTCGGACAGTTTGTGCTTATCGCCTATTCACCTTTAACCAATTTCTTCCATATGGGCATTTAGCGAGCATTTATTTCGTCATATGCGTTTACATTATGCAATATCGGCATTTTGAATGATTGTCTGTTGTTTGACATCCAAGTTGTGACTGTGCTTGATGTGCATTTTGACAAGGTGCCTGCCTGTCTATTACCCACTACCTCCTCCAGCTGGCTCCAGGAGACAGTAAGTAGTTACTGGAGGGGACTGGGTGTACTGTCCTTGTGGCCGTGCTAGGCTCAAAGAGTGGTTCCAGGTACTCAGTGTGGACCGGACTACAGTCCAGTCACCGTCTTGTGTGCGCTTGCTTCCCAAATACAGCGTGAATGTGTTTGCCTGTGAAGGGGTGTGGGCTGGCTCCGTTGATGAAACGTGGCTCCCATCCGCATGCCTCCCGGTCTTATTCCTTCGGGTTTACACTAGATATGGTGTGTGTGGATGGAGCTGTGGGTGGTGCAGCGCAAGTTATCCATGGTCCCTCTGTGGACGCAGGCTTCCTGTGGCTGGTTACAGTGACAGGCAAATCCGAAAGCGGATGCCACCTGCCATATATAAATAGAGAGTACAACCTGCTATGGATAGTAACTTTCTATGACGACTAAGCTTTGTTGGTCCGTTGAGTGGTCGTCTTAGACTGGTTAAAATCTATATACGGCACTGTGCTTAGTGTGCTTGTACTAAGCGGTTTGCCAGGGTCAAACTAACAACCAAGATTGGGGAAGGCTAAATGTAATAGTAACATGCAGTTTTCAGTACCAGAAGATTTAAACTTCAATGGTTTACGCTACCGATATATCTCCGTACAAACAACTTGCAACCTGCAGTAGATAGCCAGCAAATATGGCTTCAACATAGCACCTGTGCAGACTATTGGTTACTCAATATGTGGCACTTATCTGTCACGTGCACCCATAAACTGATTAAGCGAAAATTGCAGCATAGAGGTGCAAGGAAAACAAATTAACAGTAGGGAACACGGATAGACAATTTTCATGGGCGTTGGCTCACATTACTATCCCAACGAAGTAAGCTTACTGATAGTTTGGTGGCCTTGTGTCACCTTTGTTAACAATGAACTGGCTAAGCTTAGGGTTTAAACACTGTAAGGTCACAGAAAACATGCCACTTAGGGTCAAGCGTAAATTAACTTGCAATATATGGTGTTCTCCAAGCTCTAGCAAGCAATTGCGGGTATGGTTGTTGGACGGAATGTACCGCTGTCGCTGGTTGGATTACGCTTTTTGACTGCTGTTTAATTATCCCTGGTATAAAGAGCCGTTCCGCCGTGCTCCGCCATCGACAGTTTATGCTGTTTACCTTTCTTTTATTTTTTAACACACAAACCTTTTCTGACTGCTTGGTAGAAAACCTCGTCAAGTCTATATTGCCTTATTTGAAAGTCGCATAATTTGTGACTGCCGTTTACGGCGTCTTGATTCACGATAGGTACGCAAGCCAACCTTGACGGGGTCACAACTAGAGGAGGAAGCTACCTGTTAACTAAGTGCCAAGGCTTTGCAGTGTAATAGGTTGTACGCATCCTCAAAGTGGTGTTCCTCAGAAATACGCTGCTCCGCAACACTTTGACTCGACTTCAGGCAGTGTGCATGGGAAAGTCAAAAGTTTTGACGTGGTACATATTGGTTGTGATAGGTCATGCAACTCGTCGACTGGAATCAGAGAGCACAATGAGCCCTTTAAGTGATGCGTTAAAAACGGCTTAGTGAAATTGACCGCGTCATGGAGGGCAAGTGATCAAGAATATATGATGTAGTGTCCCAGAAATTACGAGTAGGTGTTTGCCTTATTGAAAAGGCGAGGTCGGTTTCGAACTTCATTTCATAAAAGGAGTCGGGTGGGCTTGCACAAAGATATATGACACACTTGTCATTAATGAATGGAAGCCTTTAGATTTAGACATTCCTTGCCGCTACAACGCCCCCAATTAAATACAACAAGCAAACTCAGGGACCCTTGGCGCACTGTAAAACCGCATGGACCAAGCATAACAAGCAGCCGCCGTGAACATGGTTTCCTAGGGCTACTAAATTACCAGCGCTGTCCCTTGCACTTTCAACTAAGTCAGTAATGACTTATGCCTTCCAATAGAACATTACTTTGATATCCGACATTTCTCCACATTGAGCGACCCAACAGAGGTGATATCTTGTGCCAAACACTTTTGGTTTCATGATTTTTGGAAATAACCGTTTCAGTGCACTTTAACAAGTCTGCGCGTGGCTTGGATCAATAGCCCTCTTATTTAGTTCAATATTACAGTATATTTATTTATGTCGTAGGCTGCAAGCGCTATCCAGCTTATACGTTCCTCGCTGGCTTGAATGGATTCAGCTATTAAGGGGTTAACAGGGTTACTTTGCTAAATAAAAATCCAAGGTATGAAGCTTGTTAGCACCCCTACTGCAACTATTTAGGAGCAGCTAAACAGCTTCATTCATTGTAACCTTGTCCTCAACAGAAAAGTCTTGCAATGCGTAACACTGCATGCTTTTGTGCAGCAGGGTTCGTAGAAGGATAGGTCAGCACTTTGCGACATGTTGGCTCATATGAATGGCGAGCGAGCATAAGAGTTTCTTGCGGCTTCCTACCTGCTTGGGATGCAACCATAATGATTACGTTCCGTTACTTTCACTAGACACCATGACGATCCGGCTGCTGAGCTGACGTTCTGATACCGGGGCGTTTATGATCTAGGGAAAATGATTGCGAAATGTTGGCTAGGCGCACGGGCGGATTGGTAGAAACAGCTGCAACAGCTTTCTGTTAAAGCTTACCCTGGCTTAATATTTCTGTAGAAAACAAGCTTATGCCTAAGTTCCTGAGCTAATGGTTTAGGTTGAGGCCGCGCACTGACGCCATACCTTATATCGGCAAAACGCTGTTGACTGCCTTAAGTGTATATATTCAATATACATGTGAAGAGTACAAAGAAGGAAGAGAATTTCGAACATAAGGCGCAACCACCATACTGCTCAATCTGCATATATAATGGTACCCCAATACAAGTAAGACATGCTTTGACCAGCAAAGACTGGGCACCTGGCCAAACCAAGCGATTGAGTTAACTGTTTTGTACAAAGCAGAAAGGAGACTCTTCGTAAGTTCCACCGCCTTCCACGCACTGTCAGATGGCTGTAGGTTGGTATGGCAAATGTTTGCAGGACAGACCACTACGAAAGCAGTAAGTACGGCATCAGCCTAATAGCTAACTGAAGGGACGTGTAGCAGTCGTTTTAATCAGTCTTTAGTTTGTACGCTGATGACTGACAGGTGAGTTATTCTAATAATTCACTGCATAAGTAGACCATGCAAAACCATAGGGAACTCGGAACCCTTTTACATATAAGCAAACCAAATCGGTGGCGCTGTGTTGAAACATCAGCCTAGAGCTAAAAGAGCTATAGAGTATATTTAGCTCGCCACAACGACCACGTTGCTTGCAAAGTAAGCTTTTGCGGCTGCTATGGTGTTCCAAGAAAAACAATTTCCTGTTCAAAAGCCTATGGGTTTGGGTTAGTTTTCCCCGGGTCAAAACGTTTTGATTCCATATCATAACAAATTCGGCCTTTGTACAAGACAAGCATGTCAGAACTCCGCATCCAGTAATCGATCGCAGGTAAGAAATTAAGTCTATATATTGCTGACATGCGGAAAAATGACCTTTAAAGCGCATAGAGCCATCGGCAAGCAAAAGCATCCTTATTCAAGCGGTTCATGGTTGTTATTAGAAGCAGATAAACAAGTACTCTGATATCCATATTAGCGATGGTGTTCCCAAACATGAATATTATAGCCTAATAATCGCCCAATGGATCGGAAACACTAGTTGGGCATACAAACAATTATCGTGGTCGCTGGGCAGCTGCTCAGGTACTGACCTGGAGCAAAGCCGGTCCAGCGTTTATGATAGCCATTCATCTACAGCGAGGTCGGAAATCCTTAGAAATAACTTTAGATCATTGGCATACATCTTGACTTCGCTTTAGTGTTCCGAGAACAAGCCTGTACTGATGAAACCGAAAAGTTCGGGAACACAGAAAATAGTACATGCGGTACAACCTGATTAACGGAAGTACGGAGCTGGATTCCTTTGCATCCACTACCATGCCGTAATCATGATGACGGTCTGAAAACCAGGTAAAAGATTTCCTATACGTCACAAAGCTGTAATGTACCAGGAACAAATAAACAACTAAAATTGAATCCTCAACTAATTTGTGATATTCCAAACGGGGCATGATCAAAATTGTACAAGCAATGACGTTTCGCCAGGTTCAAGATTGATTACACGCAGGAACGCGAAGCTGTAAGGCGCACTGATGAGGAGCAACGTAGTAAGTGCTGGCTTGATAATGTGGCTTCAAATATGAGTAACGAGAGTACCTAAACCTGTGTGATCGTAGGCAGCAGCATTAGCGGTATGGGAAGTAGGGTGACTTGCACAGTGCGTTGCAAATGGCAGCGACTTTATTCGGTAGCGAGTTACATCCTTCACGTCACGGTGTTTTTAAGCAGGCGTTTATGACTTTTACAAGGAGAACACTTGCCACGCGTAAACCCAGCACGTCATGGAACACTGCCATCAAGCGTAATTTGAGCCTTGAGTCACTAGCGAGGTTGCATTCTGACCGATTTAACTAGCAGGTATTCGCAGGCACCCTGCATCTGTTATTTTCTGTTGGATGACACGGTGGCTAAGTCAGGCTGCGTCGCAGACGGTTGAGCCTAGCGATATTGCCGTTGATGTTGTATAATTATGGGAAGGAAGCTGAAGCATTGTGCAGGTTGGGAAGAATTTGGAAGTAATGCGTTTTGCTGTTTCATGGTCCATATGCAGGCGATTATCCCACGAGCTTGGTGGGTTGCACGCAGGGATGTTTACGCTAGCTTTGTTTTTCGGTTTGCGTAAACTGACAAAACGGCATAAAAATCACTGTTGACATATATCAATTTTTCATTTGTTCCGAACCCAGTAAACCTCTTTGCTAATTGCAGCTTTTGAAAGCCATGCCTAAGGCGTGGTGATATACAATTAGCAAAATAAAAGTTAAGGCTTGCTTCTGAATTTGCTTGTCATTACAACTCGCTGTAGTCAAGCAGTTTGACTAATAGTTTACTGTGTTGACTATTTCCTCCTCTAAATTTAGGCGTAGTGTGACGCACAAGCTTTCGGTGTGTGTAACCTTAGAATGTTTACCGCAGCTACTCAGGTGGGGCCAGAGAGACGCGTTCCCCAATACGTTGGATGTTCCTGGGATAGTCAAGGTAGTTGGTGGACTGCGGGCATACATGAAACGACACACAGCGTTTATAGACCCGATTGGGAAAGCCAAATACATTCAAGCAAAATTCGGACTGAAAGCTACTGCAATCCCCAAAAGCATCACAACACGAACATTACCGCATGCCGTAAAGCCCAAATTTAGAGTGTATCCTATTTCACAAGAAAGGTCCGAAAGTACCAGTAGTAAAATGCTTCTATGCTTCGCCACGTTCGGTATTCCTGAGACCCTTGCACGGGTAACAGCTCCTTTTGTTAGCACAGAGTTCAACCGATTCTTCACTAATAACGTTATTCAGCATAAAATTTGGCGCCTTACTAACCCGCCTCAGGCAAGTTGGCGGGGCTTGTGGTTCAGAAAGTGACCCATGGACCTGTAACAGCGTGTAGAAACCCAAATAACAGTTGCTTCTTGTTCCACATACACTCTGAGTACGGCTATGTTTGGCAGGAACCTCAGGATAAGGCAGAAGCTAGTCTACTTACCCTAGGTCGGGTGTAAAAGAGCGACGAAAGAGTCATCTCTTCAGCTGAGCCAAAGAAGGCTACGGTGTTTGAGGAACAGGACTTGGTCTGAACCAAACTGTTACGAAAGGCACACTAGAAACCTAACACACTGATTCGTTCTTCGGGAAGTCAAAGCTTATTCCCTATCACTCAGCCCACATACGTCCACAGAGTTCAGATACACCGAGCAAGGCGCCGACCGGGTTGTGCGCAGGCGAAGAACCAGGTACTCTGTGCGAACCTTGTAGACAGGCATAGCAAACGTTACCGTGGCGATTGAGCCGCGTTCCCAAACAAGTAGATTATTATCAGCTGGAACTGGGACGACCTCTATGGAGGTGAGGTATGTGACCAGCGCACTAAAGGTCATGTCGTAGTTCACTCAGGTGAACGGACACCGCGCACTACAACACGCACATGCGTACACCAAGCTCATTGTGTCACGAGTGAATGTTTGACGCGACATCTTGTGTTGTTGCTAACGCAGTGCACTGACCAGACATGTTATCCAGACTTAGGGTCCTGAGCCCCATAGGGCATACGCTCTCGTACACTCAAGCGCCGTGACTAATACGCATCCTGGCTTCCTGAGGAAACCTTGGTGTCAATGTGGTTCTACGGTAACTCCGCAGAAACAGAGGGTCTCAGGTGGTTCACTGCTAAATGTATGATAAAAAAAGTTATGTACTGATAACAGTTGGTTACCTGCAAGTTGCACAACCACTGCAAGCGTCCCGAAAAGGGTTCAGTTAGTACCTTTCTGAACAACACCTTTGTCCTGGAGACGGCTCAGCTGTTACTAGCGCCGTCTGCGTGGCCGCGTAATGCTTATAAGGCACAGATGAGCCAGGCGAAGCTGCGCATGTTGTGCAGAACTATGCTGGCTACGTAACACCTAGCCAGCAAATAAGTTCTTTTGTTTATAAAGATACTTACTCTAAGAGTGCTACAAGCAGCCCCTCAATAAACGTCTTTTTTTAGAGATTGGGATCATCTGGTTGCCCAGTGTTATCACTGCGAAGCGCAAAATGCTCCAGTCGTCGTTAAGGTGCAAGCAATGAAGAATGCTAAGCGATAAACTATCTGTAGCAGCACTTGGACGTAGAAGGACAGCACGTCGAAGGGTTCGACTGTAGGCGCATGAAACATGAAGGTAAAGCGTCGTGTTAGTAAGGTTTTAATAAGCCTTTGTAATGTACTTGTGGTTTCCGGTTGAATTAATTCCAGTCAGTGGCAATGGTTTACAGCAGGATCCTCAGTCATGAAAATAAACCACCGAAAATTGGCCACGAAAACACTTTGAGAGCCGTAGTAGACTCTTTTCTGAAACACTAACTAAGCACTCGCCTGGAGCTATTTAAAATTGTAGAGGTACCAAGGCAAGCGAAAAATACTGCTTTGAAGTTGCAGGTTACGCATCTGCGACGCAGCGGGCGAACTAAATCTTGTGAGCTTTTCCTCAATTTCGGTTTGTGGTGCACCCAGCAGCAACTATGCGTGGACCCAAATGGACAGCCTTGTGTTACTCCAACTACTAAGCAAGTTATTTAGATCAAAATGAAAAAAACCACCCTCACATCACCTTGGTGAAAAGACGTTGCTAATCGTGGAGTAATCGTATGTTACTGACAATCTATTCCAGCATTTGTGGAAATAATATCAAGTGTTCAATGCATACATTTTCCGTTTAGGTGATTCTCCCTAGAATTAAGTATTCACAATAAGATGCCCCGTTCTTTCCATTTGTTCTCTATCAATAGCTTTTCGTCCACTTTCAATATCAAACTTGAAGTTTACAAAATCACCACCAACTCCAAGTCCTCTAGGTAATGGTTTGGTTCAATAAAAGGGCTTCCGAACCGCCATAAAGTCTTAGTTGATTTTATTCACTCACCTAATCTAGTTCAAGTATAAAAGACAGAATATCGTCCATTGTAGGCCAGCAAAGGGTATGCACTTTAGAGGGATCGTTACCACTCATGTTCAGGCGTAGCTAGATACGCTCTACATTTTTTCGTGCAGTGTCCACCAACCACATCCAGAATCTCATGGTACACCGAGAGAAGAGCAGAGGCATATGTACGTTAGATGTTGAAAGTAAAGAGGTGGCAAGGCCCAATGCGCTCACTCTGTGTTTTAATATTTCCAGCTGCAGCAAAAAGCACGGTGTGCCTCCGGTATATTTACAGGAGGCTACGCAATACAAGCTACGGGTTGACTAAATCAATCGCGATAACCCAGGTGATTAGCTTGTCTGTCAACGGCCTCAGTATAAATAGGTGACATATATCAAGTAGTTTACGAAACACTGAAAGCAATTAACAAGGCAACTAAGGACACTAATAATAACCTTATTAACTGCTGGACATGTAACTCACACAGATAATGAAAACATGCATTGCTCAAGAATTGCACCGACGTGAAGGCAACCCCATATCAGGTTTCGGGATTAAATGTGTCTTGCGTTCGCTCTATGCACTGGTTACTCGGTTGCAATTCAACCATAGCAATCTTGTCTAGCGGTATACCCATGGTGGTAAAAGCATTCAGTTGTTCGGGAATTATATCATCCAACGTTTTGGAGTATGCTTGCAACGTGCTTTTTGATTTGGTAGCCATTCAGGTTTCCCACTAATGAGATCATAATCCAAAAGTTTAGATTTTCATGAAACATACCGCATAATTGCTTTCAATCTGCACTTCAAAGGTGGCATGACGACTGTATCATACGAGTTCGAATAGCTCAAAATACAAGGTGGATTTTTAAGATACGCGGTGCTGGTTGCAAAACATTAAACACACAACAAAAGCTTACGTTGTAAGCTTTCTTAGGTTAGCAGTACTTGCGTTAGGGAAACTTTCAGCTAGAGTGCATCATTATTAGGTTACCAACCGTCAAAATGAACCGTTGAGTAAACTACACCACTGAAATCGTGTAAGGACAAACGTTCAGTGTTTGTGGTATAGACTGCGACACACCGGTGCAGTGGGTGGTCACATTTGGCGAACGGGGTTGAATTACCAAAGGCTGTCTTGCGGATTTTGGATTGGGACAGTCAAGGTCATTGTGTGCCGACATATCTTATAAGACCACAGCCTTGGTGACGGCAGCAAATGGCTTACGGCTTTGCATACCATAGCGAAACCCGTAAAATGCATGTATGCGGTGTAAACCCTATCGTCTATCTCAACCCGGAGTTGCTGAACCGTAACTATGTTTGTTGGGCACGTATGTCTAACGAAATACATAATGCAAAAACTGGGCTATTAAAGCTTTCCTTTCCAGGGAAGCAGGTAGCCGTTATTAAGTAGCCCACCTACGACTACCATTACAACTGCGTAGCAGGTTGGATGGGCTGCACATCTATTTAGCAAATGACAGATCTGGATGGAAAATGCGTTTAAATATAACCAGGTAACTAACTGCCTGACTCATTTATAGCCTGTATTCGTGACCGAGCCTGTGAGTGTTTGAAAAGAAAATGCTAGCGAGTTGGTTGTTAAAAGTTCAAGTTCAAGTAGTACTACAACAGGACTAAGTTCCCCTGGAACCTCTCTGTGCACTTCTACGATTAAAGAGAATTCTACGAGTCAATATGTGAGCAAGGTGGTTCAAATGTCGGCTTTAGACTGCGGTCAACCCGTCAAGGTTTTGTTGCGGGCCCATTAATATCCCCGCAAAAACGCGCTAGAAACTCTGACATAATGGCTGCGGAAAGTGGGGCCCAATTCCTCCCCAAAACGTAGCAGCTTTCAGCCACTCCGAGACGCGGTCCAACTGCGCACCGGTTGGCAATATTCTTTTACAAACTACCACCCCGTCGTGGTAGCAAACTTCCCTAACTTAGTAACCCAACGCATTGGCTGTGTTTCACCCTTTGTTGGTCGTGAAAGGGCCTTCAGAAGACCCCTTGCCTTTCTTCCTCTTCGCCTTAGTTGGGTCGGTCGGTCACGTGGGTTTGTGTGCGTCGTTAACCGGGCAGCGTTTGCGACTAAGTCTATAGCGCGTCTACCGTGCCCCCTCTCGTGTGCGTCCGTTCCGATGGCTCAGCGTCCACCCGAATACATGCGGCTAGGATCGTTCTCACGCTGGCACAATTTCCGTCTCACCAGTGCGTACCCCGGGCTAAGCCAACGCCACCAGATCAGCGCAAAGCCGTTCGACTGGTCAGCGTTTCAGGCCGTTACGTAAGCGTGCTCCAACCGTGCCAGTGACAGTTTTACCAGGCGTTCCCCCAATATTTAACAGGTTCAAGTGGCCTACATTAACGGTTCACGCTTAAACGGATCAAATGAGAATAAATATGAAAGACGGACAAAAAGATAACAGTAAATTAATCGGAATACGTAGACCATGGTGTTGCCAAGGTTAGGTAATATATTAACGTTAACAATAATAAATGAGTGGTCAAAAATTTGCAGCAGATTATACTAAGGGGCAAGTTTGACCCTGCAGCCCAAAGGAGTGTAGTGGACATTAAAGTACATCACCTTTGGTGTTAATGCCACGTCTTGGAATAGCACGCTACAGTAGGTGTCAAGCTCCAGTATCAGCAATATTCGGTACCAGTGCGGTTAGTTCGGACTAGCGTGGTTTCAAGGGGGCTTCTCTAAGCTACGCCACTGCCTAAAAGCTCTACTAGCACGTTTTGCTGCTGTCAAGTTGCTTGGTACCGGAATGCCGGCAACAAAAGTGTCTAGCCAAGCAACCAGTTCCCCAGCCACCAGGAAAAGCTTGGTTGGTTCTTATTCCAAACTGTATCTCCGCCTTTATGACAAGAGGACTTAATGAATGAGGCCATGCCGCACACGTACCTTCTTCCCTTAGCCAAGGGGGCTCGTGGAATGTAATTCAATTCCATTTAATGCCTGCGTGCATCATACGCCTACATGCACTGCATATTTGTACACCTGAACTGCCGCTGCCTACATACTTTGACAACATCTTGAACCATGGCGACTGAACGGTATGCTGCATAGCGAAGCTAGCCAACTTTCCACTTGACACCCAAACTTTTGTCCTGGCAAATGCGCCGAGCTAAACATTGGCGTATGTTCCATTTACCTCAACCCTCTTTCTAACCATTAAGCTGCTTCTACACAATTTACCGTCTGACTGAAATCAACAATCCTGTGTGGTCCGCCGAGAAAACTAACTAGCCTGCCTTGGAATTCGCCTCGAATGACCTGTTCCATTTCCATCGATACGTCACCGACATCGTAAGCTTTGCCTATCGCTTGTAATGATCATGTTACCTTTTCATCTTACCATCTAATGCTTTGTATCTCGCTATCCACCCAGTATTACGAGGCACTTTATCACTTCTTACATTGTAGTCTCCTCAACCCTAATTCTTGTAGACTCCGCGGCGCTGAATATATTGCTTGGCGTAAAGGAAACTGGCTCGTTAAACCTGTATGTTTCGCTGCTTCGCTGCATGTCCAAACCACGCATGCTGCTATATAATCCTGCTGCAATGAGCTGGCTAATATTACCTACCCTTTTAGAGCCTGCGCGCATCGTCAAGTTAAGCTGTACTCCTTGTCTTTGTAGCGTTTTCGCTTACTTCCTCTGGAGCTTGATCTGACAACGCGCACGTAATCTGGCCATAGTAAACTAGGACGATAAACCACGTAATGCAATGCTCAGTTAGTCAATTTGCTACTTGACACCTATGCTTTTATCTTGACAATGACGCCGAGCTGATCGTGAGATTATTTTCCACCAACCTGTGCTCATTCCCTAATCCAATACTGTCTGTTTTAGCTCTTTCTCGGTACGTCAAGGCGATTTACTTTTCTGTGCACCGCAGAGAATTAGCTATATAATTCCTGCTGGTAGCTTACCATTTACTGCTCTTATAATCTCAGTGCATCTGATAAATAATGACTTCCAGCTGCGTCATCAAAGGTTCTCAGCCTAAGCCTCCCCGACCCTTAGGGGGCTTTACGTCCTTGCGAACACCACATCAGTCACACATACCGAGAAGTATTGAACAATTTCACTGTGCACTGAGACCTTCGTTGCACCAGTTTACCAGCAATGCACCTCCTTTCCGGATTGGTAGTAAGTTATCTGCATTGTCGGCTGATTGCAAAATACTCAACAAATATATAAAACCTACACAAGCTGATTCATAGAAGGCTGAATGTAAACTTGCATGTGACATTGAAGGGTTTGTTTTAATGCCTTAACAATCCTAAACAAGCTGTTTCACATGTAGCCCTTCGCCTTTATCTAAGTGAACTATACAAGATTGCGTAGACGGCTATCACGATTATAATGGTAACGGAATGGATGTTAGAAGTGCTTTTTCTCCGCAGTTTGTAATCATCGCGACGATGGCCTGGTTGCTAAGTCACATTCGCTAATTGTTGATCGTACTTGGGCCGTTTACTTTGCTTCCTGCTGTTGTCCGCTTAGAATGCGCCTTAACTACCATTGATGGTTTTGGTACGTTAGAACGCTACAAAATAGGTACTATTATGCGGTCTTGCTTAACAGGGTTAACTCGCACTAACCTTGCCTTAAATGCCTGCTAGCTGTTAAACAAAACCTTGGCCAGTAAGCAATTTCCATTTGCCGCATCGCTTACACGGTAGTTAAGATTAAGTTGGTATCCTTGACTGACTGTCGCTTTAGCCAGATGTAAACTACTACAGTGAAAGAGGATATTACCGTGGAAATATTGCTGATTATACTGTTGCGTGGTATACACTCGTTCCGTTCGATGCGGCACTGTTACCTACCAAGAAATCACTTTCTGCTGTACACATTACATATCATGACTTCCTCTTGGCCATTACGCTAATCTCAAACTTATGAGTACCTTTTGTAATAAAATGATTTGTAAATAAAAGCTTCATAATACCTTTATTTAAACCTTTCGCGCATAGCAGTCACTGTAGTGGCTGGCTACTTTTGGCTCGTTCAACCGCAACACAAGCATGGTTCATGGTCTCTGATGCACGCAATTTACTGCAGAGACATTGCCTTGTACGACGTAACGATTGCCGGCGCAGTGCAAGTTTGGCTTTCTACCGTGTAGTTAAGGTTAAAAATTGTTAAAAAGAATGTTGCTATCACTCCAAAAATAATTCACTGCAGTTAACTAAGCTTTGCACATAGGTGGAATTGCAAACTTTTGCAAAGAAAAAAGTTTCGTTAAAATACACCATGCAGGGTATCTAATTGAATCGCTTTTATATGTAATAGGAATGTACAAACTTTCTGCTTCATGCTTTTAATGCTACACTTTTGTTGTGCTGTGCACAGGTAACTACAAACTAGTTTATTATTACCAACCGAATGTTTCTCAGAAAATTTACGGACGAGTGAAATTCATTGCACGTGTTTTAGCACCATTTTGTCTGTTGTCTGTGATAACCGGGCTTTATAATACGGATGTTTTTCGCAAACTTTAAAGAACGAAAGCTAGCAGTCTCGCCTGCTTTGTACTAAAGTTACTGTTCAACTTATTATAGGGACGCAAATATAAACCTTTTGGAAGGGTGCGGCTAAACGTGTCTAACTAATTCTTTGAACGGTTGAAAATAAGCCTTTGCAATAACGATGATCTAATTGAAAGTATTTTGGTCTTGCACACGGAGTCTCACTTCGCCTGGGCAATTCTGATAATGATTGCCGGGGCGGGCCTCCATTCGCTTGATGATAAAATTCATCAGGCTTGGTCCACTGAATTAACTACGTCTGTATTACGCCTGTAATTGCACCTGCGCATTATGCTGTTATGTACAACAATACCTTTTTGGTTATGCTCAAAAGACGTTCCCTACTTAGTCAAAAATAAAAAACCTTTATTTAGCCGTCCTACCAAGACTACTTTGTTGAGACCAAAAGTTGGTGAGTGTCATGAAACTATAAAATATCGGACAGCGATGTCAGCCGGCAACGGCTAGTCCCAGCACGTAGGTGCTTCTCATTAAATAAAGAAAACAAGCATATAAAGTATGATCCCCAAATGTTTTGAGGCAATCCAAACTGGGCATGATCAAAAATGTACATGCAATGACGTCTTGCACTGTTCAGGATTGATTACACGCAGGAACGTGAAAATGTAAAGGACACTGATGAGGAGCAACGTGGTAAGTGCTGGCTTGATGACGTGGCTTCAAATATGAATAACGAGTGTATCTAAACACGTGTGACCGTGTGCAGCAAGACTAGTGGTATGTGAAGTAGAGAGACTTGCCAGTGCGTTGCAAAGGGCGGCGACTTTATTCGGCGGCGGGTCACATCCGCCACGTCACAGTGTTTTTAAGCAGGCGTTTATGAATTTTACAAAGAGAACACTTGTCAAGCGGAAACACAACACGTCATGGAACACTGCTATCAAGCGTAATTTGAGCCTTGTGCCACTGGCAAGGTTTCCTTCTGGCCTATTTATCACGCAGGTATTCGCAGGCACACTGCATCTGCTATGTTCTGTTGACTGACACAGTAGCTAAGTCGGGCGTAGCAGTACTGTTGATGACGTTGTGCAGTTATGAGAATGAAGCTGGAGCATTGTGCAGGTTAGGAAGCATTTGGAGGTAATGTTTTTTCGTTTTGCGTTTCCATGCGAAGGCGGCTGTCCCACGGGCCAAATGGCCTGCAGGCGTGTCCACCTTAGAGAACCATCGCTGCTAATCGTTCCATCCTTTGAGTGCTTGGGAATAGATTACTGAAGGAAGAGCATTTCTACAAGGAAATGTGTCTAATATTGTGTAAATGTATTATCAAAACAGCCGCAATAGGTAAATGCTTGCCTTATTGCTGGAAATGATATAGGAAATGGTTTAGTAAGGGAATAACGATTTTGCTGTTAGCTCTTTTATTGGTTGGGCTTCAGATAAACAGTTATCACGATGGGCGGGGACCGGAAGGTGTCTATTTAATTTTTGCTTGTTTGCAGTCGGAAAACAAAGAATATTGTGATGATATGGTGAGATAAACGTATACTTCAGGAAATGCGGAGAATCTAAGGGCATAGAATAAACACTAAGGGCGTGGATACATGCGAGCAGGAAGCTGTGGCTATGCGTCGCTGCCATACTTAATTGTAACAGCTAGAGCTAGGAAGCGACGGACATTAACCTTAAAGGTTCGTTTGTTGATACCATGAAAAGCAAACGTGTGAGAGGGAAAGGTTTGAAGAGTCAGGTTGTTGTGAGCACTGCAGCCTCAAATTTAAGATGGTAGCCTGTTAGGAAGTTAGTAAAATGTTTCAGAAGCTAGGTGGCTCCTCGATGCTTAGCTGTCATACAAACGTAAAGCAGATATTGCTAAGGAGCTGAAAACAGCGACATCCAGAGACCGAAAGCAGATAATGATAAGAAAATAAGGCCTGATTTCTTAAGCATATGGTAAATTGATATGTACGTTGGGGGTTCAGATTGCTGTGAACACCGCGGCAGCAGCTGACTAACTGAAGCCAGTTAGGATGAAGTGGAATTGAGCCAGCGGCTAGGTATGGAAGGTAAGATGCACGACAGGTAACGGCGCTAGTGGACGGTGTTTCAGTGTCTAACGATAACCTTTGGTTTAAGCCTTCTAGTTTCTAGTGCCTACCCACGGCGTCGAACAATGAGTCAACAAACAAGCAAAGATGAGTGACGCAGACAGCTCCAGTGAATAAAAGCTGAAGAGGTAAGGTGTGGCTCCTAACAAGCTCCGGATATACGCATGGATGCAGGGAACCTCCGACGGTCCGATGTAGCTAAACAGAGGTGATGTATGTGAGAAGAACTACAGATAAGGCCAGCAAAAGCAATTCCAGTAAGAACTTTAAACACTAGTGAATACCTAAAGTATCCCAGAATAGATCAACCAACCAGCGTAGGTAACTCATGCAGGCAGTCCTAGAGGATAAAAGGTAAGAACGCTAAGGAGTTGCTCCTAACTAGCTCCGGACATGCGCAGAGATGCGAAGAGCGTAAGTTTACTTGCTTTAGCTAAAGTATCTGGGTCCTTGCAAGCTCGAAGCTTAATAACACAGACTCGCGGTCTACATCGTTAATAACTAAAGGGTTATAAACTCTACTCCTGCAAAGAAATTTGTAGCCGCACACAAACGTAGCGTGGGTTGGGGACTAAGGGCTCGGAGTCGCTTTTTGCGGCACCACTGACGACAATCTGAGTGAACTTGTGTTTTTGGTGTTCAACAAAGCGCACAAGTTTATTGATATTACGCTTTATAAGGCTATTAGGTGGGAAACGTTCGTGTGTCCAAACAACTTGCTACCACTCAAAGCCAAAGTTAAAGAAGGATGGGCTGAGGCTGAAAACGTGAGTAGCAGATAAACATAGACGACATATGACAGGCCTGCATCTGGGTCCGAAAGCAAATGGCGGAACACGGCACACGTAATTAAATAAGCATCCAACGCAACCCGGTTAGCTTGTTCTTGCAATCGCGCTGATATCCTGATTCAAGCAAATGTCAAAATACAACGCACAGCAAAACTCAGTTGGGCAAAAGGAGCTTACAACGGATGAGGTCAACTCACATACTAATAGATAATGCTAAATCCCGCAGTACAGTGTATATTTATTCCACAATTACGGTTACTCCCATATTTAGGAAATAAACAGGATATAATTGCCGTGTCCATGACATAGGTGGCCTGAAAGTTTTGCATCTGTACACATGTCCATATTGGAGATTTGCTGCTGCATTACAAAAAATTATGTTTTGACTTTTAGACATGATCGCAGTCGAATGCCTGTCGGCTGCGTCAGAGAACGACCTGTTCAACAAACCTATCACCATGTAACGGCTATCTCTGCTTGCCAGTAGCGCTAACAGCCTTTCGTGTCTCGCTAAGTTCTCACTTGGCAGATGGGTCTTATTACATTTCTTCTCGTGTGACGGCATGCCTTCTTGCGGTTTGCAATATGAGGTCAATGTATCCTATCTCAATTGCCCCTATGCACCTTGGTATACTTCTGCCGCCTTCAGATAAGCCCACTGCGATTCAATAAGGTTATTAAGCTTAATTCCGGAACAGCGACAACCCGATGTTACATGTAAATCAAATGCTTGGGCACGGGTATCACTCTAGGCGCTGAGGAATTGGTCGAGCTGTGCTGACGGCCAGAACGAATGGCTTGGAGGAAATAACTAGCAACACACGACAGACTGCTTGGTGATTCCTCCTACTTGGTAGTAAGCGCCCACCTCGGAATAGAGACGACCTGGACCGGCTCTGGTTTACCTTCCGACGCGGATAGCCAGCGGTTACACTACAAGGCAGCATACACGAAACACCCCAACGATTGGCCATCACTGTTCTACTACGCTGCTAGTTGTTCCTTAACGTAGGCAAAGCTATTATTCCCGTTCTTTCACCGCGGACGTTAACTTAGCTGAGCTTAAAAGATTCAGTGGACTTAATCGCACCATTTTTCTGCTACTTGTACAGTTGTTTAGTCCAGCTCCGTCATCTTCCTGTCATTTCTATTCTATCGCGCATACACGTCGCGCTTGTATACAGTTTCACTCTAAAATGTTTAAGCACTGACGGCGCAACCTAGTAGCTTTCTTTCACTTACCAAGAACGGATGGGCCGCATGTAGTCTACCTTCAGTTAGTTTACTTAGCTGGATTGTATTTCGCTAGTATGTTACGTGTGGCCCACTACACCGTTGGACCCAGTATGACCTAAGATACCCTTGCTATCTTCTCAAGTAGCATCTAGTACGGGGACATAGCGATATCGCGAGCTGCGGCCGCTTCCTCTTCATATTACTACTCGGCCGCGATCCACCTTATTATGTAAGCTACAAGGTATTACTCGCCAGACTAAGCTGCCTACCTTCTTCCCCCTTGAAATCGATGTATAGATCACATGCCAAGCTTGATCAGAGTCCCAATGCTAACTAGCATGACTCTTTGATGGCAGCGGCATCGCTTTATAAAGGTTCAGTCTATCTATGAACTTATTCGTATTTGAGGTGCGCGCGGAGCTTCCGAGCGAACTGTGTTGTTGCTACGAATCAATGCTATGGTGGCAAATTATTGCGTATGTTTCCCGTTGGGTAGTTAGGTGTGAAACCAAAGCTTAACAGCGTTCACTACTTATAGTACGAATAAAGTGTGACCTTTGCTACCTAGAGTACAATGCTTAAGGAGTTTTCCTCGTGCGACCACTTTGACCTATGCATCCAAAGGGAAATTACCCGGGAAAATCAGTGGCAAGTGAACAACCTCGGCCAGCAACCGACTAACGATTGTCATGATGTCGACAGCTGCTGTTCCGCTCCACAGTTTAGTGATGAGCAGGAGCGTAGCTTCAGTACCCGTTGTTACTCAACCATGTTGACTTTATCGGGAACAATAGAAACGCAGGTACCAAGCGGATTGAGGACAGAAGCGCTGGGACTATTACTAGAAGTTGAGTTGGACATGGCCAAGCTTCAGGATAGACTAAGGAAAAGGTAAAGCCACTGGTACTGGCACAGCTTTGTTTTAGTATATTATATCGGCAAGCTTTCGGTGCATAGCAACAATCGTTTTAGAAGCACCAAATGGCTGCATCAAAATTGACGATGCAGGTTGTTACCAACTAGCTTATGGCCACAGTAGGGTACACAGCGGCATGTAACAACAGTTGAGTACTTAGATGACAGCTACGCTACCCCTTGCACATTTTCAAACCAGGACGAACCCAGTTTAGCAAGCCGCATGTTTGAAAGTGAGCAGCGGCTTATTTGCTGTAGAAAGGCGGTAGTTGCGCTCCAGCGAGGCCGGTAGCGGTGAATAGGTAGTATTACTACCTGTCGATGCTTATGGTTGCACAAAAATAGTACCTTGGGCAGCAGATGATCGGACCGGTCGGCAACACGACTAGACAAAAGTGAACACCCCATCGTATCCGCAAGCTGTATGATCTCTCTCATAAGTTACGCAAACCAGACCGTGCGTATGGGAAGGAACATCTAATTACCCACCATTTTATTGTACCGCTTGTTTACTTATCATTTTACCTGGTAACCCTACTGAGGGCAATTGAGTCATTATTCCTGTGTCGGTTTCGTAAAAATATGGATGCCCAAGGTTTACGGCTGTCAGGCCTACTGATTAAAGAAAACACCAACAGTTCGTATTAGGTACCTTTACTCATGCACGCGACATGGACCGTTGAACTGACCTCCAAACGATACCCATACAAGTGCTTAGTACTATTGTGCATGAGGTCATGTTTGTCGCTACAGTGTGTGGCAGTTCACACTTCAGTCTGGACCAACGTATGCGTTTGTTGTATTCGTATTGCTAGTGAACACAGATGAAGCCAATACATGTATATAGGTATACTGAATGAATTCAACGAGGATGCCCCTAACATTTTTTGTACGGCCATCTTAGTGCAAGGAAGCTGCATTGGGGCAAACAGAAAATAACGTTACCAGGACATAAAGAAAGTGAGTTAGTGACAAGCTAATATTGATTTCGGATGTCGCGAATCCAAGGTAAATTTCATCGATGCGAATTCCGTAGACTGATCAAAAGGGCAGTTGCCCAATTGCAAGATAAGGCACTACTGCACTCGAAATAGCAGCACGAGGCATACGTTTCCATTAGACTTACTAATCCTGGCGAAAAAGTTATTGAATGTAGTACGTTTGCCTGCGTGATCTGTATACGTGCATTGCATATGTAGATGTTGCCTAAGCACCCCGGCGTAACTGCGCCTGATGTGAAGATTGATAGGGTACTTACTTGTTTAATAGACTCCACCGCGATTTCCGGCTCCAGGAGACAACTGATTGCTGCTGACGGGGACGGCGTGCACCGTCCTAGTGAAGGCGATTGGCTCAAAGTGTAGTACCATGCAAAGGTGTGGAACGGGCTACGGCAGAGCCACCGCCTCGTGTACCACTGGTGTGTATGATTTCCCAGTTAGGCCGGAATGCTTCTGGTTTGCTGGTTGAAGACGCGTGTGCCGGCTCCGCTGATGAAACATGGCTCCCACCCACATGCCTCCCGGTATTATTCCTTCAGATTTACACCGGATATGGGGTGTGTGGGTGGAATGCTGCGTTGTACAGCGCGCGGCACCTTTGGTCCTTTTGTGGGAGCAGACGTCCTGCGCCTGGCTACGGTGACAGGCAAAGTCGAACACGGATGCCGCTGCCATGTGGCACACGTCCCCTAACCGACATTATTTAACTTTGTTAACATTTTCGAATACATAGAATTTTCATAAATTATATTTTTTGATGTCTTTTAGATATTGCGGTTTAGTGCGCGTCCAATTTTTTCATATACGCATTTATTGGAGAGTTATGTCACAGAATCTGTACGCATTATTAACTATTTTAGTGGTTATGGTCCTTTTAAGTGCTTGGCTGTTGAGTAATATCCCTGGTGTTGTGGCGCTTGACGTGCATACTGACAAACTGCCCACCTTTCCATTACCTACTACTCTGACCATAATGACCCTAGGAGACAGATGGTTGTTGTTGTAGGGTACGGGGCGCAGATCCTTGTGGCCTTGTTTGCCTCGAAGAGCAGTTCCGTGCACCCAGTGTGGAGCGCACCACAGTATAACCACCGCCTTGTGTGCGGTTGATTCCCCAAATGCAGCGTGCTTGTGTTTGCCTGTGAAGGAGTGTGGTCTGGCTCCGCTGATGGAACGCTGCTCATATGCGCACGCCTCCCGGCCTTATTCCTTCGGGTTTATACCGGATATGGTTTGTATATTTGGAACCATGGTCAGGGCAACGCAAGCCAGCCACATTCCCTTTGTGGGCGCAGGCCATCTGTGGCTGGCTAGATAAATGTTCAAATCCGAAACGTGGTGCCGTAGCCATATTCAGGCGTTTAGAATATTTTTGCAAAAGTACATTGGATAAGACATTCGGTTATAAAGACGCTACGCGTTGTTACTGAAAATAAACCACTTACTATACGCGCTATATCCTAAGCAACCTGCTGTCAGGCGCTTTTGAGTTCGCCACATTTGGTTTAGAGGTGTAGTGGTTATTAATCTTTCACATTTTGTCTTTCTTGTCATCAATTTTATCAAGACCTCTTTTGTACAGGTTGTTTGACTTAATGCTTACAATACACTGCTTCGTGCCCCGCGTTCCGTCGCGCTGATTTTCGGCTGTGCTGCTTTTGCGTGCGTACGGTGCCGTCCAGTGTGCTTGCGAATCGGATAGTATACTCGGAATTACTATCAAACGTCTATTTCCATTGCGCTCAACGTGTGCCACAGGTATAGCGCAACCTACGACTCAAACTCAACTGCGCTTAGACTGTGAGTTGATCCTCTCCAACATTTTGCCTTTAACTAAGGGGTTGAAACCTTCCTATTACTTTTCGACTACTACATAAATCGTTGACCACGTCTTATTGCTTTTTGAACACGTATTTTTCTTAGTCATGTCTGACCAGGCCCATTTGTTTTTACGGACAATTCCGTCGCACTCTCGCTTCATACCTTTGACATTTCTAATCCACGTGTATGGTTTATTCAGGTACAAGCTACTTTCTGATGTCGTAAGGTCACTTCACAATCTTCCATGTGCTCCTACCTCGTCTCGCGCTTAACTGTCTCCATTGCATCTGAAATCATTGATATCCTTGATCCTGTGCCTGTAGAAGCACCGTATGATAAAATTATAGCCGGTATCCTTAAACGCACCACTGCATCTGATGAGGCTGGTCTGCAACAATTACTTTCCGGTGTCGAGCTGGGCGATCGCACCTCAACTCAGCTTCTTAGACACATGCGTTTCCTACTTGGTTCGTCGAAACTCGACGACTCTATACTTCGCCAACTTTTGACGAAATGCCTTCCAGCAAACATCACAGCGATTTTATCCGTTCTTAGCGACGGTATCATTCTGGAAAAGCTCGCAGAAGCTGTGGACAAAACGCACGAATCTTTCTTTAGGAATGCTCTTAATCACGTAGCTGAGTCCACCGCAGCCAGTTCATCGCATAGCAGTACGCTTGATGCGATCAACGATAGAATCTCCCGTATGGAACTCGGCGTGTCTGCTATTCAACGTGAACGCAGTACCAACCGAAGAAATCCTCGTGGTCTTCGCCGCATCACATCACGCTCACGTCAGCGGTCGTACTACTATTTCCACCATCTCTTCGGTAAAGCAGCAAGTAATTGTCGCCCGGGATGCAAATATCCGAAAGGAACTCCGATTTCGCAACCGGGAAACGCCAAAGCCAGCCAGTAATGGCGACGACTGTCGCTGGCCAAATCCTAAGTCGCCTTCTGTACGTGTTCGACTCCACGACTAAACTTCACTTTTTGGTCGATACGGTGAAGTAATCAACGTTATACCATGATCTTTGGAAAAACGCCCTCTGCAACAAGTCGGAATTACGTTACAGGCGGCTAACCAGACTAAGATTGCGACATACGGCCAGAAGCTTTTACGCCTAAGCGTTGGCTTGCGACGCAACTTTTCTTTTTTCTTCACCATCGCAGATGTCCAAAAACCCACAATTAGCCTTGACTTTCTTAGCGATTTTGGCCTCGTTGTAGGCCTACGTTGCAGGAGGTTACGGGACGACAGCACCTCGCTCACTGTCCCTTGCCATCTCGCCCCATTCACTTCCGTCGGACTTCGCCTACTCATTCCAGACACTACGCCGTATTCATCATTGCTTCAGCCATTCCCGTATTTGGTCCGCACTAATACCGACTCTACCGAGCCTAAACACGAGCTTTGTCATCATATCGTCACCACAGGTCCACCCGTGTCAGACAAACCGCGACGTCTTGCACCTGACAAACTCCAAGCGGCTAAACGTGAATTCGAGCACATGATCAACCTCGGAATCATTCGCCCATCCAACAGTTGTTGAGCTTCCCCGCTTCATCTGGTACCTAAAAATTCCGGAGATTGGCGTCCATACGGTGATTGCCGGGCACTCAATGCCATCATTATCACCGACAGATCATATTCAAATTATATTCATGCTTTTTCATTAGTATGTCCGGGAAATCCATGTTTTCCAAGGTTGACTTTGTGCGAGCGTACCATCAAATTCCAATGGCACCTGAAGATATTGCTAAAACGGCCATTATCACAACCTTCGGTTAGCCTTCGCAATGCGGCACAGTCTTTTCAGCGCTTCATGGATCAGGTTCTCCGCGGTCTAGACTTTGATTTTGTCTACATCGACGATGTCCTAATAGCCAGTGCTGCGCCAGAAGGGCACTTGAACCACCTTCGACAAGTATTCGAAAGCTTCAATCAGCACTGGATAACCATTAATCCTGATAAAGGTCTATTTAGTCAATCTAACGTCGATTTTCTTGGTGGCAAAATTTATACTAAAAGCGTTAGTCCCACCTCTGAGAAAACTCAGGCAATCACGGACTATCCACTGCCTCAATCCGTTAAAAACCTACGCCGATTCCTTGGCATGGTTAATTATTATGGAAGATTCATTGACAATTGTGCTGCTGTTCTTCGGCCTTTGACTGATTTACTTAAAGGTAACCCAAAGAAGTTCATCATGACACCAAAAGCCGAAACAGCGTTTGTTGCCATCAAGCAGAAGTTGAGCCAGGTAGCTTCCCTTAGCTACTTGCACACCGACAAGAAAGCTACTCTCCTTCTCAACACTGATGCCTCACAATCCGCTGTCGGTGCTGTACTGCATCAATTAGTCGGCAATGAGTTTCAGCCGTTGTCTTTCTTTGCTCGGAAGCTACAACCAGCACAAACGAGATATAGTAGTTTTGGTCGCGAACTACTCGAGATCTACTTGGCCGTCAAACACTTTCGCCACGCCCTTGAACGAGGACGTTTTGTAATTCTGACGGACCACAAGCCTTTGGTCTACGCTTTTCGTGCCGCTTCCGACCGTTATTCCCCAAGAGAGACACGACGTCTGCATTGTCACTCACCATTCTGTGTTGATATTCTCTACCTCGACGGTCCAAATAATGTTGTCGCTGATGCACTTTTACTTGCTCACCTACATCAACTGTCGTCCTCTCCAATAGACCTTGAGGAAATGTCTGTTGCCCAGAACAACGATCCTGAACTCGCTCAACGTTGATTGAATACCACATTTGAATCCTTGCAATTACCAATTTTAAACTCAGACGCAAGGATTCACTGCAACGTCTCTACCGGTAAGCCAAGACCGTTTGTTCCACAGGCTTTCCGGCGAACTGTCTTTGACCATTTTCACGGACTATGGAATCCTAGCAATCGATCCACTGTGAAGTTGATTACTGATCGTTTCATCTGGTCTAGTATGCGCTCCGATATCCGTCAATGGGATAAACACTGTCTTAGCTGCCAGAGCAGCAAAGTACACAGACACACTATCTCTGACCCCGGAACGTTCTCACTATCTAAGGCGCGTTTTAGACATGTCCACCTAGACATAGTTGGACCGCTTCCTCCACCGAACAACTTCACTTTCATTTTGACTTGTGTTGACCGTTTTACTCGTTGGCTGCATGCTATTCCTTTACGTGACACATCTTTAGAATCTGTTACCCCTGCATTTTTCGACTCATGGATTTCCTTTCTCGGTGTACCATCTACGATCCCTACAGATCGAGGATCTCAGTTGAGTTCCACCTTGTTCCTTGGCTTGAATCGTCTGTTGTGCTGTACCCACATTCGGACAACTGCTTATCACCCCGCTGCGAATAACCTCGTCGAGCGTTTCCATCGACAGCTTGAAGCCGCCACCACAGCTAATTCACCTAATCCACCTTGGTCTGAACGCATCCCAGCTGTCCTTGGTATCCGTAATACCGTCAAATAGGATATTGGATGCAGTCCTGCCGAACTCGTCTTTGGCGCCACTCTCAGACTTCCAGGTGAGATGATTTGGGATTCCCGAGTCACAAGGGAGAGAGATCCTGTGTCCTATGCCGAAAGTCTCAAACAGCACTTCGGAAAAATTCGACGTACTTCTAAACGCTTCACTGCCCTCGAACAGCGAATTCATCCGGACTCATGTATTGTCCTTTTGTTTTCATTTGCATTGATGCAGTTCGCAAGCCGTTGTCACCCCTTATGAAGGCCCGTTCAAAGTGTAGTCATGGAAACCTGAGTACTTCATACTGGAAAGGAATGGATCTAAAGGAGCTGTGAGTATTGACCGTCTCAAACCCGCTTATGTTGAGCCTGTCGTTCCTTTGACTGATCCCAAGTTGTTACCCCCTGTTGGTCAACCGACTGATTCCAAGGTTCCAGAAGCTTCATGCGCTCGCTCAACGAATGATCCCAAGCACACACGTTCAGGACGTTCTGCGGCTTTCCCCTCCAAAATAGCTGTTTGTTCCCTAAATAGCTATATCGAGCGTCACCTTACCAGTGCACGCTCTACGG
>OX104063.1:180166818-180191631 GCA_944474145.2 Dicrocoelium dendriticum
AAACGCAGGTGGCACCTATAGGCCATTAACAATGCGATATCCGCGTACCTATTTCTATAAGGGACTTGTTACGGAATGTGTATGTGTACCGGAAAAGTAACGCGGAAGCGGCAGTTGCAAGTCTGAAAGCCTGAGGAATAGTAAGTTAAGTGAGGTAAGGTGAATGGAAGTCAAAATTTATGTCGGTCTCTGCTCATTGTCTGGTGCCTTAATGCTCGCAACGGCGGAATGAGGTTTCCTGACGTGCGTAAATACTTGATGAACCCTGCTACTATATATATATATATATATATATATATATATATATATATATATATAGTATATATATGAATTGTGGTTCATAATGCATAGCGTTATGTATACATAATGTTTTATGAGAGGAAATGCTTATAGTTATTTATAAATATACGCATTTCCATTTTTGCAACTTTAACATGATAAGAAATAGAATTGCTTTTCCTTTGGTCTATCCAGTATATATCCTAACGTTGAAGACGTTTGTACACTTATTATGGTAGCAATTATAACCAACGTTATGCAGTGAAACAGGGCGACACGTTATTATTCCCAACTGAGATTGCTTAATTCAATTCCCCGTAACTAGACGTGCATGGATCCAAGTATACCTTCTTTTCATTTCACATATATATTTAACCTTTTTCATATCTTCTTGAGTAAATAACTTATGTGCCTGCCGGTTTTCTTGGAGTTTCACCATTATCTCTTATTGTTCATCTCAAGGTATCATGAATACAATAGGTTGGTTACGCATTCCATGTATAACGTAAAAAGGTTATTACGTATAGTACTTGGGAAAATGTAGCGGGTGCAGTTATGCAGAGTTATACGGAGCATAAACAACGAAACGATGGCAAAGGATTAGGAAAACAATCAATTAATAAGGTTGACATGGTTTCATACAAGTATGCTATGACGCTATTGCTATGACACAAGAACAGTTTCAGACACAGCTCTGCAACGGGCCTGTGGCAGCGGAATAATTTGGGCAGCAGCCTTAAGAAATACTAAGTGTTCCACTCTAATGTGGACGTCGACAATGAGGCATATAAGTCAAATAGACGATAGAGAAGAGTAAGAGCACGTGCCAAGTTAATTGAGAAGCATGAGTCGCTCGCTGTCTGAAGAAGAGGCATATGTTGGTAAGCGTTCAATGCTGGAAACGGGAGTGAGTGGAGACACAACTACCTACTATAGCTATAGCGCGGCAACGGTAGTAGAGCCAGCTCTGAAAGGGAGGTGGGGTAGCAGAATGATATAGGTTGCATTGCCCAAGGTACTAAGTGTTCCACTCCAGATGGGCTACAACAGTGCAAAATAAAAGTCGAACCGACGGCAGATCAGTGTGGTAATGGAAACCGGATCTAGTGTAAACCAAGAGCCAGGGGCTATCGCAAGGTGAGGCATGGACTAACAGGCCATCTTAATTAAGAACTGGGACGAGAATGAAAGCGCTTGCATACTACCGCAGTAGTGAGAAAACGATTGCAGACGCCGCGTTAAACGGGACTATAGGATACGATGGGCCTCGGTGCCAAAATATTCTAAGTGCTCCATCTCAAGCTCGAAATCTAAAGTGGAAAAACGGTTCAAGTACATGACAGAGAACTGGGCGGAGGACCGGATTGACTGTAAAGCAGGAGCCGCTGGATATCGTTACGTACGTCGCGGTCTAATGACCTTTCAAGGTTAAGCATAGTAGCGAGAATGGAAGGGCCTAATTTCTACAGCTGCAAATGGTTGCAAAACCAGCCCTACAAGTGATTCGGGGTACCGGGCTAGGCTGCGCAACAGAGCTATAGGACGCTAACTTTTCCACTCTAAGGTGCAGCGCTATACTTCAGTGTCGTCCTAATTTGCCGAACTTTTCCTGCAAATGTATATCATATTTCAGCAATGTAGGGAATTACCGCCTATGGACTCAAGTTTATGCTTCAGTTGGTCCATATCGCCTGAAGGAAAATGAGGAAACCACAATGAAAGGCTTAAGTGGAATGCGCCTTCAACCGCTTTTTGGAACGATGTTTAAGGACGAATCAGAAGTTGCCGCTACGACTACGATACGCAAGCTGGAGCGTGTAAACGCCAACCAGCATCCGGTTTCCGGATCTGTGGGTTCGAATTTTCATCACCGTGAGATGCATATTGAACACTGAAGTTTCATGTGAAGAAAATGTACCTCATACTTGTGTAGGTTGTTTGTATCCACCCATTTTGGATTGCTGGGAAGAAGACTGATGTGGGTTTGTACTCATAAAGCGAGCCAACTCAGGTACAAAAAAGATAGGCGGGTAGCCATAGGGAACGGCTGTGGGGTCCGGGCGCTTCCTGAGGCTCCAAGTCACCTTCCTCAGAAAGCACACGACGTGGTATACGGCTGGGATGAAATGTTATGCAGACGATGTGGCAATTCGCATGAGGCTATGTGTGGGTGTGCCCAGGTCTGCTGTTGAATCCGTGTCTTCGGGTAGGTTCACAAGAACGGCCGAGTTGGCTACGACGACAGCCAGAGCAAACTCCACTGAAAAATTATGCAAGCAAAGAACTTACTACTTCGACGATGTATAGTCACGTCGGCGAATGTACCATTCTCGTCCACCGGCCGGTGTCCCCTCACAGCGTTTAGGTATCCCAAATGAGAGACGTTTAGTATCAAAGCCTGTTGAGCGTCCCCAAGCAGCCATGAGCTGCGTATGGTTGTAAACGTGGATACGTTGGACCTACCCAGAAAAACGACGCAATATGTTAATGTGGACATGATGCTGAAATAGCCGACGTATGCAAGTAATTTTTTCCGTTTGCGCAAACACTGATTATGAAAGCAATGTAATGGCAACGCAACCTTTACCAAATAACTAGAGTCTGTACCTGAAGCCGTATTTAGCAACACCTGTAGCTTTTCCTTTGCATGCTGGCTGCTAAAATGTTTCCGGATGAACATATCGCCACTGAAGACCCGTCAATATGGTTAAGATAATGACCATATTACTTGCATCCGTGTTGCTAGAGACCATTCCATGTTGTTCTTAGGGTCTTAGATTGTACTTCCAGTGCATGCCTACGCGGATCTTTACCACTGAGGGTGCATTCAGCACCCTGTAGTTTGACATTCCCATGTACATAGGGGCAGGCACCCAGTTAACAGCCCTCCATAGGCCCATCGGCCGAACGCAGTTACTACTTTGTACCCCGTTCAAATGGTGCTTCATTCTGCATCACCCAAGCTTGCCCAAACAAGTATTGCCATTAGGAGGAGGTATTGTCGCTCGTTATGTGAAGTGAATACATGTGAGTCGCAGATGGGCGCCGTGCAATCCGACTGTATAAAGTGATACCAAGGGAACCTGTGCAACGAGATAAGTGCGAAGTCTTTGAGGAAGCACACCATATTACCAAATAAATAAGGGAACATTAAAAGCGGTCAAAGAAAACAAAAATAATCAGAGGCATTAAAAGAAAGGAAGTCATACAATCCATGGAAAGAAACACAAGTAAAAAATAAAAATGAACATTTAAAGGCCCTAACCGAGTACAATACTTCACTTTGTGCCATCCGGAGTTCTATAGGTACGCCACAGGCCAACAATAGCAAAGAAGTCAATAACAGGGGAGCTCCCACATTCGCAAAGTATATTGCCCATACTTAATGATTGCGAATGATGGCTGAAACAGGAGGCGGCATATTTGTTGCAAACGAAGAAAGGTTTCCGGAGATGGTAACACGCGTGCACGCCTGTGAAAGGTTTAAAAATTATGCTCGCACCTGCTGCGTCTATATGGTTAAACCAGACTATGCAATACGTAATAAGATCCAACCTTCACGTTGTCAGGTGCGCTACATTCGTGGGTTGTACCATCGGACATCAACCCTTCACGACGTATTAATCCACGCTGTTGTATGCGAGTCTCCTGAGCTTCAAGCCACTAAGAACCAGAGGAGACGTCCGCATAATTCAACCGCCGTCTCAAAAGCTGCGCAGCGGGGTTTCGTGCGTTAAGCATTATCCGCTTCAAGACGCCCATATGAGACTCGATTGGAAACGCAAGGAAATAATCAAGCGATTCATGCACCTCCACGTCCACTTCTAAGTGGCTTAGGCAGTAAACATTGACATCATCTGGTCTTTCCTGTACAGGCGGTAGTACCCGTGTATGAAATTAAGTATCAACCTTTCGCGAAACATCAGTACTGCTTATGCAACAGCGGGTGCCAGCAAATGTATATTCCTAGATAAAGAGGTAAAAGTGGTTGTAATAATCTCCTGGTAACAGCTTAAACAAATTGCAGGCACAGCTATAAAATAAACTGTATATATTCCGTGGCTTTCCAACCTTTAAACATAGATACCCCACTGAAACGCCTATGGAACTCATATGCACAGACACACGCACTTATTTTTCTTCAATATGGTACCTATAGCACGCAACGTATCCTTTGGCAAGTTCCATCTCTTTCATGCCGGTGCCTTGTCCACGAACTGCTAATACGTAGCACCACCCATATGCACGAGACATGCATGCAGTCAATGGGACAGTCCGAAGCCATATCAATACAGTGATATTCAAAAGCAGAGATTAAAGAGCACTTGCATTTCCTAATCGAATTATGCGACCCAGGCTGGCACGTAGCAGATGGGTAAGTAACCTTCCGGTTGACCTAACTACCTCGTTGCATGCATTTGTCACAAATACTGTACCCTGATTGTCCCCTCAACCTCCTCCCAAGTGCTCGAGTAGGCACATCCTATATCACAGCGCCTAATTAACTAAAGATGGGCCTGGAGCCTGTAGGAACGGTGAAACCCGTTGATCACCTGAAAACCCACCAATCAGAGAACTTGTCCGCCAGCTTCACGCCGGGCTTTTAAGTCTCTGATTGCTTATTTAACTTTAAATAGCCGCTAACGGAAGGTCTGCTTGCACACTAGGCTTAGTATGTTTGAGCTTGAAGGCAAATCGCAGTAAGGCCCTGCGCTCTTCTGGGTTGGATCGAACCACCCCAAGCAGACGGGGTCGAGGATTTAGTTGACTAACCGGAACGTTCCCCAACCTGAGGAGCTTCCTGATAGTAAGGCCAGGGAAATCTGATAGTAAAAGTACGGTCTCACTAACTAAGCCAACCAAGTTCATCAGGCATGCGTTCGGTGTGAAGAGCGTCAGTGGATTCAGTGACGTTTCTGAAAAGCACGCTGCTATCTGTGTAAGAATCGCCCCGACAAGGTTTAGTTATTCCGTATGGACTACCATACACGCCACATGGTTGGTTGACAGGAATGGCAGATTTCTGCACCTGTATATATATGTGCATATCTCTATAAATAAATAAATATTTTATTCCTTACAAAGCGAGGCACGCCTTTTGAGCATGATCAGTATATTGCAATATGGTACATGGTAGCGTGGGTAGCAGTACCAGGAGCGGGAGTTGTACAGATGAACTCAGTGGTGTGTGACCGAATCGCCCAAAGGTTGTACGACGTTTATGTACACAGAAGGCGAGATGTAGGGATAAGAATCACACCACTAGTGTGGAGTACTTTGATGAGGAACTAGTCCGAGGTGGTTGTGTACACAGTGTGGGTCAGGTGAGTGAAGCGTGAAGAAAAATCTGCAAAATGATTTCATAGTAGTGGCATGTAACTGCTCAAATATGTAAGCGTGTTCGTACGGGAGCAGATATATGCACAGAAGTTGTACATGTGGTATCGGTCAAGTTGCCAATGTGTGATTAGGGCGGTGACTTTATTTAGTGGCGCGTCCCATCCGCCAGCTGTACCCGGTAACGAAGACCGTTTTCTCTCGCTCTCAATTTGTTAAGGTTTCTAAATGCTTTTGGGGCCTTTAGAATATACTTTATCACATTTTCACTTATTATTTTTCGTTAAACTTACAGGTTTGCTGCCCTTAACTTTTCTTTTGTATCACCACTTCCTTTGGACATGGTCAGTGAACGTCGTCGTAACGTCCCTAGCACAGGTGCGAGACCAGTAAGGCCTACTCCGGCCAAACCTACAACCATCAGCAATACTTATATGACAGAACTATACCATGCACCGTTAATTTAACGGACATCTTTTCTCTGGGTTCCCAACTGGCCGAGCTTCCAAAAGAGGTGCTGACGCTCAAAATTCTCTTCAACGCAATAGAAGCTTTTACCGATAGACTGGCAGACATATCGACGTGGATGCGCCCCAAGGACTGTATAGTGGTTAAGCACGCGTAGTCGGCTGGATGGGTCCTTAAAATGATTTGCCCCCTATCGCTTAATCGGCAAAAGTGTCTTAATCTGGTAGGGGTGTAAAATGTCCCAGACCTCCAGAAGCTGCACACTATTTACAAACTACTGATAAAAGTGTGTGGCTTGGAATGCAATATTCTGAGTTGTAAAACGCTGAGAAAAAGGGTTACGAAAAAGTAATGCCCCCTTTTAATCAAGTTAGATATTGAGAGCTCGGCTCTCAAGTGTCTCTCTCATCAAGGGGAATTTAGCCCCCGCACGAGGTTCGTCGAATTCAAGTTAGTGCCAACAAGAACGGCTGTTTAACGTCGTTACGATAGTATAAAAGCGAGTTCCGCACAGAGCAGATGTGTTCAGGCGAATTGTGACGACTGTCCGACGCCTGTGCACCTAAGTGGCTCACCTAATGTGGATCGTCATATTTTGTCTGCTATGGATAAGAAATTGCTTGATTCGTTGGAAGAATCTGAAAACCCTGGGACCAGTACTATCCATAAATCCACATCATACATCGCTCAAACCAGCCAACCTGTAAACAATATAGAAAACCCCCAGTTAATACTGTGTCCAGCTGGTGATACAACTCTATCCGCTGGAAGGGTCAATGGTTGAGGACCCTATAAGGCAACCTTAAAACAGCCTAGTTAACTCTGAAATGTTAGGATACTTCTACGACAATCGGTGTGCCCAGCATAAGCTACACTCAGAGCACAGAGCTGCTGGTACCTCGAGCCAAAATACCCCTTGTCTGGACCATACCGCCAAGTTCACCTGAGTCGCTGGGCTCAACAACACCAACTTTGAAAATACTGAAAGCGGAGACCCTTGCACCATATAATGCTGCGTACGGGACTAGCTTGTGTAGCGCACTGGTGTTCAATGTGCCAGGCGATATACCGGTGGACGCATTTAGGCTTGCAATCCTTGCGGTTACTGACATTGCAAAGCATGCACTGAATGTTCATCGACTGACCAAGCGTGTAACCAAGTTTGCGGCTCCCAACCAACTGAATGTGAAGGATGAGGCAGTATCGCGTACTCTCCACAACCACTTCGTAGCGCAACGATGCTGGGCCAACTTACGTTCGAGCCGCTGACAAGAAGCATAATTTAGGCTGACCCGAATCCTAACCTCAAAACAGGCTTTAGTCAACGACAGCTCAGCGCCTCCAGCAACAAACGACGAGCGACATATAACCTCACAGACAGCACCGTGTCTAAAAGTAGGAAGACTCTTGGTGCCAAATGGGCTTGCGGAGGGAACACACCTAGACACACACCTACGATGGTTATGTCGCCTACAAATGCCTTAAATATGGCAAGATCCGTAGACAAGCAGTCGCCGCAGCCTGGTTGGGACAACGTGGAGTTTAGCGTACTTGCATTTAATGTTCCGGATGGCATATCGACAGGCAAGGTTAAGCACACAATCGTTAAAGTTAACAGTATTGCGGAAAACGCGGTACAAGTTGAGAGGATGGCCAAAAGGATCGGCAACTTCCTAGCCCCAAGCAAACTGAGAACAGACGATAGTACAACCTTGCGCAGTATAACATTGAATTGTGAACAACTCCGCATGATACCAAGTTAAGGCAATTGTATTGCAGACCGCCAAGACGGACTCTACCGAATCCTATCCCAGCTGCTTGTGAGCCTGCACCGATTACTACCACCGCAACCAATTCAACTACGGCGAGCACTACATTTGGCACCCTACACAGCTCCGCTCAATTTCATGCGTATCCAGGTTGCTGCGCACCTGCTACATCCCTCAGACATCTATTGCGGGTCCAGATACGTAGGCCAAATAGTCCACTGCTTCCAACACGGCAACCTGCGCACTTTTGAGACCAGGTGGGGAGGAGCAGCGACAGTTTCATTCAGGCGCCAACTCCTTGTCGCCCAACTACCCACTGCGGTATCTTCTTACTCACATCCTACAACTACTGTAGACAGCGAAGTAACTAGCAACGGCTTCATTTCGTCCTCCGTAAGGCTAGTAGACCCCAAGTGTGCTTTCACAGTCCTACTTATAAATGCTAGGTCCCTAAACAGTAAGTTGCATATCCTGCGTCCTCTGTCCGCCCGCGCCAACCCAGATGCAATATTTGTCACGGATACGTAGTTTCCCTTTAAGTTTCACAGCGGGATTACTCACTTCTTGACGGTCCCTTGTTTATGCCATCTCGGGTGCATAAGCGCAGGGGCGGATGCGCCATTTATGTTAAAATTACTTACCCATTAACGCGGCTGAAGCCATGAATTATGTTTGGATAACGGCTGATATCCTGGGATCGACGGACTTATTTAGGTGTAGTTATAGACCACTAGAAACCGCAATTAAGGGTGACAACACACTTATGGTTACTTTTGCGCAAGCATCAAAATTTTCGTGTGCATACAAACTGGTCGCAGGAGATTTAAACCTGCCTAGGTTAAACTGGTTCCCAACTGCTGCAGCAACGAAGTATGCAAGCCTACTAGCAAGTATCAATTTAGGCGGCTGGACGCAACATGTATCTGCTCCAACCAGGGGAAAGTTATCCTTGACCTCTCTCTTGACATCCCATCAACGAGAGTGTCAGTCGGCCAGGAGTTTCCAGGTAGTGATCACAGATTAGTGAATTGCTCGATTTAGTTAAAGCAACCTAATGCCTACCTAACAGAAACAGACGCAGTCGTAGTATACCGCCCGATGCACCTCGTTAACTGGACAACCAATGCTGTACTCGTCCGCTCAAGAAATTGGGATGAATTCTTTATGTCTGATAAGGTGGATCGCTCGGCTGAGCTGGTTTATATGGAAATACTTCACAGTCTCGACTCGTTAGCACCCGTGGCACCTTAACAAGGCAATGAGCTGAACGTGTGCCCCACACCATGATGCACAACAGAATGCGTCAGCTTAGAAGAGCTTTTAACAAAACCTTCAATTTGGCACACGTCCTGAGGACGAATGCGATTGCACATCAGCTTGCTGCCAGAACTAAGCAGCAACAAACCAATCAAGCAGTACTCGTAGTAGATAGTGCAAACAAGGCTAAGTGTCTAAGCTGGCTGCTGCGCTTTGGACCCCTTACTATGGACGACAGGTCTCTACCCTAAAGCTTAGTCCCAGGGACACTTCTAGTAGTGAAAGAATTTTAGGTGAAGTCTTCAGCTCACATTTTAAAGCATTGCAGTGTTTAGAAATAGGTGCAAACGTTTAGGCCATGCAAGTGCCCGGTAGTCAAACCATGTCCGCTGTATAGTTTGCCATAAATAGTGCCCGTTTTGCGACTTCAACTGTCAAGTCATCCTCGAACCCTGGTCCAGTCGGAATACCGCCCAGCCTACCTAAGAATGGTGGTGAAGGTACATCTATTCTTCTTTTGAAACTCTTTACTTTGTCAATGCAGAAAGGTTAATGCCTGGTCGCTTGGAAACATGCCATCCTTATGCCACCGCGTAAGGGTGGAAGCCTACAGGAAGTTGGCAACTATCTCCCTATTAACCCCACTTTATTATCTTAGGAGTGCTGGAGAAATGGATTAAAATAGCCCTCATGAATCACGCAGTGGTGCACATAAACGTATTAAAGCACGGATGTATAAGCGTTCGGTCGTGTGCAACCTGTCAGCTGGACTTCCATAATGTAGTCACCGAAACCGTGGACTCTAAGCTCGCAGTTGTCATTCATTAGGTTGATATAAAAAAGGCGTTTGACAGGGTACCACACGTGCGCCTGACGCATAAGGTAAAGGCTTACGGGGTGGACAGGCTGGATTCTAATCTAATAGGGCGTATGCAGTGTGTTGAGATTGAGCAAACTTTATCCACCCCACCTCCGTCCCATATGGCGTGGTGCAGGGGTGGGTACTTGGGTGTGCCCTAGTTTGATGTATGTCAATGACCTTTGCAAGAGTTTGCAGCGCGGACGCCCCTTCCTCTTCGCTGACGACGTAAAAGTTTTCTAAGGCTTTCCCCTGGTAATGAAGTATCCGCAGTTAATAGTATCAAGGAGGATCTTAAAGCACTTGAAAAGTGGGGCGAACACTGGCTAATGACGTTCTTTGTTCAAAAATCTAATGTCATGAACTACAGTTTCTTTGTACCTACTGGGTCCCTAACAATAAACGGCATCACTATCCAACAGAATGCCATGACAACATATCTCGGCTTACGCTACTCCATGTGCCACAGCTTTGCAGAGAAGGCCCCCTATCAAAAGGTAAGATTAAGGGGATTATCTTTCCATATACTCTGTTACATAAAAACCGCAGATGCAAGACTAGAACTTTATAAGAACCACGTCCGGCCACATCAGCAATATTGCTCTTTTATAGGCAGCAACCGATGGAAGTCGGGCCGTGCTCTTCTGGAAATTGCTTAGCGCCGATGTAGGAAGATGTGCACTCCATCACAAGCGCTGAGGTGCCACTAAAGATGCAGCCACCTTAAAATTCAGCTCCTATGGTAAAGGCGCATTATCCTTAACCTGTGCTTCTTACATAAGCTAATTCATGGCAAGCTGCATAGTAATATCACTTTTCTTAAACTAAGGAGCGCATCTACAACTGAACTCCGAAACAAGGGCCATTCCAATACCCGCTATGGTCAAATAAAACACAGTGATCTTTCTTCTTAGTTGTGTAAGTGATCATATGGAACAGGGTGCCTTCCAGACTAAGCAAAATCCAAAACCTGCAGACGTTCAGGAAAAACGTACAAAGATTCCTATGTTTTGACAATATACGAACTAGCTGTATACCTGCGATTCGCAATACCACTTCTTCGAAACTAGCCCTGTCGTAGCTTGAGGACTTTCGCGACGAAGTGCATGACGTCTAAGCACCTTGCTCTCACAACTCGTCCACATTCATAGTCGTTACCGTCTGACCACCTAAGAGAATTTAGCGGTATGCCACGCAATCATTTTCTAAGTTTTAAGAATAGAAAGCAGAATACAAGAAAACTTTTGCTTCAATGATCTCTTCTTGACCTGCTTGAGTGCTCCTATGGACAATACCGCCTTGACTGTACTATGGAAAGAGTAGACGCTACCACAAACGAATCCTGTAGAGGATAATTGGTAGCATAACCAGCACAAAGTGTCTTCCGCAATGACTCCAAAATTTCATCCTCTTCATTACCGCAACCACAACACCGGGGAGGTCTCAGGTGGATGGGTCACACACATCGTACAGGTGCTAACATTAGAATTCTGAATGCAAAAGTAGTTAGCCATTACTGATTAGGTCCTGACGTGCTTCGGTTTCCTCACTGACACGTAGGTCCAAAGGCTGCATGGACCATTTGGTAGACACAACCCACCGGCAATAGCGCTGACTCGCTGGCTCGAAAGAGTAGGGTCGTGGGTTCAAATCCGGCAGGATTCGGCGGGTGCGCGCTACTGACGAGTCCTGATAGGACGAAACGGCTGTCTAGCGCTTTCCTGGATGTGTGGTGTCTGGCTGTCTGTGTCTAACGGCGACGAATCTACACAAAAACCTAATAAATCCCCTACTACTTACTAATAATCAGTAGTCGCCTTGGCAGCATACTTTCCACCACGATTGGTGGCGGCTTGCAAAGGAAGTCGTTGCTCTGGGGGCCAGCCCTGTCCTCTGCACATTCATCCCATGCAAGACAGTGGAGGATGAGCCGCGCTATATCACAGTTAGATATCAGTCATGGCGGTCCGCTGCCGTCGCCCATGGCTCAGTGACATAAGTCGCTGACTCGCAAGAGTAGGGTCATGGGTTCGAATCCGGCAGGATTCGGCGGGTGCGCGCTACTGACGAGTCCCAATAGGACGAAAGGGCCGTCTAGAGCTTTTCTGGATGTGTGGTGGCTGTCTGTCTGTGTCTAACTGCGACGAATCTACACAAACACCTAATAAATCCCCCTACTACTTACAAACTTTCTAGCTTCTTAGATTACTGGGTACGTGAAAACAGTACTTCGTTTATGACCTTTGAGTTAGCCTAATATAGGCCTCTACCTGACCTAAGCCTTGCATGATACGGTAACAGCTATTGTTGCTGTCCATGCACCTATGATTAGCAACAGGATTCTCCAACGTCGTTTAAATACCGGCCTTGGATATACCTACGTATACCTTCGTAGATGTCAGTCGCTAACTGGCCTTGATTGATGCGTTTCCATTGAGCCAGAGCACTAGCTACATTACTTCGCTGTTTCCAACTCCTGTCGGTATGTGTAAAGCAAAATAATAATACATATATTTTTCCTCTCGTCGCTAAAGAGAGCACTTTAAACGTTATAGGCACAGAAATCAGACATTTCCCCTACACTTATTCTCAGCCCCATATACTTAGCTTTATCTGGAATGATTATGCATAAAACTACGGACAACACTAGTAGACAGGCATCATGAAAGCAAGATCCTATTCTTTAACTGCTTCTGCTAGTAAAACATTCGCATTTCCAGATGCCCTTTCACTGGCATGAAAGCTTGTAGTGGTTGGGACTGCACTGTATTTTGTCTTTGTTTTTATCATTTCCGTTACCGATCATATTGTACCATTTGTTTACATTCACAAATTTTGAAAACAACAATTTCTACGCGCTCACGACGTGCTGCTTTCGTTTGCTGCTGCCTCTGCTTGTGCTGCTGCCACGTCTATCCACTAGTCGGATTTATGTCCTCGAATCTCTGAGCAGCAACGGAATAACATTGCCTGAAGGAGGAACTATAAGGCACATGTGTTAATGTTTTTTCTATTTGAGTTTTTGACTAAGATTGTCATTTGTCCCCGAACGCGAACTCATTAGGTAAATGTCCTCTAAATTATTTCGTGACTCAGTATATTTTTTGAAAACCTTATTTTATGCTTCAGTATGTTTGCTCAACCTTCGTGTGAACAGGTATAGGAATCTTCGGTTACAATTTGTTTGCCAGCCTTCTAGGTGCCGAACCCACATGTTTGGTTGCTTCAGGTCGAATCTTACTATCTATCTTTCGTTTCCTTAAGGTTAGCTCGCAGTCTACAGTGTTTTCATATAGTACTGCCCATTTACCTACACACGTGGCGTCAGAATGCACTGATATCCTCGACCCTATGCAGACTGACTCACCTTACGGTGAGTTTAAGGCAGCCATTATAAAACGCGCTACCTCATCCCACTAGTCACGCCTCCAACAGCCACTCTCTGGCGTCGAGCTTGGTGATCGTACACCATCTCAGCTCTTGCGACATATGCGATCACTTGTCGTTCCAGCAACGTAGGATGATTCCATTCTTCGCCAACACTTACTTAAGTGCCTTCCAGCAAACACGACGGCGATACTAGCTGTTTTGGTTGAGGACCTTACACTGAATAAGCTGGCAAAAGCGGCCGACAACGTACACGAAAATTTTGTTAAAAAGGCTGTGAAGCAAGTTGAGGCGTCCTATACAATCACTTCAGGGAGTGCCACACTAGACTCCGTTAGTGAGAGGCTCTCAAATTTGGAACTGAACATTTCTCTCCTTATCCGCGGCCGAATACCGTACCAAAGATCCCCTTCCACAAGCAAGTCTCGCAACAACTTCCACAGACGAACACCGTGCTCCTATTGCTACTTCCATAACCGCTTTGGCAATGTCGCACGTAACTGCCGCCCATGGAGTACGCCCTCAAAGGCTTTCATTAATGCCAAATTGGGAAACTTCAAGGCCAGCCAGTAACGTCGACGACTGTTGCTGACCAAATTATCAGTTGCCTAAGGTACGTATTTTATTCCATGACCAAACTCCAGTATTTGGTTGGCACCGACAAAGAGATAAGCGTTATACGGCGTTCCGTGGAAAATTCTCGTTACAGCTGGCTGGAATAACGCAACAAGTTCCTAACCAAACAAACATCGCGATTTATGGCCAGCAACTTCTCACACTCAGCCTAGGACTATGTCGTAGCTTTCGTTTCATTTTCACACTCGCCGCAGTACAAAAGCCTATCACCGGTATTGCTTTTCTTAGCAAATTTGGCCCTGTAGTAGATCAACGTTTTGGGAAGCTACATGTCGATTCCACTTCGTTAACTGCTTCCGGCAAGCTTCTGGCAGTTACTTCCACCGGACTTCGAGTTATTATGTCGCGTCGCTCGCAGTATTCTGCATCGTTGCTTAACTTTCCATCGCGCGTCGGAGTAAATAACGACGCGACGGAACTCAAGCACGATGTGCAACATCACATCGTCACAACTGGTCTACTCGTGAAGGCGAAACCAAGACCACTTACCCCTGACAAACTACAGACCGCTGAGGAACTTCAAACACCTACTCACGCTCGGGCGCATCCGTCCTTCACGCAGTTCTTGGTCATTTCCACTGCATCCTTGCTTAAAGTGACCGGTGATTGGCGCTTATGTGGCGACTATCGTGCACTAAATATCGCCACAGTTCCGGACAGATATCCAACTCCGCATATCCGCGATTTGTCGTTAGGTTTGGCTAGACAGTCAATCTTTTCTAAGAGTGATCTCGTCAGGGCGTATCACCAAAAGCCCATGGCTCCGGAATGTATTGCAAAAACGGCAGGGACCACCCCTTTTGGCTTGTACGAGTTTCTCAGTATGCCATTCGGTCTCCGAAATGCCGCGCAATCTTTCCAACGCTTCATAGACCAAGTTCTCCGAAGACTCGACTTTGTCTTTGTTTACATTGCTGAGGTTTTACTTGCAAGTGCTTCTGCCATCGACCCCTCAACACGTCTACGAAAAGTTTTCAAACCTTTCGCACATCATGGTAGCACCATTAAGCCTGACACATGCGTATTTGGCCAAACTTCCATCGACTTCCTAGGTTACAGAATGGACGCTAACGTGATCAGTCCCTCGACTGACAAACCGCAAGCCGCAATAGATTATCTATTGCCACAATACGTTAACGGCCTACGCCATTTTCCCGGTGTGAGTAACTACTACGGACGATTTATGCATGGCTGTGCTGTGATCCTTCAACCTTTAACAGGTTTGCTCAAAGGCAAGCCCAAAAGTTCACGTTCACCCCAGATGCCGAAGCAGCGTTTAACGCCGTCAAGCGGAAGCTGAGACAAGCTATTTTGCTTGCTTACTTGAGAACGGACGACAACGTCAGGCTGATTCTTAAGGCGGACGCTTCATAATTCGCGGTTGGTGGCGTATTGCAGCAGCTCGTGGGTAACGAAATTCAGCCCTTGTCTTTCTTCTCGCGGAAGCTACAAACTGGCCAGACCAGGTACAGTATGTTTGGCTGAGAGCTCATTGGCATGCACCTGGCTGTAGAGCTGTAAAGCAAGCTCGACATTTTGTAGCTTGACGTCCCCTAAGCCACTTGCGTATGCTGTTCGAGCGACCTCGGACCGTTACTCCCCTAGGGAGGTTTGGCACGTTGATTAGCTTCTCCAGTTTTGTGTTGCTTTTAAATAAATAAATAAATAAATATAGTTGTTATTCTCGACAAGGCGAGGCACGCCTTTACAGGCATGATCATTATGACAACAATGCGTGGTGTAGAATGTGCAAGAATACGTTATGTTTGCAGTACCAGTGTATGTTTATGTAGGGGGTATGTAACTATGTAACTGTGTGTGTGTCGGTGTGTCACTGTGAGGTTCCTGTTTGTAACTGTGCTGCTCTAACTTTGACTCTCATATCGTCGGCAATGCTCGAGTAGAAGATGGATGTCCGTGCGTTGGAAAGAATTATTCGGTTACCCACGGGGCAGTGACTTTATTTTGTGGCGAGTCACGACCGCCAAGTCGCAGTGTTGTTAAGCAGACATTTGTGGCTTTTTATAGGGAGAACGCTTGCCAGGCGAAAACCCACCACGTTCTGGAACACTGCCGCCGAACTATTAGCTGGAACGGGTCAAACCCGAACCACCCAGCTGGCACCACGAGGAGGTTGTTCGGCTAGCCAGCCAACATGTTGCCGACGCACCATCCCTTGCTGACATCCAACAGTTTCCTTGCTCGCCCCTCGATCTAGAGGAAATGTCGGTTGCCCAGCCAGTGACCCAGAATTACCACAGCTTCTATCAAACACTTTGTTAAAACCCTTGCAAGTGCCTTGCTTAATTCTGACGCAAGCATCTACTGCGATATTTTCACTGGTAAATCTACACCGTTTGCGCCACAGTCCAACTAACGAGCGGCCTTTGACCACATTCATGGATTATCGCAACCTAGTATTCGACCTACTCTGAAGCTAATTACGGGCCGTTACGCCTGGCCTAATATGCACACAGACATCCGACAATGGGCCAAAACCTGTCTTACTTGTCAAACCAGCTATGTTCACAAACACGCTGTACAACCCTTGGTACCTTTTCACTTTCGGAAGCCCATTTCCAACAACTTCAACTTGACATAGTAGGATTGCCACCAGCTTCTAACGGCTTCACCTAGCCGTTGACCTATGTTGCTCGCTTTGCTCGGTTTCCCCACGCAATTTCATTACGCCATATATCCTCTGAGACCGTTGCACTTGCTTACGTTGAAGCGTGTATTTCATTCTTTGGTGTGTCAGCCACTGGCACTACAGACAGAGGACCACAATTCAGTTCCACTCTTTTCCGTGGCTTGGGTCGACTGTTCGGTTGTGCTCAATTTCAGACGACTGCCTATCATCCTGCTGCCAATGGCCTTGTCGAACGACTTCATCCACAACTGAAAGCTGCCCTTGCAGCTAGCTCGCGTGACGCCCGTTGGGCTGAACGCCTTCCAGCTTTTCTTCTTGGTATTCGCAATACCGTCAACTAAGATAGCGGCTGCTGCCTAGCCAAACTTGTCTTTGGCACAACCCTCAGACTTCAAAGCGCGATGATAGTAGACTCAAGAAACACCGCCGAACTGAATCCTACGTACTGTGCTGAACGCCTGCAGAACCATTTTCGGTCCATTAAATTGCCTCCACCTCGACTAAACACGCGCGGGCAGCGTATATATCCTGACTTACACAGTTGTGCATTCGGCTTTATCCGAATCGATACTGTTCGTAGACCCTTGACACCGCCTTATGAAAGTCCATCCACGGTCTTATCGCGGCAACCGAAATACGTCGTTCTGGATAAGAGTGGATCCAAGGAGTCCGTGGGCATTGATCGTCTTAAACCCGCCTACGTCGAGTCAACTTTGGAGGATTCAGAATCAAGCACTACCACTCACAACCCTCCTGTGCCTGGGCCATTGCCCAATGACAAAAGCAAAACCGATTTCCATACTTCGAAATCCCTAAGCCACAACAAGCGATCCTTTCAACACACGTTCAGGTCGTGCTGTTTCATTCCCCTCTAAATTAGCACAATATGTTCCGTGAACGCCCTATCTAGCGTTGCTCATCGGCGCCAGCACTACGGGAGCTCTTTGGTGGTTGTGATTACACAGTATTTTACCTTTTTAACATTTCCGTTACCGTTCAGTTTGTACCGTTTGTGTACATTCACAAATTTTGAAAACAACAATTTCTATGCGCTCACGGCGTGCTGATTTCGTTTGCTGCTGCCTCTGCTAGTGCTGCCGTCACGTCTATCCACTATTCAGATTTATAGCACTAAAACTCTAGTCGGCGTAGGAATAACATTGCCTGAAGGAGGAACTATAACGCACGTGTATTGATGCTTCTTCTATTCGAGTTTTTGCCTAAGATTGTCATTTGTCCCAAAACTCCAACTCATTAGGTGACGGTCTTCTACAAGCTAGCCAACGACAGAAATTCCGCTGTCCCACTTGCTGGCTGGACCACTTGAAACTTTCTATCACCACTTGTCTTACCTTGGCAGCCCGTGCCTAATTTTATTTTAGATGGCTCCAAATCCTACCACGCGTTATGCGTACTGGTGGGTGTACAAACAGCTCCCACTTTTTTGTTACAATCATACTCTTGGTTTACCTTATCCTTCACTGCTTAGGGTGCTAGAACAGCTCTTGCCAGGAAAACCACCGAGCATATAGCTGGTGGGACAGTATAGTACTAGGTAACATTTATGCCTAGCTGAACACCACTGGCACTTGCTTCATAAATTAAAATTGGAGAAAAATAGCTCAAAAGTAAGCAGAGAGCTACATAAGAATGTGCATGAACACGTGAGGCATAATAATCCGTCATATTTGAGCAAGCTAAATCCCCAGCAGTAGGATTGGTAATACCACACCAAAGCAGACCTAAATGGATTTCACGCCCCTAGGCACTTCGCTAAACGTTGCGAAAGTTTCCGGTACTCATTTCTATATTATTAGTGACAGGCTCCTTTAGCTCACCGGTGTTGGAGACAGCCTCATGAATATAGAAAATCGGCTCTTAGGGATAGTACTTGCGATCTTTATCAAAGCAATATGTGCCTTTTCCAGGCCCAAACGTGGCAAATAATCCTATAGGTCCCCTGTATTATTCAGGTAGATATAGCTCATGCAGGCATGTTATAAACTTCAAAGCAATCAGAGACTTAAAGATACTAAACTCTGTATTTATGTTGGATTATGTGGCTCACTGTTCACTGAAAAAGGTACACTGAGGCCTTCTGGCTGTGGGGTAAGTACAAGTTGTCCTGAATTCCCTTGCACACATAACATTCCTCACTGGATTCCTAATGCTTTCGCGCAACATTATCGCTTATCTGCCTACATTTGCTATGTATGCTGAAAAGTTTGCTGTTTGGCTACCTACGACGTACCTGGTGGTTCCGGAGTACTGCGGGATATATAGGGCATTTCTCGGTAGCTGCGCCTATTCAGAAGGTATACCGCTGCGCTACTTTTATATGTGTTATTTTTCTGATATCTACTTGCAAATTAGGAAGCCAATTTTATCGAAAATGGAGTATGGCGTTATTCGTAGAGCACCATTCAATTGCGAATTCCTCGTGAACTACTGCACGTATGGCATTTCTTTTACATTTAACGTAACCAGCGGTGAATATTTGTCCTTAGCAACTTAGCTTCTGCTACTTTACGTAATATAGAAAAGGTTTCTCCTTTGTTCTGCGATTTACTCCGGTTAAAATTTTGCACCCGACCTCAAATTTAGCGCCAGGAGACTTGGTTTGTCTTTTGTTAGTTTGTATTTTATAGTGTGTTATGCCACATAAGTATGTGAATTAACGAATACGCTTCATTTTTATCCGCATTTTTGAAAGTATGTTTGTACTTTTCGTATTCCTTATAATTCCGCGGCTCTTATTTCTTCCTTTTAGGGACCAAGAATTGCGGCGACTGAACAGGCCAAAATAGTCCAAAAAATCTAAAGTGACCTTGTGGTGAATTGGAACCAGCTCCAAAGAATACCTGCACAACTGCGACTCTGCGCAACTTTCAAAACAAAAGCAATGAAGGAGCTCAATATCGCCTGAAGGAACAAGAAGGAGTAAAAGGTGGGCGCCTACAACCCCATCAGCTTTACACCACACAATGCCAATGCATTCGTACTTGCCAAAGAGGAACATATGCTCACATAGTACCTACTCACATACAAGAGCATAGGATTTACGTAAATATTGATCTGAGACCCAAGGGTGCAGCCTCTCTCAAGTGTAGAAGTATACCTATTTGTTTATTTATATATAGCATGTCAAAACACTGGTCACTCTACTCTGTTAATGCGTGGCAAAGGATCATACTTTCGGGTGTAAGGTAGAGGACACTTAATTGCCCACTGTCCAATAGTAGATGTTGAGCTATCTCAAAACGCTTCACCCAGGCACATGGGCGTAGAACGCCCGTATTCATACATATGAGTACACATGTATTTGCCAGCGACATCCATCGTGAAACCTCTGGATCATGCGCGGATGGTCGAGTTGGAATGTACCCACGGACCACCATAAATAAACAGCACCGATCATTACATACGCAGTGTAGGGCTGGTTGGAATGAAGACAGGTGTGCAAATGGAAACAGCGGTGCCTCATAACCCGGCTACTGCGGAAGAATTGTGGTGGCTCTTCGACAAGTGTAACTGGAATGAGCAAGGAGTGTACAATAGGTACTTGGTGTTATCCCATCTAGTGCCAAAAGGGTTATCAGCAAGGCTCTTGTAGACTAAATGGAGTCTTACAACCATCTGCCTAAGCAAAACTGACATTCCTTACAATTAAGCCTTGCAAATATGAAATGCGACAGTTTGAGAAAATTGTTTCGAAAAGCCGTGCCGCCTAAAGAATACTCGCTGCCGCATAGCCTATTCTCCAATCACAGTATTGCTCGCCTTTGAAGGATACAAAGGTGGTTACGCCGTCCAATTTGCTTCAGGCTAGTCCATGAGCGTTAATTCCAACACATTCACTAATGAAGCAACACACTATTAGCAATGAACTGAGAAGCTGCCGCTCCAGGTACTATTTGATCCACGAGGATACGGAGAATCAAGTATTGCAAAAAGCGCAATGCTCATTGACCTGGAAATATAGAAGATAAATTGTGGGACCGCAGCAAACTCATGGGGCTTCTCAGGCCTACTGTACGCTGCAAACCCGTTATCCCTGTTATAACGTTTCAGACACATCATGCTGCAAACGCACCTTTGGCTCAAATCTAGTGACTTGGCAGGCCTAACATTTGGACCTCTGCGACCGATCCACCGGTGACCGCACACCTCCTTTAGATAATGCCGCACCGTTTGAGCATAATGGGCAGGTGCGCCGTATTGAATCTTTGAAGGCTGAAGGGAAGTGCCAAAGTAGACAACGATAATCGGTGGTGCAAACCTCTCTATCTAGTAGCTCCTATGCAATTTGTCAGCGACAGTGCCCTCACCTATGATGAACCATGGTAGCAAGAGGAACGGCGGCAATCATAATTGAGTTACTTGGCAAAATGGCGGTTAACGTCATAAGGGAAACGGCAGTACGTGCCTCTGGCTTACAAGAAGCGCAAAACGCAGCCTATTACGAATCAGCGGTTTAATCCACCGCCGTCCACGTTTTATTACACACCACCTCAACGCCAGCAAGTTGTCGGACTATTGAGCGATCGATTGTTTATATATATATATATATTGGTTGTATCCTGGAGCCAGCTTTGACGATGTTGTGGTTAATAGACCGGTAGGCATCTTGAGTAGGTGCACATCAAGCGCAAATAAACCGGGGATATCGAGCGGCGGCCATTCACCTGTAACGACTAGAACAATTATAATCATTCGTGATGCATAGGGTTACGGTGGGATACCTCTTCACTTAATAGGCCTGTGAAACACATAGGTTAGGAGAAAATCAGCGGTAGGTTCAAGACGTCAGAATGTTTTTTAAGTTGATACTACAAACGACAACAGTTTTTGGGCTTGACTAAAAGCGCTGTAAGCGGCGAGTGCAAATTTATGAAAGATACACTGCTAGACGATAGTAGGAGAGGAAAAAGGAATTGGTAGTCTATAGTAAAACCACCACTTGAAATAAAGATTCAGCGTACAGGCACGATTTTGGTATATCGAATGCAGCCTGCCCACAAACGCTGCGCCCGTTCGGCCAACGCGCTCAGCGTGACGCGTCGTCCTTTCGGTGTTAGCCCCGAGCGGCCTCGCTCATAGCTCACTATGCCCGCCTGACACAGTCACTCGCGAACACACGTGATACAGCACAAGGTGCTCGAGGCCGAGAGAGTAAAACCACTCAGCGCTTGTAGCTTCCGCAAATGACGCTTCTTCTCTTGCTGCACGAGGGCTTTTCCATGCACCACGGCAACGGCCTTCGTAATCAGATGGCGTCATGTAAGCCGATCAACTGCTTTTGATTCTCATGCTCTGCAAGCAAGATTAGAACGTGAGTGAGGCACTTTGAAGTTGTCCTGGTAACGAAGCTTCGTTTTCCCTACATGCCACTTTCCGACCCGCAGCTGACCATATAAGAGCTGTTTCGGTATCCGCGTCGAATGGATACGCCACACATGACGGAGCCACCGCAGGTGTCGCAGCAAACGTGTGCAGTTCACTGCAAACATTCCACTTCAGCGCAACACCCGTGGCTGTCACTCGCTGGCACCAACGGAAACGCAGGATCCGTCGCACACACTGCTGATGGAACCGCTCGAGACATCACACATCCCGCCGGTACATCGTCCAGGTTTCACTGCCGTATAGAAGAGGACAGCACCATGGAATTTTACAACATCAACTTCGAGCCAAGCGTGAGCTGATGGTTGCTCCACACTCAATACTCTTGCTTTCCAAAGGTCGTTGCCACCTTGGGGACGCGGACACGCAGCTAACTGTATATCTGCTGGTTAGTCGAAACCATACTCCCATGGTAGCAGCAGCGGGATATGGTTTCCAAAACCGCATCACCAATGCTGATTTGTGGCAATATTGCAGCTTGCACCACTGGGGAGAACCGAAAGCGACAGACAGGTTGGCTTGTGTTGATGGTGGGCTCGAATCGGTTGCTGTGGATGCCAGTGCACTGGTCATGTGCTGCCATTCACCCGCGCTGTGTCCAAACAACGCACAGTCGTCAGCGGACAACAGCCTACGGATAGTTGCCCCACAGGCTAGGGTTCACGCACCGAAATGACGGATGTTCAGCAACCTACCATCAATACGGCGCTCCACACGAACCCTGTAAAATAAAAGTGCATCAGCTGCACACGGCATCACGGCATGAGGATAAATAGGAAACAGAGCAGGAGGTATGACACAGCCTTGCTTCACACCAGCTATAACTGCAGTCATTCGAGGTCTGTCCACTCCGCTACACCCTGGGCTGCGTAGCATTGTACAGGCATTCAACTAAACTAACAAATATACTCGAACAATCAAACTTAGCCCACACCAGGCACGATGCCATGCGGTTCAGCTTTACAAATGCTTTGGTGAAATCAACAATCAGCTAGTACAACGACTGGTGTCGCTATTTGCACATGTCCTGAAACCGACGCAGCAAATTCTATACCTATAGTGCATCGACCAGGACGGAATCCACATTACTCCTCCTCCACCTTCAGTTCCACAACCGGACTGACGAGATGGTATAGCAAATTGTCCCACTGTTGTCATAAAACCAATCGGGCCGCGCCGGATGGTCTCCTTGGCAGCAGCAGTCACCAGCTTACGAACCTAGGGCAACAAATCGCACATTGAAGCAATGGATTCGATATCGCCACGGCGAGTAGCCATCGTATTCGCCAACTATTGCCGCTTCACGAAAGTATCTAGGAAACGAACATTAAGATTTCGCCCTTTCACAGCCGCTGAACAATACATATATTTACGAAAATATATATACAGTTTGGTCCACACCAACTTGTGAGCAGCGCTACACTGAGCCCCAAGCAGTACGCGTATCATGCGAACCTCACACAGGCGTACCATGGCACCCACTCCGTGGGTGCTTCCAAGCACCAATATCACTAGCACCCAGGTCATCCTGTGCTCCCGATCGTCAGACTGTGGGTGGCGCACAATGCGGGCAGCCGGTCTCTGTTCCCGTTGGTTGCGCCAATGGCCTGCGTACCGACTGTCTGTCCCCACCACAGCATCCTGCACAGCGCGCAATTTCAAAGCACCTGGTAAGCATATCCGGTCGGTCCTACGTGTAAGTATATATAGGAGGAAAACAGGAGCCTAGGTATCCCAGAAGTCATTTTAGACAATAACGCCCGTATAGCAAGGGCCACGTTCCGCAAAAGGTTGTGGGAGGTTTTCGGATTTGGAAATAAAATTACGCCCAGATCTCTTGCGTTAGCTCGGTTCTTCAGCCAGAAACCACCAAGGTGGTAGGAACTGAAATGTTCTGGAGCATTACTCGGGACGGCACAGCATTTAGCACCGTTGATAGGCACTTTAACACTAGACAAACCAATAGTGCAGAAATCGAGCGTAACTGGCATCGTACCAGTACCTCCAAGCCTGGATGTCTTCCACTACAGTTAGAAATCCTTCATGTAGATGAAGCAGTCAATTTAAAGCACTTTTGGGATAACTATCGTCACAAATTTGCTAAAGGTAAAAAGCACCTCAGACAACTGTGCCGCAATCCAAACGATGTGTGCAAAACCAGGATACTAGACATTACAGAATAAAAAAGCAGAAAGTAATTACCCCAATATTACTCATGCACCGTTAGGTCGTTGTTGCGGAGAGAAGGGTTAACTACCCTTACAAACGCCATTGCGGTCGACTCTTTGTCCTGTCATCTAGTGTATCCAACCAAACATGTGCATCGTCCTTGGGACTCCAGCCAAAGAGTCGCGAGGCATCGAACGACGCCCAGTTCGAAGTGAGGGAGTTCATACCTCTTGGCCATCCAGAACCTGGCCGCGCAAACAGCGCAGGTAGCAAGAATCGGAGTGCTGGCATGCTCAACACGGGTCCTGGGGCGTGATATAACTGTGCTGAGCGGTTTTACTAGCTCTTCCTGCCCCAACTACGCGGCGCCAAACACGCTCATCTCTGGGAGATCTTTGAAGTTTCCGAAAAGTTCAGGACTAAGAGGGGAGCGCTGTAGAACAACAGCGGTCACGTTAACGGACCCAAAGATGAGCTCATTAACTCTGGTTGGCCGAGTGGGCTACGCGCCCAGTTTACAACCGTAAGGTCACCGGTACGAATCAGCGTAGGTGTGGGCGTCCCCGCCGTATACTCAACCCTAGCATGACTGGTGGTTG
>OX104063.1:180191753-180236500 GCA_944474145.2 Dicrocoelium dendriticum
CCAGTCACCGGGATGGCATTTGGGTGTGAATGCTAAGAACCGTTATATGACATCCTTTAACTTGCAGGTTGACAGTCTCCTAAGGAGGAAACCTTAGCTACTTTTCTCGCAGGTTAAGCGGGTCATCCATGGTAGACCTGTTGTCCCACTTACTACGGATCCGCGTGCTCAGTCAGCACCTACACCAAATGAACTATTACCGCTGCGGCAGAACGCAGTACAGCTGATTCCCTTAACACTCCAGAACTGCCACACCCAACGCTGGAAGCAGTGACCAACATGAGAGCAATAGTTTGGACGCGGCGTTTCATAGTGTTTACCGATGCTGCATCAGAAAGGGAAGGGGCTGCGAACCGAACGATATTTAAGGTTATGTAGCCCTGTGCTAGTCGTCTCCTAAGCCTCGGCACGTGGGCATTGACCTATAGCAGTAATTAGAGATTGGGATACGTCAGAGGATGGTTTAGTTCGAACTGTAGGTATGCAGACAAGGGACGGTATACTTAAGAAAGATGTAAGAAAGGTACGTTTACTGGAACGATATAAGGGGTAAATTGATGGTTTGTCGGCTGCTTACTCTCCGCAATTAGGTAGAGCTACGAATCTGCTGCTCCAGGAAAGACCAAGGTGGGTTCAACAAGCACAAGTAGGAGTATGCAGGATTACCGTTGTAAGTCCTGTAATTGTCTGGTAGTGGATGGAGCTGGGTTTGGGCTAACCCGGAAGAGAAATTTACGGTTGCCCAAAACAAGGACATCCTATAAATTTGAATAGTGTAAGCGGTAAATTTACCACGCTATCCGCAAGATAACCGATGGTAGCTAACTTTGGATTCCCAGCAAATAATGGTTTACTCAGTTTATACCCCATGGTTAGTTGCCCACCCGGCTTGAGCATTATGTAACCACAAAAACAGTGACCTGATCTAATTCTTAACTCCTCACCTACCTGTTCACCCAGTTCATGTGCCGTGGTTACAGACCAAAGGACATATCTATTAGATAAGTAGCAAGCCGCATGTCTGGATCTCAGTCGGGATGACCAAAGCAGACGCCAGCCCTGGTTGATGAGCGCCGGCCTAATGAATACCCCATGTAAACTCCTATCGATTTTGCCATGGCTTCACTTCAATACTCACTGTGGCAACCGTTTGCCCACACTATGCAACCTGTCCAACCCTGTTTCCACGCACCCCTCAGACTTGAATTATCCTTCTGCCTCAGTGATACGCACCTCCATGTTCCTCCGACTCCTCACGGTTAGACTGAGCCAAGCCCAGTCCATCGCGTTACCTTTCAAGGTTGCAAAGCGAACCAATGTGTCAAGGGTTAAGGGACGCCATAAAAGTCATAGTTCCATGGTGGACTCGTTGTTGTTTGAATCTTGGTGTACAGTGGCGTGTACCATTTGCCTTCCTTTTGGACATTGTAAAGGCCGGTTGTTTCGTAACTGCTCAGGCAATTTTCGATGTATTGTAGAGTACTTTAAATTATTAGTTGCATATTAACGTATTTGGCCCCTTGGCTTTCTTTCTTGGTTAGACCCAGGAGTTCTTGCGTGTCACGTGAGTCCGTCAAATGAATTGGTTGCTTACATGAAATGACACCCGACAATGACTTTTATGGTTTATCCGTGAGTACGAAGTACTATACAATAAGAATAGAAATATGTGTAGGAAAGTTCAGTGCTGAAGTGCGCAATGTACAATGGCTACAGGCTTCATCAAATCCGGAAGTGCTCTTTGGAATAGCGAATTTAACCTTATCAAAAGATCCGTCAGTCAGAGTGGGTTAACGCAAAGTTGCAAAGTCTACGGCGACGCCGGTGGGTATGCGTGGAGCAACCTTAGAAAACATAGTTGACTGGAAGTTTATACGTAGACAACGCAAAATTGCCTTCAGTTAGGACACCAAACACTAGGACTTTACTTAAGGAAATTAGCCAAAGAAAATGATCAAACTTTTCCGATGTGACACTGAAGGAAACCTGTTTAAATGCAACGGCGAACATTAGTAGGAATGCCCTTCAATGAAAAGGCTTAAAGAAAAGAAAAGGTGTAAAACGGGGTCACTAAAACTGTGGCGAGCGCTTTAGCACTAAAAAGCTAGCTTATGTCAGTGCTCAGTCGTTTTAAGCAAAAGCAGTCACTTGATTGGTGCAGGTTGAGCAAGTCACAACCTAGAGGGTGGAAATATTTAACCATTTTAGTTATACAAAGCATGGTCGGCAGGGGTCTATAGATTGCATTTATTACGGTACACAGATGTTTAGCAAGTTTGCTGCGCAAGGTGGAAACACAAAATCACAAAGCGTTCTATATATATCAGCATCTCATCAATTCCTGGTTGAACAATCCGCCTAAGACGAAACATAGGGCATTATTCTATCGATCTCGTTCCAACTGAAGTTGAACACGACGTTGAAGTACCGGGGCAGCAGAAGTCGATATACCGGGTGTACTTGTTCGCTTGCTGGTGCAAGAAACAGGACGTTCGTTACGAAAATGCTTGTATCTTCCTTGAAAGCGGACCTGACCTGATCTGACCTTATAGGCGACCAGTTATTACTACAAAGGTCGGCTTAAGCAAAAACCGTCACTGACCCCCGGTAAGCTTTCGACTTGGAATCGTTTCCCAATAGGTGGTTAAATCCGGTGCATAGTTCAGCTCGAGCAGTACAATAGATCCCAAAGGGTGCGCGAAATTCACCGCACTGAGCATGCACAACGAAAACGCCCGCGGAAGACCGAAGCGGTAACACAGAACGAGATTCAAAGAAGTAGGTATTGCTCGAGCTATCTGAAACCAACTGCATAATAAGTAATGGAAGGTGAAACAGAAAATACAATGGTAAACGTGGAATTTTAATAGCGATGCAACCACTCGAGTGATAGAAGACCAGCGCTGGACCACCTGACAGCCTTTTTGCAAGTGATCAATTGCACATTATTAAGTATGGAGTCACACTGGGCTTTCTCGTCAACGGAACAATTCTAGTTCCAGTTAACCCGGACAACGTGGTTTTGGTGTATGGAGAACCGTACACCTTTACCCCTGCAAGTACGAAGATTGATAACACATTTGCCATGGACTGCTGTGCATTTGTCGGCTTAGCTGATTTACACCAACACAGCACCCCATCCACAACCGCGCTCGTCCTTTTAGCTCGCTAACTAAGTAACGGTGAAATACGATTTAATATGTCGGACGTTGCATGCAAATTCATCGTCATGAGGGATGGCACATATTTCTTTATAATACGGTTGTTTCCGAGGTTGGGCAAGCAATCACAGGAGGGAAGCATGGTTATGAAGCATTGATTGTTAACTACCTATTTTACAGTGCAATCTGCGTTAGATTGCGTACCATTTGAACACAACCTGACTGTCTGACGTTACGCCATGCTGCTATGTAAACTGCTGTACTTTGCACTACGCAGTGATATACTTAGGTGGGAACATGGTCTTTATGTGCTTGCCATAGTTAATATCGGTAACGTTCGCTGTACCATTGCTCTGCTAACAGCCTTTTTCACGTAGGTTTCATGTCTACACCAACTTCATGTGTCGTCAGGTTAGCGGAGAAGGGTATCAAGCAAAAATACCGTAGGCAGTACTGGTCACTGGGAGAGGGCAGGCGTGCTGTCATCCCGTCAGTATCTGTGCACAATTATCACAATGCTGCGACAACACCGGAGACCTGAGCCCAGGGATCCATGGCGCAGCTTTGCGGTTATTCGCCTTACCGGTACGTGTTTGCCATCATAATGTCCACTGCGGCGTTCGAGAAAGGTTTGTTAATCCTAATCTGACGTGCGATGAAAAGCGGACAGTGGATTCTGATGCTACGATATTCATGGGATCACCATCTCAAAGGTTAACGAAAGCATTCGTTTTAAGGAATACGCATTCCGAATTTTCAGACGTCCGTCACATAGAAGCGCCTCGCTGGATGATTATGAGGCACCAGGACGAAAATTCAAGTCATGTGCTTTGAATTATGGGGAACCTCCGCGGCACGCCATTCTACCAGTGTCCATTACCTCTGTCCTGCGCAAATGTACCGCGGTGGTGCACACCAGGGTTCATGATGCGGAGAGTCAGATAATCTCTTCAACCACTTACATCTGTTAAAATCACAGTACCCTGTACCAGTGATACCTCTGTCCTCATGAATTATTCATGTAAAGCATCTACACGTAAAACCAACTTTTTCTATTAGTAGGCTTTCATGCAGGGATTCCAAGGATATTACAAGTGGCAGGCAGTTGAGCAGGTGACAAACATCAGGGTAACCCACACACTTTAATGCCACATGTCTAGTGAACGGAGCAGAGGCCCTTGTGCAAATAAACTTGCAGCTCGTCGCCATCATGACGCAGCTTCAGATACTTTCCAGTATGAAGTTGTATTATCTTTTTGCACTCTACGTAGGCATTCCACCGGAGGTAGGCTGCGTAGCGCGGGATGTCTATGCTTTGAAGACCACTGTTGGGAGCCTGACGGAGGCAGTACAGCGAACTGTGTCGCACTCTACAATAATCCGCCGACTACCAGCCTCAGCCGTTAAAAAACTGAAAGTTTTCAACACCCGCCTGTTTGATAGAAACAAAAATACGGCTGGTAAGCCCACGTCCATGGTAGCTTGCATATCTTCAGACGACTTTTCTCCAAGCTATCCCAAGAAGCTCAGTGCATGATGCGATGCGCAGAATAAGTTTAAAATTGTGACGCGGAAGATAGCCAGCACTATGAATATCCCAGGCTCCCTTGAACTGTGCGCGTTAAAAAAGTGAGCTGTGTGCTCCATTTTAAATATAACAAATTTTGTCCTGCATGTTCATTAAGGCGCGGGCGTATTATCATAACGCTTTTCAGTTACGGGCGTAACGGAGACAACGGTTTGCCCTTCACTACGATTGTTTTTACGGAATGTGCGATCTAACTATATTCGCCGACCAAGTGAATGCACATTGGGCACACGTACTGAGGTAACCTTAGCGGTGCAATCTTCTACCGCGTGATCTTTATCTAGCGCACGCCAGACTGGCCGATGGCAGGCATTTGAAGACGGCAAATTAGTCTACCAACCTTTCAAGTTAAAGAAGAAATTTATGGGCAATTTGCTGTCGTAAATGGCATTCATTTACCAGTAGAAACCCTATGTATTTGAAGATGCGCGCTATCCCTAGTAACTTAAAGTTACCTGCTCCAGAGGAGCCTCCAAGTTTAACTGAGGCAACAAAGAGAATACCGTATCTAAATGAGAAGTTGCCAACACAAGGTAATTTGACACCAGTTCTGAAAGCATTGTCCAAAGCGATTTTGCGATGGTTACCTTATGGTTTTATACCATTAGCAATCGGAGACACACACGGAGCTGTATTTGCCGTGTAAAAGATGTGGTTGCTGACAAAGGTAGGCTCATAAACGCGAGATGCTTCCAGCTATATGAACAGTGTTATGTTGGCCCACATATGGTTCTGAAATTAAGAAAATTACTGAGATGACGTTGACAGCTTAAACTGGAGTAAGATTGCATAGTATAGACAATGAACGGAGCTACCGTGCTTCATGCAGCCATTTACAACCGCTATGTTAACTTTATATGTCAGCGTACGCACCACATTAATGGTTCGAATGGGTAAGTGAAGGAAACTCTGCGGATTAAGGTTAGTGCAGAGATTTGTAACTTGTAGATGCCACGTAAGCAGCGTGTAACTAGATAGTGCACGGCGTGTTACGAAGCGTACGGGGAACGTGAAGTGTTCCGAGTGAAAGGTTTGCAAACTTATTTTGTCATTGGCCAACGGAAGAGAAATGTAGGTTTGATCGGACTACATGGTCGGATCACCTAGAAATTTAGCAATTACTTAAGTACTTACTGTCAGCTTCATTGTCAAAGAGGGGTGAAATAAGGTAGCCTGGTACAAGCGTTGTATTATTTACCATATAAATTAAGTTGCTGCTTGGCAGATAAATTCTAGTCTGTGGACGATGCTACATGGAGACACTTAGCCTGGTGGAACATTTTTATAATCGCCGTCTCAGCCAAGGCGTCACTTGGTAGCGATGGCTTAGTAGCTGCATATTAGTCAACGGACGATGCTACTTATATTCCCTAAGCCTGATGCAACCGTTTTATCATGCTTCTATCTCAAAAAAGCCATAGCTAGTGTGTCCTATCCTGATCTTTGGAAGATGCTACAGATACACAAAACCTAAGGCAACCGTTACCATAGTACTATTTTCATAGCAACCTAGAATTAACTCGTTTCTCTGCGCGATGCTCGCATACATTTGTTTTGCACGTTCGCTTTCCTTTAACTGATCTTTATTACTTCACTTCTATCAATCAATCCTTTTTCACCTACTCAGTACATTCGCTTTTTAAGCAATCCTTTGTAGGTGTTCTGTTAACGTTTTTGCAGCAAAGGTTTCGACACCTACTTAGGTTGGGGGCGAGCTCACTCACAGGCTTTTCCATCTCGGTCGGCCGGAGCATTATTCTCTTAGTACCATCGTGTGCTCTTGCTGTCTTGATCCCCGAACATTTTTACTCCGCGCTTGAGTCCTATCTATCCGCTGCGTTAGCACCAATTGACCTTTGAACTCCTTTCGTCGCAAGCCATTTATACTTTCACTTACTTATTTTGTGCTCCCTTTCAAAGTAGACCGGCTACCAGCTGTTCATCCACCATTCAAACGCCGCTGTGCATGGAATTCTGTTTTTTTGTCTTTCCACACAATAGTTGCATCATAGCAAACCGATACTACGTGGTTTGCTTAAGGCGCAACGCTCTTTATAACATGTAGATGGTAGCAATCAACCTATACGGCCATTGCTTTCGTAGATCGTTTGAGACACTTTCAGCACAAGCATTGTTGCACACTGTAACTCATTTTGTCTCCATTCCAAAAGTTATAACATAGGACTTTAAAAATATTTCTTTCCACGCGTGTTCTTTGCGGCCTTGGTTGTCCCGCACCTTCCCTTTTTTCCGAGGTCTGGAACTACTTGGGTATCTGGGATTGGACCGAGAAACCGTTCTTGCCCGGGCAGGATATAATAACCCACAAGGACCTACAAAGTGCCTGGCTGTACAACAAATGGATACGACTGCACTCACTACCACGACAATTGTCTAGTAATGATAGCTTGACACAGTGCCTTCACATCCCTGAAAATATGCCCACACCTGAAAAATCCAGAAGCAATTAACCGATCTTTTGCTTACCTGGACAAGCACAAAGACGAATCTTCGTGGATCTCCCATCCTCGTTTGGCCTCAGCCATTATGGCGGCCCGGACCAAGATACTTGCTCAACTAACAGAGGTAATTGAAAGTCATTTGACTGCGGATAACCGAGTGTGAAAGCGGTCCGCAGGCTGCTCTGCCAGTTGTAAATTAGTGTACATTTGGATTGCTGACAGTGTTCCCGGACGTAGTGGGTTTTTGCCCGGCAAGCGTTCTCCCTATTAAAAGCCCCACATGTCCGGTTAACAACAGTGCGACGTGGTGGATGTAATTAGTCAATGTCTAAGCTCACTGCCAACAATTACATAATGGCACGTCGACTAGAATCATAATACAATATTTTCCTAACACGTTCAAGGATAAGATGCACCCTGCCTACACATGCCGTTTTCCCTACACATATAGTGCCCCGACTGTTTACACTACGCACGCCTATCGTCATTGCTTGACCACTTTCTTCCTCATGAGTACCTTTACAACTTCTGTGGCCTGTACAACCTTCGGTTTACTGCCGAATACATACATAGCAACGTGTTGGTTGCGATACGTAATTGCATGTAAATGTTGATCATGCCTGGTTTGGTGTGCCTTGACAAGTTCGAGAATAAACTGGTTATTTGTTTATTTATTTATACAAGTTTCAATAGCCGCCACAAGGACGACAGTCACCCATTACCTTCTTCGGGATCATGCGGAAAAGCGACACCCATGGGCGGTTGGAATTTCGGACGACACCGAGCTGAAGCATGTGGTCGAGTACAGCTCTGCTGCACGCAGTTTGTCTGAAGCAAATCGTCTTGGTCGTGCGCTAACTGGCTGAGCGCGAGCGACTAGGTGGTGAGCGACCTCTGTTTTAACTGGTGGAAGCTCTGTAACTGTCCGAACTGGTTGCGGGTGTTCGGAGAAGAGGCTCAAGTAGTCGGACTGTGTGCCTGAGATCCGAAATACCGGGCTGAGTATCTGAACATCTGAATCGACTCCAAAAACTACTTGGTTTGTATGGTCATCTAAAATCCTGTGGCGACCCGCGTCGACAGGCAACCCGAGATAGAGAAGAAAATTGGTGCTGGTGGTTGCGAACGGTACAGCAGCAACCTTGAAAACAAAGTGAAAGTCTTTGGGAGATTCAAATCTCTTAATTATGTGCTGACCATATGAAGCCATTGGTAAGCAGTTGGATGTCCGTAGGTAGCACTTTGGCTACGAATGCCTGTTTTGTGCGCCGGCAGGTGTATCGCTCAATTTAGCTCCTGTGTTGATAAGGAAAGGGAAGTCAAAGCGCCTATCCGTGATTGGCAACAGATTGCCTGTTTTGTCAACGCCGGACGCGTGGACTGCATTCACGTGCAGGCGAAGTAGTTACCCTGTGCCACTACACCAGGCTTGGCGGAGGGTGAACAGCAACGTTGTGTATTGTTACCCTACTGGCGATGGTACCAACACAGATCATTCATTAAATTGGCAGTTCGAACTCGGCTGCGGGGTTGATGGAATGTGTCCGCGCGGTGACCAGGATATATACGGTGGAGGTCGGGCTGGTAATTGCCATGAAGAATGGCGTTTAACTCGTGGTCAGCGTGCAGTATTAATAAGCCTTGTCCTTCTAACTGCGGTGTTGCTAATTCTCGGCGAAGCGCGGTTATCTCTTAGTCTCTCAGGTGTGCTCGCGCGGGCGCTTTCGTATTCAAGTCTCCAGCAGCTAATGTGGCGAAAGTGTTATCAGATGCTTTGCTGTCCTGTGGGATTCTCTCAAATGCTGCGTCTGCCATTTTAGCCAGCTCACTGCGTGATCTACCTGGGTCCGCCACGAGCATTATAAGACGAGGATCAAGTAGGCGGGAGAGCCACAGTTTTTTTAAAACTTCTTCTTTCATGTACGAAGGACCCACTATCTGCTGAATATCACGGAGCAAGACTGAAGACTTGCAATCGCCCAGCTTAGTGCTAGTAATCAGTTGCGCCAATCGAGCAGCGGCGCTAGGCTGCGACTCCACTATGAGCAATCGTTCCATCGCTTCGTATTTACCGTCCTTCGGTGGATAAAGCAGTACAACTTCAACCCGTGACAAGGCTTGTTGCGGAAGTCGTGTGGACGATTTGCTGGTATTTAGCTTGATCGGTAGAGCTCCCTCTGTTTTCTAGCTCCACTCAAAATTGCTAGACCAGACGCTGAGCTTGTGTGCTATAAAGGCCGGAATAGCCAAAGTCAGCAATTTCAGGCCACCGGCAGACTCGGGCTTTAACTCGGCATCGGATATGGTATAGGAGTAACGTTTAAAAACAAATGTGTGGTGAAGAATCCACTAGGGATTAGGGAGAAAACGGCTTGGAACGAACTCACCGAAAACAAAACAACCAAATATAATATTGTAAAATTCGCCCGTGCTATTCTTGGTCACCAATTGGTAGGACTAGTCTATACTACTCCGGGGGTCCTTCATCTAATGCGGCTACCAGAAAACCGGAAGAACGGACACAATGGGTTATATTCGAGAAAGATCACAACCAAACGAAAACCGGGTAAGGCGAAAAGAGCGTACGTAAAATTCGGGACTCAACGTGGAAGCGTTATGTGCCGGCTGTAGGTAAATTGGCCGTAGAGTAGGCATTAAAACAAAACCAATACTGTGCGATTGAGTAACAAAAGTGTATAAAAGCTAAGAAGTGTCTTTTGGGTTGACAAAGGGCCAACGTACGCCGAGTGTCTACTTAACTGGTGTATGGATTCAATGCATTACCGACGGCTTCGAGGAGACCTAATCCTTACTTACCGCATTTAAACTAGGAAATTTGGACCGGACTTCAGCTGGCTATAGCCAGGTTAGGTTGCCTTTTCTTCTTTCGCCTTTGGTTCCTGGTGTTGCTGCAAGGGAACTGACTAGAGTTTGTTGCCTTCCGGCTAACGCCACAAACACTTGACCGCGCTCACTTTGTGTGGTCATAACCACCCCGCAGGAACGCAACACGCTGTTGCGGTTTGCTTTCAAACTGAAAAGTAGTAATGCCCACTCAGCAGAGTGAACCGTTTTCCCCATGCATTAACCACAATCACGCACGACTGGGGCCCGGAGTGGGCGATTGCGGAATAGTGAATATTGAACAAACCGTGACCGAGCAAGTGAGACAATTTTTGTACAAACAAGTTTTTTCGACCACACCCACGCGCGATCTTGAAGCAGCTGATAAGTGGTAACCATGCAAAATGTACCGCTACCGTAGACCGCAACACGGGAACCTATACAGGCTTTGAAACTCCTCATCTATTGCGGTATCCTATTTATCAGATACTAAGCACACTCCCCTAAGTAATTGCCCAAATTAGAAAGGCACACGCTTTTGACGCAGCTCCTAACCCTCACCTGGCGTCCTGTGTCTCCGCACTGCAATGACGACCCGGTGCGTTAACTTAGACTAGCAGAAGGGGACACAAAATTAAGACAGAACGTTCTATGTATACAAGTGTATGAAGTGTAAAATATTTAGATGTTCAAATCCACGAGAATATACCGAGGATATACCATTTATTTATTTATTTCGCCATGGGTTGTTGGTATCAACCTGCTATATAATCGTAAAGCGAAGTTGAGATGAATTGCAATAATACCTCGCGCTGTTGAAGTAACTGCCTCGGTAACCTACGAATTGCGGATATACGGCGCACGTTATACAACCAGGTTTTAATGCCTTTCGCTACTTCACTGGGCAAGATTCGCTTTGCTGTGAAACGTCCAAACAAGCTGCCAATTGAATGGTTTCTTTCCTCCACTTACCAGGTATTGCCTCGGAAATCGTAGTCGTACTGGTTGCCTGCAGGTTTCCGGCACTTGAGAAATTCACCTGCGAGGCAACTGCGCGTATGTGTACGCGACCACGCACGTTTCGTGCTCATACTGAGAGCTTGTTCGTTGTATGTATAGCAAAAATGACACCTGATGGGTATGAGCCAAGTGGACGCATGTTTGTGCTCACGTGAAACAACTTACGAGCTTGTCATGTGTCGATTGGTCTGCAAGGGCAGCTTCGATGGCGTACACGTCTTTTACTGTGGTGAAAGGGAAGTGCATGCCAATTGGGGGTTGTGCAGTGGCCTGCTTTACGGCATTGCCAAGTGAATTAAACACAGTACCTATTGCTTTCAAGGTGGGGAGAAAAAACACCGGTTGTTAAAACAAGCGAACGGGTGGTCAAACATGTTATAAGGTTTCCGTACAAAGGTTTACCAGCTTTTGAATTTCGGTGGCAACAGTCGTTTGCTCACGGCGGCATGTAAGGCAGTATTCTGCATTCCTGTGGGGAATGCGAAAGAATTACTTTCCGATTCGTCTGTTGTCGGTTCCGGCTAAGGTATATTTTGGGAACATTTTCAGGTAAAGCTAATCGTATTACGTAAAGCACAATCACAGCATACCTGGTTGCTGTAAGAAAGCAAGGCTGGAGACCGGCTGAACTTTAGGGGAGATAGCAACGGAATCATGGGAGGAGGAATCCGTGCATGTTACACTCACCTTTTGTGTCCTCCAGTTGTATTGCTCTTGTTTTCGCTGCGTTGCAGATCAGTGTTGAGGTGGCCGACCTTTTGAAAGGCATGACTAGCGCAGGCTCCGCGCAAAAAGCAGCCGACCGCCTTTGCTTTTTCATACTCGGAAGGTTTTCTTCATCCTCCGAAATCAATCGTTTTGGACGGCGGCTATGCAAGATGATGACCAGGTAGACTGGAAACGTGCGCGCAATGCTTGGGCGGAGTTCCCATTAAAGTGCGTTCATCGGTGTCCTCGGTATCCTTTTGATTTTCGGGTGCTCCTTCAAGAAGCAAGCATAAGCGAAAACACCTGCACGTAGCCGGTCACAATGTACCACACCGGTGGTGCGGACATCGTAGACGCTTTGCTTCCTATCCTTAAAACTGGTGTGCCCATGAACCCGCACTGAGTAATGCTACTGGTAATGTGGCGCACTTGGAAGAAGTGCGGATATGCCATCAGTTTGCAAGCACGGGCTGATGATAATGCTTACCACACTAACACCTTTGGGTGAAAAGCGAACCACGTGATATGATGGTCCTGAAATCTCATCTAAAATGCATATTGCTGTAAATGAAAATAGCTAAAGGTTTGTAAACGTAACAGCAGTCTAAATGAATATTGTCTTCGGTTACTGGACACTAACCCATCAGCTAAACTTTGGAAACAGTCCTGCGTCACACAGATAGCTAAGTCCTGCAGGCATACTGCACATAATGCACATTAGGAGGACTCACCATGCACGCCACAGTAGGTATAAGGGATAAAATACACGAACGTAAACCAACATTTCATCAGTTGCCCACGAAAGTGTGTTACAGTGGGACAATTACAAGGCGGTCAGGGGCGTTACACATAACGCATTTACATATTATGGCTGCTACTGAATAGGTGCGCAAGTAGGTGCCCAAGCATTCTGCACGGAATATACCCACGTCACCGAACCGAATATTTTGCACGTAGACGTTCGTAATTCCAGCAAATTCTTGACGCGTTATAACTCCTGTGTTCCATTACGGATGCTGCGTATGATAAATGACTTCCCGGTGACACTGACCCTGTTGTTCAAAGACTTAGAGGAATAGAACACTCCATCGATAGAAAAGCAAGTTGCTGTCTGATAAGCACGAAAGGTAAACGATCAGCACATGTGACCGGTTCAAGATGGCATAATGACAGGTGTATGCACTACGTACAACGCCGTGTTACTTATGCAACTGGCGTTCCGGCCTTGCGCAACCTTCATTTTATCAAATAAATATGCGACATAAACTGAACAGCGGAGTACTGGTCCAGGGATCCGTGGTTATCAACATAATACGCTAAATGGACCAGCATTGATGAGTAAAAGTCATTTCACCCGCGCCCTACAAGTGGAAGTAACCCACAACGAAAACCTGCGGCGCTAACACAGCGAATTCACTTTGGCTGCGGTGAAGCTTCGGGTGACATAATTAATAGATGCATATGTGTAGATCGATCTAGTTCTTGTAGTAGGCCTCCAAGCATAGATTACGTAGCACAGCTGGTCCAGCGTACAATAAGAATTGCCTAAATTCCGGGGCCTTCCAGTAACGAAACCACCGAATGTATGTACAACGTCCAGTGAAGTCACTTGGCCAGCAAGATTGATTAGCCTCCATCAAAACCTGCAATTGCCTGAGTTTTCGCAGAGTAGAGCAGCACTGCTGCTTAGCAAGGGGCCAATATCCACAAGAACATTCTCGTACGCATTACACCGAGACATACTGAGTGCAAATAGTCAATTGAGAAGGCGTTTATCCTATCTATAGGCAAGCATTAGAAGGGTGATGGCACTTTGCGGCTAGCACGCAGAAACATTTCATCTGTACAAAGCCGGCAATTAGTCCTTGGAAAGGTGATCCGAAGCTTAATATACACCCTAAGTTGAGAGCACTTGTCATAAATACTGTATCCGGAGTGTCCTTTGCTTCTCTTCACAAATGCTCGTGCACCGGCATCACATATTTTACCGCATACATATACTTGCGTTGCAAACGCAGTAACCGGTGCGTTCACTTGCTCTCAAGCAATGCGATGAGCAATTCACTTAAGGCAGCCACAATTGATCCACATGCGGGGGTTTAACTGGACCATGGTATAACCCCATGGCAGAGGGGTTCACACGAACGATGGAGTGGATCTACCCAGATTTGGCCCCAACTGCAGTCGGGACCAACTGCAGGGGGGAATCCGTCTGTTTGTCGTTGGATTTTAACCGCCGGTGGTGGGCTAACATCAAGATATGGACACTCTTTCATCAGACCAAGTGTTACACAAAGGTGACTGTTTGTCCCGGACACCAACCTGGTGCTTTCCGTTTCGCGCGGTCTTAAGCAAGGTTCTATAGTCCTTCGGCGATGGAGGATGATTTAACCGCAGGTTAGACAGTATCTCCTTACCAGCTGACACCGATATACGACTATTTTTTATCTAGTGACGCAGATAATTGTGCAGTGGTTCGTCCTTTATGTCGGATACCTCAAAGAAAACCAATTGGTCCAGATGATGTTGGATATCAAACGCTGCGCAGACTGCATCCGAGTAGCAATCGCGGTCGCGACCTTACTTTCGGAAGCGCTGCTGCTGCATGGGTACCCTTCCGTTATTCAGTATTATGTACGTTCCAAACATTTCATTAGAACTAGCACATATATAACCAGATTCCAATGGAAGCATTGTTACATTACTAGTGCTTAGGTGATTGGTGTGCACATCGGAAACGCATTGTGTACACAGGCTGCAACGGTTCGGCCTCCTTACGTCATTTGTATAAATAAATAAATGAATAGTTTATGCTCGAATTTGTCGAGACACACCAAGCATGGCATGATCAACATTTACATGCAATATTGCTTCGCAACAAACACGTTGCTATGAGTGTACTCGACAGTAAGCCGAAGATTGTACCGGCTGCGGAAATTGTGTAAGTAGTCCTGAGGGATAGAGTCTTCATTGAATGACGAAACGTTGGGTTCTAGCGTGCGTAGTGTAAACATTCGGGGTACTATATGTGTAATGTAAACGATACATATAAGCAGTGTAACTTATTATTATAAGTGCCACGACAAAATATGGAATTATGATTCTAGTCGACTTGCCAGTAGGTAGTTCTGGGCAGTGACTTTATTCGGTGGCGAGTCACGTCCGCCATGTCACAGTGTTGTTACACATATCAAGCGCCTAGTTACTATGGACGTAACACCACATGCTTTAAGATGGATAACTCACTGAAATACAAAAATTAAAATCGCAAGAGGATGACACCAAGTAGACAGCAGTCAGAGCGACGGCAAACAACAGCGCGCCCAAAAACCTAATGTCCGACAGGTAAACAGTGTAAGAAATGAATGATGGTACTTCACCTACCAGTATTCCCGTTGAGAACAAGTTGCATAATTCGCTTCACTTTGGACAAAAACACGCCAATGTTTTTTATTTACACATCCTTCTAGCAGCATTTTAGTTGCGATTCACAAAATCGTAGTGGAACCACGGTTCCGCATCTCAAGTTCAAGTTCAAGTGGGACTGGAACGATAGGATGAATCTCGTAAGTATTCCTTCTTGAGCAGATCGTCCATCCAAGAGTTTATAGAGGTGCTCCGACTTCTTGATGGGTCTAGAAGGAAAACTCCCAAAAAACACACTGGTCCACAAATTTAATGCCCACGTTCCTTACATTAGCTGACCCAGCTGTCAGTTACGTGAAGTAAGTAAGAGAGGAAGAAAAAGCGAAGGTAAGAGAGTAGGGGAAATCAGTTAAAAGAAGTGAATAATATCAATGACGAGGAAAAGTACAGAAAATAGAATCGAAGTATGAAGATGAGAATTAGTAAGGAAAAGGAAAGGTTTATTGTTGCCACCCAAGAGCATGTAGTTGACGCTCAAACCCCTTAACCGTAGCTTCGTTGACAACCTTATCTGGAACCAGGTTCTAGCGCTCGATGACTCGACGCGATAACCGTGTCTCCGCTCTAACTCGATCGGACCGCGGTTTGTCCAGCTTCATACAATGCCCGCGGAGACCAGATAAGCTAGCAGGACTAAATAGCGTGGACAAATCAGGGCCAACCTTCCCAGTCAAAATACGGTAGGTTAAGGTTAGGTGCCCTCTAATCCTTCGATAGTGCATTGACTGCATCCTTAAACTAAGTAGGCGCTCGGGGTACGTTTGCTCACGTAATCCTTTGACCAACCTAGTACCGACAAGCAACACCATTTCTAGTGCCATTTTGTCCCGGACAAGGCATGGTGGACAGGCCTGGACGCAATATTATAGGTGGGGTTGCACAAACGCTGAGAAGAGTTTCACAAACACATCAGCGGTTAGGGTCCCAAAAGAACGACGGATAAACCACAACATCCGGAACCCTTTACTAGCCGCGTTCCAGTTGTCTCCAGATTGTAGTGTGGAACAGTGGACCACACCTAGATCAACCTGATGAGTCACGTGAGGAGTTCACTCCCGTCGAGCACACAAGTTGTGGAGGAAACAGACGCACCGATACGCAGCACTGAACACGTTGCCCGGTTTATGGGCAGCAACCACACGACAGACCATTCCCAAGGTCTACCCAGAGCCCGTTGAAGAGCCACAGGACCTCCAGGAATCTAAACGATATCCCAGAGCGTTAGCTCATGAAAAAATAAGAGCGATGGTACCTAAAGCTCCTCCGGCAAGTCATTCACATAGACAGAAAAAGCAGCGGACCTAGGACAGAGCCTTGCGGAACGCCGCTAAGTACGGCTTTTTGAAACGAAAGACTGCTTCCCACACGAATACACTGTTCCCGTCCATCCAGAAAAGCTGACACCCACTGGAGAGCGCGACCAGCTATTCCATACGACTTTAACTTCAGTGAGAGTCGCGAATGGGGGACAGTGTCAAAAACCTTGGCGAAGTCAATGAACACCACATCCACCGCACGTTTACTGTCTACGGCTTCAGCCCAGTACTCGCGAACTACCAGCAAGTTCGTCTGACACGAAAATCCTGTGCGAAAACAAAGTTGCTCGACTCAAAGCAGATTAAACCTATTTAAATAGTTCTCCACTGTATCTCGTAAATTTTTCAAGTAACTTAACGACTACGCTAGTCGAGCTGACGGGCCTTTAATTAGCCGCACTTGAAAATCGGGCAGACAACAGCCTCCTTCCATTCGGTAGGCAAGATACAGCTGTTGAGTGACTTCTGAAACTTACAAGTCAGAGGTCCACTGAGTTCCCCTGTCAATTCGTGCAACAATTTTGGATGAACAGCATTTGGCCCGGAAGCCTTAGTTGGGTTTACCTCTATTAGCAACCGGAGAACTTGGGACTCAGTTACAGGAATTTTATCCAGACAGCAGTCCTCAGAGATTCTTAGAGCCAACTCTTTGCATGGCGTATTCGTTTCGCGGACAAAGAAGCTTGAGTACTGCTTACCAAACACGTATGCCTTGTCATAGTCGCTATAGGCGTGGGTCTATCTCCTCGAAGCAATGGTGGTATGGGCGAGTTTGCACCACAGCGTCGTTTAACGTAAGCGAGGAATTGCTTAGGATTGTTCGAGGCAGCATTAGCTAAACCCTTTTCATACTGAAGCCGGGCCAACCTAAGAGGTAGCTTGCATTCATTTCGAACCAACCGATACTTGTCAAACGTGCTGTTCAAAGGAGCTGTTCGGTACGCTCGCCAGCATCTAGACCGCTTCTTTAGCAGGCCCTTCCCCACGAAATCTATACACGGAGGCTGCGCTCTCGATTCCTTTCTTTTTACTGGTGGGATGTGAGGTGCAGAAATGTCGACGAGATGAGCCTTAAGTTTTTCTCAGGCTACGTGAACAGTGTCGGTCTCAGATTTCCCACAATGCGATGACCTAGCTTTATTTCGCATCGCTCGAAATTCCGCGACCCAACTGTTTGGATACCAACGGGTAGTAGATTGGCAAGGCCTGATAAGAGCACACTGGAAAGACAAGCAAACGTGATCGCTAGCAGCAAGATGCGAGTCGTATTAAGTCAAGTGACTTAGCAAAAACAAGATCTAAAATGGACGGCTGCCGATTGCTCATGTACCCAGTGGGGAGGTCCACAAACTGGTGTAGTGGTACCTGCAGCGTCAAGTCCAGCAGTTCTGTACCGAACGACTCCAGAGCCGATCTGTAAGACAGATCATCCCAACAAACCACTGGGAGGTTGAAGTCTCCCATCACCAGACACTTGTTCGCAGACTGAGTGCGCATAAATTAAATGATTCCATTGGAGGTGCTCATAGGACTTCTATACAATAACACGACCGTAACCTGAACCGAGGATGCGCAAATCAAGACTGCGAGAGCTTCAACAGATTTGTCGAGAAACTGAAAAACGCTGGTCCGCAATACGTCGATGCGTTAACTCAAATCCATTGACGGCCAGTGGAGCGGTCAGCGCGGAACAGTGCGTAGCCAGGCAGGTATACTTCGCCATCTGTGCTTTCCTCAGACAATAGGCAAATTTCGTTTCGTTTATTCAAACACTGTTTTCCACGTTATTTCAGCTAAAATTCTCGATCAGTATGGCACGCCAAAAACGCGGGTTACCGCGTAGTACTCACAGAACAAGTCGGAATACCTACCGTATCTTAACTGGGAAGGTTGGTCCAGATTTATCTTGACTATTCAGCCCCGATAAATTGTCTCTTCTAGGCGGTCAGTCATTGAAGCTGGACAGACCGCGGTCCGATTGGATTAGGGCGGAAATCCGGCTGTCACACCGAGTCATCGTGCGTTGGAACATGCTTCCAGAAAGTGTTATCGGGGAATCTACGGGAGTGTCTAATTTTTGACATGAAAAATTGGCCTGGAGGGACTTTGTGTTCCGGTACACCAGGCTAAATGGTGATGCTTTCATAACTAGATTTGAAAGAGATGTTTATAAGTTGCTCTGTGCTTAAGTATGTACAAGTATGGTAGTTGGTAAGATTTGTTAGTTGTACATTTCGCTTTCATTCATCACGATTTCAAAAAATACAGAAAATGCAATAACCAGACAAGTGACATGTATATCCCTTAACCAAGCAAGTAACTTACTGCAAGCATAAACTTTACCTACATGAAACAATTGCAGTAACGCTTATTTGATCCATAAACCTGCCGTTTACACTACACTTGTGTTTACCAATTACCTGCTTTCAATTATGCCGTGAGATTCAACTACATCTATAGTAATCACTTTAATTTATCATAACCTTTTGCACGAAACAAATCCATATAGCATTATTTTCTATTTCCCCAAACCTTAATACCACCAAAATTAAGAATATACTCTGCAGCCACGCAAACTATCTTGGATGTTACTGACAACAATGAAAGCGAAATCCTTTCTCGCCAATACAGAAATTAGCTCTTCCCGGAATCTACGGTTAAGAGATTTAAGTGGTAACTTGACGCTCTTGGGTGTCAAAGCGAAACCTTTCCCTTTTCCTGACTAACTCGCATCTTCATACTTCGATTTTATTTTTTCTACTTTTCTTCATGCTTTGGTATCATTTTCTTACTTTAAGTAAACTTTCTTATCCTATACCTTATCTTTCTGTTCACGTGACTGCCACAGCAGGGACTGCTAGGACAGGAAATGTGGGCATTAACTGGTTGGCCAGCGTACGATACGTGTGTTCCGTTTTAGATTCATCAATATCTCAGTGTACTTCATCAATTCATGGCTCGACGATTGACTCAAGATAGAACACTCATGGAATTCTCTTATCGTTACAGTCCCACTCAGCACCAGTGTCCGATGAAGGCCCGTTGGATGTCCGATGGGCGCCCGTTAGGTGACCGATCGAGCGCCCGATGGGCACCCGAGTGGCAAAAAATTGTGTCACTCATCGAGAACTCACGGAGAAAAATAACGTGGCGCCTCCCTTCGCACGCTCACATTTCCACGATTTCCAGCCGTAACGGGTAAAGCCTAGCCGCATTATCCTCCTTTTCCATATTGTAGCGAGAACGACAAGACAGGGGGTAGACGTTTATTGCACACCGAAAATGGGCACATGAGGGTCTCGCGCGCGCCATCGAATATCGACTAGGTTTCCGTCCCACAACGCAACACAGGTGCGGATGTTAGAGACGAGCCAGTCCTTTCGCCTCGGGAGCTATGACTTGGAAGATCCGCCTTCCTGTTTTCGCCTCGATCTCCGCTTCTCTGCACCCGATTTGGATCGGCCATGAGTCGTTCGAGAGCTCTCGACTTGCTTGTTCTGGGCTGTGTCAGTCGGCTAGGCCTCGGTCCTGTGGGCTGCGCTAGCGGCGTATTTGTCTGATTTATTGCGCTGTCCACATATTCCCGCTCCATAGTTCCGGGCCCAGGCTCGTCGCTAGCCGTCTTTCGCGATCCGCTCTCAGCTAGCTCCGAAGAGCTCCCCAGAGCCATTCTTGGAAGCGGCCCCTCTTTACCCGCCCCTCCTCCTGGACCTTTCCTCCTCTCGTGCCATGGTCGCAGGAGAGCAGCATTCACCCAACGTTTCATTCCTCCGCAGTCGATTAAGAAGTGGCCCGCTTTCTGGTCGATAATGGTGTAGGGGCCTTTCCAGAGTTCTCTGAACTTGCTTGCGCCCGGCCCGTCATGATCCGGCTGATCGTTTTTTCGTAACTTGCCCCGTTCTCCAATCCTGAATGGCCTCCACTTGTGAGCCTCATGCCTGGCGTCGTAATTTCGCTTATTCCGCTCTTATCGAGCTTTGGTTTCGCTTCTAGCTTTCCATCGCAGTCGCTCCTGATGCACAGCTGGATGTTTCCACTCACCCTGGTTCGGTAGGCAAGTATCGAGCGCAATCCGTGGTTCTCTGCCGAACAGTAATTCGAATGGCGAGACCTTGGTGGTTGTTTGCATGCTGGTCCGATACGCGATCAGAACCTGGGGCAAAGCATCTTCCCATGCCAACTTCGTGCAGTTCATCCACGTCTTCAATGTCCGGTTGAACCGCTCGGTCATCCCGTTGGTTTGTGGGTGGTACGGTGAAGTTCGCCGTCTCTGGATGCCCCACTTGTCCAACACTGACTTAAACGCTCTTGACTCGAAGCAGGGCCCTTGGTCCGTGATGATACACTGTGGGATCCCATACCTTGCAGGCACATTGAATTCGAATACTTGCGACATTGTCTCGCCTGTTTAGTCCTTGATTGGTATGGCTTCCACCCATCGAGTGAAGTGGTCAATCATCACTAGAATGTATCTGTTTCCTGTTCGACTCACTGGTAAGGGCCAAAAGACGTCCAGTCCCCAACACTGAAGTGGCTCACCAACCTCCATCGATCGCACCGGCGGTCACGGGGACTCCATCTCCCGACTCGTTTGGCAGTTTGGGCACTCCCGAAGGTATGCCGCGACGTCCTTCCTCCTGCTTGGCCAAAACACTCGCCTCCGCAGCAATTCAAAGACCCGCTCGAATCCCATATGGGCGCATCACACTTTCTCGCTGATTTGGTGGAACAAAAGGCACTTTCCGTCCGTCTATCGCCACCACCACGTTATCGTTTTCGACCTTCAACCTGTCCCAGATCTTGAGGAGTTCCTCCACCTCCTCCGATGTAGCCTCCGGTTTGGTGCCAGCCCGTAAGTGAGAGCACAACACATTCATGAATTCATCTGTCCTTTGATCTCCCAGCAGGTTCCTCTCCCCCATCGCGAACGCAAGCACCGGTATAGCATGGTCTGGGATGATGTCGTCCAAACACGGGTGTGACAACATATCTGGAAATACATTCTGCGTACCATCCACGTGCTCAATGGTGAAGTTGAATTCCTGCAATCGGTAGGCCCATCGCGCAAGCCGTCCCCGCGGGTCTTTCGCCGTCATCAACCACGAGAGCGGTTTGTGGTCAGTGACGACCCGGAATTCATTCGCCAGTAAGTAATTTCTCCACTTCTCTAACGCCCACACGATGGCCAAGCATTCTTTCTCCGTTGTTGAATACTTTTGCTCCGCCCCCGTCAGCACTCTGCTCGCGTACTCCACCACCCCAGCCAGTTGAGACAAAACCGCACCGATTGCCACGTTGCTTGCGTCGACCGCCACAGTGAACCTCTCACCAGGATTGGGTAGCCGTAGACATGTCGGGGCTTCTGGTATGCATGCCTTTAGCTGGTTAAAGGCTTGATCCGCTTCAGCTGCCCACACGAACGGCACGTCCTTGCGAAGCAGCTTTAACAACGGGCTGACCTTCTCTGCGAGCTGGGGCACAAACTTTGAATCATATGCCACCACACCCAAGAACGAACGGAGCTGACGCTTGGATTTTGGTTTTGTGAAGCACTTGATAGTCTCGCGTTTCTCCGCAAGTAGATGGACTTGACCATTGCCCACGATGTGACCCAAGCATACAATTGAATTTTGGCCAATCTGCGACTTTTTACGAATGAGTTTTAGACCAGCTTCGTCTAGTCTCTGCAGTACTGCTCCAAGTCTGGTCACATGTTCCTGTTCCGTCTCAGAGAAGACGCCTTGCAGGTTCGCCAGGACCATCAGCAACAAACGCCTGAATGTAGCCGGGGCGTTACACAATCCAAACGGCATTCTCAAAAACTCATACTGCTGGCCATTGACACTGAAAGCCGTCTTGTGGCGATCTTCTTCTGCGATCGGCAGTTGCCAATATCCCGAGCGGAGCTCAATCAGAGATATCTGCCTGGTACTGTGAAGGCTTGAGAAAATTTCTTCCATCTGAGGAATCGGGAATGCATCCTTCACCGTCACCCTGTTTAGTTCTCTGAAATCGATGCAAAATCGATAGGTTCCGTCGGCCTTCTTCGTCAATAGCACGGGTGATGAATACGGGCTGTGCGTTCGACTGATGATTCCTTTCGATTCCATCTCGGTCACCTGCTTCTGTATCTCCACCAGGGTGTTCTGTGGAATTCGTCTGAAGATTGGCTTGCATTGTCCTCCTGGGATCAACGGTATTCGGTGTTCAACCCAATTGCAAAATTCCTTAATCATCTTCCGCGTCCGTGAATAAGTGGGCATACCTGCTCAGTACGTTGCGTATTGCACGGTTCTGACAATCAGGCACGGCTTTGAGGGCACCAACCCGGTCGGTTCTCCCCTTGTTTATCTCCATCGTCTCGTTAGCCACGATCACCACATCCTGCCCGCGACGCCAATTTCACCTGACCATGGAGTGGACCGGGCAGACTTCGGATAAACTGCTGTTTCAGTAGGCGCTCCCTTGCTTTGCCCTCTAACTCGGGGAGCCCAATCGTTAGATGTCTGTCCAGCTGCTGGAAAAACACCATCAAATCCTCCTGTTCGTCCCACCTGGCTGCGTGAAACCGTTGCAGTGCTCGTTCTCTCTCCATATCCTTCCCAAATTCTGCACACAAGGCAGCCCTCATCTCAGCGAACGAACAACCGGGTTTGGCCTTTCGAGTGAGCAAATACACCGCCTTGGCTCGTCCACTCAACCGTGTGCCCAAAGCAATTAGCAAATTTGCATCCCCCTCACACCCGTGCAAGCCGCAATTCCGTTGAACTCATCGAGCCACGCCTCCAAGTCACCGGCCGCAAACTGCTCCAACCGGGTCAACTCCATGGCGCTTGGTCACGTCACCAATATAGCGAGAACGACAAGACAGGGGGGTAGACGTTTATTGCACACCGAAAATGGGCACATGAGGGTCTCGCGCGCGCCATCGAATATCGACTAGGTTTCCGTCCCACAACGCAACACAGGTGCGGATGTTAGAGACGAGCCAGTCCTTTCGCCTCGGGAGCTATGACTTGGAAGATCCGCCTTCCTGTTTTCGCCTCGATCTCCGCTTCTCTGCACCCGATTTGGATCGGCCATGAGTCGTTCGAGAGCTCTCGACTTGCTTGTTCTGGGCTGTGTCAATCGGCTAGGCCTCGGTCCTGTGGGCTGCGCTAGCGGCGTATTTGTCTGATTTATTGCGCTGTCCACATATTCCCGCTCCATAGTTCCGGGCCCAGGCTCTTCGCTAGCCGTCTTTCGCGATCCGCTCTCAGCTAGCTACGAAGAGCTCCCCAGAGCCATTCTTGGAAGCGGCCCCTCTACAATATTACTGCAAGCACGTTAATACGATCGCACTCACTGCATGCCATGAACACAACACTGTTCTCGAAAACATAATGTAATATGGATCTCATAATTTACAATGCGGAATCTTGCAGTGATAACCGTTCTGTTTCCTTCCGTATCCAGGATTCACGCTCTTTTATTCTTTGTATCCAGCGTCGCAACTTGTCAACGATATCAGGCTCTGTGCATCCTGGCATATTTTTTCTTATAATGGAATCTGTTGAGGACATTAATGTTATTTAAAACGTAACATACCAAGGACCACTCGCGCGAATGGTGTGTTCGCTCTCTTATACTTCTCATGCACACCACGCCAGTTCCCTTGTCTGACCAAGTTGTTAGTCATGCAAGTAAGCATGACGTTCCGCACACTTTCTGAGATTGTCCGGCCGCTTACGTTGGATAAATAGCGCACCTACGAAGAAGTAAAATCTCTTGAGACTTACCAGGCTGTTCATGAACTCAGCGTTCTCCAGTGCATTATTTACAAATGACAGTTGCGGCATTGTGTCCATTGGTAATGGAAATGGGCACGCATTGCTGGAACATGGCGCCTGAATTGCATGCAGCGCGTTCAAGGACAACTCTCCAGCTGTTATTCGTTCGCGCAGTTGCATCACTTCGCGATTTACGTTTCGCAATGTGGCTGCAAGTAAATGTTACGGAGACGCTGTGAACCAGCCATTTATTTCCAATAGCAGTGGGCAGTCACAGGATGTTCCGCTAACAGCTAAACGCTAAGAAACGTCTTGGTGAGTTGGACTAAACGTGTAAAAACAAACGCATGGTGTACCTGGATGTAAGGGGATAGGCTAATAGGTGTTCATTTTCGTTATTGGAACCGTCGTTTCATTCCTCCTCCAAATACAGCTTTGAAGGTGGAGGTGATAGATCCAAGTTCACGACTTCAACATACCACGCGTTGCGGGTGACGGTGACTCACAGTCAGGAAAGGTTTTTACAGTGCTGGGATAATGTACTAACTAGCTACAACATACTTTTTCGCTTCCCCCATCGCAGCATTGGAATCCTTGCATCGCTAGATGTTAGCAAGCTCTGTTCCAAATTTTCAGCTTCAAGGTAATCATTTAAAAATGCGTACAAATAAATCGTTCTGTAGCCTTACCTGTACAACTGTGTATTCGTACTTTGTACGTCACAGCAGACGCGGGTGGTAGCAGGCGGTGAATCAGGAAATCCTGTAACTGTTTTGATGATAACCGTCCCCACAGAACTGCTTCATTATTAACCACCCAGAATGACAGAACCACTGCAACCGAAGAATCTTTAAAGTAGACCACGCGATACATCTAAAAAAGATGTACTCAGAGCACAGCATTTCCGCAAGCTTATTAGAAGAGTGAATGTATTCGGTGGAGAAACTTGTATTTGCCATATCAGGTGTGGCAGCATATGCAGTGTATTCCATGGTGTTGAAAACGTAACTGTAACGGCGCATTGCCGTTACTGTTGTACATCGATTTTGCGCATTTAGCTCTGAAGCAGAAAACGGACTGCTAACTGAAGCAAATAAATAATAAATTAAGACAACTTACCTACTTCGCATGTTTCTTGATATCTTTGTGCCGCCAGCTGTGGATGATGGGGTGAAACACGATGTGCTGAGCGCAAGGCAATCTAAGGCAGTTGCAGCCGATTGCACTCAACGGAATCCATGTCGGTGGAGCTAAGAAACCCCAACGTTTAAAAATACCTACGTCCGTGGATGGCAAACGTTTTACGAACAGCGACGTAGTCTGTGTGAAATGCTGCACATATAATTCCTTAGAACGCTGGCCCAGCACTACCGAAGGTCTTCCACGTGCAATAACAGCATTCCATGTGCATTCGTTATCAGCGCACTGGAATGTAAGAAACCGGTTTGTCGCTGACCACGACGCACAACTGCGGTCGATCCAGTGTCGTCCAAACAACAGCCATCATCTGTGACATTTGCTAACCTTCTCTCCGTTACGCAACGAAAATTTGCAACGTCGCCGGCGTCGGGCCATTTGTGAGCTATCGAAGCCATCGTAAAAACGATTCGAAGGGAAATACGGAAAAGTTATCCATGGGTCCGTGGCGCCCGACATCCTGGTGTGTATGCAGTAAACAGTTCACGTTAAAAATCACCTGCTTTTCACCGTACAGCTTTGCGATATCACGCACCACCATATTCAATACTGATTTCGCATGCGAAAGGTAATGGAAACATCACCTACGGCAGCACATAATGTATGCGGCGACGGATAACATAACGAAATTATTGTACAGGTCTTCGGGCAACACGTCGTGCAAAACTACTGGACCCAGATATAAAAGAAACTGTCTGAATTCCGTTGCCTTCCATCGTTCCACGTCCTCAAACGTGCGACACTTGCGCGGAAACTCGAAGGTCAGGTTAGCCGAAAACATGCAAAGTCGTTCATTGCTGATGTCGATGGATGTTGAGGGCAATCGTATGTTTCCACTTGTTGGGCCGCAGCGCCACAGCATTATTAACTTCCGTGTTGCTCCCAGACACAAGGGGTGCATGTAATCAAGTTGGAAACAACTTACCATATCAATCCGTAGGGCCCCAAAACGCGATTCTCCGATGTGATGTTTCGGTTGTTTGCGTGTTCTAAAATCCATGTCATTACGTAATGAGCTTTTGGGATCGGTAGGGAAGGTCATTCTACCATGAACGTGCGAACCTGCATATGTTTATTAAACTTTACGCTTTGCTTACCAGTTGTTGTGCATTTCTCGCAGGCGAAATATCCTGAATGTTGTTTCACCCGCCGAACGGATGCTCGTGCGGGTGCATCAGCTATCACGCAGTCCAGAAAGATGTCTATAGCATCGTCATTATCATTCAAGCGGACACCTTTGCGTAACACATCCTTCAATTCATCCACCACTGGCCGCAGGAACTCATGCACATTAATTGGATTCGATAATCCACTGTAAAGACCAATTAAAAACACATCACTTGGCGGATTTATCAGCCTTCCAAGGATTGGCCACAGCTGTCTGTGCGAGCTTTTGAACACGGTCATTCCGTCTATATGGATCTGCAACTATGGCAACAACGGACGGGGTGAATGCGTTCGGCGCAACACGTCACGTATGGCGTCCTGCAAACTCATATGGATGTAACTGCCACCTCTGATTAATCGCACTGGACACTGACGGTGTGTTTTCAAAATGCTCCGAGCGTCAACCGGTAAGTTAGGATATAGACGCCGAAGATTGCGCAAAAGGATGTTAACCAAGGTCAAAGTGAAGCTTCCGTCCAGAGGCACGTCACGCAGGATTTCCTCTTAGGTAACGGATTCCGCTAGACGCAAAATGTTGGTTAGACGGGATAAAAAGTTATGATTTATACGTAATTTGCACACGTAGATTTAACAAAGGGGAAGCATAAGGCACACCCGATTCATGTGTGTGATGAATGACTCCACCATTAGCCGATACTGCGTCCGTGAAAGGTTTCTTTACAGCATAGTGCGAAGAATGCACATCTTGTGTGGTAGGTACAGTACTTATCATCTCGCGTGTAACTGAAAAGACATTCCGCGAAAATAACCCATACGTTGTAATGACATAACTCCTTGCACTTCTCTCTGTATGTCATCTTCAACTCGTCGTATTCTACGATAGATACTTGTGGTAGAGCAACTTGAAAAGACGTTCACAGGCTTCTTATCCATAGTGGAAAATGAACCAGCAAACCCGGCGGGACACAGAAGCGAAAAGCCAATTACGCGCCAGTAGCAAGGTAATAAATGGTGCATATAAACGTAGTGTGGCAGATGAATTATCAATCGTTATGGAGCAAAATAATAAAAACAATGTGCTGACTGCCAATTGTATTATACTACGCCACCGCGCATTTCCATAAATAAACATATATCATGATCGCCCGATGAGTGTCCCGATCCGTGCGCTCGAGTGACCGATGGTGCTGGCAGTGGTCTCACTCGAACTTGAACTTGGACTTAACGCGATTTTTCGTGGCGTTGTGCTGGGTAGGTATTGGCGTTCAGCCAGACCTCCCGCTAGCTGTTCAAGATACTCATCAATGACCTCCCATCGGAGCTTCAGATAGATTGCCCGATTTACGCCGATGACATGAATCTGTGGATGGGGGTCTCCTGTCTTGAGGATGCTAACAGATTGCAGGCATCATTGGACATTATACACGACTGGTCAGTCAACTGGCAATCGCCCGTAAATTGTAAAAAATGCTCAGTTATCCACATAGGCGCCCTCCAACCGTCCCTGTTAGCATAACCGTAACGGTAAACGTTGCAAACTGGACAGAAACTGGACAACAGTCCAGTTCAGGTATAATTGCATTACTTGAAGCTAAATGCATTTAGTTTGACATTTGTTAATGAATTAAAGATTGGTAAGCATTATAAATAACATTATTTGCCAAAAGGCATGTGGTTTAAATGCAACCGCAAGTCATTTTATTTGCACAATTTCGGCTTTGTAACCTTGGTCGCTGCTTGCGCTTGGGTGTGCGCTGTTGCGTAGGGGGTCGTTCTATCTGCCACTGGCGCGATTTTGAATGCGAGCTGTTGTTCATCAGGACAACCTGTTTCTGCGTTCTCAAAAAGTAAGGGTTTTATTGGGTACTTGCGCAACGTGTTTGTAAAGAGGTCAGTACCACCAAAAATCCAAAAACTGATCTGTACCATGCCTAATTGCGAAGTTGAATAAATGTGGAGAAGTTGAAATAGAACAGTAACTTTTTAAAAAGGAAACGGAATATAAAAAATCGTTTATGGAAGTCCACTCTATGTATCGGAAAAAGAAGGAAGTGGGAGAATGTATGGTAAATTGTCCAAGACACAGGAGAATCCACCTACAAGCTACAACCGTGTGTACCGGAATCACACTGCCGAAAGCACATCATTTCCAAGGGGCGGATTGGACGCTCCGGTTGTGTAGCTCAATTGATACCGCACCAACTCATGCATACCTATCAGGTTTTCCAGTTATAACTTGTTTGATACATATGTATTCCTTTTCAGCATGCCGCGTCGAAAAAGTTATCAATTAATCGCACTGTTTCCGTCTCGTAGCACTTTTACCGTGCAGCAAAAAGAATGACAACAGGGTTTAGCCACGAAGAAGTGCTTCAGTTGTCAGCAGTTAAGCGACAATAGGGTAAGAGGATTTGTAACATATATTACTTACGATTGCTCACACAGTGCAGCCATCTGATAAGGTTACCAACTGCTGTGCCGATGACATGGACCCCGATGCAGTGGTCCATAACTTGAGAAAGCTTATTAAAAAGTCTCAGGTACCAGCGTCATTCGTTCGTATACTGGTGGGGATTGTGCGAAGGGGATGCCACTTATGCCAAAGGACTACCGGACGCTGATGCGAACTTCACGGAACTCCCGTATACGAATGGCTGCACCGGGCACTTACTGTCACGTAGGTCTGTTGAGAGGTTTACAGCTTGCATGCTCTGTTCTTTCGCTCGCGGCTGATGACACTGTATACTATACATCGCATATTTACGGATTTAAGCATTTTAACGATTAGCTTGTAATTTACCCAATGCCACAATTCACATAAACCGGCCTGGCAGGGACTGCTGGGCAGGAAAATGTGGGCAGTAATTGGTTGGACAGAGTGTGCTGCGGTCTTTGTTTTAGGCTTTTCAACATTTAAAGCAGACCTGTCAATTCCCGATCCGACGGCACGCAAAAGAAGGAACATTCACGGGATTATCCTATCGTTCCGGTCCCAACTGAACTTGAACTTGAATACCTTAACTATTGACGTCTTTCTTTTTCAGCACAGATGTCTTTTCAAGGATACAGCGTTGTCAAACTACTTGACAGACAACACTATTCCGATGGGTCTCCCAGCTAAGCGTCCTATGTGAGTATGGTCTTTTTATTTCTCCATAGACGACGGCCCGTCCGCTCCAGCTCCGATGACGAAGATGCTGCGCGTCCCACCAAACCCAAAAGACCTGCAGCAACTTACGCACGTGCTCCCAGTTCTCTCTTCAGTAGCATTAGTCCACCACGTCCAGAGCCATCGACAAGCAACCGTAAGTAGCGCATTCCTGCTGCCCCTATTAAACAGTAATCGCACCGACTGTTATTGCTGATGTTGCAACATCTAATCTGGAGGTACTACAGGAACTGAAGGCGATTAAGGGTAAGACGTCACAGACGCATTGCATTGCACCCAGCTTTATTTTTAGATGAATTATGCCTCATCCGATCAGAACTGGTCGGCCATCACCGCATGTCCGAAACCATGCTGCGGATGCTGCAACGACAGTCCCAACGTCTTGCACCGGGACTTTGTCTGCGATTTCGCTCTCTCAGTTAGCTTAAGGGATATGATGAACGGCTGAAGGACCCAGATTTCAAAAACAGAGTCGTAAGTTCGTCTTATTATTGAAAGACTTCCAGGTCAAACATTTGTGTGCTGTGCACGGTGCTAACGTGCAACTCATCTGGGGTACCATGGAGCGGCTGATGATAAGATTAGTTGCCGCGGAGATCTAATAAGCAAGCGAAGGTGGTTTGTTTGCATTGAAACGAACCAACATGAACGGCATCGTACAAGGTAGGTTGACATACAGTAATGCATGAAACTACAAAGGCAGCTTTCGGCAACGCACGGGTGATGTAGCTTTGGACACTGACATTACACGGCACATCAGAACGTCGTTGCATTCTGCACGGCACAAGAGACCGTCTGTTTAGCGAAGCAAAGTATGCAGCGCGAACGAGGTGAGTCCACTGCTTCATTATTAACATCTTTAGCCTACTACATTGTCCATCGCCGAAGCGGATTAACCATCTTGACAATGCCGCTTTTTGCTAATAACGATTTTGTACTACACACCTTCATGTACATAAAGAATTCCTATACCCCGGTTGTCATGTTCTTTCGCCTTGTGATGTTCTCAGGTGCGCGGTAAGCTCCATTTCGCTTCCTGACCAACAGCTTGAGGCGCCGCCAAGGTGTGTTCTCACGTCCAGCAAATACGGCAACACGTACTGCGTGAAAATTGGGTCCAAAACGTCAGCGTATTCCTTAGGTACTAAGTGCGTTGAAGTGTGATGTCCGTATTCGGATATCCATGGTGGGCAATAGAAGTTTCTGGACCCGCCGGATTGCCACGCATAGTGGTGGATTTCTATTGGTCAACGCTGGCACCATTTCATTGGTCCGCTGTAACCTGGACAGAATCCCTTTTTAGCCTTCTCACGGCATAAGATATTGTCCAGTTTCGCGTGATGCTCTCATGGGAACGTTTAGGAGGCTAATCTGGACAAGACCTGGACATGTGCTACCAGGGGCTCGGGATATACCATATTGGTGGGGTGTTACTCAGAACCACCATTCTTGAGAAGGATCTCGGTGTGCTTGTCTCACATGATTTACGGACCGCAGAAGACACACTACGTAGGGTTGCCGCTGCCAACAGGATGTCCCACGCCATGCGAAGAGCCTTCTCGCGACTGACTCCGGAAATCTTCAGAATCCTGTTTAATTCTCGTGCGCACCCGATCCTTGAATACGGACTACCCGCCATCTGTTATCTTACCAGGTTCGAGTGTAGCATGATTGAGGTCCAGCGGCGTGCTTCGAAATCCATACTGGAGTTGAGGGACTTGCCTTACCCTCACAGACTACAGCGGATGCACCTGTTCTCCCTGGAATATCGTCGGCATAGAGGTGATTTGAATTTTACTAGGTGTATTCTGATGGGGGAAATGGGGATGGAGCTACAAGCGTTCTTTCAAGTCAACACCAATAGTTTCACTCGGGGCACAACTGGAAACTATTTAAACCCAGAAGACTCAGAGTTCGCTCCACTCTCACTCTATCAACCCGCATTGTCAGTGACTGGAACGACATGCCGAAACATGTGGTCGACACGCAGACTGAGGAATGCTTCAAGCGATTTTTGGATTTTCACATGATGAGTAAGCTGGGACCCTGCTTCTTCCAACGTAGCTGTTACGGCCCCTTGTGGAATACCGTCACGGCATCCACGCAATGATTGGGAAGTGAAGCAACTGACAAAGGACTTTCCTTCTGCTCTCTACAATCCGATGATCCAATAGCGGATAAGCTGAAGCTAAAAGAGGCCACCAAGGACCTAATATCCAGGCCAGCGGCCGGTGAACAAGTTCTCTGGTTGGTGGATTTTCGGGTGGTCAGCCGGCGGTCTTTTTCTGCCCTACCAGTGCCATTCCTAGTAGCACGCGACCCAGGACTGGACATTACGAGTACCTGCAGATAGTGCTAAGCAATGTGTGCAGCCTAAGGAATAAGGTGTGTGAGATAGGTTTGCTTGTAGATGGGTTTCATCCCGATATACTCGCACTCACTGAAACGTGGCTATCTCAGGACATCATGGACGGTGAATTACGTCCGTCTGACTACGCATTATTTAGATGTGATGGCTTCGTAGGCCGACAAAGCGGGGCGTTGCGTTTTACTTTAGCTGTGGACTTGACGTTTTGCGTACCTACATGTTTCAGTGGGCAGAGTAAATTGCCGAAGCTCTGTCGGTAGTGATTAGCACTTCCTCGGCTCAATTTACAGTTTTAATTGTGTGTAGAAGCCCTGGAATTGCATCCAGATTGGTGCTTGACTTTATTCCCTCCCATTCCGCAAACAGTGGTTTGATACTGGGGGACTTCAATCTACCGGAACTTTACTGGGCAGATCTTTCATACAACTCGGCAGTAGGTACTTTCGGTGCAGATCTTGAGCTTACGCTGCAAGTACCGTTGCATCAGTTCGTGAACCTCCAAACTAGGTACATATATGTCAAATTACTGTCTTTTTTGAATCTAGTTTTTGCCAAGTCACTAGACTTCGTAGGTGACATCACTTACAGCTTTCCCTTAGGTGCTAGTCATCATGTCTGTTTATCATTCAGGTGTGCTCTGACCAGACGTCACCAGAGCATCGCTGAAGTATATCCAAACAAATGGCGTGCTAACTATCAGGCAATGCATATCAAAGCTTCTGGGTTGTGTTGCGAAATCTCGGTGGCCGGTACGGTTCAGGCAGCCTGGGATAAATTTAAGCCTTATCTCACGGAAGTGTCTACTCCCTACAGCCCGCTTGTGAGGAGAAAAAAGACACGAGCACAACCACCGTGGATAAATACCACTGGAAAGTACCTGCTCCAGAAGTGTTCTAGGTGCTGGATGACCTACCGTGCTGCTCCATCAACTAGCACCTATGATAGATACCGCGAGGCTAGCAGTAGATGTAAACAACGCTTGAAAAAGCTCGGCTGTTGTGCGAAAAGGAATTGGCTGGTGGAGATCCGAAAAATCCGGAGTTCTTCGCTTATATTAAGAGACGCTGTGGTTCAAATTCGCTACTTCCAACTTTGATGCGGGTCGATGGAATACATGCGCATGTGGACTCGGACAGGGCTCGTGTACTTGGTGAGCAGTATGCAGGGCCTTTTGTACGTGAGGCCGTGTTGACTAGCGTTGCACTTGTCTCCAGCGTACCTGAGGTTTCTTATTCAGCTGAATTTACTGCGGTGGAAACGCTAGTCCTTAGGCTGCTACAAGATGTCAACCCATCTAAAGCAGCTGGACGTGATTCAATTCACGTGAAGCTTCTGCATGAGTTGGCGGTGGAACTAAGTGGACCGCTGACGATGGGGTTTTAGAAGTCACTTGACAGCTGTACATTACCTTCTGAATGGAAGGAGGCTGTCATCTGTCCTATCTTCAAAAATGGCGACAAGAGTCTGTCGGCCAATTATAGCCCAGTCAGTCTGACTAGCCTCGTGATCAGACTGCTTGAAAAGCTAGTGAGAGATTCGTTGGAGGACCACCTGACTAGATTTAATCTACTCAGTAGTGCACGGCACGGATTCCGGAAGGTGTTTTCGTGTCTGATGCATTTGTTGGTTGCTCGTGAAGCTTGGGCCGAGGCGATGGACAATGGCCACGTAGTGGATGTGCTTTTCATTGACTTCTCGAAAGCATTTGTTAAGGTACCCCACTTGAGGCTATCACAAAAGCTGAGCTCCTACTGTGTATCTGGCCGCGCCCTTCACTGGGTATCTGAATTCTTTCAGGGAAGAGAGCAGTGTGTACGGGTGGGTCGCAGCTTATCCTTTAGGAAAGCGGTCTTTAGCGGTGTCCCACAGGGCACGGTCCTTGGACTGATGCTTTTCTCCATCTACGTACTGATCTCCCTGATGAGCTTAGTGTATCCTCCCTATTGTTTGCTGATGACCTTAACTATGGAATGTTGTAAATGTTCCGGGGGTTCTGAGGCCATACATTATGCCCCGAACAGACTCTGGGGCTGATCTACTTTATGGCTACTGCCCATTAATCAGGTTAAGTGTTCCGTCCTTCGTATAGGAGCAACTTTCCCACCTTCGAGGTGTGCTCGGTGGGGTCGAACTCCCCTTGTCTCTAACCAGGTAGACCAGGCGTCGTCCATTCCACGTCTTTGCATTTTGGTGACAATTGGAAGAAGGCCGCAAGTAGGAGTTTCAGAATGTTGTGGTTAGCACGCCGTTCTTTCGGAGTATTAACTGCCGACATATTTGTGAAGCTATTCTTAGTTTTCCTTCGGCCGCATCTGGACTACTGCGTTCAGGCTTGTCTGCCCTGCTTTGTTCGGGACAAAATGGAGCTGGAGAGGGTTTTGAGAGTAGGTACCAAATTGGTCTAGGGTCGAGTAGTCGATCGTCTACTTAGCCTGGGTATCTATACAATGCACTACCGACGGCTTCGAGGAGACCTAATCCTTACTTACCGCATTTAACAGGGAAGGTTGAACCAGATTTGAGCTGGCTATTTAGCCCAGCTAGGTTGCCTTGCCTATCGCGTAGAGTTATACAGCGCTGATACTTGCTTCCAGAACGTCTAGTCAGTGAGCCCACGCCTTCGAGCATCAGTTAGACGCTCTTGGGTGGCCACACGAAACCTCTCCTTTCTGATCATATCTTTCAACTGGGTTCAGCTTCTGTCATTCTTCTCACTCTTTAGTGTTATCCTTCATTTAAATGACTTTCTTTCCTGTTTATCTTCCAGTACGTGACCTACACAGCGGGGACTGCTGGTGCAGTAAACTCGGGCAGTAATTGGTTAACCAGTGTGTGATTCGTGAGTTTTAGATCCATCTAGACCTCGCAACACCTTATTATTTCCTGGCTCAACGCTCTGCTCAAGAAGAAGCACTCAAGCGATTTTCCTATCGTTCCAGTCCAGTCTGAATCGGAATCAGTAAAATAACCTTTGAGAACTTCGCGGTACTTCGATTTTATGACGTGCCATACTGAGGAAGGGCTAATTTTTGTCATGGCGGGAAAGGGTTTCGCTACCGTTGTCCTTGGCAACATCCAAGTTTGTCTGAGTGGCTGCAGAGCATGTTCTTAATTTTGGTGGTATTAAGGTGCGGGGTAACAGAAAATAATGCTATATGGAGTTGCTTCGTGAAAGCGGTTACGATAAATTAAAGTGATAACTACAGGCGTAGTTGAAGTTTACGGCATAATGGAAAGCAAGCAAATGATAAATAAAAGTGTAGTGCACAAGGCTGTTTTATGGAGCAATTAAGTGTTAACACAATTGTTTCATGTATGTAAAGTTTATGCTTGCAGTAAGTTATTGCTTGGCTAAGGAGTATACATATCACTTTTCTTATTATTGTATTTTTTGTATTTTTCGAAATCGCGCTGAATGCAAGCGAAATTTACAAGTCATAAATCTTACCAGCTACCATATTTCTACATATTTAAGCACAAAGCGACCTATACACATCTCTTTCAAATCCAGTTATGAAAGCTGCACGATTTAGCCTGGTGTACCGGAACACAAAGACCCTACAGGCCAATTTTTATGTCAAAACTTAGCCACTCGGGCCATTACTGATCTAGCTTTTTAGCTTAACTTTGTGCAAAACAGTGCTGAATAAACACATGAAACGAAATTTGACTATTGTCAAATTTCTTCGATCTGAGATATCTTGGGTCGATTAAATTGGTACTGGCCAATGCGTCTTTCGCTGATAGCACAGCGTCACGCGTATACGTGGCTCTCCGTGGAAAATCGTGGTCAATCATGGATGAGTGAGAGACCCAGACTGATGACCAGAGACTTAGTTGTCACGGAATCGAGAAAGATATAGTCTTCGTCAGTCGTAAAGTCATCTGACGGTTGTGCACAGAATATTCTGAAGATGCTGATTGTCTCGGCTGCCACTGAAGCAGCCCGTTCTGATGACTTGTTGGTAACCGCTCAATGCGACACAAAGTCAACAGCCCCTGCTCCCGTGAGCTGAACGAAAAAGTGGATTAGATTTGCCCGTAAAATTTCGGAGGCGCTCGAAGATGCAAGAAATAGTAAGACGCCGGCAATAGCGCGGAAAACCTACGCTACCGTTGCTACGACGTCGTTTGCGGAGACGGAGACAATCCCACTGGCAGTGTCAAATTCAAGACACCTAGGGTAAACACTCCATGTCGTGGTGGCTCCACGAATAATAGCGTTAAATTCCGTAACGTTACTGACTCCGTGGCTGCTCTTCCCAAGGAACGCATTTTGGATGACATCATGTGGCTCAAACTGTGCGTCACCAAGCTTCTTCCACCTGGCTTCCCTGGAGTCGCTGTCAGAAAGCTGACCAGATTGAGAAACGTCCCTATCGGTACGGAAAATCCGCGACCCCGACTACTTCGGGCGATCCTTTCTGCCCCGGAGTAATGCAAATCAGTACTGCTGTTTGCCCTCAAACTTATGGATAGTGGTCTTAACGTTCAGCCAGACCTTCCATTGGCAGGTCGATTGAAGTTGGAGGCTGTCAAAGACCTCAAAACTAGGTGGGCGGCTATGGAACGAAGCTTCCGTCTGGTGGGTATTTAGGTGGTCAGCCGGAAGTTATTCTTCGCCCTATCAGAAGCCAACTTGATGGCGCACGACGCAGGGATGGTCGAGCCGACTTCTTTGAGGTAGTACTTGGCAACGTGCGTAGCCTGAGGAACAAGGTGCACGAGTTAGGTTTACTTGTAAACAGATCTCGTCCAGACATACTTGCTTTCACTGAAATGTGGTCGTCTTCGGATATCACGGACCGTGAGGTATGTTTACCTGGCTACGCACTGTTTAGAACTGATCGCTCCGCCGGTCGTCAAGACGGAGGCGTTGTACTTTATGTGAGCTGTAAATTAGATGTGTTGAGGACCTACACATTCCAGTCGTTGGATCAGACTGTTGGAGCCCTATCGGCTGTTTTGTGCACTTCCTCTACCCAGTTTACAGCTGTAATGATATGCAGAAGTCCTGGAAGTTCCTCCAGGGGGATAATTGACTTTGCTCGCACTCACTCCGTGAATAAGTGTTTAGTTTTAGGGGATTTCAATCTCCTAGAAGTTTGTTTGGTCGATCTTTCTTGCAATTCTACGTCAGAAACATTCGCTGCAGGCTTGAGCTGACTCTCCAAGTGCGTTTGCGTCAGTTCGTGGACTTCCCCATTAGGTATATGGACAACCAAATACCATTACTTTAAGTGTGATTTTCGCTAAGTCCCTCGACGTTTCGTACGGTGCACCTGTAGGGTCCAGCGATCACCCATGCTTATCCTTTCGATGTGCTCTTTCAAAACGTCAACAGACCGCTGTTGACTTCCTTCCGAATATTTTGCGGACGGACTTAAGTGCAACGCGAGCCAAGGATCTTGGGTGGCAACACCAAACCTTTCCTTTTTTCTTAACGACTCACCTTCAGTTTTCCGTTTTTACCTTTGCAAATATCTTGGTATTCTACTTGTTTAACTCTTTTCTCTTACCTTGTCTTCTGAGTTTACTTTTTTCTCTCAATTCTTGTAGCCGGCCTTGCAGCGACTGCTAGCGCAGGATACGTGGGCATTAATTGGTTGGACAGGGTGTGATGCGGTCTTTGTTTTAGGTCCATCTGTATTTCAGAGTCTGCCAACTCCTGGTTCAATGACCCGCTGAAGAAGGAATACTCACGGGATAATCGTAACGTTCCAGTCCTTCTTGAACTTGAAATTGATAGGCAGTAACATGTCGAAAAAACGGGTCATCCCCTCTTTTTCCTACGCCCTAGGAAAAAACCTCATGAAAGGTTAAGTCTGTAGTATACCAACTGTTGCAGTGCTAGAAATAACTGGGGTGAACTGATGGTGTGCTGTAAGTGTGCTGATGTGGTCGCTGTGACAGAGACCTGGCTTTCAGGTGACCCTATTAGCGACCTACTAATCGACTTTGTCGGTTACAGGGTAGATAGGTCTTGGAACCAAACAGGTCATGGAGTGCTTTTGATTGTAAAGTCTCAATACAAGCATTGGGAGGCCCCATTCACCATAAGCACTGTAAACCCAATTGGTGTATTGTTTCTTAAGAGTAAGTGGTAGGCTGGAAAATATGCAGTCCAAATTCCTCACGAGAAGAGGAAAATGAACTTGGAACGTTATTAAGGCACGCGGCGGACGTTGCGCCAAATGTTTTGGTCTTTGGAGACTTGCTTCCTTCCGCACGCTGATTGGCATTATGCAATCAGTGGAACAACTGGTTTAGAGAAAGTTAGTAGAACAGGCACATGAGAACGAACTTGAACAATACGTAAATTGCCCAACGTGTGTTCGTATTGAAAATAACCCTTCAACTCTAGATGTCGTTATCACCAAGCATGGTCGCGCAGCTGATCTCTGCGTTGCGCCACCTATAGGTAAGTGCGATTACTGCGTTCTTACATTCTCTCTAATCACACCTAAATTTGGAATGCATTTTCGATTTGTGAGGAACTTTTGTCGACTTGCTTATAAAAATTGAGGGAGAGAGCCCTTCAGGTTTCTTGGATCCCGGATCAGGAACATGATTCCTCGGAAGAAAGATGGTTAACGCTTAAAACCGGTCTTGTGCAACTTGGATCATTTCGCTCCCCTTCATGCTAAAAGGCATCTAAGCAAGCCACGGAGAGGGAGGAGGAGAATCGATAGAGCGAATAAACGACGCAACGATAAGTGGGAAGTGTTTCGCAATTCCACAGATTTTCGACGTTAGCTGCAGTCCAAAAGAAGTAGAAGCTTAGCCATTAAATTACAGCGTCAGGACAAATGTTCGTATGAATGAATGAAAATGAATCTTAAGTGTTACAACAGTTGTGTTCAGTCAAAAGCTTTCCTACGGGAGGCGGTCGGTTGTCTGACTATGGAAGCTGGTAATCACTATGTAGACGTCGTTAAAGTGGAAGTGCTATAACGTGTCTTCCAGAATTTACACCGCAGCGACTATGGGTATCCCGTGCCATCGCAATCACACTGCCCAAGTGCACATATAATGCGAGACATCGCTCTTACTGTCCCAGAGGTGTTCACAGTATTGACTACCTTGAACCTCTTTATATCAGTTGGTCTTGACAATGTACACCCTGCCATCGTGAAATCACTAGCGGATATTCTCCAGCATCCAGTTACGGAATTAGTTAATATGTCACTTCAGGAAGGCGAGCTACTACGAGACTGGAAGGAGGCGATCATAGTTGCAAACAACAAGTGGAGTCTAAATCGCTCCCCTCAACTATAGGCCTGTAAGCTTGACCTGCGTGTTGCTTAAATGTTTGGGAATGCTCCTAAGGACCCGGATCAGAAAGCACCTGGCCAAGAGCAACCTAATTGTAGCCGAACAGCATGATTTCATGAGGAAGAAGTCGTTCTTTACCAACTTATTGTGCTTTCTGGATGAGATTACTCAGTGTTTCAATAGCGCGATGTCGGTAGAAATGTGTTGTTTGGACTTTAGTAAGGCTTTTGACTCAGTGGTTCATCGATTCCTACTCGAGCAATTAACATAGTTTGTGATGCACTCCAAACTGTTAAATTGGGTGACAAAAATTTTACGTGGAAGAAGTTTTGTGTCGAAATCGGTGCTACGGGCTCTAGTGTGGACAGGGCTTATAGTGGCGTACCTTAAGGCTATGGACTAGGCCACCTACTATTCCTATAGTTTATTAATGACCTGGCACCTCCGATTGAAAACCCTGCTACCTTTTTGCTGTCGACCTGAAGTTGGTCAGCATGAGTAATCGAGAAACCCTTTCTATTCACATCGACACGGCAGTCAATTGGTCGAACCAATGGCTTACTTTTAAATACTAACAAATATCATTTATTGACCGCTAGGAACGATGAGCTTGCAATTCAGACTCCCTCAGGGCCCGTGACACCCCAGACACTTCTGCCAAGCACGTGCTCTTGGAATCACCATCTCGCATTCTGTAGCTGAGCTGTTCAACAGGTCACTATCCACTGGTTTATTACCAGGCGACTGGAAATGCCCAGTTGTATAATCAGTACCGAATGGTCGTGACCCAAGCAAAGTGGATTAGTACCGGCCGAGCTGCCTGACCGCCGTTTTGGCTAAGAGGCTTGAGAAGCTTGTGAAGAAGAGTCTGCTGCAGCTTCTTAAGTCGAAAAGCCCTTGACGTCCGCACAGCATGGTTTCATGGAAGGTCGCTCGTGCATCACCAACCTACTGTTGACGAGGCACCAATGGTTGCAAGCGTTGTACCAAGGCAAGTTGGTCGACGTCATTTACATTGACTTCAGTAAGGCTTTGGACAAGGTAAATCATGCAGTGCTCCTCTACCGGCTGTGGGTGTGCGGTGTTGACAGCTTGCTGCACTAATGAATCAGGAATTTCCTTGTTGGTCGAAAATGGTGGTTTCACGTCGACAACCATTTGACCGACTGGTAACCGTCGAACAGTGGCATGCCCCAAGGCACTGTACCGGGGCCCATTTTGTTCCTAATCCGTCTAAACGATGTACTTCAGCCACTTTGTTCATCTTGTGCACTCTTTGCAGATGACTTGAAGGTGCAGAGAGTAATCCGCACACCCAATGACTGTGACCTATTTCAACAGGACGTTGATCGTCTCTACACGTGGTCTGCAGAGGTCAAACTTCCGATCAACTCAGACAAGTCACAACTCATGAGGCTGAGTAAGTGTGAGCACAGTCGAACCTACACTGGCCCGTAAATCGTTGCATCCCGCGCCTTTCGTGCGGGACCTCGGTGTACTCTCACGATACGAGCTAAAGTCCATGGACACCGCGAATAGGCTTTACCGAACGTCCTTCCTATGCTTTGAGCGCTGAGACGTCGCTTCAGCACTTGGTCCGAAGAGATTGCCACTCGCCTTTTCGTTTCAATATTATACCAGTTTTAGAGTATAGCTTCCCGCGTATTGCCCTATCAACCGGGGCGAACTAGAAACGATTGAGTGAGTGCAGCATGTGGCCACCAAGCTTATTCCCAATTTACGTGATGTGCCATACGAAGACAGGTGTATGAAACTAGGGTTTACACCCTAGCTTATTGTCGACTACGGGTTAACCTCATCCTGACTCGCCGGACCTTATATCTCGATGGATACCCCATGTTGAGGCCGCTGCTGTATCTGCGCACACCAAGCAGCACACGAGGACACCGGTACAAGCTTGTAGTACCGGATTTGAAGCGTATTGCCCATCAACTCTGTATCGAACGGAGAGTGACCAATGTATGGAACAACCTGCGGCAGCACGTAGTTGAGGCATAGGCGGTGTCGGAATTTAAGTAACTCCTGGACAAACACTTTGCCGATATGAGATATATCGATATATCGATTTATAAATAAATAAATAAATGGTATATTCTCGGTAAAACGAGACACACCTGTAAAGGCATGATCAAATATGCATACAATCATAGCTTCTTTGGAATGTTAAAACATTTTGTTTTAATGAAAGGAATAAAGAAATAGCGACCAAGGAACATGATGGCGCTGTGGCGCGCAAAATCCGTCAAGACAAAGTTGGGGTAATTTCGCCAGTGGTGATCCGTGAGCACAGAGCCCAAGCAAGGTTTTGTGCAACCAACGACCATTACAAATAGGGATGATCTGTGCTCCATCAAAGCATTCTTCAGTGTGAAAGGTTTAGCTGTGACTTTATTGTGGCGAGTCACATCCGCCAAGTTGCAGTGTTTTTAAGCGGACATTTGTGGCTTTTTATAGGAGAACCAAAGTTAAGAAGCTTAGGTTGTTTTCTATGAAAACGCAACTGAGAGTGACAATTGTTAGGTGAAAACCTGTATCGTCCTCAGGGACTGACCTGACCTGGCTGGCTTGCCGAACAGCTAGCCATCCGCTTTCAAAGTTTGAATGCGCTCTGCTGGAAAAGGTTCAGAGACGTGCATCGAAAGCTGTTCTGGGGCTTCGTGATCTCCCGTACCCCATTCGACTCCAGCAGCTAAATCTGTTCTCCCTCGAGCTCCGCCGTCGCCGGAGTGATCTCATCTACACTAGACGCATCCTCCGAGGGGAACTTGGAAGTGAGTTACAACAATTCTTCTGGCCCAACACTGACTGTTCCACCCGAGGGCACACATGGAAACTGTTTAAGCAAAGAAGACACAAAATTCGCAAGGACGTCACCCTATCCACTAGAGTGGTGAATGACTGGAACAGCCTACCGGAAGCAATTGCAGACGCTCCATCCGAGGAAAGTTTCAAGCGGCTGCTAGACAAACATTCGCTGAGAATGCTGGAATCTTGGGGCTGTCACTGCAATTACGACGAACCCTCGAGGAACGTCGTAACGCAACGACACGCATCAAACCCAGTATGATACGGAATCGATGGGGCTGACAAGGGATTTCCCTCCTGCTCTCTACAACTCAGTAAACTCAATGAACTCAATGAACCTCCTCGTGGTGCTAGCTGGGTGGTTCGGGATTTTCCCGTTCCAGCAAATGCTTCGGCGGCAGTGTTCCAGGACGTGGTGGGTTTTCGCCTGGCAAGCGTTCTCCCTGTAAAAAAGCCACATATGTCCGTTTAACAACACTGTGACGTGGCGGACGTGACTCGCCACTAAATAAAGTTACTGCCCCTTGCTTCATCGTGGTGAAGCATTGTATTCCAGCAACTTTGTGCTGTAATTCTGGGGAGCATTGTGCCCCTGTTTGACAAAGGAACAAACGATAGGCGTATGAACTGAGCAGTCAGTCACCGGCTCCCAATGAGCGCGATTCCCTGAATTCGCTTCGCTGCCTTGCGGACAGGCTATTCAGTCAAAGGCTCGGGGTGGTGTCCCCTAAGTCAACACCCTACTTCGGCTTGGGCTAAAGGATAGTATCTCACCCTCTGACGAAACCATGAACTTTAATGTGTTGTGTTGTGTTTTCTTTTACGATTTCTGTACCTTCCTTTGTGTTCCATGGTTTCTGATGGCCCCGTCTATTCAGTGTTGCAATTTATATATATATATATATACCGACCTGAACTGAACTATTTGTTCACTATTCGCGCATCGAGCAATCCCCTATTTATTGAACACACTTAACCGTGGGGGCCATTACTATGTCCGCTGGCAGGGTGTCCCAAGAGTCAATCACTGCGCGATAACCGGACATCTGCTTCCGCCTGATCGCATCGAAGCTTGTGAAGCTTTATTGGATGCCTACGAAGAGTCGACAATCGAGCCGGAAGGAAAAGGTGAGATAAGTCCGGACCAATCTGACCCGATAAGATGCGATTGGTAAGGATCAGATGGCCTCAGTGACGCCGATAGTGCGAGAAAAAGAGACCGAGACTAAGCATTCTCTCAGGTTATGGCCCACGTCAGCCCACGCACCATCTTGATGCTAATCCTCAAAGCTCATTCCACTAGTGGAGCGGGTGGCAGCTCCCATCTTGTCCCGCACTAGGCAAAGGGGCACGCTTGTACGCATGTGGTTTAACAAACATCTCACCTGCTCTGCGGATCCTCCACGGCATTCTGAATCCCTTGTAAACGGCCTTTGCCCAGTTTGCGCTCGACTTGTATTTCGATGACAACGTGACACCTAAGTCGGTTTGCTCGGAAACACATGGTACTTCGTTGCCTCCCAAAACCTAAGGCGTTGATGGTCCACTGTTCCCAAGGCGAAATACGGAGCACTTTGAATGATGTATGAGTAGTTGCCACAAAGTGGACCAACCCCAGAGTCTATCAAATGCACTCTGCAGAAACTGGGAGTCACCCGGGTCACTGACCGTGCCCCAGAAATTAAGGTCCTCTGCAAACATGAGATCACACTTCCAGTTTCTCAGGCAAGTCATTAACATACAAGGTGGGCAACAGGGGACCAAGGCCGGAACATCACTGAGAACCAACTGTCGGGAGGAGAGGCTTGAGCCCACTCAACGCACATCGCTCTATCCTCTAGAAATGCCATCATCCACTGTGGCGCTTGTACGGAGATACTATATAACCGCAGCTTATAGAACTGGTGAGAATGTGGGACGGTGCCGAAAACTTTGGCAAAGTCAATGAAAAGCGCATACACCGTCTTGCCCCGATCCAACGCGCCAGCTCAGCATTGCTGAGCATACACCAAATTGGTGAAGCATGAGTAGCCTTTACGAAACCGTGCTGGGGCACATTGAACAAGTCGAACTTTTCATATTGGCCTCCAGGGTATCTTTTACTAGTTTCTCCAGTAATTTGATTAGTCCGCTAATCAAACTGACCTTCTATTTCGCAGGAAGATGTTTGTCACCCTTCTTGAAAATGGGGCAGACTATTGCTTCCACACAAACCGTGAGGAACAGTGGAGAAGGGACTTCCCAAACGAACGCCTGATCGGCTCACAAAGCTCAGTTGCGAGTTCCTATAACAATTTGGGATGATTAGCATCTGCCCCAAGCGCTTTGGTAAGCTTTAGTTCCCCTAGTACCACGTGCACCTGGGTCACTGTAACGGAAATGTCCGTCAGCAGAGAGTCAGATGGAACTCTTATCTTCAAATCAGTAGGTGGCAAGCAAGATTTCATGACAAATTTCGCGCATACTGTTCCGCAAGCAGGCAGGGCTTAG
>OX104063.1:180236910-180253703 GCA_944474145.2 Dicrocoelium dendriticum
AAGCGAAGACAAGAGAACGCATCAGCAGGAGCTAGCCAAACGATTCTGTTCGAACAAAAAGCTTCTTTACAAACATGTGAATGGACTTCGCAAGGTGCAACGGGGAATCCCACCACTTAATACGACCAATGGGTATACACATACTGCGAAAGAGGCGGCCAACGCATTACGGGCCCAGTACTCCCCAATCTTCCAAGGTGTACAAGCCTCGACGTATATTCCGCCACTAGTTACCCCCACCCCCCGTTTTTATCCAACGTCACGTTCACTGCAGAAATGGTGCTGCAAAGCTGCTATCCTTGCGTCCACACAGCTCTCCCGGGGCCCGATAACAATCACCCGAAAACATTACAGGTAGCCGCCATCCACTTGGCCGACCCACTAGCTGCATTTTTTCAGCGCTGTTTCGATGAGAACATCGTACCTTCGAGGTGGAAAACAAGGTGTAATAACGCCCATATACAAAGCAGGAAGTCCATCGGATCCTGACAATTACCGCCCCGTAACGCTTCTGCCTGTGATCGCCAAAGTCATGGAAGCGGTGATAGCAGATGCGTTAATGGGATACTTGGAAAAACTACGGCATAATTGCGCCAGAACAGCATGGGTTTCGTCAACATCGTTCAAGTACGACGAATCTGCTGATAGCTCGTGACAACTGGACCGAGACTGTCGATGAGGGAACAGGAGTCGATGTTGCATTCGTGGACTTGTCGAAAAGCCTTCGATCGACTGGATCATCGAATCCTGCTCATGTAACTCCAACAGTACGGTATCGGGGACCCGTTGTTAGGATGGATCGCGATAAACTTTCTCTCTGAACGGCAGTTAGAAGATAGAGTTCGATCATACTTTTCCGATCCGATTCGCGTGCGATGCGGCGTACCGCAGCGGTCGGTCCTTTGGCCTCGTTTGGTCCTGCTTTTCATTAACGATCTCGTAAGAGTTATTACGCGCGAAATTATTATGCTTCGCGGACGACCTCAAGGTTTGGCGGGCGTATAAAACGATCGGACGACCATGATGTCCTACAGCGTGACTTGAGTGAGGCCTAGAATTGGTCGGTGAGAAAACGCGCCTGCAAGTTTAATGGGAACAAATGTCGCGTTGTTCATATCCGCCATCGACAAGTCCACGTCTACAAGCTTGGGGCACACGATCTGAAGACCACCACTCAGGAACGCGACTTGGGTGTGCTGGTACAGGAAGACCTCGGGTGTTCCAAACAGTCAGATTCCGCTTCTAAAAGGGGCAACCAGCACGTTGGACTCCTGCGAAGAGCATTCGGAATTTTGGATCCATCCATCTTCTCTTTGATGCTGAATGCCTACGTGCGTCCTCACGTCGAATATGCAATCCAGGCCTGGCAACCCTGGCTAAAACGTGACCTTGCAGCGCTTGAGACCCCACAGCGTCGAGCAACGAAAATCGTCAAGGGCTTGCGCCACACTCCTTACCAGGAACGACTGGAGATACTCGGAGTGTTCAGCGGACGGTACCGGCGACTTCGTGGAGACCTCATACTAGTGTACCAGATATTGAGCGATTTACTGATGTTGCGTAAGCTGTTTTGGGTAGCGTTTAGGGATGGTATAAACGACATTAAACGACTGCTTCCTCTGGATTTTATGTCCAGTGTCAACCAAGTGTTGTAAAACGGAAAAATTGATATATTTTACGGTGCCTTTTCGTAGTGACGCAGGACAATGTTCAGCGATTCTTTTGGACAAACACCTGATCGTATGTCCAAAATACCTAGCAGCACAGGTGCAGGTGAATTAGTATAAGACAAACGATTCGGAGCGAACCGGGAGTTTATCCTTTAAGTTCTGAAAAATCAATGGTCTTGTTTCAGCAAGTATTTTTAGATTGGCTTCAAAGAAGCTGGATTCGTCCAAACTCTCGAGCAGGACGCGGTTAGTTTAATAGGCATTCTATCTCACATTGTAGATTTTGAGGGAATAGCTTTTCAAGTTTGTGGAAATGGATGAAGACTTAGCAATCAGCACTGAACCAGACCCAGAGGCTATTTTCAAAGAGATACTGACTACGGTACACCCGTACGAGTACGAACAAAAAGCGCCTGATGATGAGGGAGAAATAAGTGAAAATGACATGGGAACTACAGAAACCCCAAACGAGACTAGTGTCGGGAATATTTTTATAGTAACTGAGATAATTTTCTGTGGAAAATGTCCAAGCACGCTGTAATGTAGCTTGTACTGAGAGCGCTGTTTTCAGCTACCTTTGTGATAAAAGAGGAACAAAGATTGGATTTTTCTCCAAAAGCAATTTAACTTCGAAATTCAGATTGCGTTTTGATTTATTATAACATTATGTAGTTGAACTGTCTGCCGTTAAATGAGACCAGGTCTAATGTGTTCGAAGCGGGTTAAGGTGAAAATTAATTTTATACTATGCTACTCTCAAAAGGAAAGTAGGTGACGCTAGGTTTTGGTATAGAACCGCTATATTGACCACCTCCCTATGATGACTACCTTGGTCCATTCCCTTGAGTGGTCAACATACGGTGGTTCTACTGCAAAGAAAAACTGTTAGCAAAATTAGGTTTACATCCGTGAACTCGGGCCGGAAGAAACCTTTGAGTCAAAAGCGAAATTTTGTGTATCATCATAAATATATTAACCGGTTGTCTACCAAGCCTTCCGAAATGCTGACTTTCCGATCGGTTCCAAATCTGTTCCAAGTTATCGAGCGTGATGTTCGACAGTGGAGAATCGGAATGATCAGCGCATGCCGAGCGGATGGCTCACCCCTGAGACCATGTTAACATCACACTCCATTGTGTCAAATAGTCAATAGTGGGGACATCGAGCAAATGGGCGGACGGCCAATCAGACGCCACCATGCAATCTGCCCGGAATGGCAACAACGATGCTCGATCTAACCCTGGGTTCAGTAAGCATGGATCGGTTCAACGGAAGAAGGAGTACTGAGACTGAGACTGAGACTGTATTTAAGAGCGAGTAGAAAGGTTTCTGTACAACTCTATCGAATTACGAAACATCAAAATTTACTTGTGAATTATCAGCAGTTGTGTCTGGTCCGTTAATCGTTTATCCGTGTTCGGTTAAAAATTTGTACTAGCGTTATTATTTCCGGACATACAATGTCTTCTTTTGGCACCGTATGTGCATCGTTTCACAAAAGCACAGGTTTCCAAAATAATCGTCGATACGGGTTTTAAAACACTTCACAGAATCGGCCTCTATTAATCCTTCTGGTAGTGTATTCCATAAGTTTACGATTCTTCGTTCGATACAAAGCTGATGTGATACTTTGTTCATGCTGGGGACCCTGAGTTTGTAACGATGTCCTCGGGTGTTACAGGGTTCTCGCAGGTGAAACATTGGCCGCAGTATGGGGAAGTGATTCAAGTGTAGTACTCGATAGGTCATAATAAGATCAATTCTTACTCGGCGATAGGCTAGTGTGTAGAGTCCGAGCTTTTCACAACGTTTTTCATACGGAAGCTTTCGTAGACTTGGTATCATTCTAGTTGCGATATGCTGTATTTTCTCCAGCTTTTCAGTTTCCCATTGGGTTATCGGATGGTAAGCTGGGGCACCGTATTCAAGGATTGGTCTAATGAGCGAGATGAATAGACGAGAGACGGTTTCTTCGGACCGTGTGGAGAAACTGCGTCTTAATGCCCAGAGCATACGAAGTCCCGCACGGTACAATTTCTCTGTATTTTCTAGTGATCTTAAATCATGTCGTGAGAGAACTCCTAAGTCTCTGACAGATGTGTTGGGATAGAGCAACTGACCGTCCAAGGTGTATGATCGAGTGGCTGGACGTCTGGTGATACTGATGAACTCCGACTTGCTTGCGTTAAGAGGCAGTTGCATTTCAGTGGACCACGTTGACAGTCGCTCTAAGTCATGCTGGAGGCGAGCGCAGTCGTCCTGGTTTTCAATGATCCTCCAGATTTTCAAATCATCCGCAAACAGGACACATGGTGACTGGAGCTGCTGCGGAAGATCGTTGATATGAATAAGAAATAATGCTGGCCCAAGTACAGTTCCTTGAGGCACGCCACTGGTCGATAGGAACCATTCTGTCAGATAGTCATTGACCTGTACTCTAAACCTTCGTCCCACAATAAACTCTTGTATCCACTGAAGTAACGTGCCACCGATTCCGTATGTCCTCAGTTTACGAAGGAGTACCTCGTGGTTCACTCTGTCAAACGCCTTACTAAAGTCGATGTACACCACGTCAACATCCTTCTGTTCATTGAGAGCTCGAACCCACTGGTGGTTTGCGTACATCAAGTTGGTGATGCAGGATCGCCCTTTCGTAAAGCCGTGTTGCGCTGGCGTCAATACGTCCATCGATTCGAAGAACGACAGCAGACACTTTTTCACAACCTTCTCGAGAACTTTGGATAATACCGAAGTCAAACAGATCGGTCTATAGTTCTCTATTTTACTCGGATCACCACCCTTGGGAAGCGGTTTACCTATCGAGCATTTCCAGTCGTTCGGGACGGATCCTTCAGAGAGCGATCTATTGAAAAGGTTTGTCACAACTGGTGAGATGATAATCGATAGGGACTTGAGTATTAGTGGGTGAAGTCCGTCTGGCCGGGGGGGCTTTGCACCATTGAGGTTGACGAGTAGCTGATGTACTTCGACTGCATCACATTGTAGGCTGTCGAGCAAGACTTGCGCAACCTGTGCCGGTACTGGAACAGCCGCCGGTTTACTGGAAAATACAGTGAGGAAGTGCGTAGCCAGGGCGTCCGCGCGCTCCGCGCTTGAAATGAGTGTCTTCCCGTCTAAGCTCTCTAAGACCGGTAGGTCGTCTCCAGGTTTCTTTTGACGTTCCAAGTAGGCAAATATTCACTTGGGTGCAGTTGTGGCCGAAGATGTTAGCTCCTCTTCGAATTGCCGGCGTTTCTTGATCTTTGCGGCGTTACATAAGTTACGCTGTTTCCTGTACACCGCGTAATCTTCATCACAACCCGAGCTGATGTATCTATCCCAAAGTTTACGACGTCGTCGCGCTAACTGTCTGTATTCCCTATCAAACCAATGCGGTTTGACAGGTCCGATTTTTGGATACTTAAGGGGAACGAACCGAGTACAGAGCGAGTTAAGCTTCCCCTTTATTGATGACCACCAGGCCTCAAGTGACGCATCCTGTGGTAGTGTCCAATCAGTCTGACTTGCGGCTTGAACGAGTCCGTTGAAGTCCGTCTTCCAATAGTTGAATGTCGGCTTCTGTTGATTGTAATATGGTAACGACAGTTCTAAGCTTGCTACAATAGAGCAGTGGTCACTGTTCGCCAGAGGTTCGATGACTCTGATCTCTTTTAGCTTCTGCTCGCAGCTCGTAAACATTAGGTCCAGACAAGATGCCGAGTGCGGAGTTACGCGCGTCGGTTGGATGACATGTTGCGTTGCCCCAATTTCAATAGTCATTTTAGCGAATTGAGCCTCAACGTTGCCATGACCGGGAAGAAGTCGAACATCTGGCCAAATTATCTTAGGTAAATTTAGATCCCCATCAGTAAGAACTGAGGGCGGCTCATGTGCTTCTGTACATGTGGTATCCAATCGCAGCAACGGTTTAATGGGCTCCGGTAGATAACCCCCACAATTAGTTCTGCGCGCCTGAGACGGATTGTGCACCACAATTGCTCGCATAAACTATCCTCGCTCCGATAGGTACTGATAAGTTTGCCAGATAATGACGATTTTATGTACAACAGAACACTACCGTGAGCCTTTGATTTTCGGTCACATCGGAAACAAGAGTATCCTGACAACACGACTTCTTGGGGTATGATGTCGGAGTTCAGCCATGTCTCTGCAAGTCCTAAAATGTCCGGCCGCTCCGAGACAGAGAAGCGGCACAGTTCGTCACGTTTGTTCATTAGGCTGCACACGTTGGCGAATGCCACACGGAGGTCCTGGGAGGTACTGCGGGACGTGCCTGGAGGTTGAGCAACCGGTTGATACGGGTTCGTACACCCTTCTTGATCACCCGAAAATTTACAACTTGTAAGTCAGTCTCACCTTCCTCTGTACGGCGTTTGGGCTCAATGACCGCAGTCTTCAAACGATCCCTGTCCTCGGGTTCCAAATCTCGGCGGATGTGAACTTTTATGCCTTTCAGCCTTGACAGACGAGACAGTATGAGCTGCGGCATATTAGGATTTGCAAAAGTGATCCTCAGAAGTCGACATGTCTGGTTAGTTTTCTGGCCAAGTCGGATTACTTGTTTAATCGTCACACTGTCCTCGCCCACATCCAAGCGTCTATCGATGAGCCCCTGGAGGAACTCAACATCGTGATCATAACGTATCTGAGGGTTTTCATCTTTTGACTCCGGTACGTGGAAGACCATGAGATTATGACGCCTCAGCGAAATCAGTGATGAACCTGTGGGAGCAGAATTAGAGGCGCTTAACTGATTGGGTAGTTGTTTATCAGCAGGTGACGTCTGAACTCGATCATGTGGGCCCTTGCGCTTTTGAGTGGTCCATGGATCCTCGGTGTTCAGAAGTTCACAGACAGGCTCTGATAAATTCACGGACCGATCAGTGAAGCGGCATTTCGTAGCTTCTGAGTCTGAGTCTTCCATCGGTGGGAAACATTGAACCTGGGGTTCGGCCGGGGTCGAAGACGCTGGTGGTGGTGCAGATCGCGGAGAGACAATAGAAGGCGAGGTGACAGAGGTAATTTCACGAGGGCGTTTGATCCCACGTGGTGAACGGTTTGTTTCTATCTGAAAGAGAGCTTTTTCCGTAGTTGTTTGCGATCGCTGCGTATTCTGATGTCTTGTACCGCGACATTTATCACATATAACTTGAAAAAACCGATGTCGGATGTCGAGCGATTTTCGAAACACGTCAACTGATAAGCCGATGCACGAAATATGGAACAAAACTTCACAGCTGAAGCATCGAAGTGCATGAGCCTTATTTCCCACAACTTTCGAACACGAACCACAAGTAGCTTGAGACGGCATCACAAGCTAGAGCAAATACAAGATGGCGGACAGAGATGGCAGTATGGCAAATCAGTGAGATCTCCGGAATAAGCCAAAGAATAGCTCCCAAATTTGCACCGCTTGGAAAATACGCCAAAAGAAGAATAATGGTGCACAATTCACACAAATAAAACGCTGCTAACACAGTAATCTGAGGCAAAAGTAGTATCCAGCACACGTTGATCCAAAAATCCGCGGCGTCCGTGGGTACGAACTAATTGGATGGAGATGTCGTCACGGGTCAGTTATCAAGGGCCAGGCAATAGACGGATGACAGTAGAAAACTATATGTGGTCTGCGAAAAATCGCGATACTTCCTGATAATGATTTATGATCACTAACAAGACTTTGTTCTGCATTCCCAGCGGGCCACTAAACACGGTGACAGAGGAGAACAAACTGACGCGTCGGAACATGCTGGCTTTTGATCGACAGTCTTCGATCCCACTGCTGACTGCTCAGAAGATGACGGATAGCATGCTAGCTAACAATTGGAGGATGTGAAAGGCGAAATGCATAGATTTCGTCACGATGACTCATGTGCTTTTTTCCAGTTGTAAATACGTTATTTCTGAAATGTACTGAGTTTGCAACTGAGGAGAGCAGTCAAAATGTTAACATAGCGCAATTTATGTCTTCTGTTTGCGCTGACTAAACACGCTGATTCACTTGGACTCCCTTCCGAGACCTTACCAGCTGGCTATGTTGAGCCACGCTATCGGCGATGAAGTCGGACGAGAGCTTGAGGTTTTGGATCTCGGTGATGCATGTGAACAGAAACCGGATGTCGCGGAGGTAAGCAAGAGCTTTGGCGAATATTGCGTAGGCCAGGCAAACGAAACGTACCAGACATGTGTACTTTGTTCGAAATCAGTTGCCGGAGGAGTCGGTCGAGACATACCTCATCGAATTGAAGGTATTGGCACGAACGTGCAACTTCTGTGATTGTATGCGAGACTCCATTGTACGCGACCACATCGTGCTCGGCATAAGAAACGACGATCACACTCCACGACTTCTGAGGTAGAAACTCATCCCTGGATCAGTGCATGGACATCTGCTCTCTCTCTCACACACACACACTATATATATATATATATATATATATATATATATATATATATATATATATATATATAGTCTGATTACAGATAATGTGTCATCAGAACCATGGCGAAATAACGAGGCGAAACGAAGTACAACATGAAGTAAACGAATTTTTCGGTTTTACACACGCCGCTTAGGGATTCTTTTGTGCTTTTTACTTTTACCTCCCAGAATACGTTAACTAATAGATAACAAGGTTGAACAGCATTGTCTCCACTGATGCCGGTTGCGCGCCATAGCCTCCAACACTTCTAACCACTGGCAGTCCAAATCGCGTAGCCCCCATCCTGGAATGCGGACCCGTCCGACGGATGCTAAGTCTGAGTTTGCAATCCTGATGCCCCTTCTCCACGTCATTGGTTGTCCACGGCGGCACTTTTTCCAAGCGCTTCCGGAGAGAGCAAATAACGCTTGGCGAGGAAGGCGATAGTCCAGTATGTACCATGCGTGACCTTACGAACGTATGTGGTGTTGGAGAATAACCTTCTGAATACTGGCACTACTCTCTCCAAGAACTCGGTCTCGGACCTCTGCGTTGCTTACGTGATGTTGCAACCACACCCTAGCAATCCTTCGTAGACAGTGATTGTCGAAAACTGATAACCGCTACATTTCTTTCTAGGAAATAGGCCAAGTCACATAGCCGTACAAGAGTATTGCACAGACGGAAGGATTGTACACCCTGCCCTTGCGCTTGGACTGACATCACGACGACGCCATAGGTGTCTCAGTTGGATGAATGCAAGGCGGGCCTTTGCAACCCTTTGTGGGACTACATCCCCAAAACCATCACCAGCCGTAATGCAAGTCCGTAAACAAGTAAAGCAAGGAACTTGCTCCAGAACATATCCAGCAATGGTGAGCGCGGGTTCAGGCACCTGATAATCCAGGAGCAGCGTTCTACACGTTCCCTGAGTAAAGTATAAGCCGTACTTAGACGGCACCATCTCTAAGCGGTCCAAAGCACTCTGGACGGTTTGTGAGTCGTCCCCCAGCAAGACGATATCATCGGCATAGTCCAAGTCCGTGACTCTGTCTCCAGGGAGGAGCTCAACACCGCAGTTCTGGACACCTTCCAGTGCTCCTTGGACGACATCTTCGATGACAAAATTGAAGAGAAAAGGTGAAATAGGGCAACCTTGGCGAACACCGCTGGTCGCAGCAAATGAAGAAGAGAGCGCGCCGTAAGCCCTGACTTTGCCCGACGTGTGGTTGTAAAGTTCTTTCAGGATGGTTACAAACTTGTCAGGCACAGCTTTCTTCAGTAAACAGCCCCATAGCGCAGGCCTTTCCATTGAATCAAATGCCACTCGGATGTCCAAGAACACTACGATCGTTGGCCGCCGGTGGATGTGACGGATTTTGAGGAGTTGGCGGAGCGTGAAGTTTTGGTTGATGCAGCCGCGGCCTGGACGAAATCCGGCTTGTTCTTCTCGGGAAAGCTCCTCACTAGTCGTTTAAAGCCTGCGAACCAGGACAGACACGAAGATTTTGGAGGCAACAGAGATCAGTGAGATTCCCCGATAGTTACAGTAATCATCGCGGGAGCCTTTCTTGTGAATCGGAACAATGACCGATTCTCCCCCATGAGTGCAGAAACTTCTCCTCAGTCCAAACTTTCTTGAATAGCGATAGGATTTTGCTGACAACTACACTCCCGCCATTCTTGAATAGAGCCGGTGGCAGGCTGTCGAGACCAAGAGCTTTATGGTGTTTCAAAGATTGGATTTCATCTCGGAGCTTCGATTCAGTTGAGAGACCTGTGGAGACAGGCCAAGCATCCGTTTGGGCTGGAGGTGACACAGGGGATGTGTTGGGTGGTTGAATTGAAGAGCGAAATGCTCTGCCCAGCGACCCAATCGCCCGTGAATCTTGGTGATCTTCGAGCCGTCTAATTGACCAATCGTCTGACTGATAGCGTGGGAATTGCAACCGGTGGCTCTGATGATGCAAATTAGACGGCAGAAGTTGCCATCTGATGCAGCGGCTTCCATCTCATCAGCTTATTTTGACCATCAGGCTTCACGATCAAAACGAAGGCTTGCATGCAGCTGTTGCGTAATGGACCGGCGGTGTTTGTTGTGCACTGCGCTAGCAGGCACCGCATTTCGAGGATCCAGCAATTCCAAGGATCTTTCCGAGATACAGCTTTTGGGAGTGGAGCGAGCGAGGCCGCAGTCGGACAAACCGGCCGACAGCATGGCTTGTAGCAGATTTAACCAGTGTTGATCAACATTCAGAGTGCGTAAGAGAGCGAGATTTTCACGAAGCCTTTGTTATTACTCCTTCTTCACCATTGGGTCCTCCAGCTTGTAAGTGTTCAGTCAGGTGTATTTGGACGTAGGTTAACCACCGAAACGCATACAAACGGTCGCACATTCCAGTGCGTGACCGGTATTAACGCATGTTAACCAAAATGATCGGCAGTCGCGTACGCTGCCGCGCCACCTGCGACTTATGGCTAGGTGGTCAATCTGTGAACAGCGCTGGGTTGATGTTGGGGGACGCCAAGTGGCGTACTGGCGTCCAGGATAACGAAAACTCGTGCTGGAGAGGAAAAGCTGATGATCAGCACATAGACTGAGCAGTCTCTCTCCGTTATGTGAGCGAACATCATCATATCTAAGCTGTCCCCCGATGTAACGCTCAGATGGTAGCAGCTGACCAACACGCGCGTTTAAGTCTCCCGCCAAAACAATGCTATCTGTTTTAAGAGCCCTAAGGACCAGCTGATGAAGGTTCTGCTAGAACTGGTCCTTGGCTGTGCCCGAGCTACAGTCAGTGGGCGCGTAGACAGAGATCACGGAGAGGGAACACTTTTCGACTCGACGTCTGCTAACTTTACAAGTGCCATGGATCCGCATTGAACAAAGGCGACTATTGATCGGAATCCAATCAATCAGCGCAGCCAAGGCTCTAGCACTGAGGACGATCCGAACACCAACTTGCCCAGATGCGGCAGACACGGCGTCACCAGAGGAGGATGGAAGCGGGTGTGTGGGTGGAGCGGTGACGCCAGCTGATAGAACGAGTTGGAGTGTTGGAATCGCGTTTCACTCAGGCAGCTGACATCAATCCCAAGAGTCTCTCGCGTGCGTGCAAGTCTAGCTTGCTGGCCGATTTACAGTACTGTGTGTAGGTTGAAGGCTGCTAGTTTGAACTGCTTTCCGGATTGCAAGAGCAAATTTGGTTGACAGCTCTCTGTTGAGCACTGTGTGGTTGTGTTGACAGATATCACGGGAACAAGTTCATTGGTGGAGGTGGGGCTGATCGCCGTAGAAGAAGAAAATAGGTGTGAATGGTACAAGGTAAGCGTAGGTAAACCGGTGGCGTGTGCTTGTAAAATTGGCGTAGTAACATGACTGTATAACATCGTAGCAGCAAGAGACCGTGTGAATGGTTGTAGTTGCAAGTCCATGGTTCGTCAGTAGGCGAGATACTACCCGGTTGCCTAGGCTGAGGTAGGTAGGTTGTCTTAAGGGACCACCGCCCCGAGCCTTTGGCCAAAGGGCCTAACCCACAAGGCAGCAGGACGAGATGAGGCATTCGCACCCGTTGGGAGCCATTCGGATGACGATAAGCCTTGTCAGGGGCCCAACACTGCTTTAGGGAAACAAGATCATCCCAGCAGCTGCAGAATTTGTGACTGGGCACGACAGAAGGACTTTGTGCAGTGTCGACAACCAGGGAAACCCTTCCTAGCCATCCGAGGGGCAGGAGCTCATTTGTCAAGAAGAAGAGAATCGTCCAGCTTGGGGTCGAACCTGCATGGAACATTCGAGGAAGAACACCTTTGATGGTTGTCGTAAGAAAGCCAAATTCAGTTCAATGGTTGAGGGCGTAAACGCACAGATGCAGGAACTTTCAATAAAAAGCTTGTAAAATCGTGGGGAACATAAGTTTATTTTTGTGACACTCATGATTCGAAGACGACCGGTGCTCTTTCAACTGGGCTCCGAAGCCACTGTTAACATCCTATCTGAGAAGCACTGTGTAGGAGTGGCATGTGAGAGAACACATAATTGACTCAGAATGTGGAACGGCTTAAAGCTACAACTAAAGAGCAACGCCACGTTGAAAGACAAGTATCCGAAGAACGGAGCAGAATACCAGCTGGAGTTTCGGAGAGTATCAGCAGATCTTATGCCCATTCTGTGCATTGATTGCATACAAAGACATGGCTTTGTTCCTTTTAACAACGAACGCTTTATCCATTCTTGTGAAGTTAGCGCAGATATGGTTGACAGGTACCCGCGCGTATTTGACGGAGTTGTAGGGAGATTCGAAAGGTGTGTTCATTTATCGTTAACTCAATCTGCCAAACCTGTATTCCTGCCGACCAGAAAGGTGCCTATTTCATTGCTCAAGGAAATTTTAGACGAGCTGAGGTGTCTCTCCACTGGATGTGATAACCAAGGTTGATGAGCCGACAGATTAGGTTAGCCATGTAACGACTGTCACTAAGAAATCCTGCGATCTACGTGTGTGCACTGATCCAGAAGCACTAAAAGCCACACTCAGTAGGGATCATTATACGCTACTGACACTAGACCACGTGCCTCCGGTGTTATTCAAGGCAAGTTCACAAAAGGTAGGCCATGCTTCAGCGTTTTGGTATGTATCCCTTGACGAAGAGTCAAGCGACCTACTGACGTTCAGGACACCTTTTGGGCGTTTTCGCTGGCTGCGCCTACCGTTTGGACTGAAGGTATCTAGTGCAATATTTCAGAAACAACTGATGCAGTCTTTAGACGATTTACCAGGGACATTCTGTGCAGCAAGTGACGTTTTATCTTTCGGCGCTACCCGAGAGTGCGATCAAAACCTTAACCGATTTTGCTAACGTTAATCAGAGAAGAACATCAAACCGGAAAGAACGAAGACTGAATTGTGTAAGACAGAAGTGGTATTTCATAAGCGCATGCTAAACTTTAAAGGGCTGAAAGCAGACCACGAAAAGTCAGAGTCATCAAATAGATCCCTCTTCCCACTGACGCAAAAGCGGTTAACAAGCTGAATGGCAAACTATCTAAGTCGCTTCCTTCCCAGATTGGCTGTTGTGATGATACCGCTTCGGAAATCAACATAGTAAGGAGAGAACTGACACTGGGACGCAGAACAGGATGGAGCCTTACAGAAGATCAGGGAATTGATTGCGATCACCTCTGTCCTTGCTTGCTACAACCCATTAGTCCTACTCGAGATTTAGGGTGCCAGAAGTCGCTACCGTATTGGAGCCGTGTTCATGCAAAATAGCAAGCCTATCGACTTTTGCAACCGGATAATAAATTAAGCAGAGCGCCGTTACGCATAAATAGAAAAGGAACTGATGGCGCTGGCTTACGCCGTAGGGCTTTTCAGTGACTACACGTTTGGCCGCAAGGCCACCGTCTTTAGCGACCACAAGCCCTTGGTGTCCAACAATAATAAACCACTCCATGTTGTCCCTCTCTGTCTGCAGAGGATGCTTATTCGTCTGCAGAAGTATGACCTGGATCTTGTCTACCGGCCAGAACCCCAGATGCACATTGCGGACACGCTGTCAAGGGTGTACCTGTCAGACCCGCAAGGAATGGAAGAAGACCCATACTTTGTTCACGCAACATAGCTGATCTCTGTCATGGAGGAACGTTTGCGGTAGACCCAACAGTGTACGGAGAAGGATGAAGTATGCAGGCTACTGAGGAAGATGGCAATGAACAGATAACCCGAAGACAAGGGGAATCTGCCCATGGAGTTAACACCGTTCTTTCATTTTCGCGACCTACTTATCGCCCAAGACGGATTAATATTCAACGGCAATAGGATAATAATTCCGCAAGCACTTCAACATTCTGTGCTGGGGATGCTACACCATATGCATTTGGGAGTCAACAATTGCGTGTTGAGAGCACGAGAGCTGATGTTTTGGCTAGCAATGAGCAGCAAATACGTGTCCGGTGGGAGCAGTCTTTCAGAAATTCGTCAATAGCTCTTGACAACCATTAGGTTTCTTTTCAAAACGATTGCAACCAGCCGAACCCCGTTACAGTGGGCTTGGGAGTGAACTCCTCGCAGTTTATTTAGTCATTCGCTACTTTCTAGCTTCAGAGATTTCTTAAGTTTCATCGACCACAACGCGATAGCTTCATCCTCCGATACTGACTCTCTTAGAGAGATTCGCCACCTAGACTATGTCTCAGAGTTCAAGTCAGATATACAGCACGTCTCAGGTGTGAAAAACGTTATCGCAGACGCCTTGTCCTGCGTCAAATCAATTACACCTAGTCACAACATTGATTTAGTGGCAATGGCCGTTGCACAACAGACTGATCCGGAGGTTGATCCACTTCGAACGTCTAGCTCCCTCCACATCCGACCAGTTCCGTTAACAAGTTCTGAGGGAACGATTCTTTGCGATGTCTCACAAAGTTATCCGCGTCCTACTGCTCCAGATGCTTATCGCCGTACTGTGTTCGACACTGAACAATTTAGCACATCCACGATTCGCGCCTCGATTAAGCTCGGCACGTAGCGTTTCGTGTGGCGCAAAATCAACCGAGACATTAGTTAGTGGGGCCGCACATGTCTTCCCTTCCAACAAACGAAATTTCAGCGCCATGTAGCCGCAGCTAATGATTGTTTCCCGACAGCCAGTTCTCGACTAGTCCACATCCACATCGATATCCTCAGTCCCCTTACACCCACTAACTGCATGGTCTACCTGTCGACAATCATCCACGGCTCTATCAGGTGGCCAGAAGCAGTTCCACTACCAAACATTAGCACGGGGGAGATCGTTCTTACTTTCATGAGTTGCTGGGTCTTTCTATGCTGTTGTCCAGCAACCGTAACAACAGACAGAGAATCAGAGTTCGAGAGTGCACAATTCCAAGAGACGCTAAAACTTTTATATTGCAAGCATTCCCCTACCACCTACCACCATCCACAATCGAACAGTAGGTTGGAGCCTTTCCATCGTCAAATAAAAGCCAGCATCACTGCGTTCAGCCCACTTCAATGGAGAGAGGCATTGTTTACTGTCATGTTAGGCATACACGCTAGCCTCAAGGTCGACCTGCAGGTATCTAGTGCCGAACTACGTTTCGGTCAACCACTTCGTCTACTTGGAGACTACTTTGCTAACTTTTCAGACGCCAGCGTCTAAGACGCTTCTTTTGCGAAGCAACTCGCATCACGCATGCGTCGTTTCTTGCCTGCTCATATTCGCGTCCAGAGCCAGAAAGCCTTTGTACCACCGGAGCTTCAAACTTGTATATACTTATTCATACGAGTCGACGGGCTCAAGCGATTCTTGGCTCCGCCATATGCAGGATAATTTACAGTCCTTCAAAGGAACGACAAAGCATATGTCATCGATCGCTAGGGGAAACGTGAGTCATTAGCTATTAGTCGCTTAAAAGTCGCCCATACCGACAAGGGCAATGGCGCCAGCAAAGCACAGACCTAGTAGTCCAACGACGTCCGCTGAGATGCTTTCAACATCGTATAGTGCACTGTGGACGACTAGGTCAGGCCAACAGGTACATTGCCCTCGTCGTTTTATCCAGACAAAACAATTTTGTGTTTGAATCCTCATTACCATTTTTGAAAATAACAAAAAGTAGCAAAAGCTTTGGAACCCACAACAAAAAGGACTAAAAGTTTTGAACCTCCCCATCCCAAAATCTGTTCTGGTTATTTTAGTTTAGCACCTGTATTTGCTGTGCACTGTTGTCACTGCTGTCTTCTGTTTGCTTTCCATGTACACCTGTCAACTCGGTCGCACATTCATGTTGGAGTCGGACGTATCAAATTGTGCTCTGAACATTTCCTATCCTTGCCCCATATTAACGCTTTTCAACAAACGTCTTGAAAGCTTTTTCAAAGTTGCATTACTTGATATAGCGTGTTGCACTTGGAGGACGAAACAACACAAACCTAAGCATGTGCTTCACGGCCCTCTCCGCAACGTGGCGGTGTAAATACATGCAGTAGTGTTCATGAGATTGGCCTGGATGTAGCTAAACTGGATTAACCTACCACAATTGTCAAATGAAGAAACACACCAGTGGGCGTTGTCGCTTCCTTTTTTATTTCTCATGCACTTAATGAACTAAAACAGCTCTCTATAGTATTTTGCGTGTGCACATCCCATTCCAACTTAAAACCATCGGTATGCAGTAGTGCATTTAACTCGGTGGACGCTTGAAATAACGATTTATTTATTCGATGGTCCATCAAAGTTTAATTTTTACTCCAACTATCCTACGGGACTTGTCAAACACATGCGTTTTTACCCGTGATAAATCATTGTTCATAGTTCATCGAACTGCTACCCCCTACGAACCGCTATTGCAAACAATTTTTCCGTTTCGACACCGTTATGGAGGAAACCGGTGGGAACCCGTTAGGATCCGATCGCCTTGTTCTTCCCCAGCAACTGCATCAGGTTTCACCACCTGGTCTCGCAGAAGGCTGGCCCCGAAGGATAGTCCTCACGTAGAGAGAAGGGCTGTTTACACAGTTCAATCTGGGAGAGGGCTGTGTAGCAGTCTGGAAATTTCCCCTGATTGCCTAAGTATGTTGTGTAAAACACTAAATAAAATTATCTTGTTATTGTACACCTAGAGGTTGTTTGTAGATTGATGATATGTATGCTGCATTTGTTTGTCTAATCCAAC
>OX104063.1:180254202-180353705 GCA_944474145.2 Dicrocoelium dendriticum
CACACAGACTGTGAGTGGCCACCATGACCGCAACAACATTACCCGAAACGAAGTCGTTGGTGCTAATCAAACATGCGCTAGGTTGGCGTAGCGTGTTCCCACTGTACCAGCCGTTACCATCCGAAGTGCGTCAGAGTCTGAGGAACAACAATACTAATTATAACAGTACGCCGGGATCAGTCTTAAAGGTGCAGCGGTTCCACTGGCGAAGCATGTACCATTGTTGGCACAAAAGTAGGATGGTTTAAAAACCAAAACTGAGCATTGTTTAAACGTGGCATTTTCTACGCTTGAGTCGCAATAGCACAGCAAGTAGCTCAGCTGTCACTCCCAAATGCTACCTCGAAGCCAGGAAAAAGCGCCTGGCGTTCCGACGGCCGCACGGCACCGGGAACCTTGGGAACCCTGAACAATTCGTCGGCTGCAACGATCGAAGAACACATAGCTCCACCACCCACATCATCTTATACAATGTACCAACTGAAGCAACATCAGTAACATCTACACTTCCGATTAATCGACAAAAACCAAAGCTCACTAAACACCGATCCACTTATGCAACCATTGCTGTGCCATCTAAATAAACAGAGACTTCAGGAACTTCATACTTTACAGCCACAACACTTGCCAGGAACCGGATGCAACCTGCAAAGAGGTCACCAAAGCCCCCGATAGCCATGCTTTCCACATCATCGAAAACCAGGAGGAAATACGCACCAGCGTTCCTAAGTTCTTAATGGGTAAACAAGAGGATGAGTTGAAGTGGTAAGGTTTCCTTTGGCGCCAACACAGAGTTCGGGCCAAGTAGACTAAATTAATTCGGAGCACTACTTCCAAAGTTTTTGCTTTACGGATAGTACAAGCTAAGGTGAAAAAATAGTGAACATGGACCATCCAGGCCTTCAATATTTTAAAACACTGGATTTTATTCATGTTTATACCTTCCGACCGTCCATTTGTTTAACTGCTTGCACGCACCGATCACTTGCTCCTCTGATTAGTCACGCTGCAATACTGCTGTCTGTTCCTGCTCACCTGCCCTACATCCTTTGTAGCCCTTGTCAATACATATTGGGTCCAGAGGTTCACACTGTTCTCCGCACTTTGTACCCGGCAAGCCTCTTTCGTGCCACCTCTTGCGATTAGCATCTGAGTAGCACTCCACAAATGGTGACCCCGACTGCGAGCACGGTCCCGCCATCGCCGAAAGCATTTTTTGCTGGGCTCGTCTCTTTTCGTTTTTGGATGGCGTTTTTGTAAATATTATTATTTTGCTATTCTACGGCCTAGTCCGATACTAACATTTTCGGCTCATTTACTAGTGTCACATCACCGTCTCTCCCCCTATCATATATGATGACCCCCATTAGGTTTGTCTTGTTGGGTTATGTGTTTTCGTGTCATAAGGTTATTTCCGACCAAGGTAAATCTACTCATTTGGAACAATGGAACAATGGTTTATTACGGGTAAAAAAGCATCGCTTAACAAGTCCCGTGGGATGGAAATTATTGCGAAAATCAATTGCATAATAAAGTGAAAAGCTTTGTGGTGGACTCACCATAGACTTATGTGGAATAGCGGAGATGTTCGCGTATCAAACGTATAAATCCATCAATGCATTGGTTAGGCGTTTGGCAAGACACCGTTTGATTGCGTTTTGTAGCCCCTGGCTAACAGATCATAAAATGAAATATAAGTGAGACAATGCATCGTCAACACGTTTTTTGCTAGCTAACCTACCTAGGGACTTCGCCCTACAGCACAGGGACACTTTCGAGCCAGCATACCTATCTTTCTTACAAGTATCTCAGGCAGAAGCTCGTGACCTGACTGGAACAACCAGTAAGTACGCGAATCAAACAACTATTCCATGGTTTGTGTCTAGGAGATGCGATGTCGTCCGTCCTATTGGGTGAGATGAAGCGGCTGCTCGGCTCGTACGCCATGGATGATTGCCTGCTTCTTCAACTGTGGCTGCAGCACCCACCCGAAATAGTCCAAGCTATTGTTAGATCTGCCAAGATCTCTTCCCTTACTGTAACCGCGCAACTGATTGATGCCCTTATAGATCATATTCCAAAGGAAGTAGATTACGCAACGCCACCCGCTACATATCCGCCGAATAGCCTTATGGCGTCTCAGCAGTAATCTACTTCACGTAGGTATCATGCAGCCTCTCCATCTGTGTTTGTCATAGTAGTTAATGAACTAGAGGCACTACGAAGCGCTCTCGCTTCTCCTTCTGTACTCGATAACTCACTAGTACCTAAGAGCGAGTCGACAAAGCCCAACAGCCTGCCAAGTAACAAACTATGCTGATATAACTGCTGCTTTGGTCTTCAGTCGAAGCGATGTACTACGCGTTTCACCTTCCCATAGTCACAAACACGGAACCTTTACATCCCCCAATTATGTACCAATAACGTCACCAGCCACGTCTCCGGCAGTAGCCTGCTTTATATTAAAGACTGCAAAGTTGGAACGGCGTTGCTGGTCGATACTGGGGCTGAAGTAAGCCTGGTTCCGCCCGCATCTGGAGAGCCGACTCGGCCGTTTACTCTTAGTCTTCTTGCCGCCAACGGCACACTCAGCCCTAGTTACGGCCAGCGCTCTTTGGCATTCAACTTGGGTCTCCGTAGAAGATTTCGCTGGGTGCTCATTATTGCCGACGTTCCGTTTGCCATCATCGCCATAGACTTAGACATTTCGACCTATTGATCGATGCGAAACAACAGAGGATCGTCAACCCCGCAATGAGGCTCAGCGTTGCTGGCACCAACCCAGGCGCTGCAGCGATCACCCCAGTCTATGTTTGCACACAGACATTCACCGATTAAACCCAACTATTCTCTCAGTACCCTAAGCTTGTTCAGCCAATGAACGAAGCTATCCCCTTGGCATCTCAGGTCATGCACCATATACGTAACTACCGCCCACCCGGCTCATCACGCCCTCACCGACTTTCGCCAGAGAAACTCAAGCTAGCTGGGGCGGAGTTTGAGCCCATGCTCGAAATTGGATTAACTCGCCTTTCGGATAGCTATTGGTCCTCTCCGCTTCAGATGGTCCCAACGAAATCTGGCGACTGTCGACCTTGCGGCGACTACCAGGCCCAAGACAAACTCACTGTCCCCGACAGGTAGCCCTTCTCAAATATGCAGGACCTCACTGCATGCCTCATAGGTAAGATGGTCTTCAGTAAGATCGCGCTTGTTCGAACCTAACATCAAATACCTGTCGAGGAAAAGACACCTAAAGCAGCCGTCATTACACCCTTCGGCTTGCTCGAATTTTTGAGAATGCCTTTCGGATTGTGCAATGCCGCACAAACATTTCAACGCTTCATGCACGAGGGCACCCGTGGTCTAGCTTTTGCCCACCATTACCTCGATGACATTCTAGTGCCCATTTCGTCCGACCAAGTGCATCTATCTCATCTTCAGTCCCTTTTTCAGCGGTTGCCCCAACACTGCGTATCGCTCAATCCGAATAAGTGTTAACTATGCAAGTCCTCGGTAGAATTCCTAGGCCACCTTGTCTCATCATCTGATATGGAGGTCCTTGCGGACAAAGTTCAATCCATCAAAGAGTTCCCATCCCCGACTTCATTTATGTCCCTACGTCAATTTTATTTTCTAGTCAACTACTATCGACATTCCATCCCCTACTGCGCTGAACTCATGCAGCCTCTGACTGACCTCATCAGAGGAAACGAAGGTAAGTTTGCATTCCCCAACACAGCACACACGGCTTTTATCGACCTCAATGGTACTATCTCTAGCATCGCCCTCCTCGCTCACTCCGAACCGTCTGCCCACCTTTCTCTGACAACCGACACTTCAAACAGTGCGGTAGGAGCTGTTCTTCAACAACACGTTGGTACGCACTGGCAGCCGCTCGGTTTCGTCTCCAAATGCCTGCAGCCAGCGGAATCTCGCTACAACACGTGCTGTAGAGAATTACTTACCATCTACTTAACTATCGGTCAATTCCGATGCACATTAGAATGCCGGGCTTCGAAGGTCTACACCGACCCCAAGCCTCTCATTTTCCCCTACAACTCATCTGCAGACAAATATTCACCACAGGAAACTAGACACCTAGACTTTGTCACACAATTCACTGCGGACATACGTCATGTCTCAGGTCTCACAAACCACGTAGCCGACGCTCTCGCTCGCGTCAACCGCACTCTTCGCACTGCCCACTGTCGACTTCGCAGCCATGGCATCGGCTCAGGCCCAAGGCGAAGATCTCCAACACACCCTGCAGTCCACTTCACTGTATGTGCAACCAGTTCCTCTCACAACTACGGACGGAACTATCCTTTGCGACCTTTCCACAGGTTGTCCTAGACGCTTCGTGCCCGCCTCTTTCTGACGCACATGCTTCTACACCCTTCACTTACTGTCTCATCCTGATATCCTCGCTTCTTTAAAACTGGTCACCGGGCTTTTCGTTTGGTCAAACGTAACTAAATATGTCCGTAACTGGGCTCGAGCTTGTCTTCACTGACAGCCCTCCAAGATACATCGCGACACCCGCAGTCCTCTCGGCTCATTCCCTGTGCCGGATTCGCCGTCCTCTCCGGTACACTTAGACCTGGTAGGACCCTTACCTCCCTCTCGCGGATCCGCATACATACTGACGTGTGTCGATTGCTTCACTAGGTTGCCAGAAGCCATCCCTGTAGTAGACTGTACAGCCAAAACAGTCATTCAGGCGTTTTTGGACCTTTAGATTTCCCACTAATGATGCCCATCTACCATCACTACCGACCGTGGAACGCCTTTCGAATTTTCTCAATTTGATACGTTCTGCAACTTCTTAGGCCGCCGTTGTATCCACACGATGACTTATCGCCCAACGCCGAATGGTCTGGTAGAAAGCTTTCCTCGATAGCTTAAGTCATCCCACTGTGCCACTTCTGACCCTGACTGGAGCGAAAACATTCCGTTAGTACTTCTCAGTATCCGCAGCAGCATCAAAGCTAAATTGCAGTGCGCACCAGCAGAGCTAGTCTACAACACAACGCTTAAGCTGCCAGGAGAGTTCATTTCGCCCTCCTCGCCATCGTGCATGCCACCGCCAAACTTCGAAGCCTCGCTTTCTCAAAGCATGCGTTCGCTGCGCCCGCCCCTCCTCGTGAGCAGACCAGACAGGTGCAAATGCACAGTGGACTCTCTACCTGCACTCACATCTTCGTCCGCACGGACGCAGTGCGTCGTCCTATCCAGCCTCTCTACACCAGTCCCTACAGAGTACTCCAACTAACTCCTAAGCACTTTACCTTAGACCAGAATGGTCACCGAACAATGGTCTTCATCGACCGTCATAAGGTGGCATTGTTCGAAGATACGCCCCCAACCTTACCAAGTTCAGCCACCCAGGTAAGTTCACGCGCGGCTGCATCTTCCGCACTAGACCTACTAGAGATCACCGTTACCCTTGAACCTCCGTCAACGCAGCCCCAAACCTAGGCAACTGACTGACGCGGTAGACAGGTCAAACGTCCGGTCCACTTTTCAGCTTTTATTACAGTTTGTTATATTCCATAACATGCGCATTTTCCACTCTTCATGGTAAGCGTGTATTTCATTCACAAACGTTTTGCAAAACAACAAAAGAACTTAAAGCCTTTACCAAAAATAAAAAGTACACATTTTGTTTCGTATACCTGCCTCGGTATCCATACGACCTCACACCGCCTGTCCCTACCACGTCCCACTCTCCTCGAGTTTTGGCATTCCAGAACGCAAGTTCCCTGAGAAACCGCGGAATCCCCTGGCTAATCTTCCGGAAGCCTCCGGCCCCATAATCCTGATTCCAAGTGACCGCGATTCTCTACTGTTGGTGCGATAACGACTGATCTTCCCCCCCCCCCCCCAAGACGACGTCCGGGATTCTTCGTGGGACTTCGAGTGCGATGGGGGGGGAGGGAGAAACACCTCCCAATGGCACCGTCAAGTTTCAGCGGAGGTAAGGTCCTGTCGGACATTTTTGTACGAGCCAGATTTTTCGCAGTCCGACCAGCCCGCTCAGACGGCCCACTGATGATGCATCCCAGTCCACACCCAAAGAAGCCTGGACGCAGCGAAATCCATGCGCGCCATCTCTGTCCGCTTGCGCCCATTACAATTGCTCCCCTATCCTTCCGTTATCAATTTATCTCCCTCCCTGACATCTCTATCAAAGGCTTCCTTCATTCAGCCTTCTAGGGGGAGACCCCTGTAGTGAACATAAATCACTCATGCATTCAGTATTTTGAGACATTGGTTTTATTCTTGTTTATATCTTCCAACCGTCCATTTGTTTAACTGCTTGCACATACCGATCACTTGTACCTCTGGTTAGTCACGCTGCAATACTGCTGTCTGTTCCTGCTCACCTGCCCTCCATCCTTTGTAGCCTTTGTCAATACACATTGGGTCCAGAGTTTCTCAATGTTCTCCGCACTTTGTACCCGGCAGGCCTCTAACGTGCCAGTTCTTGAGTTTAATATCTGCGTAGCATCCCACAAGTGACCTTGGGATCCGCAATTGATGTCCAGACGGCGCTTTTGTCGGCATAACGCCTGCGGATACGCATATTTCCGGATGTTCCTTGGAGCGAACGCCAGCGTGACGAAGATAATTCAACTAACCCACACAGAGAGTAGCAGAGTATCATTTTCGTTTATGGCGTGCCCGAGCTAACGAAATCTAGTAAAGTAGAAGCTCCTGCTCTTTACCTGGAAGAATGGTGCTTCATCCGTAAAACTCTCTGCACTGTAAATGTCATCTTTCAGTCGCTTACATGGTTACCCATGTCGACTCATTATAAAAGCTGTGTCCCAAAGATACTGCAACTCGCGATTGCGTCACACAGATTGCAGTGAACTTAATCCGTAGCTGCTAGGCACTACAACACAATAGAAGACATCAGTTAGAGAATCGCAATCTCTCGCCGTCCTCGCAGAAACAGCACCACCGGCGACTCAATATACTTCCAACAGGGATTCCAAAAACTGTGCACTCAAACTAGCAGCTATCAAGAAAGCTAAAGTTGGACAACATACCGCAAGGGCAATTGAAACTAAAAACAGACTGCATTCCTATCGAGATTTGTCAAATCAAAAAAATCATTGGGTGCCTGCCTCTCATCGGTCGGCACAAACTCGCCTCACTTATATACTCCTTGCCGAGAGCTTCTACTAGCAAAGACACTTTCATGTATGTACACTAATGCTCAAAACCTATGTAGCAAACTTTCCGGACTGATACTTCGACAAGAATCAAAGACTGGTGATATTGTCGTTATAACGGAGGCAAGGTTACGTCCCAACATAAGTGACTTCGTGATCGCACTACAAGGCATGTTTGTTGTTCGGGACGAACAACCCAGCAAAGGTGGAGAGGTGGCTATATAATTCTGCAGTGATCCCTAGTGCGAGCCCATAGATGATCCGGTCTACACGGTACAGGATTAGCTTCGGTGATATCTACGTTTAAGAGGCAACAATGCCTGCTTGGTTGCAGTCGTTTAACCTCCTGCATCCTCCACGCCCGCGATAGGCTACTAGCTGGTATACGCACTAAGGCCAGTGATAAACAAGCAATACAGCCACATTCTTATTAAGGTCAAGTTTAACATCCATGCTCTGGCATTCCATGTCGTTAATGGGGAGTATTTCAAGGCGGATCTACAAGAGCTTGTTCCCAGTTTCCCGTTGCTCGGCCACATCAGCACTCCCACCAGATTCAGTGAAACTGATGGGCCCTTAACACTAGATCGGATATTTACCAAGGAGGAACTCAAGATCGAGAAGGTGAAATTCGACGTCCCTTTGGCAGCAGCGACAACGTTGTCTTACTCTTTGGGTACAACTGTTATGTAGAATAACCGCTGGAAACTTCAGGCGCAACTAGGACGATCGTACGGTTTGACACATTAGCTACATTAGTTAAGACAACCAACTGGACTTTTCTGGCAGAAAAGGCACCGGCTGACGCATGGCAACAGTTCGTCAGCAAGTATAGCACTCTGGTTGCAGAAGCACCAGAAACTAAGTCTGTCCACCCGAGAAACGTGGTCTCGTTTCTGCGAAGCAGAACACGTAGGCGTATAGCGGTGAGAAACTCGGCCTTACACCTCTATAACCGAACCAAACTCTGGATGGCCTATGCCACCCATCGTAACCACTATACTCAAATTGTTCGCAATGATAAAATGGCATACCAGCAGAACTTGGCAATGTGTATGGTCTCAAATCCCAAGCCGCTGTAAACAGCCTAAGTAAGGTGAAACAGAATTTCTCCTCCTCAAACAGCGGACTGACACAGATCCCAAAGGGTGCTGCGAATACGCTGCGCCTATCATATGCTTCAAGATGTCAGTGCGATCACTGGCAAGTTAGCCCATTACAAGAGTTGTCTCACCCCCAAAACTCACTCACATATCCCTCAAGGCGGAAGCTGTCCTGAAAAAGCTATTCAGTGTGCGTAAGCACGGCTCTCATGGCGTTGATAACATTCATCCGAAGTCACTTGGGGTCGTAGAAGAGAGTCTAAGTGAACAACTGGCTCGATTCTTCCAACACTGTTTCTAGGCAATGTACGTGTTCGATATGTGGAAACACGGGATGATAACTCTTATTCACAAGGAAGGTGATCGTTCCGATCCAAGAAACTACCGTCTTGTAATCCTACTACTGGTACTTCAAAGGTCATGGAAGCCATTATTGCTGATGCGTTAACGACCTGCTTGGAAGAACATAACGACCTTACACCGGAACAGCATGGATTCCGACGGAATCGATCGTGCACTACACATATACTACTAGCACGCTCCAGCTGGTCCAAAGCAGCAGACACTGGTGCAGGAGTTAATGTAGGTTTTCTCAACTTTCTAAATCCCTCGACGAGTTAGACTATGGCATTCTACTCGCTAAACTTCAGACCTTTGGAATTGTTGGTCCTCTCCTGGGGTTGAACAGGCTTTATCCTACACCGGCGCTTGGAGATGACAGTGCGTGAATCCCCATCGGATTCTATCCAGTTTAAGTGCAAAGTACCACAGGGATCGTTCCTGGGACCACGATTATTTTTGAGCTACATCAAGGACATTGCACGATTCATAAGCTCGGACGGCCTGCTTTATACCGAGGAGATCAAGAGGTGGAGAGGGATCAATGTACCAATTGATATCACCGTATTTCAAGCCGATCTGGTAAAGGCATACGCGTGGTCAATCCAGAAGTTACTTCGATTCAATGCGGAGAAACATAGAGTGATTCATTTACGGAACCAGGTGGTGCGTTTCGTACACCGTGTGGCAAAAAGGATCTGAACGTTCTGGTACAGCCCAACCATGGATGTGTGAATCAGGCTGTAACGGCATCAAGAAGGGACTTCCAAGACTTGGACCTCCCGAAGCCTGTATTGGTACGATTCGACCAGTCAATCTTTGCACAGCTTATCGGTTTATACATGCGCCCACATCTGGAATATGCAACACAGATCTGGCAGTCATGTGTTGGGAGAGATCGCACCGCCTTAGCGATACCCATAAGCCCAGCAACCAAGAATGTCAGGGCTTTGTATCATTTGTCTTATGATTAAAGTCTTCAAGTACTCGATATCTTCAGCGGACAATACCGGTAATTGCATGGGGACCTCATCTTGACTTGCCAGATTTCGAGAGATTCCAACCACACGCGTCGTCATTTGTTAGATCTCAGTCACAACAGTAAGTTGAGAGGGTACTAGCTCAAGCTGGCAGAGTAGTGCAGTCTTTTGCAAGGTAGCCGAAATTTCATTTCCGTAGGTGTTTACCAGCCATGAAATGCTCTCCCAGAATCTCTCATTTGTGCCCCCACGCTGGTAGAGTTCAAAGCCCGAGTCGATCGTGTTCTCATTTCTCTGCACCATCTCACATGACTCATTGACCATCACCAAACGCGAGTGCCTGCTAAAGATTTCGCTGCGACTCAACTCTCAGAACAAGGTGCCTTTTTCGTCTTTATAAGTTGGTCACCAGGAGATGGCACGAATTGTTACCGACATCCCATTTTTCGTCATTCTTTAGGGACTTGTAGTGTATCAGCAGTTGCTAATACTTATACCGCGGTGAGTTCACCGGTGTGAACACAATTTTTCTGGCAAATTTGCTATGCTTTACTATCTTCACTATGACCGTCTTACGGGACCTGTTAGACTGTTTCGCCTTTGTCCATATAAAACCATTGTTCTTTCTTCCTTGATTTCTTGGGCCCTGCTAGTCCATTAGAACTTGTTGTCAGCAGGTAGGATCCGCTTCAGTCCACCTAGCTACATTGCACTCAGAGACAGTCGGGAGTTTTATTCTGGGTTCCAACAGGTTCGCCGACCTCACGGATATCCGGTTACTCGTATGCTAAAGATTGATAGTGCCGCAAGCAGACGTCGCTACGTCGGGCACGGCGGAGGTGATCCTATTCCACTGAAGCTCAGTTTCTTTAGGACGAGAGAGCGAACCTTTGGTACGCAGGACAGCCTGGTAAGTTTACTTGATCGTGGATTGAGTGAGTTCTCAATTGCCAATTGAGAAAGGCGCTTGGTAGGCCTTCCGTAAAATGCATGCAAAAACGACATAGGACCAAAGCATGATCAGAGTCGACGTTGGTGTTCCGGAACGAGCGACAGTCCAGTATGGAACTACACCACCTGTAGCTTATGGCTACTTGTTCAACTTGAAGTTCATCGCTGGTCAGTTATAGGTAGTCGCCAAATGTCACTTCGGCGCCCACTATGTCTAACAGCGTTGCTACCAAGAAACCGCCGGTGCGCCATACACAGCTGTAACAGACCTTTGCCGTTATCCGTACGGTCGAAGTCAAGTCCATACTTACCACCTAGCTTAGCTTCTAAAGGGTCCAAAAGAGATACTTGCGCATTCCTATCCCCTGCAAAATCTATGACATCAGAACTGGTAATACTGCATATTAGCGTGTTCAGTTCGTGGTATAAGACGTCCTTGGTAGCATTGGAACTGCAGTCAGTAAAGTAAAGAGCGCAAGCCACAAACAAGCAGCCTCTAGTATTGTTTCGCGAATAAATTGCAGCTGGTCTCATCAAACGGGCTGCAAACCAACGGCTGTTCGCGGAAATCTAATCAAACAACGATGGTTCAGCCTTGCAGCTGAAAACGATGCTCACACCAGCTTGACCAGTGATGGCCGCATAACTGTCTCGGGATACGTGCCACCAAGAGCGAGAGGAGAAGGTTGGCGCAGTGAATTCAACAACTCCTTGAGGGTCATTGATCATGGTTTTGGACGCAACACATGTCAGTCAATACCCAGCGTGTCCAACGTATGTGCGAAAGCAGCCTTTTGACCTATCTGTCTTACAGTGCGAACGTTTAACGCCGACGGGGAGACGGAACAGTGCGACCTCAAAAGGAGCTGTTGGCGAATGACGTCCAGTGGGTGGTGCTGGAAGATAGTTGCACAAAGTGAGGCTACAGTGATATAGCAGGCGCTATGAATTATGCTGGAAATTCTAAAAGGAAGGCTAGTGATGGGGTTTGAGTGGTATTTAAGAGAAATAGGTGAGAGTGGACCGTGATGAATTATCTGAAATCAGTGAAAAGGGAAGAAAGGAGGCGTCGGCACTAACGTGTTTTCGATTATCTGCCCTGCTGTATGCAACAGAAGAGGGGACCATTGATAAACTTCGCGACCGCCAATGCAGGATATGGCTGAAGTCTGAATAAATAGTCATGGTTGTACATTGGCTGAGATACTGCCAATGCGCTCAGACCTAGACAGATGAACGATTAGGGTCCTCAACCAAAACATTTGGCTCAAAAGCCTGTCCGCAAGGAAACGGATGTTGCAACGATCCGGTTTTACAGAAATGGACGCCATCTCATTTCAAACCCCCAACCTGGAGAACCAGGAGACTGAATTCGTCTGACTTCTAACCATTGATGAAGCCAGTGGAAGTAAGTATAAAGGGGCTCGAGGGCCTAGTATAGCTCAATGGCTCGGACGGGTTAGCAAACCGTCGCGCCACTTTAAGGTGCAGTTTTTGTGCGACCGCATCAGATCTTAGTGCTGAGAGGTTCACTCGCTCTTTCTGTATCAAGTACAAGACACCGAACACGCTCACTGCACACGTAGTGTTCCCACTAGACATTATCTATGATGCCAATGCATCGAGCATCGAACCTAACTAGCCTCTTTATGTCTGTCAACTTGATGGGCCAGATTTCACAACCGTACAAGAGGGTTAAACTGGTTGTTGAATTGTAAACTCCACTCTTCAAGTCAAGAGTGAGGTCGTACCGGCGCCACAGGTGGAGGAGAATGGCAAAAGCTCCTCAAGCTTTTGCTATATGGTTCGTAATCTCAGCTCCAATTCCGCCGGCGGTGATATGATTGCATAGGTACCCGAAATTCTCGACGACTTTAGCTGATTACCACGAAGGATCGGAGCAAGTGTGGGGCCCTGTCAATGTTGGAGAAGTTGTTTGCATTTGGAGTGTGCAAGGCATAGAGCGAAAATGACTGACATCCAACGCTGATTTGTCTAGTGTTGCTTGGCACGTTTGTGAACTGTCACTGATAAGAGCTATGTTGTCAGCCTATTACAAGCGGAATGTAAGAACGTATATAGGCCTCTACGCTAATTTTCTCGGAAACCGACATACAACTGTATGAAACATGCTTTCCGATGTGCTAAAAGTGTACGCTGTGTTCCGAGTAAAAAAGCCGGATGGAACGCACACGGTGTATCTCATGTGCCCATCAGCAACTTCGTTGAAAGAGGACTAAGAAACATGCGAATCACCGAGCCAAGAGGCATTTGACATAGAAGCCGGGGAAATCCAACCTGAAAACATGGGCCTCTATCCACCACTGTAAGCACTAAGGATGCCTCTGGATCCATATCTTTTCGGCGTTTATTATTCCTATGAGTAACAATTTATCCCTTTTAAATGAATTAAACTTTCCCAGTCAGATTTTTTACTGTTTATTATGCTGTCCTATAATACACCCTACGGTGGCATTATGTTCCAACTCTGGTATTCGCTCTACTTATACGGAACACTGTTTCCGTTACCAAATCGTTATGGGTTGGAGTTGTCAACCTGCTCACCAATTTGTTGTGTATATGATAATTCATGGAACTCCACAGGAAATCGGCTGCTGCACGCTCAATAGATTATTCTTAACTTTATCAAAGTGATATTATGGTTCCCGGTTCTACTCACCTTTGACTGCTTCCAACCAATCCGTAGTAGCAGCATATATGGGAAGAAGCAATAGGCACCACGTATTCCGGACGCTGTCACCTATATCCTGTGGAAAGAATTTCTAACCACAGAAATGCAGCTATTCATTGGTAGCTTTCTAGTAGCTTGTTTTTAGACTCTCAGTCGATGGTAACACCGTACTTTTATCCATCCTTCGATTCAGTCGACACGTGAAAGGAAGCTTATGATCATCGTCAGTAGAGTCGGAGCCAAGTATCTGAAGATTCATTGTACTAATAGTGCTAGGTTGAATTGTCTCAGAGACACGGCACATATCTATTGCAACAGGATCACGAGTATAAACCTGCCTAATGACCGTTCTGACAACATGGGTAGAAGCTGAAGGAACACTGCTGTACCGAAGCACTTATCCCGAGTGAGGAACCAGACAAGTCGTTCACCTTTGCTTGCAGATTGATCTGAGAAGAAGCATTTCCCCAGGAAGCAAAAAAGATGGGTAAGGGAAAGTTCTGATGAACGAAACTACGGGATGTGATGCCGAGATAGGTTTAACTAAGGTGGTTCATCTGTATATGTTGCACCATTTGTCAAAGTATCGACTAGAACTTGTAACTCGGCATCTGAGGCATTATAGGTCACTGAAGGCAGTTATACAGTTCCAGATGACATGTCTCCTTGTTCGAATACTAATGTCACCCAGGAGTGAATTGAAATATCGACCAAAAGGGTATGTTTTCGGCGGATCTAATTATTCAGTAAGGCTTAGTATCTTGATCCACCCTCTCCACAGCATCTACTTTGTTATTGCTCTGATCATCGTGCCACCTTTTCGAAGGTGGACAGCCTGAATTTGTTACATCGGTAGTTTCTATCCAGCAGTCGAATGATTTCATCACAAGTCAACGTGGCTTTGTTAGTATTGTTTTCACTTTAAACAAAATAATTCAAGCGCATTAGTTTGTGATGTCCCCATAGAAGCATGTGGTTTTTATTGACCTGGTGCCGATCATACACGGCCAAGGTCAAAGCAAGGGTTGTTTCAAAACCGTTTCGTGGAAGTATGCAGCCACATTGTTTAAGCAACTACTGACTAAGTTGGTTGTAGGTGATGATCGTAGACTCATTTTGCGATCCATTTCCAACAGCCACATAAGCCGTGAATCCGTTGTCGGTGATGTACTGTGTTCTGAGGGTATGCGACAAACACATACTCTGTGAGCGGACAGTTCCTTCTTTCGATAGTAATAGATGCTAGAACAAGGAAACGATGGGTTACCAGATGGGGTAATATACACGACTAATCTTCGGAACCGCCTGGCGCCATGGGGTCATCTATCGGGTGCATTCTGAGCTGCCGCGTTGAGTTCCTACTAAGAAACTTAGCAAACTTGTCATGTGTGCCCGAAATGGAGTATTAAGATCTTGTGGTCCAGTGAAGCTAGAATCGTTGTTCATGGTAAAACTCTATGGGCCATTAAGTTTGGGACTTGCGCAACACCGTGAACATATTCATTATCATCATTATACACGTCAGCTAGAGGTGGGAAACACCTCAGCTACTCTGCCGCAACACATAAAAGAAAAGGAAAAGAAATAAAATAATTGCATGCCAGCTGAGCTACCAGCAACGGATGGGCATCGTTCCGGTAAGCTACCAACCGGCTACTAGGCAAATAGAAAGATTATTATGTAAGATTATATTGCCCTACAAGATGAGATCGTGGTTGGAGGGGAAGACTAAAAGGGATGGGGAGGGACTAAGAAAGTCAGAGCAGGAACGCCACTGAGGTTGGCTCCTAGCCATGTCAACAAGTGTATCTAGTCAAACGTGTTCATCGTCTTTTGGATCACAACCAGGGAGCCGTGACGCTCCAACCGAGGCCAGCTCCAAAGTGAGGGCCTTCATTCCTCTGGACCAAGTCATCGATTGGACACCCCTCCTCTTTTTCCATCCACACCTCCGGCGAGCAAACAACGCACGTCGCGGAAGTCGGCGGGCTGGCATGCGCAACACGTGGCCTAGACATCGGAGCCTGGTGCGTGAAATGACGGCATTGAGCGGTTCAGTTCCTTTTGCTGTGCCGTAAACAAGGCGTCAAACACGCTCGTTGCTCACGCGGTGTTCCAACACAGGTCAGCCAAACTGCGAAGTCACCGATGGTCCAAAGTAACTATCCTCTTTATGTCCGCTGATTTTAGCGGCCAGGTTTCGCAACTGTACAGTAAGGTCGAACGTACCGCTGCATTGTACACTCTACCCCTCAGGGCGAGAGTGATGTCGCGCCGCCGGCATAGGTGGCGAAGAGTAGCAAAAGCACCTCGGGCTTTTGCTATACGGTTCGTGATCTCGTCTTCAATCCGACGGGCGCGGATACAGCTTCCAAGATAGTTGAATTTTTGAACGACTTCTAGCTGATCCCCACCAAGGGTCAGTGCAGGAGGCGATCCCTGCCAAGCTTGGAGGAAAGCTTTGCACTTCGATGGTGCAAAGCAAAATCCGAAGCGGCTGACAGCCAGTGCTAATCTGTCCAGTGAGGCTAGGCACGTCTGGGAGCTGTTACAGATGAGGGCAATGTCGTCTGCATACTCCAAGTCAAGAAAACGTTCTCCTGAGAGTAGCTCCACACCTTCTAAGTCATGTGAGCATCTTACTAACATACCGTGGGAAAGTATATATTTCCCTTCCATAATGGCCACTGCTCAAAGAGTTTCCAAACTAGTAAATGTGATTCAGTCAAACCAGTAACTGAGTTTTCGTGTTCGGTATTATGAAGGAATACACTAAGGTGGATTCTGTGTGGCTTGCTGGCTGATGTACGTCCCCATTAACGTCTCAATAACGCACTAGCATTTGTTGGTAAGCTTATTCATGGGAAGTGCCAAGATGGTATAACGAAAGATACCTTATGCCATACGATGTGCTAATAAGTGTGCAAGACAAGCGAACGCTAGATTAATGGGTCTACATTAAAAACCAGGTCTCATCTTTGGGTGTTGATTAGTTTTGGGATGCCAAATTCTGCTGTGTTCCGTAAACTTGGCCTCCCGGCGACCCAGTGCCAAAAGTTTTAGTCACTGGTTATCCATCCGGTTGCTGCAATAGCATGATCCGAACCGATCGTTAATGAACGCAAGTTAACCTGGCGATTGTCCAGCTGACTCTGAGAGCATAGTGTGACCAGCTGAGAGAGCAAGGATCGGTCGGTGTCAAGGCAACCCTAACAAAAGACCATCAATCCATGTTAATCATCGGCCAGTCAGATTGAGGCGTAGTCCCATCCGCACCTTACCTACTTACGCGTTGACGTTACCAACACTGCCCCGCTCGCTTCTATACCGAAACCTACCTCAAGTCGCGGGGATGATTCCGTCAGCATACCGAAGCACGCCAACTGAGACCACAGATCACGTGTTTTACCTTCCAGCCCTCAATTTGTTGTGGCAACACTGTGGAACGGCTGGAGGTGCCGGATTACAGGAATGCCAGCAGTACAGATTGAAGTGTCAAATTCTCGACCGTGTCCGGGTAACTGGGTTAGTTGACTCATACTTGCGGCCTTAGACCTTCCGTAAGGCTTGACACTATTTAGTCCGGCCCATGAGGACTGCTGAGCTAAGCGGCACATCGTGTTGGTGATTAGTCGAGTCCGTGGCATAGAGTGCGTCAGTGTATCGTTTCGGAGGTCCGCGAAGGTGCTGTAGCACAAACGCAACGCGGCGCCCAAACTGAATGTGCAAATCCGCGACGAGCTGGTGATAGAGTCGGCGGAATTTGGGGCCGCTTGTCGCTCACCAACCCTGTATGATCCGCATAGTTGGTGGCAAGGAAATCGTGGGCAATTTCAGGGGTGGAATTTGCTAACAGAACGATGTTTGGTTATGATGATGCTTACTGCCATTTCAATTTGGGCACTGCAACACGTTGGGGCGAAACTGCAGAAAACCGTCCAAATCCGCGAGAACTAGCCTCACCCAAATATTTTTTCCGTATCGTATTTCATTGTATTATAATCTCTACGTCAATTGCTGACAAATATTGTACCATTTTCTTAACTGCGCTGTTAATGCAGAAAATACTCCATTATGGTTAAGGTTCCTGCAGCTGGATGTACCTTGTACAGACGAGAAATATTGGTGCTTCCCTAACAGTTGTCCTGCGTCAGCAACACCATCAGGTCGGGGAGAAAATGCCGCCAGCTGAAAGCTACCAGGTCACATTTTTGGGTGTTGATAAATTTGAGGATCCTAAAGCCTGCGTTCCCCACGACGCAGCACCAAAAGTTTCATTGATTAAGAAGGAACGTTGGTAGCTCGGGTTTTTATTTCTTAGGCAAGCTGTATTCTGAACTTGGAAATTATTTTGCAGACGTTACGTCACCAAGCGGAGTGACATCAGCAGTGCGTGGCGTAGTAATAATAACAGTATACCAATGCTGAAGTAAGTTGTACTGGTTGTTCAGGCACGTGTTCCAGCAGCCACAGTTAAAGGACGAGGGTTTATGCAGCTCTGTTGACGCCGTCAAGTAATGTTGGCCTTTGAAATTTACCATTTGGTATAAATCTATGGGCATCCATCAGAAAACAAAATGTGTCTCTCATCACATCTGGGGTGAAACAGGGTAGCAAATCGTTTTCGGTCCATTGCGTATATTTGAAAGGGTGAGTAGAGCGTGCATGCATAACTGGTTGCATAGATCTCTCACACGGGACATGCTGAATGGTAGCTGTCCATCAAACAATTGGGACCAACAAAACGTTAACTAGACCAGATGACATCGTCTCCCGAGAAATAAAACTCGTTTAACAGAGCAGAACCGGTCTACGGAAGTTATTAAAGAGAAGTGATGTGCACAGAAAGCTATTCGTCTTTCAAAAGCGTCCCCCTTTCGGATCGAGTCGAAAGATGGTATATCAAACTTCCCTATAGTTCATGTATTCCCTTGACGAGGTCCGACGCAGTTTGTCAACCATGAGTCGGATCTCGTTACAGTGGACCAACGACCCTACCCCATGCTAAGGTTTTGTCGAAAAATATCAGTAGCAGGACAAGTCAATCCATAATAAATGGACGGACAAGAAATAGAAAGCCTATGTATAAGAGGAATTTAACACCATCACCATCGTCAAACTGAAGGATTGATGCCTGACGGTGGGAGGACAAATGCTTGCCGGAAATAGCCGATACTTCCACCCAACTCGTGCTTCATAATGTGCAAGGCTGAAGAGATTAATCGACGGAAAATCTCACTGCAATTGAATCTAAAAATGTATTGCCTCGATTTCCCCTTACACGTGCCGTCGGGGAGGCTTTGCAACATTTGTCGGGGCCGATCCCGTAGCCTCAATTCGAGGGTGGAAATGTACAACACGGTTTCGCCTTTTGACCAGTCCATTCAGGCTCCCGGCCGCGTAATCACATATTAGTCTGCCAAACGTGTGCTGGCACGTCGGAGATGGGCAGCCTGCGTAGGAGTGACTTAGTAAGCGTGGGCGGATCGAATTTGATGTGTGCTCAATGTGGCGCCAACGTACGTACGGTCGAATCCAGAGTAGCCGACAGTGACGCCACCTGTGGGTGGCCTCATCCAACTTTACCGGTACCAGCTGTCATCTAGTGGGCGATTGTCATATCTAAAACCATACCGCACCACTAGCAGTTGAAGCCACCCACAATGCGGGCGAAACACAAGTCTTGTTGACCCCCAGCTCTGAGACGTTGAGAAGGCAGTTCCGATTTAGCGGTGTTTCGTTACCTGTTCAACAAAAAGGCCACTAGGTATTACGGATATTTACTTGAGCGGCGACCACAAAGTCGATGGGAAAAAGGATGAGGCAAACTGGGCTTACTTCACTTGACATGAGGTTGCATCTGGACTAGTCAGTCCGCACTGATGGACGGGGTGTTTCTGTCACTCGCAGACGCAAAAAGTGCATATGAAACATCCAAATAAGTTAGATAATGTTGTGCGACTTTAACACCGCCGTTCTTTGTCCATTAGTCTTTACCGTTCCATAACATCGTACTTGCAGTCAGCTCCAGTTTTGTGCTCATGCCCATGCCAGTGAGGCGCAGTTGGGACGAATTCCGGCCACTCACAAAAGTTCCGGTTTAGCTTCGTGGATTTTAGTATTGCTCAATTACAAGTTAGGAATCGAGTCCCGCTTTGTTTCGACGATATTTGTAAGCAGAAAAAATGCATTTGCGGCATATGTTAAAGATGCGCATGAAAAAGTTTTCTGAGTAACCAAAATCAGTCCCAAAAGTGACCAACTGGGACGGTCAGGGGTGTGAAAACGATCACCCAGGGTGCTCCAACGGTCATCCCAGCGGACATTTTTCGGTCCCTCGTGTTATGCGGGTATCACAGGAACCAGAATTATGGCGCTGTGAGTGTATAACAGGAATAAGCAATATTCGTGATGCGGAGAAGCATACGTCTTTTATTCTTTGTAGGTGTTTCGTCCGAGTAAGCGGCTTCATCGGGACATTTTCCAGCTAAGTAAATTAGCTACATCACTTTGTCATTGGTCACATGATGTTCGGTTGATTCTCCAAGCGCCCACCTCAACAAAATGAGTTGATGTGGATACGAACAAACGAAGTGACATATGATCAACGTTTGGTGTAGGCTGCACTGATGATTATGTCCACGCGAATGAGTCGTTCAAAACTCGGAGTGTAACCTAATGCCCACATCCCACTAGACATACCAAATGGACGAGTGAGTTCACAAGCAGGTGTGCTCACCTAAACCAACGTTGACGGTCCTAGCTGAACATCTGTATGGGCAGGACAGTTCAGGCGCTTTGAGAAATGTGAATATATGGTCGATGCATCTTTCACCTGAACACTGTTCTGGTTTGAAATAGAACCAAGTGTTTCGAGCTCAGGTTGTTCAGCTTGAACTGTTAATTGAACTTGACAAATTTGCTGCGGACGTTCCGGTTTGAAGCTCACTACCTTGCTTTTTTCGACACTGGGTGGGCTGACCCAATACAACGACTGCAGGCGACGGGGCAATGGCGACGAGAATATTCGCGCAGTACTTTTCACAAAGACTCTTACAGATGGGTGTTACGCTTAATAACCACAGATCTGAAGGCATTCTCATCTGCCTCCTACTGTGCTAGAGAAAATAGTCAGACCAACAACAGACGAATCACCATTTACCAGCAACAACGGGGGTGGCACTCTGGTTCATTTAGATTGTTCACGTCAAGGCCAAAAGAGTGTATCGGATCCACGCATACCGGGGTGCTTGCGACATCAAAGTCCATGGTAAGCTCATTTAATGTAGCTAGAAAGGATGACAAGGTAGGCTGATTGTGTGCTTCTCGAAATATCTGATCCATTCTTCATGTCGACAAGAAAGGAAGTAGATCAGCCATCCATGTCCCCATTGACAGTTTTAATTCAGTGCACTCAGTGCTCCGGATTATGCAGAGCGGTGCTCGATCGTTCACTATAATCGTGTCTCAAACCCTTAGGTCCTTTCAATCCAGTAACACTCAGGATTATTCACTGATACATTGGGGAAGCTTTTTCTGGAAGTTAGCCGCACACGAACTGATCGGCACGACTGAAGGTAAATCTTCCTTCAATTGAAGTGTTTAAATGAACCACTAAGTGTGGTTGAAAGTCCACGTGGCAGGCAATTCTACTTGATATTCGGTTTATCCGTCTTACACATTAGCGGTAACTGAAATTGCGATCATGGCACATCACCATTGCTTCGGAGATTTGGAAGTTAGGTGACGAATGAAGCTTTAGACGGGTTCACCTGGACAAGCTTCCAAGATTTCTCGTTGCGGAAGCACTGGTGTACATTATATGCAGCTAGTAGCAACGGGTTCAGCGCGAGTCCATGGTGACTTCTGTCAGACTGAAAACTTTATATTAGAAGTCAGTGGGAGTATAAAATCGGCATTTTATGAACAAAGTAGGCAAACATTCACCGTTGTGCATGTGACCAGTATTAACACTAAAGTGAAGCTTCGATCGGTTCATTGCTATGACAAGTAGTCCAACTTTATTAGCAAGCAGGCCTTTTATCTCTCGGAAGCGAGATGAGAGTCTTCAGCATATTACATGGTTGGCATCTTTACAGATAATCATAAAAAGGTAAAACAGCATTTAGCTGCGGTCTCAGTAATCGTAATGACCGAGGTTTACTTCACGGTCGATCCCGCTCCAATTTGAGCCTGTGTATCTCAATGCAGATGTACAGCGGACACTTCATAGCACAACTGCGTATTCCTAACCTCTGTAACAAGTATGGTTCTAGGATTTCTCTGGCTTAAAGGTAGTGGTTGCAATGGTTGTAGTCGTTTTATTATTATTATTATTATTATTATTATTATTATTATTGGTGTGTCACGATGCCTAGCATAAGGCTGCTTATGTTCTGAGTTCAATAGCAAGCACCGGGTAAATCTACCTGAAGGTTTCAAACATGACCGAGATCGGCGGTGCATCGCAGCACTTAGGGGCATACAATGCTAAAATATCCCCAGGAAGAGATATCTTGCGCTCGACAACCGTTCATCGACCCTGAATAAGTACTATGTTTTAGTAGTATGCATGCGGTAAGTCGACGTGATGCTTTCGTGTAGGCTTTGTAAACAAGTTGGTCAAGCGCAATTCCGGTGACGAACTTGGCTAAGGTCGTCGATTCGGCATCCCCATGGACACAGAAAGTATGGCAACTGTCGATGGAATGAGAGCCATAAAGTACAAATTTGTGCACCTGTTCCCGTTTGTGTTCATGAAATACACTACAGTGCAAACCGACGTCTGCTACTGCTTGTTTGTGCAGTCCGGTACGATAATCAACCATGGAAAATGCAATACGAAAGCTATTTGAGGTCGGCCACGCATAACCTCAATGCCTCTGGACCGGTCGTGTCTGAGAAGACACATGCGAACGCCGTCAATCATAAACGTACTACTCCAGGTTTGCATTCTTTGAGTGGCTCAGCTTGATGTGAAGGGTGGCACAACAATGACCAAGTTACTCTGCACCATACGCTAATCGCGCAGTGTTTAACAATGAACTGGATTCTGAATCCGCCATCTACCGTATTTGGTTGACTTTATATTTGTTCTGCATTCGCTTACTTTCTGTTCAACTCAGCGGAACCTTTTCATTTCACTGATTTTACGTAAACAAGCGCTCTAGCTCAGCAAGGGAGCAGGTCAGTCGTCCCTTTTGCGGCGGCATGGAGCAAGACCAATTACTGAATGACATTCAGATGAGCAAGTTCACACAGATCGTGACTCATACAGATAACGACCCCCAGCGTCAACTCGGGCCATGCTTACTTTGAAGCAGACATCGAAGGACTCCACCACACGGAAAGGCTATCTTTACCGGATAACGACAAGGTCAGACAGGGGGAGCAGTAATACCAGTTGGCAGAATCAAAAACGCGACTACACTCACGGAACTTATATTCAAAAGATTAAACAATTCGTGATCCAAACTAGGAACTAAGCTGTGGTCCAATTACAAAGAGAGTAACTGAAACTGATCCCCAATAACTACTGAGAGGAGAAGCTTAAGGAGGATAGATTGTGCTTAAAGAAGATGATTCAGTACACAAAACGGACTGGACTGGTGCTTACTCCGTTCGAATGGGGCATCAGCGTATCAAGTCGCGGAAACAATGCTCTGCGAATGACTTACTAACTCGTGTGAGACGCACTGACGAAACAGGTGTTCTGATTTATCTTAACCTGCGCCTCTTGTTGTTGACCAGATTAACCTGCGCGAACGATGTATACCGACTCACACCAGACCCTACCGTGGGAACTGTAGCTTACCCGTCTCGCGAGCAAATTCGAGGGCACAGAACGTGAAATGACGTCCTGCATTCACCGCGTATTCCGATGTGAAAGCTACATCCACGTCAAGAAGAAGCTTTTTGAAAGAAAATGAAGCAAACGCACCGTTGGGTGGTGTGTTGAAGCGTGTTGACACACTGAGTTGCCACCGGCCGGATAATACGTAACTAAGAAAGTCAGAAATGCACATTAGCCACCAGCTACGTGGTATGTGATATTAGGTTGGCTGGAGTCACTTCAATGAAACATGCAGACGGCGTTATACCCTGGAGAGGAGACACTTTTGCCGCAATAACGGAGGTGTGTGCAAAGGAATATTAGGTCAATGTGGTGTCGTGGCCTCAGTATACGTTAGCATGTAGAGTAAATCAATCAAACGATTACGGTCCCTAGAACGATGAAACTACCCTTATTCATTGCCTGCCATCTCTCCACGTGGCAATGCAATCATTCGGTCCTCATTTTTGTGCTCGAGCCGCATCGGCCGGCCTTCTCACGTCTACCGCGAATTAAATGTCTCACAACTTCGAAACCTTTCAGGTGCCTGTAATAAGAGCAAAGTGAAGGGTCGAATCGCGTCGCAGGCGTATTTGTCGGGATTATTGAGAGGGAAACGCAGTTCAAGTACCAAGGCCGACGTGAAGGCTGGACTGATGGGAAAAGACCCGAATGCCCAACCAGGAGCTGATCAGCCAAGCCCTGAGGAGACTAGGAGCCACGCATCGCGTACCGTAGGCGAACTAGCCACCATCGTACTCCCACGGTTACACACCAGCACTGCCATGAATCCTTCTGCAGCCCCACATTCAGTCAATGAAGAGTGTGAACACCTAACAAGTAAATCACCACAAGTTTGTGTCAAAACAAGCCATCCCCTCGCGGACGAGAAGGCATCAACGACGCATACCAAGCAACGTTCGCTGACTGTTCCCAGACATGTATGTCACACACTACCAGCTAACCCACATAATGAATCCTAAGCTCACAGTTCTATTCCCCAGGTCGCCCTCATTGGGTAGGCTTGACACGGAACACGGGAGCAAACGTAACCTGGTGGTGGCTTAGAAATAACCAGATAAGGCAGCTGATGAACTGCCTCCTTTGTCAGAAATCAACACATAGCCCCGAAGAAAGTGACGCAAACAATGACACCTTAGCTGCTGTTGACACAGTGCGACAGAATTCCAGATAGCATATCGGAATGAGTCAACCGTGCTCCTGATTGTATAGAAGCCAGGCATATAACTCAGTTCAATATGTCAGGTCACCAACACTGCACAGGCTAGTAAACGGCGTCCTCGTAGGCTGCACTCTTCGCCCACGTGACGCACGTAAAGTAGGAAGAAATGGGGAAAGGTGGTGCAGTCGTACGTCACCCACTGACCAAATTGATAGCTACGGGGCCCCTACAACCGCTATTAACTCACTCTCCATAACGCCCGGGGGAACGCGGGCACAAACTGAAGAGTCCACCGCAGAACAGAAACCTATGGCAAGGTTTAACTGAGACGCCGTACACAGAAGGTGTAACCGCGTCACACTGACCACGCACATGAAGGCGGGATACCGCGAAGCCCCGCAACCGCGCACATCTGCACGATCGCGGAGAAACGCGTTCACTCCGGAGTTACCATTTGCGTGCCCGGCACTTGCACGACTTTGATGAACTACATGATATACTATATTCGGAACCACACTGAGTCCCATGCACCTTACATACGAGCACCACGGTTGGGGACTGATAGGTTGCCGAGACTAATTGGCTCCAGAACACTGCGACGTAGGCCAATGTCAATAACACAGGGACCCTCCGGTGCAGGAGCAAGCGACCAGCGTTGACCGGTCTGGTGTCTTCGTGATGATGAGAACATGCAAAACTGCAAGATGACATCAGGTACCTCCGTGTCTGGTTGATCAAAAGAGACAAGGAGCACGAAAGTAGTCTCTCAAAGGAAGCAGGAATAAGTCCAACAAACACAACACTTGCACCCTCGCAAAAGGAAGTCAGCGCTTACATCACCTTGAAGTGGGGTCATTCCCACCACAGTGAGTTCCAGAGAGAGGTGACCATTTGGCGACCACAACCCATCACCTTTGACAGCATCCTCCACTTCCTAGGTACACGGTGTCTTGATGTTTTTACGCTCACTTCCTATAATTGTTCGTCCCATGCTCCGTGGCCAATATGTAGCAGTCTGGAGATTCTCCCGGACAGTCTGAGTACGTTATGTAAAACAATAAATAAAACTGTCATTATACTGTATTCTTAGAGGTTGGTTGCAGGTTGCTGGAATGTATGTTGAGTTTGTCTGTCTGCTCCAACACACATGCAATACATACACGCAGCGCCACAGTTGGATTCAACACGCGGATTAATTGCACCATCCTTCACCTCCTTCCCCAGCTGGTTTCGCGTCGTCCGGTGTCGTATTTCTAACCAATACACGGGATCAGTGTACACCACAGTACACATTCGTCCCCTTATTTTCGTGCCCTCTTCGCCTATTGGGAACGGTATTCGCCGAGTCTCTTCACGTGAGCCGGCCATTCTCGCTACAAATACTCCCACCCGTTCGCCAGATATCTTTGGGTTTCCGACTCGGAATTATGTTCCAGTTGAAGAGTTCATTTGCGAGGCTGCGCGACTAGGCTGCGAAATACTCGATACTGTCTCGTGACAACGGACTAAATAAACCCTCATTTCTAAATGAACTCCGAGTCTTTCATCCTGTACTTACTCATTCTTCATCAAACTCTCTTCCACAATCGAGTGGGCAAATCAGAGTGCGATGTACAATTCACTAGGTAAGGTAACACGCGGACAAATTGTGCACAGAAGACATGAGACCATAATTTACATAATTTACTGTGCGTCTACCGTTGACAATCCACTCCATTAGTAAGCCGATGCGGATAACTGTCGACAAACAGGCATACCTCCACCACTGGGAAACACGATTGCATGGCACCTCCATCACTCGGGTGACAGCTGGTCCGACACGAAAGCGCACCGGAATCGCAGCGATCACGCATGCAACGTTGCTCTGGGTGGTCGCAGGTAATACTGTGGGAGGGGACACAGCAGCAGTCATAAGCCCCACAGTAGACACGTCTCACGTGCGCTGCAAAAACTACGATTGCTACCGCATTCACACTGGCGAAGCTGACACTGAGGCATGGAAGACAAAACGGATGAAAACTAATTTTACTGTAATATGAAAATTAATTTACTGGAAAGTCAACTGGAGACAAAAGAAACGGACTCGCCAGAACCAGCGAGAATCGATGTAACTTGGGTAGTACAAGTAAGGGGCTCAGTACAGCTGAGCAGGGTCATGTTCCGTGGTCGCAGATATGTTCTTCCAATCATGGAAACCAGTGGAATCACACCAGGTCGGTTGGAGTGGCGAGAGTGTTTCAGACCTGAAGGTACTGTCTGGTGCTGACTTCGACTTAATTGCTTCGTTTCTGAGGTCATGGCGTCGAATATGCGCACGACAGTGGTCCGCGCGAATAAAGCGCTTGAAGCAAAGGGGACAACCAAAGGGTCGAATGTTGAAGTGTTTCCTTGTATGTCGCGTTAATTCGTCTGACCTTCCGAACCGTAGTCCGCATATCCGGCCCTGTATCGCCTCCAGGTGCGTCCGTCCATCATCAGCGGGGAAGGGAAAGGTGCAAACGAAGGGCCGTTCACCTAAAAAGACATAGGTAACAACGTGTTGTCAAGTCCTGACAATCAGTTGGATGAAACACGGCTTCTACGGTGTAAAATCTCTCCTCTCCTTGTGGACAGTTTTGATCATGAGGTACACGTTGTCATACGTATTGTGCCCTATTTTCACTCTGTAAGCGGTAAAAATTGAAGCACTTAAGTGACTGAGACATATTGAGCACTCTCCTTCTCTACTACTTGGGAAAGAGGGGTGTCGTAAGTGACACGACCAATATTCTTGACTATTGTGTTTTGTTAATGTCATTTGCTAAAACTCAGCTACAATACCAACCTCAGCAGAATGCGTGAAACAGTTCAGCCGTCTAGTATGCCTATTGAGTTGCCTTTTTGTTCGGCTTTGCCAATTTTGGAACCCTCTCAAACGCATTTAAATCCTCTCCTAATTTGGATATGTTCAACAAAACAACTGGATGTTACCTCTATGCGCCAGCTCTTTGTTACATAGGCTGTGCGGTTGTGGATTATCTTTATCTAGCCCAAGAAAGCGGTACATGAGTGAACGTACTAGTTTATCGCACAGTACACGTCAACCACACCTATTCACCATGTTTTGTATGATTGCATACACTTCTCAGTTTACACTATTGTTATGCAGCAATGCATTAAACCCAGTAGACCTTTGGAAATAAGACTCATCTTTTTGCTTAGTTTCCGCCCCAATTATCCTACGGACGCGTCAAGCACCTGCATTTTTACCCGTAACAAAGCACTGCCAATTGTGCTACGGACTATGGTGGTAGGTTGGCAGAAATCGAGTGAGGCTCAGTGAATCGTCATAGTTCGGCGCATTCGCAATAGGCGGAGGTGCATTAATTGACACGTTGATTTGTTTGAAGAGCTCGTTGCGCGGGCAGATGACGGTACGCAATATTAATCGGGACCACTGTTCATGCTGTGGTGAACACCACTAGGCAGTTTTGTCACTCGCACTGTGTTAGACATATGCATGCTGAGCATTGTCTGCATGCAACTTCGGACCTCACGGCCGGTCGAGCGCACATTTATGCACTGCAGGTAGAGACAGCCAAACTGGGAATCCAAGCAGAGATGTAAAAGTTGCTCCTCAACACCGAGCCCGTAGGCAACGCTTGTCAAGCCGGTCAATGAATCATGGTCGTTTTCGCCTGAAAGGCCGGTTGCGTGAACGCAACTTTAACCGGTAAGATCTACCTACCTCAGCCCGAAAGGTGCAACTGACGGTGGAGGGGGACTTAGGAGAGAGCTTAATAGTTATGGACCTATGACGGCTTTGCCATTATTCCAAGGGCGAACCAATAGATTAGTAGAAGTCTGCTGCCAGATCTAGTCCCCGAACTGTCACCCAGTAAGAAATATCAGGTATACTTCTGTTTCTAGGTCACCCCACCACCACCACGGAGACCAGCATGATGCCAAAGTTTGCAGAACACGTAAATTCTGATGAATTTCCGGTGAAAGTGATGACACTCCGCGACCGAAGTAGTGAGTGTCACGAAGGTTTTGTGTCGTACGACCCAATTTTCCGTGGTGTCATACATTAGAGTTTTTGATTTACTTCAGAGTCGGTGCCAAGTTGCTGGTTGACCGTACTCTGCAACGCAAACCAAAAACAAATCCCAAAGTTTGGAAAACTAAATTCCCCTAGTGTTCACACCGATGTCTGACATGAAAAGACCGCCTCGAACAACCAAATCAAAAGGAGAAGAAACAAAGCAGCGAGCACCAGTGTGACTTACCGGTATGTTTTCGATAATGCGCCGTGAGGTGCCCAGAGGTGGTGTAAGATTTCGTGCAGCCTAATCAAGGGAGATAATGGAAAAAGCAAATTATAGGAGTCAGGTGGTCGGTAAGATTTTGGGTTAATTCGTATGGCGTACATCACATTTGGAAGGTTCTCTTTACTTAGAGGTGCCAGGTAGGAATATGTAGCTGTGGTTCACGCGCACTTAGCTCGCACGTTCTTGTCAAGGAACCGTATGACTTTGCACTGAGCATCGCACGTGAGGCGTAGTAACAGTTCGACGTGCTCGCGATACGCGTGATGAACCACGCGCCATGGATTGGTACTCCGAGTTGCGAATATCGTACTTTCGCGTTCGGTGGGAAAGGTCACAGTTCGCGACAATTTGGCACTGACTTGCTGATCACAGTAAGAAAGTGCTTTGTGTGTGCGACTCCAGTTAGCTAGGAGACGCCGCATGGAAAGGGAAAGGGGCTGAGTCACCGTGGTGAAAGTGAGTCGAGCCCAATTTCTCAGCTAGACTGCACTTTTGTCTGAGTTCCGCCACACGTTGAAAGTGCGCAAAGTTACGTTGCTCGGCATAGTAGCCACGGGACAAGACTCCGCTGTGCATACGGAGCGGAGTATACAAGGGTACCGCCTTCAACTCGGTCAGAAAATGGTTACTGTTTCCACTGCCATGCGCCAGCATGACCGACGGGGATCTTCCAGCAAAGGTAGCAAGCGTGCGTGAGTTTCCAGTAGAGACACCAGCAGGTTCACTTAGCTCGAGGTGCGAAACATGAGAATGAAGGAACCAGTAGAGCACCGACGGTAACCCATGTCGTTGCGTTAAGAGCGATGGGTACAGCCGCATGTAAGGTGGACAAATCAAGCATATGGCAAAGCAAACGTGCCCCATTGGCTACAGACAAAATTTCGTAAAACGCAGTCGAAAACAAGGGAAGGTCTAGTCTAGCGGTTGCTCAACCACATCTTTCAAGTTGGTTAGAGAGTTTAGCTGTTCAATAGAATAGTATGAATCAGGAGATGAAACAAGTCTAGGTGGATCGCCAGTCTTCTCATTTGGGCGTGTTTTGGATCATCCTCGCGAAGCGACGAAATTAGCACACTTATGCCACCAAGCAATTTGGGGCATTATAAGCAGTATGGTCCGCGTAATGACTACAAATGAGTAGTGGAAGGATCCGAATGGAAATTCATCACAACTAGACTAGATCAGACAGCCATCACACGTCCGGAAGAGCACTGTAGAGTGGTTTCATCCGTTAGGTTGAAGTCGGTTACTCTGTTCTCTGCATGGCAGTAACGTTTAAGTCAGCGCATAGTGAGCGGCACTATATCATATAACTTAATCAACAGAGGTTATCGTACCCGAAGCTCAGTGGTCCTAACCACAAACTGACAACAGTCGAGTTGCGGATTCGAGCCCCAGAGGTGTCAGATGGAATGCGCACTGCTGACAATTCCCGGAAGGATGAAGCAGCCGTACAGCGCTCCTCCGGGGGTTTCACGGACGTCTAACAATCTAGAGATGATGAATGTTCACTTATACCACTCAGTTCCCCCACTACTACTTTACAAAGAATGGAACGCGTATAGTATGTCCAAATGTCATCAACTATTACAATGCATTGCTAACGACACAGCTGTTTGCACCTAAGTCGTTTCCTCCAAATTAGATCGTGCACCCGGTCAATGCGATTGACCGATAAGCTGTCGCTAAGTGACCGTTATTTGTGTCCATGTTTTGAACATCGCTGTGCTGGAAAAGTTTGTTCGAGTGACCGAAATCCGGCTCGAATGTGCTTTTCGGGAAGGTTGTAGGCACCACAAACGACCACGCGGGTGCGTACGAAAACTGGTTACTCGTGTTATTCGGATAAGTGGTTATCATCAGGGTGGCCAATAAATTGGGGACGCGACAACATGGGGAGTTCTCGGTGATTCTCACTTCAAACGTTACATTCCAGAACCGGCTTCGTTCATGCCTGGACTGTCCACCGGAAGAAAATGCAGTTCGGAGTGGCACCCAGAAGGAACTGGTTTATGGTTGATCTATTGCTCACTGGGCCACGACGGTCCGGGAGAAGCGCTTAGCACAAGAGTATGAGGTTGGTTGTAGGTCCCAAGCCATCAAACACTACGTCCTAGGTTTCATTCCCAGCTCTAAGTATCCTTACCTGAAGGATCCAAACAAGTATATAGCAGTCTGGAATGTTGTGTAAAATACTGATTAAAATTAGCACCTTATTATGCACTTAGAGATTGTTGGCAGATTGCTGTCATGTATGCTGCGCTTGTTTGTCTGTGCACTCTCGCTCCAAGTACGAAAGCAATTATAAAGTGAAGTGTTTGAAACAAGCAATATCGAGAATGCCGCACTTCGGAGGCAATCTCGGTGATAGTCAAGGCTAAGTTCCAGGTACACACGACTGCGTGTCACTACGCAACCATAAGGCCCACAAGCCAAAAATTTTCACTGGAAGTAGTGACGTGTTTAGGGGGTACTCACTCATCTGCAAGGGTGCGGGTCCAAATGACGAGACAAGGCAACGCCAAGAGTTTGCCTTTGAAGTTGCTCTACGTGGGAACTTAGGAGACAGTTTATTAAGTTAGTCTCCCTAGCGGATCTTTCACGAGCCTTTAAATCAGCCGTGTCTAGCCAACGGGCACGCCAAAATGCAGGGTGTGGGCAAATTCACTTTTTCCACACACTAGCATCGACTTGAACGGAAAATCAAGTCACTGTTGCCAAGCCGCAACTCGTGCCGAAACGTGCTTGGAACAAGACGGAACAAAGATAGGATCAGGATCTCAACTGACCACTACACTCCGAATCAGTAGACGTTAAACACCATCTGACTTTCAGGCTGACAATCGCACTGAGCGATCAGTTGACAATGGCCTTCACGAACCGTTGGCTTATCCGACCGAAAACCGGATAGTGATCGCACTTCCGATTTTGAATGTTACTTGTCGACCACGCGGTCCCAGATTGGTATGAACCAACCCGCTAACGCTCGCCGAGGTGGTTATTGGCTAGCTTGCTCAAGCTTACATTTGTCTGAGAAAGAATAAAAGTGCTACACCGTGAGTCGAAGTAGCGGTATTCTCTAAGGAATTGTGCGAGCCTCCTGATTATCTACAATGTGTGCGACCACGAAAGGGAGTGCAGCGAGAACTATCCTGATTGTCCTGAAGCTGTGACTGGGCTATAGCGGCACTTATAAGGGCCGCTGGACTCACGCCCTAACTATGCCACATGTGGTCTAGAAGTGGTTTCTTCAGAAACATCAATTGACTTCTACTTGGGTCTGAGTCCCCATAATGGAAGGCATTTGTTCTAGCTCACTCCATTCCCTTATCCTGACGATCTCAGTTGATGCTATTAACAAAATAGCTGAAATGAGCGGAGCGCGCGTGTTCGTGCAGAGCCTGATGCCGATGAAACATTAAAGCCCACGGATCTCTGACTTCCAACTGAACGTCCACCATACCCTTGAAATTTCTTGAGTAGAAAAACGGGCCCACTGCACTCAGGCGCAAATAAATACCAAACAATCAACATGGAGAATTTGATCATCCAGTCATTTCGATGCAAGTAAGTGGCGCGCATATTGTGAGAGAATGAAGAACCCAGCCGTTGACCATCCTACGGGAGGTCGCCGAAGCTGAGAGACGGCTGAAGATGGAGTTGCGTAAAACGTATGAAGAATTTGCAGTACGATGCCGTACAACATAAGTGACTGAAAAATGTCCGCTGGACTGGTCGTTGGAGCGCCCTGGATGGTCGTTTGTTATGCCGCTGACCGTCCCAGTTGGACACATTGGACGATTTTCAATCACTCAGAAAACTTTCCAGCATACTTTTACATATGTTATGTGTATAACGTATAATGTTTTTGGTTGCAACTCCCGGCAACACTAAGCGGAAATCGATTCCCAAAATTCCAACACAATAGTGAGCTTGAGGCCCAACCGAAAATTTTTGGTGGTTGAAATTCGTCCGAAGTATGTCGAAATGGGACGGCTAGGGGCATAAACAGAGGTGACTCAGGGCACTCTAACGGTCACTGGTGTTGACCCAAGTTACGATTTTATTATAACGACTCATGGGCAATGAAAAGCGGTGTTAAAGTATGACAGTATTTAACGACATATTTGGACATGTTACGGTAATTATTTTCATATATACTTTTGCCTCTGCGAATAGCAACACCAGCCCATTTGGGACGGCTGGCAGTCCCTCTGTACGGACTGCACCTGCAGTCCACCATTAATCGATTGTGAGGATCTCCATCTGACCACTTTGGATTACTCATATTTCCGGATAGTGCATACCTACCACACACGGAGTAGCGTTGTCCCTCGGCTACCGACCGGTCTAGGACCCTTGACCAGGTTACGGTCACGATGCACTTAGATAACGATGCCAATCACCCATCGCCAGGATATCTGGTGGGCTATGCTGCAGGTGGAGATCAAGTGGCCGCTGAAGCGGACAGCTAGTTCCACTCATTCCCAGTCAAAAGTATAAGATGCCGAGTATCGCAGGTGTCAGCGGCGTTTGGTTGCTACTAATGTAGATTCAGTAAAATACGAAGGAAGGATTAGGGAGATACCCTACAGTCACATATCTATTCGTCGGGACAACCGACCATCGTCGCACATCGATGGAAAGCTCAGCAGTCTCTCACGCTGCTGAGCCTGCACCGCACTCGCCCTTATGGGCATAAGACCCCAAAAGCCTAACAAGTTTAAAGATATTTCTCACCTCTGTAGTAGCCAACAGTTCGTTGATTTGGATGAATCGGACCCATGGACAGAAACGAAATTTGTTATCTTCTCGCTAAACAGCGGAAAGCAAGTGAACCTATGTGTGACTGTGGGTCACTGGATCTGTTGCACTCCGGCCCACGGACCATAGCTATCAACTAGGGCTGAAGTGGGTTTACCGTAGATGCCCCAAAGGTAGAGGCTAATCAGCAAATGTGTAGCAGTCTGTGAATATCCTATTAGGCAAGCTGAGACAGCGGTGCTGAAGCAGGAGGTAATAGACTGCAGTGGTGCGTCAGGCGCTGAATGCAAGGAAAGTATATACCTAGGGTTTACTGCTTCCTCTACCAGTAGTAATAGAAATATGTGCATTATCCTTCAATCTGCTTCTCTTTTTATCGGTCTTAATCCACTCAAAGAATCCGTGTCAAAGCAACTATGACACACGAAATCACTTCGGGTCTACCGTACGCACAGTTAAGAGGGTCTGCACCACCACTATACTCACCTGGGTAGCTGCATATGAACTTCCGAGCTTTGATCTCACTGGTATCCCTCTTCTCCACCGATCGGGCGTTTAACGATGAAGTATCTGTGACCACGTGGCCGGCGATCAAATTGACTTCTGAGGAGTGTAGTGTAAGTCCGGTCGAGGGTTCCGAGGGTTTCCTTGTCCGGCGCGTACATGGGTCGTAATAGACCAAGGGGGCTGAAAGGCAAAAACGATACTTCGTAGGCGGTTGGACACTTACATCTCAACCACCCATAAGTGTCAGAGCTGAATGGTGTGCCTGAGTGACATCTCGTAGCGAGCTGGACGACATTGTCACTGCTGCTGATGGAGGACCGAGCGTGAGGTGACTGGGTGAATGGTGTGGAAATGCGCACGAGAGATCGCTGCTCTAACGATGCTGAAGACGAAATTGGAAGGCAAAGAGAAGAGGAAACGATAAGCACAAGCACAAGCACAAGCTACGCTATGCTCGACGACATCTTACCTGTTTCATCCGACGCGCTACACGAGTGATCAGAGATGCCAGGTCCAAAATGGCCCATCCTACAAGGTGTAGGGCTGTAGAGACAACAGCAGTGGCAACATCCCACAGGTTGTTGGGGGAAACTGGGGAAGGGTTGACTGTTGGGATGAAAACCGTATTGCCAGTAAGTGTTAGGATCACTGAAAACGGGGCCTGCGAGACCATGGTCGTTTAACTCCATAACAACACGGCGCAGTGCTGCTGACCAAGTTTCAGAGGGATGCTGGACCGACGCAACCCGGGAGTTGTACTTGGGTAAGCTAGCACAGAGGCGAGTGAATGAGCTTTCACCACCTCCTATCAACCAATCACAAACGTGACAAGGGTGCGGCTTCGGCTACTCTCGGAATCAGCTGATAAATCAGTGCCCTTGTCTACTTCTCTCCGTTACGGTTGGCCAATTGAGTGTACAACCGTTCGTCATCCTATTCATGTGGGAGACAGTAAAAGGCTTAGATATTCCGGTAGGCTTGAAGACGTTCGCAAAGTGTGGTGGTGTGCCGTAGGAGTGGGTGAGCGTTGCAATGAGTGGGCGAACGTGGTTACTGGCAACGTTGTCCTGCGCTGTTTCCGATTGGCCAGCAGACGAAATGGGTGTTCCGAGTCCGGTAGGACGAACTTGTGTCGCAGGCATTTTCGCGACATCGGTCATTCCCTTTGAGTTTGTGCGAAAACTAAGGTGTTTAGCGTGTGCGCAAAGATGACAGTGCCGAAAACCCATAGTTAGCGATATCTGATGTATGTTCCCGGTCTGCACTTAACAGCCCGACTTGTTCTCGCCGCATTTTGATCAAACTGATCCATATAGGGTAAACCTAGTGCCGAACGATATCACTATAAAAAGCTGTTTGTGGGTACAAAACGGTACTGGGCGTTTGGTACCAACCACGCCACAAAAACCTCAGGTGAATTTAACCCATACGGACTCTCACAGGGCTCGGAAGATTTCGTGACAATTTTAGTGTGTCACCCTCTCCATCGGGATTCTGGCACTGAGCCCGCGCAGTTGTCTTACCTGGGTGATAAGCAACCTATTTGACTATAGAGATCAAGCACTGTACTGTTCTCCATAATTTATTTTTCCTGGATTACTATAGCAGCGTTAAGAAGGATGGAGTTACTTAAGGAACGCTGAGTGAGACGGAATCGTCCACAGAAGGACCAGGATCGCACTGGCCCAAAGGGTTGCTGAGATCTGAGAGGGCGATGTCAAGTTGGGGACCAAAATCACGCACGGACCGTTGAGACAAAGGACTAGGCTTACACGACTGTTCCGAATACATTGTTCTGGAACCTGAGGAAGCATATGGTAACTGGCGTAGCGCTGGCATCCACTGAGTCTGTTGGGTTAAGCATCTGGTCCATGTATCAGGTACACTTGACATTGACTCCCTAAGCCACAAGTCGTTAGACGGTCACACTGAGGAAATCGGTTGAAAACCGCCGATGTCATTTCTAGTCACAGAGGAGCACAGATTTTCCCGTAGTGACTGGAAGTTCTGAACCCAGGTCACCTGCATGAAGTTGCTGTAGCTGGGTCGCAATCGACAACCCCACGGGACTTAAATCAAAGTTTCAAATAGCCGCTTGGTCAAAAGAGACACTGAGGTGCATCTTGTATATATAACTGGACGCATCCGATTCCGGATTTGTCTGTCAATGCGGCCTCCACGAGGAGAGTGTTATAACTCTCGCTTAGTAGTAAGAAGACAGAATTGACACTGCTTGAAAATGTTTACTTGAACAACTGGTTACAACCAACTGTACGGGAAAGCCGTTAAGTAAATACTTGGTCGAAACCAATCAACGCTCACGTGCCATGTGCTTGGCTGAAAGTTCCAAGCTAACGTTCAAACGCACCCGCTGGAAATCGATCGACTTCACGTGCAGTCTGTGTGGATGAGATACGTGATCTAACACTCTTCTCGGTTAAAAAAGTAAATTGTTACACATAAGATCTTTTGCTCGGAACGATACTGAGTCGCTGAATTGGGGGTCGTGTACGTGTTATATGTCTTCGTTCAAGTTCCACTTCTACGCTCAGACCAACGCGTTGCTCTGGTTGTGGTTCCATTGGCTAAGACAAAGCAAATGTAGGTAAAAGAACGTGTAAGAGAATCTCTGTAGTGTCATTTCGCTTAACCTCTTCGGGTGTATAACCATGTTTGATGTGATTCACATGACGTGTAGTCAATCGGTTTTGACATTCCACTTTATACAGGACATTTCCTCTTCTTGTTTGGACAATTCCTGCAATCCAACGTTCATGTGTATCCATGTAGTTGTACACAAAGACTAGGTTGCCGGGATGAAAACATTTCATACGAGTACCGTGCTTACGATTGAACTGACCTGCCATTTTTTGGTCACACTCATTAGTCTCCTTTGTTGGAAACATGGCCTCTAACGGTATGCGTAGATGTCGACCAATAAAATGTTCCGATGGGGATTGCCGGTTTGGGAGAAGATTCGGTGTTGAAGGATACATGCGTAAGAATACATCCAAGTTTCGAGCAATATCTCCCCCTCATCTAAGTTTAAACAGAGCCCGTTTGAATGTATCCACAAACCTCGCAACCTGTCCATTCGACTGGGGAGGATAAAAAGGATTACATGTATGTTGTACACCCATGGATTGAGAAAATCGGTTTGCATTGGAAATCTGTTCTGTTCCACTTGTGTTGTGGTAATGTTATCAAAAGTAGTCGTGTCTGAATAACAGTTGTTTGACTGTAACATTTGTGAATCACGCTTTGGGTTCATCATGCTGAGGTATTCCGTGGTTAAATCGTGCAAGGAAATGTCACAACTAGAGTCCAGTTTTGATAGTAAGTTTGTTCTGATATCCAGATCCGCAGGCGATGTTAAGCCAGATACAAAATCAATGCTTTGAATTGATCGTCTGACATTCTTTTATATTGGAACCTTTCACATTCCATGTTCATTCTACCTGATTATGTCACAGTTTCTTCGTCTCCTGCGCTAGTAAGCTTTAAACAATTATAACGAACGTTAAATACAGATGTCCGCTCTCCAAAAATTAAAGCTTACCCACGGTTTCTTGCAAAGTAAAATCTCCTAGGTGTTTTGGTAGAATGTAATTGCAATATCTTGTGTGTTCAGAACATCCAAGTTTTTGCATCAACAGCCGTACTTTTGCTCAATCATCCAATGCTGAACCTTCAACAATAAAAATGTCTTCATATCTCCTGTACCAAGCTAAAAACGTATTGCAACTGTATTGCAACCGTCATAACTGAATTCTTGTATTCCACTGACCAATGCAACTTCAACTTATCACTTCTGCTCTCTGGAACCTCTGATTTGTGTGCTGAAAAATATCGTGCGAGAACTTCAAATGATTTCTGATGTTGAGCCAACTGACGTTGCTGCCTTTGCAACATGTACCTGATAACATTTTGATCAACCATCTCCGTCGCCAGACTTTTATGACTCCCGCTTAGTAGTAAGAAGACAGAATTGACACTGCTTGAAAACGTTTACTTGGACAACTGATGTTACAATCAACTGCCCGGGGAAGCCGTTAAGTACACACTTGGTCGAAACCAAGCAATGCTCACATGCCATTTGGTTGGCTGAAAGTTCCAAGCTAACAAACAAACACACGCACTGGAAATCGATCGATTTCACGTGCAGTGTGTGGCTAATGTACGTGATCTCTCTAACAGAGCCGCCGGACGCCTGCACCTACAGAGGAACCATAGATGGCTTGCGCTGCACCACACACAGCTCCATCCACCCACCCACCCCCCCCCCCCAGATCTGGTGTGAACCTGAAGGAATAAGCGGCAAGCATGTGGATGGGAGCCACATTTCATCAGCGGAGCCGACTCACAGTCCTTCAACAAGCAGAGCAGAAGCACATGCCTAATTGGGCAACCATGCGTACCAGACGTACACAAGGCGGTGGTTTGGTCGGAGTCCGCTTCACACTAGATGCATGGAAGCACTCTTTGAGCCTAGCACGACCAGGAGAACCATGCACCCGTCCCCTCCAGCAACCAACAACTATCTTCTGCAGGCACTGCAATCGACACGCAGTGTAATAGACAGGTAGGCACCTAGTCAACATTCACATTAAGCGCAGCCACACCGGGGATGTCAAGTGACAGCCAATCACTTTAAATGACAATATCAAATGAAATAAAGCCCATAAAGCGTATGGACATGCCGACATAACTCTTCACTAAATTAACATATGGAATAAATGGGTTGTCACCAAATCTGAGGTGAATTCAAGATGTCAGAAAGGAAGATCAACAAACATGCAACAAACGCGAAAAAATTAAAGTTAACCACCTTTAGTTTAAGTGACGTGTGCAAGTATATAGAAGATTATGCTGGTCAACGTTAACATGAGATAACAATATCAGCATTAAGACTATATGGCAAACCAGCCAGTTGAAATAACGAAACTTTGCACGTGAACACGCGAGCGCTTCCTCTTACACCTCGGCAGCTGCCCTCATGATCAGATCGCGCTATGCACTCCGATCAACCGCCTTCGATTACCAATACCTGAAATCAATATTAGTATGTGATAGGCTCGCCTTGACTATGTCCTGGTAACGAAGCTTTGTTATCCCTACATACCGCTTCCCAACACTCAGCTGACCATATAACAACTGCTTCGGTATCCGCGTCGAATTTATATGGCATACATGACCCAGCCACTTCAGGTGTCTCGGCAAGATTATTCAGCCCACAGCATACATTCCACTTCGGCGCAACGCCTCCGTGGCTGCAACTGTGTCGCACCAACCGATGCGCATAACCCGTCACAGACACAGAGACTATTGACGAAACCAGTAGAGATACTTCACGTCTCGCCGGTATATCGTCCACGTTTCCATACCGTATAGAATTACGGACAACACCATGGATTTGTATACCATCAGCTTCGTACTAATGGTAAGCCGGTGGTAGTTCCACACTCGGTACTGAAGCTTCCCAAATGCCGCCGCTGCCTTCGATACGCGTATATGAAGCTCACTGTGTAGCTGCTGATCAGTCGAAACCATACCCCAAGGTAGCAGAAGCGAGAGATGGTTTCTAATACGTCATTCCCAATACTTCCGGTGAAAGCTGAAAGAGACAGTTTTGCTTACGTTGTTGGTGAGCCCGAACTCGGACGCCGTCGAAGCCAGAACAATAGTCATGTGGTGCAACTTATCCGAGTTGCATGCAAACAGCGCACAATCGTCAGCGAACAGCAACATACGGATAGTTGTCTCATAGACTAGGGTTTTCACACCGGAACGAAGGATGTTCGGTAACCTACCATTAATAAGTTGCTTTACACGAACACCGTAAGCACAATCCGTATCAAACGCATACGACATTATGGCATGAAGATAAATATTAGACAGGACACGAGCTAAGACACAGTCTTGCTTCACAACAGAGACAACTGCAGTCATTCGAGGTTTGTCCACACAACTGCACCCTCGCTCGCATACCACTGTGCAGACATCCAATTAAACTTATAAACTTACGCAGGCAACCAAACTTACCCAACACCAGCCACAATGCCTCGCGGTTCACCGTATCAAATGCTTTGCTGAAATCCACGAAAAGCGAGTACCATGGCTGGTGTCATTCTCTACACTTCTTCTGCAACTGACGAGCTGCGAACACCATATCTATAGTGTCGCGACCCGAACAGAATCCACATTGCTCTTCTGCCACGTTAGGCTCCATTACCTGACTGACGAGGCGGTTGAGCAGGATTCCGGCAATCACCTTGCCCACACAACTCAGCAAGTTGATACCACCATAGTTCGTCGCACATTGCTTGCTTCCTTTGTCGCGCTACGGTAAGAGCACACGTACATCCTTCAACTCCGGAGATACCTCCTCCTCAATCCACACGCGTTGCACCAAGTGGTGCAGCGCAGTCACCAACGCCGGTCTGCCATGTGTCAATATTTCAGGCGGGATCCCATCAGCACCGGCACACTTGCCGTTGCGCAGTTGAGCAAGTGCTCTCTGCGTCACAACCAGGGTCGGTGTGTCCGCCAGACTCATCTTCACCTCGTGATGATTCATGCCGTTCAATATAGGCCAGTAACACTGAACGGTTGTTCAGAAGACAGTTAAAGTGATTTCGCCACATCTACATTATGTCTGCAGTCTGTGTGCAGGTAACGCCTGAACTACCATCGAGCAGCATCCACAGCGGCTCTAACATCGGCAAAACACCGCATTCAAGGAGACGAAGAATTCCTTATGTTAACGGCATTCGGTACTGCATTGCATCTGCTTCGCCTTCTCCGTTCACCAAGCAGTTTTACTGCGACAGAGCTCTCGAGTCCGTCGCCGTCGACGTTTGCGAAACGGACTCTTCTTCCCCAAGTCACTGGGATCTGCAACATGTGCAGCAAATGCTACATTCCTCTCAGACACCAATGCGCCAATCGTCGCATTGTTCTCATCAAACCAATCTTGTCGCTTATCGTTTGCGCGCGCGATGGTCTCCTCGGTAGCAGCTGTCACCTGGTCCCAAATGTATTATCACAGGTCGCTGACTGTGGTTATGCATTCCACATCACACAGGCGTGCAGCCATCGCTTTCTCCGGCTAGTACGTTTCCCCACAATACCGAGGGACAGAATGATAAATTTACGACTCCGATTCCCGGCAGGCACACAGCGTACTTTTCCGCACGTAGATGTACAGTTTGGTTGCACCAGCTCGTGGTCAGTGCCACACTCAGCTCCACGCAGTAAACGTATCACGTGCACTTCACGCATATCACGCTGATGTACGATGACATAGTCGAGCAGGTGAGCGTGACCCCTCCGTGGGTGCGTCCAAGTTGCTATAGTACTCGCATTCAGTGCATACCGAGTGTTCGTGATTGCCAGGTCGTGCGTGGCACACGTGAGAGCAGCCGGTCACCGTTCGCTTTTGCTGAACCAATGGCATGCGGACCGATAACATCTGTCCACACCGATGCATCACTGCCAACGTGCGCTTCTTATTAAACCCAGCAGAAATAGTCGATCGCTCCTCGGCACAGACCATATCACTGAGGATAACTGAGTGTAGAACTGATCACGCGTGTCGTCAGGATAACATATGGTTATAAAAGCGGCAAACTTACCTCTTCCGAGTCGTAAGCGAGCAAGCATCAGTGACGCACTGATGATAGTGGGCGCATCCACCAGCTGGCCATTTAGGTGATCGGATAGTGTAAATCCCACCGATGTTCACTTAGTGCTGAGGTGGCGTTTCCCACCCAGTGGAACGTATATCCGGCACCAGCATCCTGCAACGGACCTTGCTCAGCAAGTCGTGTCTCGCAGAGCGACGCAATATTTATGTTGTAGTGCGCCAGTTCCATCGCGACCAGTGCAGTGCGCCGCTCGGGGGGCTCACTCGAGTTCTGATCGAGTAGTGTGCGCACGTTCCAGCACCCGATGTGTAGCGCTCTGCGCGGAGACATAAGATTACGTAGACGGGCACTCGTATGGATGGTGATTACCTGGATTGGAGGAAGTAGTGGGTAAGGTGAAATACGGTCGGTAAGAGTATATGCAGGGGGGAAGGAAGAAGGCAGACGACAACATTAGCATGTTTTCGCTTATCCACCCCGCTGTATGTCATAGGCAAGCTGACCTTTTGCTTAAGACCACTGCGCGACGGCCGATGCAGCATGGAATTATTATCATGGGCGTACTTCACAGTTGGGTGTTTGCCTAGAATACTAGCAGGGCGTCCACACCAGACAGGAGAAGGATTCGGATCCACAGCCAAAGGCTTCGATAAAGTATCCACTTGAACTACAAAAAGCCGTGCGTCATGAGTCAGTGAACCGACTGACGCGTAATTGCGTGTTCTGGTGCTTGGCTAGAAGAAGGGCCTAAGACAACTCTGACGCAGCGGTGGCCACGAGAAGACGTCCAGGAACTGAGCTCAAGGTAAAACATTAGCAGCAGCTGGACAACAGTCAGTCAGTATCTAGCCACAACATGCAGCATGGGCTACTCCGCCTCCAGATGATTTCGCAAGCACATATTTTAACCAAGACACTAATAGAAGAGGCTGCGCGCAGACGGCAGCCAGCATTACTGATGTGTTCAAGCCAGTTCTAACAACAGCAGTGGCGTGGCAATTTCTTTTGCCGCCGGGGCGGTCGTGGGAATTTCGCCCCCAGGCAGTTGTAAATACCTAAACCATCAAACTTGCGAACAGCCATTCGCTATTTCCTTCCATAAAACAACAGGTTAGAGTACGGCTGTAAGTGAAAGCATTTGTATGGTTATAATACTCGTGTACAAAAGTTACGAGCACAAGTTTCGGATTTCACTTCGGTAATTTTATCAACAGCACCATTGAAATCTAGTCCGTCGGCAAGTTCCTTCTCTATGAAGAGAACTGCCAAGTCCGTGTGACTTAGTGACTTCATTGTTGATCGATGGTAATTCTTTATATGCTTGAACTCTGAGAAAGCGCTCACAGCTGGTGTTACTAATAACACGGGTAAGAAAGATGCGTAACACGATCACAAGTCTCGGTGCAGCATTCCCAAGGGGATATTTCTGCACGTAGCTCAAACGCTCAGTGTCCATTGATTTTTTCTTTTCCTGAAGCTTTCACAAAGCACTGCACATTCACCTTTTGGCAAATGATTGCTCATTTTCTCTACCTTCCTCGACTTCTCTAAGCGGACAATCATAGATATCCTCAATCCGATTTGAAGGTGTAAGGAAAGCTTATTTGTTTGCAAGATCATACGTTTTCTGAAATCAGTCAACTTGTCTATGATGCACAACATTTCTCGTTTCAACTCAGCATCAGATCGCATCGATGAACCAATCAAAACTTCGCCATCCATATGTTTCTTTTCGCGGATTCCACGTTCCTTGCTTGTCAGCAATTCAGAGCAGTTTTTAGATTCATCCATTGCACTGTCCAACATCTCTCCATTCTGAAGAAATCAAACTCCTAACACTCTGGACTGGACAGAATTTTGCCACGGATCCAACGCTTTTGTTTAAAGATATTCCTACGCATCATTGATTTCTTGAATAACAGATCTCCAAAGACGCAAAAACGAACTAACAGGAAAAATCAGCACGGGGATGAAAACTAAAGGGAAGAACAGCTTTTTCAGAGGATAAGAAATCACACCGAAGAGATTATTGACCGGGCTGAATATCTCACAGGATCGATCATCCGGACTTTTTCCACAACAATAAGGAATGGAACAAAGAATAAAATGGGGTTTTGTGCATGACAAAATTGTTTGGGACGTCAGATCAACGTGAAGAACTCACGGATCAAAACAAGGCATAAAGTGGAGTACCGTACTAGAGAAATGGTTATAGTTTACAGTTATCACATTCATTTAGGACGAACTCACCAGTACCCGCTCAGCACAGAACCTAGGCACACCAGGTACACACAGAGTACAAATCATTCTATTTTCGACTACACAGACGGTTCACGAATACCACAGTCGGCTAGCACGGTCACGCAGGCACATATATTGGGCTATAGAACCCTTTGCAATGAGGATGCCGTCGTACAACGCCTTGTGAACAAAAGTGCATCACGTTCAGGGTTGACAGCAATGGGGGGAGTGCGGCATGTAACGGAAAGGTGTGTGCAAAGGCGAAAGCAACAGACGATAAGCAGGTGTGACAAATGTCGAAACTGTGTTCTCGGTTATCCATAGTAATATTGCAAAATTCAACTATTAGCTTATTTGAAAGTTCTACTCCTTACACCTGGTATCCAGCAACCACTTGTACTAAATTGTCGCCCTATCACATGCCGCCCGGGCAGACCGTCTCCTACGCCTCCTTTGCTATGAATTTGAACGACAGAATGATATTGGTTATCCCCTATATCTGAACGGCTCAGTTTACTTTAACAGGTGTATTATCTGATCATTCTAGTGCAGTCGCTGATCTCTCATGATTATTGATGATTGTTACTTTCGTGGCCCTATGACGCCGGACGTCTACAAACATGCGTCAAGTATTCGAGTGGGTTAGCGGTGGCCAGTGGACTCGGTTACATGGGGACACTGAAAGGCCACAATGTGCTACGCTCACGCCGTTGCTTCTTGGGTTTGTTTAGCTCTGCTCAAAACCACCTGCTTGGGTAAAGTCGTTCAGTGTTCTTCTGTGTCGGATCTCCAACTTCACCAATTCCACACTGATTTGAATGAAGTTGGCTGCGACAAAATGTCTGGTTGCACTAGCAGCTTCCTCTATGTTTGTCGGCCCCTCTGATGGTACCAATACTCTACCAGTGTAGCCACAGTTCTCCTTACTGATCTGTGCTGTACATATGATTCTCCCGGTTGTCACACTCTTTATTGTTTTGACATGTTTCCGGATAGTTGCTTACGACTTTGTATTCGTTCTGCGGAGACTTGCAAAATATCTTGGTGGATCACGGGGTACTACCGCCATAGATCAAACCCACCTACCAAGAACAGTATCATTAACGGTTTTATATCTATTCACGCTGAAGGCACCAAGTTGCCATGACTCCAACAGGGCCTAAGTGAACCTAAAGAGCGAAAGATTTTGCGAAAAATGAAATACAAGAGGGAATACAATAATACATGTGAGCACCATGTCGCCACGAGTGTTAATCTGATAAGGAAACAGAAGGATAAGATTCGTTTTACAGAGGAGCAGTAGGAGAGTTGAATGGTATAGATGGAAATTCATCGCATCTACACGCAATCAGACAGCCGTCAGATGCCCGGAAAAGCACTGGACGCACATTTTATCCTTTCGGGAATCGTCAGCAGTACGCATTCCATCTGACCCTTGTACGACTCGAACCCTCAACCCGACTGCAGCCAGCCTATTAATGAGACTATTGAGTTCCGAGGGGACGATAACGTCACTGTGACCAAGTTACTAGCTGTGTTATAGGGCCCCTGTCCCTCATAGCTCAGTGGTATCAACCACAGACTGGCAACAGTGGAGTTGCGGGTGCAAGCCACAAGGGTCAGATGGAATGTGCACTGCTGACGATTTCCGAAAGGATGAAACGGCCGAATAGTGCTTTTCTGGGCGTGCCTTGTCCGTCTGACTGAGACTAGATGTGCTGAATTTCTACCCAAGCTTAACTTTCTTGAAGAGCAAATAGCTGAAATGAATCAAACACTGGACTTCATTGAACCTTTCAAATGTTAACTAGTTTCCATAGCATTAGTAATCTATAAGAGAAGGTCGATTTTGTCGAAAGGAGAAAGGCTGGAAAACTTATTCCCTGTATTGCGTCTGAGGTTTATGAAGGAAAGCAAAAGTTAAAAGCTCTATCGTTCTCAACTTTCCTGGTAATTTAATTTGCGGACAATACAAACTATATTACTGGATACTTGCCAGCTGTCTCAGGTCGGTGGTAGATGTCTAAACCTGTGAAAGAAAACACCAAAGCAGTGTTACCCTATAATTCAAATTTCCTGTTGAAGAATCTGCAAACGAATTAATGCAATGTCAACTTACCACAGCTCAGCACACTCCGTTTAATGACAGTAATTAAAGCTGATCGGCACTTCTGTACATCACTCTTCTAGTGTTTGCACCAAGAACGGGAAAAGCAGGACTATCTTGCCATGTGGACTTTAAAACGGGGACATGGTAAGTAGGACCTAATTGATGGAGCAGACTGCAGCAGCGACTTGGACGGTGATAGAGCACACCCCGGCAGTGCTATTTTCAGGCCCACATCACGAATTATCCAAGCAAGGCCATTGAATAACCATAAACACCCAAACCAGTCATCTCTTCGGATCAGACTTGTCCATAATGCAGAACACGAGTAACCGACAAATGTCTGCTGGCGTGAACGTTGCACAAACTTGGGACGAATTTCGGTCGCTCAGGATATTTCTCAAATGCAACCTTAACCTACACCGTGATTTTTTTTTTGGTCGCAAATACCGTCAAAAATAAACCAAAATCGATTCCAAAGGTGTAATTACGCAATACTAAGGACATGTAGTGACCATGACATTTTACTCCAACAAACATCACATTCAGACTTGTACACATTTTGTTTTACTTTGCACCCGTCAAAAGCCTATATATACTGGACTGTGATTTTGAACCAGGTCCGCCATCTTGCCCGCGCGTTGCCGGCTGTTGCGCTCCTACGTGGTGTTGTTATTGCTTCACCATTTTCTCCCATTGTCCTCAAGCTATATTCACATAGCTATTGTACATAGCTATTTTCTCAAGACAATCTTTATATCCCGCCGTCTTCTGTCTCACCGGGCTACGGTTTTCTTGTGTAGCATTCGTCGAGCCGCTACATAATTGGTGACCCCAATCGCATTCCGGTGAGTTCGCTCCATTTTTTTGGTTTTTTTCCACGCAAGCCATGACGTCAGTTTCTAAAAGGTGTGAAGATTCACAGTCGGTGCAAGCCGTATCTCTTGTCGTTCCACCATTTATTGAAAAGGATCCCGTTTTGTGGTTCATGATTTTAGAAGCTGAATTTACTTCTAAGCATGTTACCAATGACTCTACAAAGTTTAATCACTTGCTAACACGCCTGCCAACTGATATTACTTTAGCACTACGTGATCTTATCATTACATCTTGTCCTCCTGACCGCTATAATTCTTTCAAGAACGCGGTAATAAAGCGTGTTACTCCCTCATTGAATTCCCGCCTGCATAAACTTTTTACTGGTCTACAGCTAGGTTCTAGTAAGCCATCCGCGCTATTGCTAGAGATGCGTGGTCTTCTTCAGGGATTGCATATGGACGAGTCGCTGCTTCGAGAGTTATAATTTAATATCCCCAGAGCAACAGGCTTTCGTCAAAAACATTCGTGTAATAATAACCTATTAATTGCACGTAATAGCTGGACTGAAGCTGTTGATGTTGGAGTAGGATTCAATGTCATTTAAATGGACTTTTCAAAAGCTTTTGATTGCTAGCATCACCGCATTCTTCTTCAGAAGCTCCTGAACTACGTCATTGGCGAGCCATTCCTGAGTTGGAGTAGAAACTTTCTACACGAATGACAGCTAGTTGTGAGAGTCCGAGAATCATTGTCCGATGCAATCGATGTGGTGTGTGGTGTATCAAAAGACTGGGTGCTTGGACCTCGACTATTCTTGGTGTTCATTAACGATTTGGCGAGATCAGTTGCTTCCGATTTCCTATTTTTCGCTGATGATATCAAGATATGGCGAAGAATCGGAGGACCGGACAACCACGAACAGCTCCAGTGCGATCTTACCAAGGTGTCGAACTGGTCAGTTCCAAACGCCATACCATTCAAAATAGACAAATGGCGCGTTGTACCATTACCTCATAGACATAAATACACATATTTGCTTGGGACAAAATGATTGCAGACCGACTCCCAGTAACGTGACCTTATTGTTCTCGTACAGAACGACCACAACTGTTCAAAACAGGCTGAGTTAGCAGCAAAAGGAGGCAACCAGCACGTCGACATGCTGCGAGGGGCATTTGGGAGGTTTGAACCATCCAGCTTCCCAATAATGCACAATTCCTACATGCGCCCGCATCTTGAATACGCTATCCAAGCTTGGTAACCTTGATTGAAGCGCGACCTAGAGGCATTAGAGGCACCACAAGGAAGAGCAACAAAGAATGTAAAGAGCCTGCGCTATCACTCTTACCACCGAAGGTTGAAGTTGCTGGGAATTTTCAACGGACGCTATCGAAGGCTGCGCGGCAATCTCATATTAGCGTATCAGATACTGAGTGACCCCAACCACGTTTGCTGCCATTTGCAGAAACTAAACCACAACACGCAGCTCAGGGGCAACTGCTAAAACGTGAAGGAACAATATAGCCGTCTAGAGTGTCGACGGAATTACCTTTCCCTTCGGTTTTGCAAACCATGGAACGCACTCCCAGACTCAGTTGTATCCTCCCCTACCTTGAACACTTTCAAAAAACCATTAGATGTTGCTCTAAGCTCCCAGCATTTTGTTACCTAAACTCCTCTATTGTGGATTACGCCAAGCATGCTTTTCTGCAGGATTTATGTATGAAATGGAACCAAGTGAGCGACCATATTTTACTTGCCTCACGCATTATATCAACCATCACTGCACCCCAGTGTACTTCTGAACCATTTTACTCGCCTTTTTGTTTTATACTGATGTGATTTATCATGGTATTCATCTCGCCAGACGTTCGGTAGATGACCCAGATATATTTTTATTTCATGATATTCACTTCAACCATCCTACGGGACGTGTCAAGCACTTGCTTTTATCCCGTGATAAATCATTGTTCATTGTTCACTGTATGCATGGATCCACTCTTCGAGCCGAGCACGACCACAAGGACCGTACTCCCCGTCCCTTCCAGCAACAGCCAACTGTCTCCTAGAGTCAGTATGGAGGAGGTTGTGGATAATAGACAGGTAGGCACCTCGTCGACATGCTCATTAAGCGCAGCCACACCGAAGATGTCAAGCAACAGCCAATCGCTTGAAATGACATTATCAAATAAAATATATCTTTTAACGTATACGGCTATGCCGACATAGCTCTTCGCTTAATTAGCATATGAGGTAAGTTTGTTAGGAACGAATCCGCGATAAGTACAAAATGTCCACAAGTTATTCGAAAAATGCTACAAACGCGATAAAGTTAACGAAGATAGCCACAATTAGCATAAGCAACGAGTGGAAGTTAATAGAAAATTATTTTGGTAGGCAGAACAAACCAAATATGGTAGAATAAAATTTATCTTGCTTAAAAAGACCCATACACACGTTCACTATCATGCCAAACATATATTTTTGTACATTTCTGATCACGCTATATTAGTTTAACATGCTCACGCCTGTGAGGGTGTGCCTCGCATTGTCGAGAATAGAAGTTTATATACTCTACCTGGTCTGGGCTGGTTGGAACTTCCGTGAGAAGAAAGACAAGGGTTGAATTTCGTTACCCACGAGCTGCTGCAGCACGGCACCAACGGTGGATTGTGAAGCGTCTGACTTGAGAACGAGAGTGACGTCATCGTCTGTTCTCAATTAAGCAACTGAAATAGCTAGGCTCAGCTTTTGCTTGGCTACATTAAACGCTACTTCGGCGTCTGGGGTGGAAGTGGACTTCTTGGGATTGCCTTCAAGCAAATCAGTTAAAGGTAGTAAAATTGCAGCGCAATCATGGATAAACCGTCCGTAGTAGTTAACCATGCCGAGAAAACGGTGTAGGCTCTTAATGGATTGAGGCGATGATAATTCATGATGACTAGCGTTTTATCAGTAAAGGGACTAATACCATTAGCTTCAATTCTGTGGCCTAGGGAGTCAACGTAATGTTAGCCAACTACACATTTTTCAGGGTTAATGGTGATACTATGATGTTCGAAACGTTCGAAAACTTTTGGTAGATGTGTTAAGTGTTCGCCTGCGGAAGCACTTGCAACTAAAACATCATCAATATAAAGAAAGACAAAAATCGAGACCATGGAACACTTGTTCCACAAAGCGTTGGAAAGAGTGCGCGGCATTTTGGAGACCGAATGGCATACGGAGAAACTTGTACAAGCCAAATGGGGTGGTCACTGCCGATTTTGCGATATCTTCAGGGACTATTGGAATTTGATGACGCCCGGAGAAGATCAAACTTAGAAAAGATCGACTTTCCAGCCAACTCTAAGGAAAAATCGCGTATATATTGGATGGGGTATCTGTCAGGAATTGTGGCGTTATTCAGTGCACATTAGTCGCCACATAGACGCCAATCACCGGTCTGTTTAAGCACAAGGTGCAGTGGAGATGACCAACAACTGCTTGAAGGACGAATGATCTAGTGCTTGAGCACGTGCTCGAACTCTTTCTTACCGGCCTGTAGTTTTCAGGTGTAAGTCGTCCTGGTTTCGCTGTTACTGGTGGACCAGTTGTGACTATATGATGTTGCACATCGTGCTTGGATTCGGGCGCGTCGCTATTTACTCAGACAGCTGATGCAAAATGCTGCAACACTGCGTAATACTGTGAACGAGCGGGCATAAAGACTCGAAGTTCACTGGAATTAATTGCAGTAAGCTTGCCGGAAGCTGTTAACGAACTACTACTATCACGCAACTTCCCACAACGCAGATCTACTACGAGGCCAAATTTGCTAAGAAACTTTATACCGATGATGGGTTTCTATACGTCAGCGTTCGTAACATGAAAGGAATGTTACGAAGTAGTCCAAAAGTGAGCGTGAGACTTTTTTGGCCATAAGTCGCAATCTTCTTCTGGTTAGCAGCCTGTAGCCTCATTCCAGCCGACTGTATCGAGTGCTTTTCCAAGGAACGGGGTATTACGCTGATCCCCGCGCAGGTGTCAACCAAAAAGTGGAATTTGGTCGTGGAATCAAATAGCTACAAGAGGCGAGTAATAATTTTGCCAGCAACAGCCGTCTCCATTACTGGCTGGCTTCGACTTCTCCTGATTTAGTGTTAGCAAAAAACCTTTGGGTGAGTACACTCTGGGCGACGGTTTCTTGCCGTATCCCCAAAGCAGTAATGGAAGTAGCAGTAGGAGCGCCGTGATCGTCTGCGGGAGTTGCTGCATGGCCTGCTTCTGGAAGAGGAGCTTTGGTCTCGTATTTGACGGCGGCTAAGGCGAGAACTACATAGCTTCAAAGTTGAGAGCCTCTCACTAATGGAGTCGAGTGTGGCACTCACTGAAGTGCTTGAAATGTGTGCCCCAGCCACAAGATTCACTGTATTCTTAAAGAAAGTTTCGTGCACTTTGTCGGCCGCTACAGCCAGCTTATTCAGTGGAAGTTCCTCTGCCAAAACAGCTAGTGTCGCCTTTGTGTGTGCTGGAAGATGCTTAATCCAGGCTTGGCGAATAATGGAATCAGCTAGGGTTGACGGATCGACAAGTGATCGCCCGTATCGGAGGAGCTGAGACAGTGTACGGTCATCAAGCTAGACGCCAGAGAGTAGCTGTTGGAGGCGTGCCTCTGCGGATGAGGTAGTGCGCTTTAAGATAGCAGCTTTAATTTTGTCACAAGGTGTCACTCGGCTTAAGGTAGAATATACGGATCACTTCTGAGGCCACGTATGTAGGTAAATGGGCAGTAACGTATGAAAACATCGTATACTGTGAGGTGATCTTAAGGAAACGAAAGATAGATTCCACTTGAATAAACCAGACTCGTGGATTGGACAAGTTGAAGGATGACAAAAAAGTAATGGAATTTTCAGATAACTGTTCACCAAAAGGATGATCAGACAAGATAAAGAAACAAAAAGTGACGTTCCAATACGGGGTCACCAATTAATGTAAAAGAACGGTACCTAATAAGTTCGACTCCCGGGGGCAGAAGACAATCTTAGGCAAAGTCTCACAATTGAAGAACAATCAAGCACAGTTGTGTTATAGTTCCTCCTTCAGTTACCGCTAGTCCGATGCCGACTAGCGATTCGAAGATTTATATCTGACTACTGGAAATTCGTGGCGGCAGCACAAACACAGGCAGCAACAAACGATATCAGCACGACGCGAGCGCGTTGAAAGTGTTGTTTACAAAACTTGTGAATTTAAACAAATGGTAAAAATTGGTGGTAACGAAGTGATAAAACAAAGATAAAATATAACAGACACAGCCACTGCAGGTTTAACGGACGGCTCAGAGCTTGCTCTAACCCTGACATAGGTAATCACGTGATAAAAATGCAATGAAGTTATACACTGAACAATGATTTATCATGGGATAAAAGCAATGCTTGACACGTCCCGTAACGCGTGGGTTTGAACATGAAAGCTGCAAAAACAGCTCAAATTGCTGTGTCCGTGATTCGTAGAAAGTACTTTTGTGCAAGATGGCTCAGAGAACGGAGCAAATTACTGAGATCCGGATGAATGTGAGCTTACTGTACCGTTAGAAATTGAGGAGCAGAAACCAGAATAACAGAGTGCAAATACATTGCTGCCGCACAGCCTTACCTTCGGATAAAGCACAAAAGTTTCGTCCACTCAAATGGAAAGGCATTTGCATCTATTCATGCCGTTGCCTACCCATTTCGGTGTGGTCATGTTGCCGGTGCATTGATAGATAGATAGATAGAAATTTATGCACTTGTCGAAGATGGGTTGACAATTCACAAAAGGCTGGCCACACACTTCTGACTACCTTAGATCAATTAACATTAATGGCCCACCACCAACAAGAACAAAGTTTCAGGGCGTTCCTTTTAATCACGGGACTACTCAAAATAACTGGTCGCCTGATCGACTGTCGACCTACTGCAGATTGCTTGTGCGTCATCTATACCATTTCTGACTCATGGTAGGTCATTGCACGATCAATTTAGACCGTAAATTTTCCAGATTGAGGCGTTATCGTTCCAGATGTTGCTCAACATCGTAAACGGTGCTTACTTGTCAAAACACGCTTCGAACTAACAATATGTAACATGTAAGGGCACCGTGTCTGCGAACATACTAAGTATGAGGCCACAGATTAATCGATGAACGTGTCATAGTACCGTTTTGGAAGAAGGTATTTCATTACCATTTACTCAGTGGCTTTTCATCTGTTGGCATCTTCCAAAGTTCGACATTTCCGTGGAAATTTACTTGTACGACACTTAGATGCCAGTTCAGGAAGGCTGTTCACCTCATGGATAGCTGTGAAAGGAAGGCACACTTTCTTGCTATGGGTCCACTGTGCCACAGATGAAGCAAGCGTTTAAGCACCCGGAGATAAAACTGGTGCATGTAATCCAATGAGAAGAACTCAATAATGTCCACATGAAGTGCCCCGAAGGGTGAATCACCAAATAGCGTTCCTCCTGGCGCCTCAATCGGAAATCCACATCGGTTTGAGGTACAGCGTCCGGAAAATGTGAAATGTCACGCAACCGTCAAGATAAATACCAATACAAGTATGATCTACAAGAAGGTAAATCTTAACAACAGCGGAACATCTTTCGAAGGCGAAGTATCCGGAGCTCTACTGTACTTGACGGTGATATGACCTTGCTTTGCATTTGTTACAACACGCTGCAAACTAGCCTGGACTGGTTTTCCTTCCTCACTTAAACGGACGTTAGGTTTCATTGCACCGCAGGTCTTACACATTGTTGGTGTTATGAATTGCTTTCCGTTTAAACGTACCGTGACTCCTTTATAAAGTCCAACAAATAAAAGTTGTGAAGAGGGCTCTGTAAGTGCCGCAAGTATAGGTCACAGATGTAGACGCAGACTACGGGACCAAATCATCCCGCCTATGGGACTCTGCAACTTTAACATGGTAGGCAGCTTCAAGTGCAAAGGTTACGAAACAAGCGGTGAATACCCTTCTGCAAGTTAAGGTGAATGTAACGACTACTTTGGACGGGTCGTTCCGCGCATAGGCGAGGAGTAGGCAGCAGAGTGCATGCATCGCGTGGCAGTTCCGGATGGAACGGACGCAGGAGGCGCAGCATTATGTTGAGTTGAACAACAAAAAGGTTGCCCTGCAGTGCGATTTTGCGGCATGTCTGCTCTGCGGTAGGTAAGTGTGTTCTGTTATTTCCGACCAGACGATGGGATTTAACGGCAAAGCTTTCTTAAGATAAAGCAAACCACTCGTGCCTACGACTGGACACTAGTATGTTGGTATACCAACGCGAAGTCCTTCTACAGTAAGTGAGAAGTCTGGCGACAGAGCCTCAAACAACTCAGCCGTCGCATAACAGCCATTCTTTCGGAATCCAGATTTGATCTTCACGATGAATCATCTATGCAGAAATCCAGTTCAGCATTGGCGAAACAAAGTAACTAAAAATGGAATACGGTGCAATAGCCGTATACCCCGCCTTGCGACTGCTATGCAGTTGACTTAGCAATAAAGCTGCACTCCGCAAAATCGGATGATGACCATTTGATCTAGAGCAACCTGTAATAGACCGAAGACGTTTGGGAGTCATGCGGAAGGACCAGACACGCCAGTGAATGCAACGTGAGGAATAAGAGTGCTTGGACCGAAACCATGTAAAGTGTTTCTTCGATGCACTTAAACAAGCGGTTTAAGCAAAAATTATATGCATTAAGTATGCAACGTGCTGTTTACCGTCTAAAAACATTTTCAACTGCAATGATGATAATACATCACACTTTAAATTGTTATTTACTGTCATTCTGGCAACACCTCGTCTTTGAACCTTTCAGTGTCCGATGGTGCAGATAAGACTGCTTTAAACCCTGAACTTCTTCAAAAAACATCACCTGCTTGTGTGTGCCTAAAATGTCCTTATTTCTCCGAATTTTGTTTGCAGCAGTAATCCTGGCTGATTCTATCGTTATTAAGCCATTTGACACACGTACCAAGCTTTTCTCCACAATATTTAATGACCCATTCCGTTCACCACATACTGATTTAGCCGGTACGTTGTCTGTTTTTCATGCGGTGGAAATGCAATTCTCTATTTCTCCTTGCCTTATTTCAACATAATTCCTTCCTATCATATATGATGACCAAACATATGCGTTGCACAATTTACATGACCGTACATTGGAGTGAAAATATACTTCTTCATCGTGTTCCTTGTCAAGTAGCTATAATCATCGTGTCAGGCGTTTGTATATCCGTAGTTAAAGTGTACCGTGTTGAAAAGGAGCCCATCTGGGTATGTAGACCTTAATTGCACTAAATTTGACTTGAAAATTATTTTGCGAAAAAGCGACCCAAGAAGGAGATTCACTTATTGACGGCAGCGTTTTAACATGGAACGTTACTGATTCTGCTGATGTTCTCTACAGGAATCGTATACTGGACCACATGCAACGGCTCGACATGTGTGCAAACGAACGATTCTTCTCCGATCGTCCCGGAATTACCGCCAAACAACAAGTGGGAATAAAAACATCTCTGTTGTTGCTTGACGTCTTCCATCCCACCTTTGCGTCGCTCCAAAGCACGGAAAGCTTTACTGGGTATGTTGTACAAAATAAAGAACAGAAACGTAAGTACTCATGAGTAGGGGATTTTGATGTAATTAATTGAGGTCCGAAGCTGTCCCCCGTGGCCCCGTGACATAAGCTGCTGACTGGCGGTTCAAGCCCCTAGTAGTCATGGGTTCAAATCCTGATGGATCCGATGAATGCGCTCTGCTGACGATGCCCAACAGGCTGGAACTGCAGTCTAGTGCTTTTCTGCGCATGTGGACGACTATCTGATTTGGAAACTGGCTGCGAAGAACCTCAATTAGAAACACAAGTGCCCAGCGCGAATTTTTCGCTTAAGGTTACGTATAAGCCTACCATTATGAAACCTTGTCGCAGCTTTTCCTATTTTATTTCTCTGCCTTGGTTCTACACCGCTAAGTATCGTCTAATCCTTCATGAAGTTCACGCGAGTGATACGCTGCAGTTTTTCCCACCCTGCAAAATCCACTTCGATTAAAGTTTCCATTCTCTTCGATTGGCTTCCCCCGATGAAATGATCTGAGGATCCTTCAGAAACTTCAGTGTTTATAAATACTTCTTACGCTCTGCCAACAATAATCGTTTATTTATGTATTTTTTTGTCCTCGATTGATTGTACAAGCGGGCCTAGACAACCGCCAGACTACATCTCATTCTAGAGAAGCCTGTAATATTTATTCATTGTAGTTTTTATTCGATTCCATTATCTTTCTCTTCTTTCAACGGCTATTCGCGACTGAACCGATCTCAAGAGGTGATGTATTGAAGCTTTCGAGTTAAATAATGACACCAACGCAAGGCGAATTGGCACAAATCCACTGGCAAAAAAATACGTCGCTAGACTTGTAAGACTAGTATATACTAGTCCGAAAGGGTCCTTGCTCTGGCGCGGATAACAGAAAACCGGAAGAACGGACGCAACGGATTGTATTCATGGTAGGCTACAAGCGGACGGAAAACGGATTAAGCGAAGAGAGGGTATGTCAGTGTTGGAACTCACCGCGGACACAATTGATGAACCGGATGTAGGTAAAAATGACCGCAGGCTCGGCTTTAAAAGAAAAAACCAGTCATGTACGATCGAGCAATAAATTGATACATAAGCTAAGCAATATCTTTTGGGTTTCTACAGAGCTCCTTTCCTAGAGGGCTGAACCAGGAAATCTAGGAAATCAAAATGGTTGTGGTTCGAAGTTCGTAAAAGGTATTCGTATGCAAAGGAGTATCTGTTCTTGTTCGGAAATGGATGTAGCCGACAATTAGGATACGCTGTGCCGTTCGGCATTTATTATTTATTAATTGTAGGGTAGGGTGTATATCGGAGAGCCGTTAGAGTCAGCTTGTCGGACTACAAAAAACTGGCTGGCCCAGCAAATGGTTGACAGTACCTCAACCTCTGTTGCTGCCAAACGGTGCGCTTGAGTGTGGCCTCTCCCCCCGCCGCACCTCGCACCCCACCCCGCGTCAAAACGACCCTCGTCCCATGGAGAAACGATCAGCGTTCGCATCAGGGTCCTCGAAAACATTGCTCGTGTGGGCCAGTCGATCGGAGAGGGGTTTGGGGCATGTAGAGACGGGAAAATAGAAACACATGTGCAGAAAATGCCAGAAAAAAAACTAACAAATGATGCGCGAGTTTAGATTTTTTATTTTTGTATATTTTTTGGTAAAAGTTTTTCAGAAGTTTTTGATTTTTTCTTTTCAAAGTATTAAACAACCAACAACGAGGCAACTACATACGATCTTTACAAACCTAAACTATTTACACTGTACATAGTCGGAAAAACTAACGGACTTACGCACCTCCGGACCACGGCGATTAGCCGTGGGAGGAGGCTGCCTAAATTCGGGAGATGTCGGGATGGCTGATGTTCGTAGACTGGAAACGTGGTCTGTTTGAACTACACTAGGATGCTGAAAGTTGGTGCGGTGAGTTGTGACGTCACACGAAGCACTACTAGGTAAAGTGGGAGGTGGTTTCTTCCATAAAGGCAGGCTTCAGACGGTCGATGGTGACGTCTTCGCGTCGGTTACCGCGGTCAATAATGTAGGTCTTATTCGCGCGGTGTAGCAAGTTGAAAGGTCCAAGGTACGGCGAATAAAGAGGCTGTCGAACACCGTCTGCGCGAAAAACGTGTGAACATTAGACAGCTTTCGGGCACGTACACTAGTGTCTTCTGCGATCGAGGAGTGGATGGGCGTAGTTCATACATCTGGTGTGCCAATCGATGGGTGTAACTTCCGTAGTCAAAAGAGGAAATAGCCGGGGCTGGTGCTACCAGCTGTCCGAGTAACCGCAGTGTGCATCCGTTGACTAGCTGCGCTGGTGTTGTGTCTAAATCGGCTTTAACCATGTTTCCTAGGCCTAGGAGGAAGAGGTGTAGTGTTTCAGACCATGAAGGATCTTCTTGCGCATGTAGTGCTGTCTTCAACTGGCAGTGAAAACGCTCCACCATGCAGTTAGCGGCCGGATGATACACCGTCATCTGGATGTGGCAACAACCTAAGTCCTTAAGCAACGAAGCAAAGGTGAACGGAAAGTGTGACCTACGACCAGTGGTCACTATGGCACATTAGCCATACTGTGCCATCCAGTGTTTTAAACCACTTTCGCAACTGTTTCTGAATAGCAATTTGGGATAGAGACGGCCTCAGACCCTCTAGTGAATCGATCGACACAGGTCAGTAGAGACACAGAGCCTTTCGAAGGCGGTAGAGGACCTACGAGGTCGACGTGCACGTGATGAAAACGTGCGTCTAACGTCGGAAATGTGCCTTCTGGGCTTTTCGTGTGCTTATGCACCTTCGCACGTTGACACGGAAGGCAAGTAGCTGCCCAAATACGGACGTCCTGATTGACATTGTGTCAAACAAATCATACGGTTACGACTTTAACCGATTCACTAACGCCTGGGTGCAACAAGCCTTGTAACGTGTCCAACACGGTCTGTCTAAACTCTTGTGGGACGACTGGGCGCGGCGTGCCTGAAGAGAAATTAGAAAGTATAATCCCGTCTGAGGGTGTCAGTGGAACAGGTCTTATGTCCAGTGAGTGAGCCCTGCGTAGTAGGTCAATCTCAGGATTGTTGAGTTGCCCTGTGTCCATGACTGTCAAGTCGATAGCGGTGCCGGCGTCAGCCGAGATAGCTTGGGTCCGGGAAAGTGCATCGGCGACGGCGTTGTGCACATCTAAGACATGCCGTATATCGGTCGTAAACTGAGCGACATAGTCAAGGTGGCGCGACTCTCTAGGAGAGTATCGGTCGGTAGTGGAGCCGAGCACGTAAGTCAGAGGTTGGTGATCGGTGAAAACGGCAAAGGAGACGTGTCGAAAGTGACGTATCGCTAGACATATGGCTAGTAGTTCTCTACCAAACGTGCTGTAGCGAGATTCGGTAGGTTATAGGCTTTTGGAGAAAAACGCTAAGGGTTGCCACGTGTCGGCTACTCGTTGCTGCAAAACGGCGCCGACCTCGACGTCCTAGGCATCAGTAGTGAGGGACAGTGGAGCGGCCGGATCGTGAGGCGTTATGGAAGCTATGTTTGCGATAGCTTCTTTCAGTGACTTAAAAGCAACGCGTGCTACGGTAGGTCCGTGTGGGGTTGTGTCCGCGACGCGCAGTTTGGTATGAACCGTCGGTAAAAGTTGACCATCTTATCAAAACGCCTAAGCCGTTTGGAAGAATGAGGCTCGGGTTAGTCCACCATGGCTTGAATTTAATCCTGCAGTGACACAACACCTGCAGAGGTGATTCGATGGCCGAGGAATTTGACTAAGTCTACACTAAAGGAACACTTTTCTGTGTTGATCGTCACCCTGTGTTGAGATAAACGATCAAAAAGTGTTCGTACGAGGCGCAAATGCTCTTCTCGTGAAGAGCTCGCGATTAAAATGTCGTCGAGATAAGCGTAAGAGAAGTCTACGCCAAGATAAACTTGGTCGATGAAGCGCTGAAATCTTTGCGCGGCCTTCATTAGACCAAAGGGCATGCTCAGTAATTCGAACAAACCAAACGTTGTGACGGCAGTTTTAGCTATGTCCACTTCGGCTACCGAAATTTGGTTGTATGCCCGTACCAAGTCGATATTGCTGAAGATATTTTTACCCGCCCGACTGGCGGTGAGATTCACCATGTGTGGGATCGGATAGCCATCGGGCATGGTAACCGTATTCCAGTTTCGATAGTCGCCGAAAGGACGCCAGTCTCCTATGACCTAATTACATAAACAACTAAATAAAGTTTTTATTCTCGAGGAGGTGAGGCACGCCTTTACAAGCACGATCATTGTGACATAACAGTGCGAGATCAAGAATGTGCAAAATCCGATATATTTGTTATAACAGTGTATGTTTGTGTAGGGAGTATGTAAGCATCTAATTGTGTGTGTATGTAGCTGTGTAGTTTGTGCTTGTAATCGTGCTGCTCCTTTCTTGATTGTTTAATATCGTCAGCAAAGTGCGTGTAGAAGATTGGTGTCCTTGGGTGGGAAAGTATTATCCGGATATCCACGGGGCAGTGACTTTATTTGTGGCGAGTCATGGCCGCCACGTCACAGTGCTGTTAAGCATACCTTTGTGGCTTTTTATAGGGCGAAAGCTTGCCAAGCGAAAATCTACCACGTCCTGGAATACAGCCTCCGAACTATTTGCTGGAACGGGTTAAACCCACAACACCCATCTGGCACCACGAAGGCGTTGCTCGGCTAACCAGCCATGTAGAGAGGCGACGCCCATGGGCAGTTGGACGGTCTGAGGATACCGAGCTGAAGCATATGGTCAAACTCAGCTCTTACTGCACGTAGTTTGTCAGGAGCAATCCGTCTTGGTAGTACCTTAACTGGTTGAACGCGCGTGTCTATGTGGTGAGCGACCTCTGTCGTGACTGGTGGAAGTCCTGCAGCCGGTCGAACCAGTCGCGTGTATTGGGAGAGAAGGCACAAGCTGTCGGACGGTGCGTCCGCGGCCTGAAATACAGGACTGATTACCGAGGCACCTGAAAGGACGCCTTCAAGACGTAATTTTTTTACGGTCGTCTAAAATTCTGTGGTGACTTGCGTCGACAAGCAATCCGAAATGGCGAAGAAAATCGATGCCGATAAATGTGAAAGGTACTGACGCAACCGTGAAAACCCAGTGAAAGTCTCTACGGAGACGTAAATCTAGGTTCAGCATGCGCTGACCGTATGAAGTTATCAGTGAGCCGCTGGCTTCCCGTAGATTGTACGTGGGATTCAAATGCTTGTCGTATGAGATGACGGGGATAACGCTCACTTCGGCTCCTGTGTCGATAAGGAAAATGACGCGGGAGCGCCTATCCGTGAAGTAAGACAGACGGCCTGTTTTGTCGCTGTCGGACGCGTGGGACGCTTGCATTTGCCGGCGCACTAGTTTCCTTGTGCCACCAAACCACGCTTGGCAGAAGGTGAACGGCAACGTCGAGCATTGTCACAATACTGGCGATGATACCAGCGCAGCTCATTCAGTAAATTGGCATTTCAGGCTCGGCTACGAGGGGGTGATGGACTGCGTCTGCGCAGTGACCTGGATCTGTACGCTGGAGATTGGGACTGATAGGTGCTGTGACCAATGGCGTCTATTTCGTGGTCGGCATGCGGTCTCATAAAGCCCCGTCTATCTAACTGCATCACTGCTATTTCACGGCGAAGCGCAGCTATCACTTAGTCTATCGGGTCTGATTGCGCGGACGCTTTCGTACTAAAGTCTCTATTAGCTAACGTGGCGAAATTGTTACCAGCTGCATTAGTGTGCTGAGCGATTCTCTCGAATGCTGCGTCTGCGGTTATGACCAGCTCTTTGAGTGATCTCACTGCGGACGCTACGAGAATTAAAGGAAGAGAATTAGGTAGGCAGGACAGCAGCGGTTCTTTTAAAACTGTTTCACTCATGCACGAAGGGCCAGCTATCTGCGGAATATCGCGAAGCAAGACTGCAGGCTGGCGACCTCCTAGCTTAATGCTATTAATCAGTTGCTCCAATCGAGCACGAGCGCCGGGTTGCGACTCCTTTAGGATCAATTGCTTCACTGCTTCGTATTTACCGTCCTTCTGTGGGTAAAGCAGTACATCTTCAAACAGTGTCACCACCTGTTGCGGAAGGCGTGAGTCGAGTTGCTTGTATTTCACTTGATTGCTAAAGAGCCCTTTGTTTTCTAGCTCTATCACAAAATTGGTAAACAAGACGCTGGGCTTGTGTGCTATAAAATACGGAATAGCCAAAGTGAGCAAATTCATGCTACCGCCCGACTCAGGTTTTACATCGGGAGTGGACATGGTATGCGAGTAATACGAGTGAAGTCTAAAAACAAATGGACGGGAACTAATCCACTAGCGATTAGGCGAAAAATACTTGGGATGAACTCACCGAAAATGAAGCGACCAAAAAAAGTTGAAAATCCGCGCGGACAAATTGGGGTCACCTGTTTGTAGGACTAGTATATACTAGCCCGTGAGAGTCCTTGCTCTAGTGCGGATACCAGCAAACCGGAAGAACGGACACAACGGATTGTATTCGTGGTGGGCTACAAGCGGATGCAAAACAGATGAAACGACGGGAGGGCACGTCAGCATTGGAACTCACCGTGTACACAAGTGATGAACCGGATGTAGGTAAAAATGGCCGTAGGCTCGGTATTAAATCAAAAACTAACCAAATATGATTGAGTAACAACTGTAGCTAAGCTAAGCAATATCTTTTGGGTTACACCAAACTCAAAAAGGAGTCTGTATATCGACAGCCAAATACATATGACAACAGCCGGCAAAAATAATCTTCATGATGTTGGCCAATTGCTTCAACAGCGGCCAAAAAACCTTGTCAACATAAGAATAGCTCACGTGCCCTTAATCCATATCGGCACTTGACCAGCTGAGGCTTGGAAGTGCGATGAAGGATTTCGAGGGACTAATCCGCATGAAAACAGGTCCTCGGGAGATGGTTCCAAGGATGGTCGTGTTACTTTACTTGAAATGTTGGTTATGTCTGCATTTATTCCCATACTATACCTTCCGTAGTTTTGTTACTTTTATAAAGTGAAACAGTGCGACGCTTCTCTGGAACATACGTTGTAAACGTCAAAAATTTGCTGGGACATCTGTGTATGTTGTACATAGTGTGTTGACAACGCTGTTGGTCTGTGTCTCGCACCATCGAGAAATATACACGTTTTTGCTTATTTATAACCGTTGGTATAAATGGCGGACACTTTGAAACCGAAGGAAACGATCAATGGCATGAAAATCGACGTGCGGTTAGTGATTAAAGTCTCACGCTGGTGGAATTTTTTGGCCGTCATATGGCGCGCAATTTCTGCTCTACTCAAAAGTCTCAGAAATGACCTAAGGGAATCTTTCAGGTAGTACACAGCAATGTCCATGACCTAAGAAGTAGGTGGTTGAAAACCGGTGTGCAGTCGCTTAGTTTTAACGCACTGATTTATGGCTCGAACTCCTATTGCTATCTCAGGACACACTGCGACATCTCCGTTCACCCGATGTAGATCCATTAACTCTATCCAGTGGGTTCAAAACCACAGTTGCAACCACGTTATATCAGTGTTTAACACGCTACTGTATTTCCGGTAATGACTTTGTCGAACCGGGCGCACGACCACCCCAGTGTTCAAGAGTACACTTCGTGGGCTTCCTATAGAGCTTTAACTTGCAACAATCCAACAGTGTATGCGGTAGCTGCAGGTAAGTTTCCAGTTACCAGCCCCATCTTCATCTAGTCACTGTGAATTTATCTTCGCCTACGTTCAGCGACTGTGTCCATGCGCGCACAAGCCTGCAACTAAGACTGCCTGGCGGTTCCGAGAACGATAAAATTCGCCACCAAACTTGTTGCACAGACAGTTTACGTCTGCCTTGTAGGAATATAAGGCGAAGCTGGGCTGCCCATCTGCACACACTTACGGGGATGCCAGCAGTTACAAATTCGGACGTCCCGGCTAGGGTAACATCGCGCACCGTAAGGTTTTGTTCTCATGTTTTTCATATTCTGTACTTTCCTATTTAGTTTCTAGCCAGATACATCTGTGTACGATTTCAGTCACCGCGGTTTATATCTTTCTTCCTTACTTCTCGATGCAGCCACAATGTCGCTACTTTCTGAGAGCCTGTCTGTGAACAATTTACGTGTATCGACACTGACGACCTTCTACTATAGTGGATTTAACTAAAATTGGTAACACAGAAGAGAAAAGTTAAAAATCCTTTACTGTACAGAAGCATTATTAAAATAAAATATCCGTTAAAACTCGCATAACAGCACTTCCTCAAGTAACAGTCTAATTGTATGGCTAAATGATAAAATTATCTTTCTTGAATGACATATATATATCATCTGAAGCAAAGTTTGGCCTGCGTGGAACAACTTCGGGCTCGTCTGCTTTCCTAAAAATACCTTAGCAACCCATCTGAATACGAGCAAACCAAAATGAAAAATGGAACAGGTTGTTGTAAACATCGCAAAGAAAGTATAAGAACGGACGTGGAGAATGAAAAACGTGATCTCTATAACATTCTTGATATATATAAGTACGATAAATTGGAAACGTCCGTACTGAACTATGCCTGCAGTGCTGAACTATGACTGAGGTTGAACTCAAAGGACTGCGCATGGAAAGAAAATTACCCCATTTTGTCCGATTATATTCATATTCTCAGTCGATGATTCGGCCGACACTTTCGTGCATTGTCCTCTGGTCATAATTCAACATATTCAGTTTAAGGACGCACGGATTAAAACTGATAGGACATCAAAAAAGATCCTCATTCGAAACTGCGCCAAGAACACCAAATACAGAGATAGCATGCGACTCGAAACCTTAAACGGTGACAAAGGAAGCGGCCACATTAACGGGATAAAGCAACTACATTGGCGTGGATCCCAACTGTGCGAATCTGGGAGTGGAAATATCGAGTGCTCTTGATGCCAGCATCATCAAAACCCCAGCCAATAAATGTAAGAACCATCACAAGTGTCATGACCACCGATTTTCTCAGACTGAAAGTCCCTTGCAGGGGAACGAAAACCAGACATGTATACTAAGAACGAGTGGCTGGCAGGGGCCCGAATACAAAATCCACTACTGGAAGCTACAACCAACCCACATCTACAGGTGCACAACGGGGTTCTATAGACACGATGCTGGCACGCGTCAACAAATCGTTCACTGCAATGACTGATGCCTGCAACGAATCTCCAAAATCTCCAAACTCATTTAATGCATCGTATCAATTACTCACTCGCAGCAACAGCACTCAGACTCCCAAGCCAATAGATGCCCCGAAGAATTATCTCCTGGATTTCCTGCTTCTCCTCCACCAGTATACAGCAGAAATAATCGAAGCAGGTTTAACAGCAGTAGAAAGTTGACAATGTCGCTTTCTAGTTCACCCCATACCTACGCAACTACTCTTTACCGAGCATACTCCTAAGATCCATTTTAGGGGAAGCAGGGATGGTTCCACATGCATTCCCAACAGTGACGCTTCAGGCGGACGCTAAGTATATGGTACCACACTTTATGCATTTTCTTCAGATGCAAAGAATGTCTCATCGCTTCGTCAGTCGCAGTCTGTATTCAGTGCCACAACTACCTTGTCCCCGAGTCTGCCAGGGCTCTCAAGCGTCCATACTCCCGAACTTAGTAGTGGTAGATCCGACTACAACATGTATATACTCCCTACTTCCTTTCACAGACCTCTACCTAATTGCTTCAGAGAATCCTCATCCAGACATCATGTCCCTTCCGTCCACTAACACATACCAAGTATTTCTAGCAGAAGTTGGCCCCGCACTATTTAAACAAAATATAAGCTAATATATACTATACTTTACAATATATATAGTATTTATATCTAATATCTAATATAATGGATATAATATCTAATAATATAATATTATACATATATCTAATATGATATATTTAAACAAAATAATAACCTACACTGTCAGCCTCAATCCAGGCGTGTTTTGCTGCTCAAAACATGCTCCTACGGAAACAAAATACAGTTTCTACGCTTGCTTATTTCCCGCACTGACGCAATACTCATACTCGGGACAGAGACGTGGTTAACGGCAGACTTCTGATTTCGAGTAATACGTATAAGAATACAATGAATTTATTGGGTGTCATAAGTATGGACTGGGTGATGGTTGCACCATCTATGTAAATGGAACATCATGTGTTGCAACACTAATTGTTCACGGCAACTCCAATGTCACAGTGGTCGGTCTTTCCGGTTGTTGTGTCTGGTCACATGATAATCCATTGTATTCTGGTTTGCCTAACAATACCGAAAGTCCGATAACATGTACATACATGTTCGCTGCAGGTAGACCCTAGGCAAATTTAGCGGGCGTCTGCGACCACTCCAAAGACATAGAAGCGACACAAATACCAATGCGCCATGGAAAGACCGTCCACCAGGCGGTCGGTAAAAGGAAGCACTCTTCTATGCAAAAGTACGAATACTAGGAAGATGCAGAATTGAATATGGATAATACGCCCCAACGGACCTGAGCCAAAGACAAACTCAACCAAAGACAAACTACTGGACCACCTGAAACATTGGTAATCCATATGCAGAGCAATGGGAATTCAGGCCAAACGAACAAGTTTGCGTTGTATCGTCCGCCACACAAACTTAGTTCATTATGGCTAGCGAAGGTTAATTCAGGTGAGATTACATCTAGTTACGAAGCAGTGACCACCCTTGTCAGTTCTCCGTCTTCGTGCTTCGTTATGCGGCGTTCGTAAATTCCCTGATATCCCCTGGAGGGAACGTCGGCAAAAGAAATAGATACCAGGAGGACACCGCAAGCAACCCGACAAAAGATCTATCTTTATCCATGGTGTCTCCAAAACCCAGTCATCCGACCACTCGCAGGTCCAAGCTCATGACTTGGGAGAGTAGCGCTATGTCGGCGAAGCCCTGTGTCCACTATGTGGTTGCCAACTCAACGTCAAGGTTACCCATATCACCAAACTACAAAGGAAGTCGTCCACAGTTGTTGAAAGTCCTGCTATACTCCAAACAAATGGTTTAAAAGGTGCTGGGAAGTTGGCACGAGTTCCGCACCAAATAGTCATAAGAAATATGTCTGAAGACCGTCGAAGTCAGGCCACTATTGATTGAGAGAATCCAAAGTAGTGAGAAGTTGTCGCTAGCCCCGCTTTTTTCATTTCTGAACCAGAGCATAGTGAAACCCCGACCATCCGGAGAGGAAGGAACAGAAAATCCGCTGCAGTTCGCCTCCGAAGGATTAGGTAGTGAGTGCGCTATGCAACAGATCGAAACTGCGCTTAAGGGTTGGCAAGAAATACATCCACAATATCGATCGTTAGCTAACCCACACAAAAGTCGGCGTAAATTCATGGAAGGGTTTGTGTGTGCAGATACGCTTCTGGCATCCTTTGCTCTAAATTGTTTGTATACGAACGCACGAAGCCTTCTCAGTAAATTGGTTGACAGATTTAGTCAAAACTCCATGTGTTGGGACCTCATCATGGGAACTGAGACATGGCTTAACGAAGTGATTACAGATGCTGAGATCGCCCTACCTGGTACCTCGCTCTTGCGCAACGACCGACCCACAAAGGGAGGCGATGTAATTTTTTACTATCCTTCTGACCTACTCGTCCACCGCGTAAATCACCCTGGAATTGAAATCGTGGATGTCTTATGGTGCTGCGTACGCCTAAGTCAGGGCGATGGATGCTTAGTGGCCGTTGTATACTGCTCACAAGTGTTCTTTTTAGAGATGGACCTGACCTTAGCTCCCGCCATGAAAAACCTACTTGCGCGATCTTACAGCCACCTTCTCGTGCTAGGGGACTTCAATCTGCACTGCCTAGAAACCCCGGTCACGCGCGGTGAGCATTTCAAGAAGGAACTGTAAGACCTAATCGCTGGTTCATCGCTGTACCACCATGTCACTTCCCAAACGCTTTTCAGGATAGGAAACAAACCGGCCATGTTGGACCACGTTTTCACCAACGAGGAACTCATGATCGACGTAATAACAAGGTGCTCTCCTTTGGGCTGCAGCGATCACGCGATACTTGTGGTCCATTACATGTGCTACGCTGCGCATCCTACAGCGCATACCCAGGAATCTCACGTCGTAATTAACTATGATGACCTGGCCGACCTCATTGGTGCAACAAGTTGGTCGTGCTTAGCGGAATGGTCCATTGAGGTGAACTGCGGAGAATTCGACATCAGATTCAACAAGCTCATGGCAAGCATATATGTAACCAAAATCCACCCACCTAAAAGATGAAGTCTTTCGTAAGGAGCAGGACACATAAAAGCATGGCATTGAGTGACTTGGTATAGCTCACTTACATGGCCTCTCCGAGCCAGGAAACCTGGGATGTCTACACAACACAACGGAACCACTGTCAAACTAGTCCGGGAGGATAAAGTAAAGAACCAACAAGACTGGGTGGAAAATTATGCTCTACTTCCAGACACGTAAACAAACTGCGCCGGGTTAAGCGCGTATTTCTTACTCTGCACACAGCATGAGGGTTAGCACAATCGATACAAGAGGCGGCAAAATTTCTTGGGCAACGAATTGGCCATACGTTCCAAGGCGCGCAATCATCACACATCCTGCCCAAGCAGGTAATGCCGCCATCATGGCTTGATCACCTATTGTTTACCTCCGCAGCTGTACTGAAGCGGCTGATATCCCTGCGCGAGTTCAGCTCCCCGGGTAAGGACGGCATTCGCCTAAAGGCATTGAAAGTTGCTACCATGAGTTTGGCGGCTCCACTAGCAATTTGCTTTCAACGATGTCTGAACGAGACGCACGTCCCCACGACGTGGAAGCAACGGATCATCACTCCAATCTACAAAGTGGTAGCCCTGCTGAACCAGCAAATTGTCGCCCGAAAATACTACTTCCGGTGATCTCCAAGGTTATGAGGTCTATTGTAGCTGAAGTTTGAATGAGGTGTCTGGAGAACAACAAAATATTCGTTCTGGAGCAGTATGGATTTCGCCAAAATACGTTATGTTCTACCAACCTGTTGATCTCTCTTGCATGCTGGACGGAATCTGTGGATGATGGTGAAAGCGTTGATTCGGACTGCCTGGATTTCTCACAAGCATTCGACCGTCTAGACCATCACATTTTACTGCACAAACTCCAGAAATATGGAATTGGAGCTCCTGTTTTTGGCTGGATAGGCGACTTTCTCATTCAACATCACCTGAATGTGAGGGTTCATAGCACGTTATCGGAACGAATCCAAGTTCAGCACGGCGTATTTCAAGGCTTGGTACTCAGGTCCCACCTGTTCATCGTCTTCATAAATGATCCCGCGAGTGTGCTAGCTTCAAACTATCTGTTATCTGCCGATGATCTAAAGCTACGGCGTGCTATAGCTGCAGTGGAGGACCAAACAGCCTTACAGCATGATGTGGATAAAGTGTACGTTTGGTCCATCGAGAACATGCTGCATTTTAACGCCACCAAGTGCAAAGTGCTCAGCATACGGCATCAGAAAGTTCATAACTAGCGCCTACGACTGCAAATACTACAACGGGCTTCTCATGAGTGCTAGCCCGGCGTGCTTGTTCAAGGTGACCACGGTTGTTTGAAACAGTCTGAAAAGGCATAAAAGAAAGCAACCCAGCATTTCGGTCTTCTTAGTAGGGCGTTCGGGAACTTTGCGCCTGTCTTTCCAAAAATTCTTTGTGCGTACGTGAGGCCGCACACGGAATACGCTATGCAAGCGTGGCAACCCTGGCTGAAGCATCTCCTCATGGCATTCTGTACGACACAACGCAGAGCGACGAAGAATCTCAGAGACTAGTCCCAACTTCCCTACCCACTCAGGCTGAAAACCCGCAAAATGTACAGCGGACATTAGCGGCGTCTAAGGGGCGATCTCATAATGGTGTATCAGATGCTGAGAAAGCCCAGCCACATATGCTATTTACTTTTGAAGTCAATCAAAACACATCTCTAAGTGGTCACGCATTACAGCAGACTGAAATGTCGACGAAACGTTTCCTTCCTCCGTGTGTCACAGCCATGGAACGCCTTTCCGGCACGTGTAATTAATGCCCCTACCTTATCCCTATGCAAAAAGCACTTTGATGATATTCTGACACATTTACACTTGTGATATGCCTCAAGAACATTAGATGCTGGGTTTAATGCACACCAAACAGTGGACGGCGTCATTACTCGCTCCTGAGTTACTCCAAACTCCTTGGTAAGTCCTGCATTTCACGCATTCTTTTACTGGTGCTATGTTTTAATTTTTTTGTAATTATCACCCCAACTATCGTACGGGGTATGTCAAGCATTAGCTTCTTTAGCCGTCATAAAACATTGCTCCATTGCTGTATACGTGCTTCCAGGAATCGGTCTGTATACATGTGCAACTGGATGTGTATACGTGCACCCTAGTTCCAATTCCACAGAAATTAACGCAAAACAACAACTGTTTTGTTACATAGCAGATCAACTAGCCAAGTACAAAAGGATAGGCGGAAATTTCTGTATGCCACACTTCTCACGGACTTCAAGTAATGTGTGCAACAGGTTTACAAATCTAATTTCCTGTTCACATACGCACGGATGGGAGTAGCATATTACAAAGTTGACCAGAAAAAAGACATATCAGATCTGACCTGAACCGTTGGCCTAATACCAGCTCTCGCTGATGTTTTGGAACTCTTTCTTGCTAATGACGACATGGTGGTCTTCTGTTCAACCAGAAATCATACCTGACGCCCAGTAATGACTGCGCACAGGTCACGAATACTCTCAGCGCACTGTAAATAAATTGCTTGGGACTCGTTTGCTACTTTACTGAGGTATGCGCAGTGGGATTATTTCTTCTTTACCGACGACCCGCAAGCCGCAGATGGCGCTTTAGATAACAACATTAAGTACTGTCTTAACATGATGGTTCCTATTAAAAATAGACACTTTCCCTCAAGGTCGCGAAAAGACTGTGTCGCGAAAAATAGCTACTGAGCTCAAAAAGCTATTTGTGGGTATTGCAAAACGACTGATTTTTCATCCATGAAGTAACACAATGAGTTTGACTCATCTTAGAAGCCGGATTATCAAACCAAACAAACCGCTGATGAAAAATCTACCTTCGGTAGTCGATTCGAAAGCCATGAACTGACCAGACGTTGAAAGCGCAGAACTACCGAGTGCATTCAAGGCACAGTCTCGCTAGTGACATTAGACGGTTGCAACATAACAGACGCTGATCAAACTAGAGAAAAGATTAATTAATATTTTTGCTCTTCCTTAAACATGGACACTAAATTCCTATGCATGCCCTTGTCATGAGTGACAGTTGGGCAGCTCAACTACATCAGATTTTAGCTCCAGGATATTCAAACTTGTCAGGTGCACCAAATAAGCATAGTTCCGGGTTCCAGAAAATATTCCCTGTGTAGTTGTGAAATTCGGCGGGGAGGACATCCATTTGAGATTGTTGAGTATATTCAATCTATCCATGAACACCGGCACCGTGCCATCTCAGTGGAAAGAAGCCATAATTGTTCCGCAACTCAAGCTCTCTGTTCGTGCCTGAAAATTATCGCCCAGTAAGCCACACATGTATGCTAGCAGTAATGATGACGCAACACATGAAGGCTAGAAGGGTCGATTTCCAACCGTCAAGAATGTTAATAAACAACTCTCTACACGCTTCTTGAACGCTCGCTCTTGCCTGACATGCCACTCGAAATTTCTAAGCCATATAACTGCCTCACATGATCTTGGTATGCCCGTAACTCTATTTATCTCGACATGCACCGGACCTATGCTCAGGCACCTCATAAAAAACCAATAACCAAAATGATGTTCTGCGGGCTTGGAAACCCATAGTTTCATGGTTTAGGTTATAACTTACAACTAAATAGCAGGTGGTACAAGGTCAAGAACACAGACCTGAGCTTACATCTGTCACCAGTGGTGTAATGCAAGGTAGTGTTCTTGGAGAGCTACTGTTCCTTGTAACTCTTGACAACATCGTTGAGGTAGTAACATTTTAGACGTGCTACCTCTTTGCCGTTGACATAAAGATGATATGTACTTTCTTTATGGATAACTCCAATGATGCTGTCAACATGATCCAGATCGGCCTCGATGCTCTTGAAATCTGGTGCTCGAAGTGGAAAATTTCGTTTTCTACAGACAAGTGCGCGTTGTTCTACAAGTGAGATTTGACTCAGGGTAGCCTGACTCTTGAAGGTAAAACCACTTAATCTCTGTTCTGCGGTGACAGACCTGGGATTGCGATATTTATGCTCAATTGACTTCAGTATACAAGTAGGATCTGTTACTGTGAGGACAAGGAAAATTATTGGAGTGGTTTTCTGGAATTCATTCATACATATCAGTTGTTCGACGCACGCCAGAATATTGTTCAATTGTGTATAGCAGCTCGAAAAGCGCGACCGCATTGCACTGGAACGAGTATAGAGAGCATTCAGAAAGCGACTTTTAGGCGCTACTTCAAGACTGGAACCTTCTGAACAGTGTGATATTTTCAAGCGTGATCCGCTGGCTACAGCGCATGAAGCATAACCGGCGTACCTCACCGAACTACAAAGGAAGTGGCCCGAGAGTGTTGGAGGTGGTCCTACAGTCAAAATATATGGTAGCACGTCTGTTAAAAAGTTGGTACGTGTTCTCTTGCAGGCTACCATCTGAGCTTCGGCTGAAGACAATCAACGGTATGCCTCTTAGAGGTGGTATGTCACTCAAAGGACCAAACGCGATGGAATCTACAAAAGAACGATTCAGCAATAGTGCTTCTAATGAGCCCATACAACCTGTAGAAGATGATATTGACCAGACACCTTACACTGTACGTGGAAGATTAGACAAGGGACTACGTGGACGAAGAATAGACATTAAACCCTTCGCCAAGTAAGCAATGAACAATGATTAGTAGCCGGCCACTCATTGGTCTGCGAAACCACGTAGGTTGCACAACCTACGAAACATGGCTTAAATCTGAGAAACTTTCATGTATGTACACTAACGCTCAAGGGCTCCTCAGTATAGCAACCGAAATTCGGCTACGTCAGGTTGCGAACGGTCGGGACCTAATTTCTATTACCGAAACTTGGTTACACAAAAAGGTGACTGATGCTGAGGTTGAGATAGCCGGAATATCACTCATCCGGAACGACCGCCCCAGCAGAGGAGGTGGGGTCCTACTCTACTACCGCAGCGATCTGCAATGCGCAACAGTTGATGATCTGGAAACACACGTTACCGACTCACTCTGGTGTCGTCTCCGACTACCACACAACGACGCATGTCTCGTAGCTGTCGTTTACCGCCCCCCAACGTCCACTCCGGAAATGGATTCCCGATTGCTACGTGGCCTAAACAGAGTAACACGTGCTATGTACAGCCACATGCTCAGCTCCGGAAACTTCCATCTACACGATCTGGAGGTATCGGCATCACCCATTGAGCAGTTCAAAACGAACTTACATAAACTAATCGCTAATATTCCCTTGTAAATCATGTCACCACGCCCACTAGATTCACGACAGCAAGCAAACCGTCCGTATTGGACCTTGTGCTCACGAATGAAGAGTTCACGGTTGACAAGTCATTGGTGGGTAGTCTACTAGGTCTCAGTGACCATGTAGTGATAATGCTTAACTATGTGTGTTATGCAGAGTATCCATCCGAACACTCAGAACTGACTCACAATCACAAGCTACCATGTATTGAGAGAACTCGTCGACGCATCTGCTTGGGGATTCTCAACCTACAGTCCCCTTGACAACGTTTAGACAGGGTTCGTTGATAGACTCAGCAACATCGTCAACAGAGCATCAGAGGCCGAGCCCCTTCGTCCCGCAAAAATGCCTTCAATCCTAAGGAGCAAGACTCGAAAATGCCTGGCGATAAGGAATACAACATGGCGTGCCTACAAGGTTAATTCCGAGTCAGAGACTTGGGGCAATTTCCTGACCCATCGCAACCATCGTACTGCACTTGTCCGTGAGGACAAAGTAACTTATCAAGTGCCCAGCCAAAAAATTTCTGGAAAACTACAAACTGCTGTACAGGCATGTCAACAATCTTCGTAAACTGAAGCATGGCATCACTCCACTTTTCACGACAGGCGGCAGAGTACAAAGCGCCGAAGAAGCAGCTAATGCACTGCGGCTACAACACGCCCCAATTTTCGAACTCGCAGCCTCTACCTGTCCCATAATATCATGAACATTACCGACTCCATTGTTTAACATTTACTTTTCAACGCAACTGTGTCAAGTAAGTTACTGTCACTGCGCGATCATAGCTATCAGAGAGCCGACAAAATCCGCCCGAAAGCACTATTTGCTGCGGCTACCATGCTAGCGGAAACACTTGCACATTTTTTCCAAAGGTGCTTCGATGAACAGTAAGTCCCCACTATGTGGAAGTGTGGCATTATCACCCAAGTGCTTAAAGACGGTGCCGTTCAGAGTCTGCAAACTACCGCACAGTGACTCACCTCCCTGTGCTCGCTAAGCTAATGGAAGCGATCGTCGCTGAGGCTTTAATGGACTCCCTGGAAAAACGCAACATCATGGCACCGGAGCAGCATGGCTTCCGTCAACACCGGTCATGCACCACCAACCTATCGATTACACGAGGTAGTTGGAGGGAAGTGGCTGATGATGGGGTCGGACTTGACGCCATTTAGCTGGACTTTACCAAAACTTTACGACCGCCTGGATCACCGCATCTTACTTCAACGGTTACAGAGCTACGGAATCGGAGATTCTGTACTTAGTTGGATTGGCAACTTTCTTCACCAACGGAAGTTTCAAGTACGCGTTAGGGAGCATTCCCTAACTTGATTGAGGTAGAATGTGGTGTTCCACAAGACTCAGTGTTGGGACAACGTTTATTTCTGGTGTTTATCAACGACTTGGCAAGAGTTATCTCCACAAATTTCCTGCTTTTCGCATATGACATGAAGGAATGGCGGACGACTAGTAACAATGAAGATCACCATCTACTCTAACATGACCTAATTTACGTCTATGAACGGTCAAAGAGGAACCTGCTTCAGTTGAACATAGCTAAGTGCAAGGCGATACATCTGCGTCACCAGCCGGTGAGCGCTGACAAGCTTGGAAATAATACATTGCAGAAGGCCTCTCAGAAGCGTGATCGGGGTGTACTGGTACAGGAAGAACTCGGGTATTCAAAGTAAGCAGGGAAGACGACGAGAACCGGCAATCAACACTTCGGCCTGCTTTGCAGAATCTTCGGTCGGTTTGAACCCTCAACCTTTCCCCAAATTCTTAACGCCCACTCACAACCGCACGTGGAATATGCTATCCATGCGTGGCAGCCGTGGCAGAAACATGATCTTGTTGCTCTTGAAGCTCCTCATCTGCCCTATCAGTTTAGACTGAAATCTCTAAGTACGTACAGCAGTCGATATCGACTTTCGCGGGGATCTCATAATAGTTTTCCAGATTCTGAAGAACCCAAACCACTTTCGACACCAGCTGCTGGAAGTGAACCACGACACTAATCAAAGAGGTTATCTACTGAAACCGACAATCCAGTATAGCCGGCTTGAATGCCGCAGTGTGCCAACCTTGGAACGCCCACCATAATTATGTCGTCTCTGCTCCCAATCTGGTGATATCTAAAAAACGAGTTGCCGATGCTTTGTCTCACTTGAATTTCAATTTATGACTTGTCAGCCAAAGGCTACAAAACGCAATCAAACGGTGTCTTACCAAACTCGCAACCAATGTGTTTATGGATTAATATTTTTAACACGCGAACTTCTCCGCTATTCTACATAACTCTGTGGTGAGTCCACCAAAACGCTTTTCACTTTACCATGCAAGTTACTTTTCGCAATAATTTCCATCCCACAGGACTTGCTTTTTACCCCTAATACACCATTGTTCCTTAGTAATATTTTCTATGTCTTGTACAGAAATATGCACGGTTCCAACCTTCACATGACATTGATGTAATCAGCCGTCTACAATACACGACATAAACAGAACTCAGTGGTGGAATGCAAGTTCAGGACCAGCAAGTCGGCGAACAGTTTCATTTTCCGGTATACGTACCTGCACCCTTTATCACGAATTTCGCAAAACAGCAACAAGTTCTTGATTGTACGGAACGTGATTAAAACCTTTGATTTCTCCTTCACGGCAAACCAAGTGGAAGAACAGAGTCTAGGTTTCAAATGACCCAATATGTTTCTGCACCATGCGCTATCCTGTGAGCCAGTTAGCTATTTTATAATGAGGTGCATGAAAGTGCTTAAAAGTCAACCAACGTCATTTCATTACAGTAAATCATTTAATATGCCTTCACTGTCCTTCCAAACATCATTATCCTATCTACCTTGCAATTTTTCGAATCCACCTGTGATCAAAGCTCCATTCAATTAGGTGCTCATCCGCTCATGCCGATTCAAGCGTACCGCGAATCGTTGGGAATAAAATTTTATTTGCGTATTTACTTATAGACCAGTGATCCTGATATACTTGCGTTCGCTGAAGTGTGCTTATGCCCTATTAACAAGGATGGCGATGTATATTCACGTTGCTACGCTCTGCAAAGGTAGGATCAGCGCGCTGTTCTTCAAGGCGGAGGCATTGTTCTATGTGTGAGTTGTAACACATTTTGGGAACTTGCGTACTTCAGTCGGTGAAACATATCGTTAAAACTCTGTCAACAGTTGTATACATCTATACTCAGTCTGCAGCTGTAATCGCATTTAAAACCCTGAAAATACTCCGAAAGACGTCATTGGATTTGTTGCTCTTAGACTACAAACGATGGTAGGATTTTAAACCATAGAATCTGTTAGGATGGTCTCTATTGTAACTCTGCATTAGGGACTTGTGGTACCATCTTACTTGAGCTTACTGTGCAGGTACCACCAGATTAGTTCAAGGACTTCCATACTGGAATTATGGATACACAAGGTAAGTGAAGTTACGTAGTTTTCACTTATGAGTGATAGCGGTCAAGTAGGTTATCCCTTAGGTGTGGTTTCTAGAAATTACTATACTACTGCTGACTTCTGTCCAAATATTTCGAGGCCGGACCATAAGGAAATATGAGCCTTAGGAGAAATTTAACTTGTATCGTGCTAAGGTCTTTGTTCCCTGCATTTCTCCCGGAAATAAGGTATAGACGGAAGTACAGTATCTGTAGGTAGATATCCCGGATAAATAAATGGTCAAGAGGCCATTTAGGTGTTGTTGAACCTACCAATCATCCCCCTATGCCGAATTTCGGGATGTTAGATATACGTAAGCAACAGAGGAAGACTACTTGGCTGGTGTTTGGGAAGGGTTTGGCTGGTCCAACCTCAACAAATTCAAAAACACTGTTTGCTGATTTTGAGAAAGCGGCGCAGTTGGCTACATGCGCTACAGTCTACCGGTGGGCTATCTGTGCACACCGAATGCGAGAAGGCCTATGTAATGATGCCTTTACTAGCGTGTCCTCATGGCCACATGTTGGGGTGGTCTCGAGGGTTCAGAGAAATTTTACCTCAACGAAATGGGAACAGCTTTAAGCTATAGAATGGGGCTACTGAAAGTTCCTGTTTAGCCCTTTAGAGCTTCCGACCCTAATTTAATTTAGTTAAGGCTGTTGCGTGGATTGGTAAGAAAATTTCGATAGAGCTATTTGATTGTCAGCTATATGCTCTAAGGCAGAAAACCCAAAACTGTCCATTCCCCTCACCCACTCCTAATTTCAGCTACGTTTTGGACTTTTGATTTCGTTTTCGCTTTGGTAATATCACCAATTAAAAACTGCTTTTTACATTCTGATCCAATTATTTTATCTTCTTATACCGAAGACCGATAAAGGTAAGAATCGCCGAGATACCATTAGAAAGCCTGTGCGTCTCCAGTGGTGTACCGAAAGGAACCGAAATCCTACTATCATTCTATCCCCGAGGCAAATATTTGCGGATAATGCTAAGATACGGAGAGCAATTCGCTCGACATCCGATCGTGCTTATCTACCGAACGATCTGGAGTGGATTAGCAAATGGGCAGAATTGAACCAGCCAAAGATGTAGCAACTACGTTTGCCCCCCGTGGCGGGTGTAAACTTGTCACCTCTTGGCAGTTGTAAAGACGAAAACCCTCACAACTGCGAGCCGGAACTTAATATTTCGCTTCAAATAAAAAGTCAAAGATCTTTACAGTACGGTTGTAAATGCAATCATTTGTATTGATACTATGCTCGTAAACTACATTTACATATGCACTTATCGTGCATTAGTTGGGTGGCAAAAGTATTGATAACCCTATCAAAATTCTGTCCATTGGCAAGTTCACACTCCGTGGGAAGAAGTATCAATCTTTAAACCTAGTCTGGTTCATTGATACTTGAAAGGAATTTGATATAAATTTGCTTTTTGAGAATGCGCTCTCACAGCCTGCAGTGATACTGTTTCTTGTACGAAAGATGCGCAGCAGATTCCCAAGGTAATATTTCAGTATGAAGTTCGAAACTTAAGGATGGTCATTAATTTTCTCATTTCTAGAAAAGTTCACGAAGACTACGATTTTCTCTTTTCGGCAAAGATTTCCTGTTTTTTTAATTCCTCAACTTCACTGAGCGGACAATCAGATTTGACGGTGTAAGAAAAGCACATTTGTTTTCAAGGTCAGGAATTTGCTAAAAACTATGTCATTTCATCAGTCATACTGTCTATGACAGACAGCATTTCCCGTTTAAACCCAGAATCAACCCCATCGATATGGCAAAAAATTCTTCACTGTCCATTCGTTTCTTTTGGTGGAGTCGACGGTTCATGCTTTTCCCCAACTCGGCGCAGTGTTTTTGGATGCACATATTGAAATATCCACCAAGTTCTCTCTTTTCTGAAGAATGCAAACGCCTAACATTTTAAGCTTGACAAAGCTTTGTTGCAGACGTAGCTCTTTTGTGCAGTTACATAACTGTGCATCCTTGATTTCTATGAGAACAGATCTCCAAAGGCCCAAAGACGAAATAAGTGGAAACAACAATACCGAAATGAGAAGTAAAGATGCATCTAATCTTGTGGTTACATCTCCACCTCGTTCTGCAAAATGTTTCAGCGAAGTGACGAGTTCCGAGTATTTCTTCACCACAGCATTTACAGCGTCTGCTGGACTACTCCATCTAGATTTCCCAACAAATTGATCCTTAGACCCGTGACCTGAATCAAGACATTCCAAAAATATTTAGATGAAAAAGAATGAGAATATCCGGTCCATTGTACTAGAAATGTTACAGAATTAAACATCTCAGAAGCTGTGCGTACACAAGCCAGATTTAGAGAACGGTTTGTGTATAGCACAAATGTAACTTTGGGTCAGTTTCACAGATGTGTCACAACACACCCGATCGATAACTCGCCATAACAGCAGTACTGTCAAATGCTTAGCCACGGCAATCACCAACCAGACTTCCATCTTTCTCCAGTTCTCTCAAAACCAGTCCAGAAATTTCCTTTGCTCTCTTGCTATTGGTTTCAATGAAGTTGAGAAGCGACTCCTCTACCGTTACTTTATTTTAGGTAAGTTCTAGTTAGTACATTATCTCACCCATACGAATTTTATGAGATACATCCGGAGAGCTAGCAAACTTTATGCAAACATGGCTGCTTTCCTTGACTTGATCTATGATTTCCTTTCTTCTCTACTTTACCGAAATACTCACTAATCCATTCTGAATGTATGAAGACAAATAAAAGTATTGATTTTCCTTTCAGCTGAACTGTCATCAAATATTCACTAAGAACAGCTTCATACTGGACGAAGAAATATACAAATGCTGAAAAATTCTATCTCTTCCTGGCTTACTTTGTCCTCCTGGATGTTTTCTTGGTGGCCACGCAGTGTCGCGTTTTGCTTGGTGGGAAACTTGATGATATCAAGGCTTCTAAATATAATTTTACGCCACTGCTTCCTTTTCTAAAGTGATAGCTACATTTTGCCAATTGCCTTCCCATCAAATAAGCGGATCGCTAGCTTCTTGTAGTTGAAAAATGGCTGAACATGAGAGTTACTAGATTCGTCTTCACACGCTTTTGGATGTATTTTCTACCAGTTTCCGAAATCCTCATCATACGAAAAACTAGAATATCCCGTTAAATAGATCCTTTAGAAGAAACAAAGCAAGGCCTATTTCGAAGGAGTCTACACCATCCGTGTTTCAGTGTTTGCTCAATTTTTCGTAGATTCCGAAAACACTAATTCGTCAGAAGGGTCTTAGCGTCGGTATTTTATTTATTCCAGGTAGCACCAGTTATGGAGTTCATGATCTTCATGTTGCACAACAGTCGATCCGAGCCGGACAAGCATAGTGAAAATTACGTAACCGATATCAACAGAAAAATGACAGACATCCTTAAAATCGGATGCTGTGCACGTTATCGCGCTAAAGTGTGACTGCATTTCCAATTATACAACTTCGTGAGCAACTTCCGCATCAGCAATATGAAGATCGCCCGCTGTACCCATTATGTCAACGTCCCTTTCTGTTGCCCGGGTATCCAGCTTCGTAGTACTAATTTCAATTTCGGCCTGAGTAATGCTTACAATCGATAATATTACTACTTCAGCCGTGTAAGTAAATTTGATGAAATTGCACTTGATCTGGAACAATTGTTTACACTGAAAATGCCGCCCAGGGCGGACCGTCCTCGCCCACCTATATAAGCATCTGAGATAAGCTCCCACTGAAACCTGCAACGTGCCACCCGCTGACGGTGCGCAGCAGCTCCAATAACACATTTCTTCAGCGACAGCACATTCTGTAACACTTGAGCAGTGTACGAGCATTATGTATCGCAGTACAATAAAGACTGAGCAATTCGCTCCAATGCTCGAAAGCAGAAAAGGTGGCGAAACTTGAATTTGAGATTTTAGAGGTCAGCACTCGGCACTTATGAGTAACGGATAGTACACTCGTTGCTTATATCCTATATTCGTCTTCTTGATGGATATGCGGTTCAGGCTTAGCGTCCATTGATCAGTCCCAAAGAAGAGCCATCAAGGTAACACGGTGTCTATGCGGGCTCAACCATCAAATGCACTTTCATTTAATCGGTGTGTTCTCCTCAGAATACCGACGGCTTCACAGAGGCCTTATTATCACACACCTGACACTAAGATAACGCGACCACCCACGTAAATCACTGTTGACCACAGTCCCTTACACATAATGCCGAAGCCACCGACGGAAACTGGTGATCAACAATCCCGTTTGAATCGTATAAATTACTGTTAATCTTTCAGAGTTTGTTCACAATAGTGCATTGCCAGTACATGTGGTGAAAGCACCAGACATCGCGAGATTCGCAAGACTGTAGGACATTTAGCTAAGTGAAAAACACTGCACAACCTGTAATAAGTGCAATTTTTAGATTACTGATAGTTCAAGTGCCTGTGGGTCTTGTAAAGCTACCGATTTTTCTGAATATTCGCTTTCATGAGTGCATGAAACACAGTATTAACTAGACTTGATTGACTGTTGAGTCTATGTGGGCCAGCAGAGACTGGTAGTGCGGACCATACGTGCAGTAGTTGGTTGGTCTGAGATTAAGGCTTATAATAGTTTCGCTAGGTCTTCTGAGAACCGCATCAATTTTTGCTTTAATAATCCGCTCAAGAAGGTATGGAATCGTTGACCTCACCAGAATTCTACACTGAAATACTCCGAACACCCGGTGGCAGTGGATTAGAAATGCGCCTCCGCATATTTTAGACTACTAGCAGTAGTACAACATAAATTATAACAGCCAGGGTAGATGTTTGATGGAGAATTACGTTGCGTAACTCCGTGGAATTATAAGACCAAGGAAATCCCGTGACTGTACCAGCTGGAAACGTCGATAGCCACATCAAACACCGGAGGTAAATTACGTGTAACCAATTAGTGTCCAGGCATGCGGCGTTAGCAAACCCCGCAGTGCAGGTGAAGTAAAAATTTATAGGAATATGAGGAAGAAAAGGGAATGATAGAACAATGGTTAATGATGGAAAAAAGAGCGTAGGCTCAAAATATCTCGTAGGTTGATAAGACAAGAAACCGCATAGTCGAATAATACACAAGTGGACAAAATAAACTGCGTACCGGTGAAGCCGTAACCAAGACATAAAAAATGGGTTGCGGTAGTGAGATGGTATAACAGAACAAAAAATAAAAAGTTGCAGTGGTTACTGCCCAATACAGGTGAGTAGCACAGCTACGCTTTCTCTCCTCTGGTTTACTTGCCCCCCATTCCTCATAGTTCTTGTCAACATACATTGGATCCGACAGTTATTATTGTTCTCTCTGTTCTCGTTCTTGCTACACCTTATACGTGTCCTCGTTTGTGACTAGCATCTGAGTAGCTCAACACAGATACCACTCATTCCATTCTCACAATTGGAGGCACGACCCCGAGATTGTGCTAGGAGAGAGATAATGTTTTAGTGTTTCTACCCGGTTTAAACTACGTGTTCGACATGAGAACGGGGATAATCACTGGGCATCTGACGGAAGACAAACATAACTAACTGTCTGAACACCCTTTCCGACAATCCGACCTGTCGACTGCTAAATTTCCATGCCTTTTCAAGGCGCTTGGAACAACCCAACTCATGCTGAAACAGAACACTTAGATCAGGTCCGACAGAAAATTGCTGCAACATGTGTGCCTTGGTGTCGTATGCCGAGTACCTTACATTTGCTAATGTTGGATTGCGGTATCTGACGTACCGACGTAGGTCGGTCACATTGAGGTAGTTAATCGTAGGCACTCACATAAACCTTCGTCCTATTCTGATGTCCTCATCAAATGCACAAAATTCGAAGCGAGAGTTTGCGCCAGGTCATTAATTAATGACTAAGACAGATAGTTCACTGACTGTTCGACAAGTTAATTACTTCCAGAAAAATGTTTTGCACACACTAATGTTGCCGACTTACACAGTTAATCATCTAAAGTGAGAATAACTCGTGAACAAGTAGGGATCAACCGATATATTGGAATAGCCATGACAAATCCAGCGAACATCCGTGTTAACAAATGTTGCTTGCTACACATATAGAGTACATGCAGACATTAATAGGTTGTAAGTACTAATGGAAGTTAAATTTGAAAGCTGGTTTAACTCGACATTGGGGTGTTACAAGGTCGGGAAAGTTTAACCATGGGGATATCGCTGTGGTTGCTGAATAACAAAGTTCCGCACCCTCACCTCTTGGATTGGAACAAAATGGGAGGTGCGTGAATAAGCAAACGACATGTGACTAGGTCGAGCTCACAGTGCCTCTGGTCCACCTTGTATGAAGGAGTGCCAGAAGGGCAATGTGGACGGCGATTACAGTGCCCACAACTGTGATGAAGTAGGACCATTCATGACCAACTTTGACAGTGTACACAATGACTGCTATAAGGGTGCAAGCTGCGCCCAAGTAGAGCAGCACGAATCTAGCAGTTAAATACCCGGTGTTCTCAGCGAATGTACTGGAGCGCGCTCCGAGTATATCCAAAACGAAGACGATGGCCAGACAAACCACACCAATAACCAATAAAGCAGCGACTGAGATGATCATATCTGAATCATACAGATGCTGACAGCCTTCAAACAGGTTTCCGCATCTCCAGTTTGATATGGCCAACCCGATGGTGATTAGACCAATGGATACACCCAGAAGAATAGTTCCCAATCGACGAATATCTAACATCTTAGCTAAATTAAGCGTAACCGACTGTGTGTAGCTTACCTTAGATTTTAGCGGCTGTTAAGTTAGCTAGTTGCGAGAGATCCGAAGTGGCGTTTGATGAGTTATGGCCACGGGCACTGTACAAATGCAAGATATAACCCAATCGGAACACGGTAGCATTCCAGCATCCATCACGTGATTTGTGTACCGATTTGCAGGTCATGTACTTGTGAATCTACATCCAGGTTTCCAGGATATCCAGTTGTTCGCTACCGTGTACATGCCCTGGTAATTCCGTCTGCACCCAATGTACACACACGCACGAATAATTGCATTGGCTTTTCTGGTCGGTTTACATGTTACGCATCCACATATGGAGAGTATCCCAAATTTGTACCGTTACCTGAAACAAGTGATACCCTGAGCAGTAGGTTGGCTTTGATTGAGCCCACGAGCTGCGGTTTATGCTATGTGCTGTCAGATGTGACATGTGGCTCAATCTGTGATAGTTGATTGTTTGTTTCGTTAATGCATGAGGTTAAATTCGGTCAAACAAGCATGTAATAGACCAGAAAGTCAATTGCCTAACCATCAAAATGTAAATGTTCGCTTGCGGTCAGCTGCCTCGCTACAAAACCAATTAAACATAAACAATACGCTTCGGCAATCATGTAAAAATGGGCTCGTTCTATGGTCTGTCCGCTTACTAAAATAAGCCAAGAACATGATAGCACGTTTGCTGCGATTATCCGTTACTACGGCTATTCAGCACATTTATTGCATAGCTAGACACAGCGATTGTCGCTGTGTAACCTTGAACTGAAGGATCATAGGGAGTTCAGTCCAAACCGTTAGTCATTCAAAGACTGACATTGTTTGAAGTTACTTTGTGTCCCAATTGGAGGCCATTTTGAAGTACTTGTTGGGTGGCTGGATTGCGTCGCGTAATCCCAATGTGGACCACGATTCGCATTGTAGTAAATCTTAGTTGAATCGACCACTGCAACTGTGACTGATGAACCAGGTAGACCTTGGCTGTCACCCGCCAGAAAATACTGTCGTTCGCGTCCTCTTCGATAGTTCACTAGTGTTCCACAGCTAGTATTTGATTGGAAAATGCAGTAGCTTTACAAGGCCTACAGGAGGACAAATGAAAATAAACACAGAATCGAAGTGTTCCGGCTTGGAGTCTGAAGTATCAATAATCTAGACATTGCACTTTATTACAGGTTGTGCAGTGTTTTTCACTTAGCTAAATGTCCTACAGTCTTGCGAATCTCGCGATGTCTGGTGCTTTCACCACATGAACTGGCAATGCACTATTGTGAACAAACTCTGAAAGATTAACAGTAATTTATACGATCCAAACGGGATTGTTGATCACCAGTTTCCGTCGGTGGCTTCGGCATTATGTGTAAGGGACTGTGGTCAACAGTGATTTACGTGGGTGGTCGCGTTATCTTAGTGTCAGGTGTGTGATAATAAGGCCTCTGTGAAGCCGTCGGTATTCTGAGGAGAACACACCGATTAAATGAAGTGCATTTGATGGTTGAGCCCGCATAGACACCGTGTTACCTTGATGGCTCTTCTTTGGGACTGATCAATGGACGCTAAGCCTGAACCGCATATCCATCAAGAAGACGAATATAGGATATAAGCAACGAGTGTACTATCCGTTACTCATAAGTGCCGAGTGCTGACCTCTAAAATCTCAAATTCAAGTTTTGCCACCTTTTCTGCTTTCGAGCATTGGAGCGAATTGCTCAGTCTTTATTGTACTGCGATACATAATGCTCGTACACTGCTCAAGTGTTACAGAATGTGCTGTCGCTGAAGAAATGTGTTATTGGAGCTGCTGCGCACCGTCAGCGGGTGGCACGTTGCAGGTTTCAATTGGAGCTGTTCCGTTTTTGCTCATTTGTTAATCAATTTCGTCATTCTGGAGACAGGTGCCTTCGGATGTTGAGCGAATTGCTCTCCAGATGTTACCACCATCTGCAAACTTTTACATCGGTTATTGTATGTTTGTTGTGTGGTCATTGATACCCACTGTGCCCCATGCTGAGGCTGATGTTGCGTTCTTGATGCTTCTTCACCGCAGTTGGGCTAAACCAACCTACATTTAAACTAGGTCTTTTTAAGCTGGCTAAATTTCATGCCACTCTATTTGGTTTGTTCTGCCTACCTGAATACTCTGCTATTAACTGGCCACGCTGCTTACATTATTTGGGCTTATGTTCGGTAACTTTGTTGCGTTTGTAGCATTTTTAACTAACTTGCGGACCTTTTTTCCTTATCGCGTATTCGTTGCTAACCAACTTACTTCATATGCTAATTTAGCAAAGTGTTATGCCACCGTATCTGTATGCATTATTGGATTTATTTTATTTCAGCTTGTCGTTTAAAGTGAGTGGCTGTTGTTTGATATCCCTGGTATGGTTGCGCTTGATGTGTATGTTGACAAGGTGCCTACCTGTCTATTACCCACTACATCGTTCATACTGGCTCCAGGAGACAGTTGGTCGTTGCTGTAGGGGACGGGGTGCACGGTTCTTGTGGCCGTGCTAGGCTCAAAGAGCGGTTCCATGCACACAGTGTGGAGCGGACTACGGTCCAGCCACCGCCTTGTATGCGCTTGATTTCCCAAATACAGCGTGCTTGTGTTTGCTTGTGAAGGAGTGTGGGCCGGCTCCGTTGATGAAACGTGGCTCCCATCCTCATGCCTCCCGGTCTTATTCCTTCGGGTTTACACTGGATATGGGGTGTGTGGATGGAGCTGTGGGTGGTGCAGCGCAAGCCACCCGTGGTCGCTCTGTAGGCGCAGGCGTCATGTGGCTTGCCACAGTGACAGGCAAATCCGAAACCGGATGCCGCCAACCATTGATACTCACTAAAGCCGTAGCTCGCCGTGGACTGATCTTTGTGGCACGCCACTTGAGACGCACATAATTTCCCAACGAGTGTCGGCGCTTCTTATCTATATCGCTGTTTCCTGTATCCAGCCTTGCAAGCAGGAGAGGAAGGAACTGCTAACACCATCGCACAAAATATTCTGAGGATAACTACGTGATCGAATCTGATGATAGCCTTAGAAAAGTTTATGTAAATCACATTACTGTGGATTCCTTAGTGAGCCGCCATGAGTCCCGCGCAAGAGGCAGATTCGTGAATCACATTGTCTACGTTCGAAATTTTGTCGGTTATTGGAACTTATTTGCAAACTTATTAAATATGGCGTCGGTTCAGCAGCGATTGTCGACGTCAGCAATTTTGATAAAACAGTAAGGAGAGTAATAGGTTGGTAAGTTGGTGAGAACTGTGTTTACCTAGTTTTATATATCGGAATGATGATTCTACTTTCCCGCTTAGATGGGGGTGTATGGGATTCAAAAGCCACTGGAAAAGGCTGCAAGATGGTGGTGGCAATTTTTTAAAATGTATAAATGGCAGATATTGTCGATCCCCGGGGCACTGTCTTCTCGAGGCGTGGTGTTTTGCTTGCTACAGCTGCTGAAAAAAAGCTAATCCTGGATAAGCTGACGACATTTGCTGGTGGTGAGAACGCGAATGTTCCATAATGTTTATAGTCAATGAGCCAAACTGAAGCAGTAGTGCGTTCAATGTGTCCTTGACTGTAGTCGTTAGGCCACCGGCAGACTTGAGTTACGGTATCTAAGGCTTCAGCTTTCTTTTGCTATTCACATACCTGTGAAGTTGTTTGTTACTGCTCGCAAACTTGGGTACCGTGGTATTTTGCCATTCCTACTCCTCGGCTCTAATGAGTGAGGTGCAACTTCGTTTTGGAATGAAGTCAGTTGTGCCCGAAACATCACAGTGTGTGGGTGGTTCTTCCAAAGTTCAATAAGTTTATTTTCAAAGTAGGCGGTGTTTGTTAACTGTTGCACGGTTCGGCGACCCCCTTTTATGCTGGATTGCCAATCTACTTCAACAGCAATTAGTGGTCAGACTTCGGAGCTCTTTATCGGACCCATACAAGTCGAGTATGGTGTGCCCCAAAGGCTCAGTGTTAGGTCCACGCTTCTTTTTGGTCTTCATTAATGACCTTGCACAAGGAATCGCTTCAAACTTTCTAATGCTCGCTGACGATATCAAGATCTGGCGCAGGATCCAGGTGAACGCCGACCAGCATCTGCTTCAGAGTGACCTAGATCCGGCATATCAATGGTCAAACGAAAACTTATTGCATTTCAACGTCCGTAAATGCAAGGTACTTTCCATTCGACATCAGAGCAGCTACGTATACCGGCTCAGAACGAAGGTGTGTGTTGCCCATCGTGACCCGGTAGCCAAAGGGGTAGTAGTGTTGGCTGCTATTCCAATGGTCCTGGGTTCAACTCCTGCTGTCTCCACCTGATGAGATGAAAATTACATCGAAACGCGTCGTGGTTGTGCAGTATTTTTGGGTGGGCAATACCCAATTTCCATCTACTTTGAATACGGTCCCAGCGATCGCAGTGACAACGGTTCATTTCAATGTGAATCACAGTCCATTATATTGAGGTTGCGTGTCGCAATCCAATCACACAACGTGCAATCCAAACTTGACCCTCCAATTAGTCATCTACCGTTGTGACAAAATGTGTTGCCCATCGTGACCCGGTAGCCAAAGGGGTAGTAGTGTTGGCTGCTATTCCAATGGTCCTGGGTTCAAATCCTGCTGTCTCCACCTGATGAGATGAAAATTACATCGAAACGCGTCGTGGTTGTGCAGTATTTTTGGGTGGGCAATACCCAATTTCCATCAACTAACAGTTAAATTTAATTAATAATATTAATAATAATAATATTTTTATTATTATTTCAATATCCCTAATAACTATCCAACGGGACTTGTAAAGCAACTCTTCTTACGCCGTATAAAACTATTGTACCATGGAATTGTCAGGCTGAGTTGGTGTGTGAATTAATTTTGCTACAAAGTTTTCAACAAATCAGGGAGTTCTGTATGTCAGAAGTACAAAGAAAATAGTAGGCAACGACCGCGACATAGGGACATTTTGTGCAACCTACATATTACCTGAAAGACGATTTAAATTAACATAGAAGGGGAGATTATCAAATCCTAACAACACACCTTTCAAATAGATGCCACAAAACCAAGCAGTCTTCAGTGCTGCAAAAGCGGTGTTTTGGATGCGTAGAACGGATGTTACCGGTTACTCGCCATGGCCTCTGCAAACTAAAGTGCTCTGACGGTATTACTGTGACGGATGTATGTTAATTGCGACTTGTGATCAATCAGGTGATCCGTCCCGATCTGGTTTAGATCGCATAAAAGGACCGGTATTATCCAAAACCCTGCTTATATCGTAATTTGATGCACACCATCGTAGTGTTCCCTTTGGGTCACGCTTTGTTAACCGGTGAATTTGCAAACAGATATATTCTACTGATGTAACGGATTCTACAGGAGATGTCGGTTGAGCCGGGACCCAATCATGGATACCGTCGACTTGCAGACATTTGTGAGGTTTGGATTAGTTGGAATTGAGTGTCTGTCTGATTGCTGTGGCTATATGTCGCTCAGTTGATTACACTTAGCTGCTTTCCTGAAGAGTGACCGTGGGTAGGTAAGAAATGTGATACCATAAATCTGCTATGTTCCATCAATGTATCAAAACCCATATAGCACAATTCCACTCGCATACATTAGACAAGTTAGACCCATTGGGTTGGATATGATCGCCCTCCTTGTGAAACGGTGGTATACGGATACACATATGAATTAACGTGGATAATATGCTGAGTCTACAGATGCGCGTTTCACTGTAGTTCAAGTTTAATTTTTAAACTGACGTACTTCCCACAAATCATCTCACGGGACATGTTATGTATTGGCTTTTCTATTCGTATTAAACCACAGTTCTTTTATGCACTTGCTTTGTTGGTCTTTGTTCTTCGCCATGACAAATTAACTGGAAATCACCCATAGCCACCTCCTGGATACTGGGGATGCTAAATATAATACACTGGGGAAGTTTGGCATGATCTATTTGCCTAATTTGGTTGGCGAGAATGGGGTCCAGACTAGATGACATACTAGGGTAAGGAAAGTATAAATCTAGCATTTTTGATTGACATCGTTTCTATTTTGATGCAAAACTTCATTAAAGTTAATGATAGACAAGATTATTATTTTAGTATTTAGAACAATGGGACAAAGATGTATGACGGCTGCTACCATAAAATAAACAAAAGCTGAATCGTATATTCCTCGACGGTGCGAAGCACAGTCCAGCAGAGTGGTCTGATCAATCTGTATAGCGAGGTCTCATATAGTAATTCATTGTTCAGCTTTTATACACTGGATCCCGAATGCGTTTTCATAGTGATTGGTGTTTTGTAGGATGTAGAGATCAAGGAAGTTGGCACAATAACCAATGCAGATTGAATCAAAAGTTCAGGTGTGTCATACGGCCATCCATGGAACCGTCCCCAGGGGACATGCGTCTATGCAGGGCATTTCCTACATGGGTTTGGTAGTATGCGTCCGGTCGAGGATTCCGAGTTCCTCCGCGTTCCGTGTATAAGTAGAACGTAACAGATCTAATGAGGTGGAAGGCCAAACAAATACTCCGTACTTGGCTGTATGAAGTTATCCCGAGCACTTAGTAAGAGACCAGGGTTAATATGAAGGCATGGATATCATTATCTGGCAAGCAGGTAGTGTGAGACAGAGATAGATGGTCAAGTTCACAGTGCCAGAGATCAGATCATGTAGTAAAGAGAGAAATGATAACATGTATCAGTGTCCGACCATAATTGGGATAGTCGTTGATCCATGTACTTGAGTAGATTTGATAGTTTGCTAATGCAAGAATCTACTACAATGCGCCTTCGGTGCGTTCTACAAACAGTTGCGGACCCATTTGTGGTTTCACCTGCGCTTGCATATCCAACTTCTCTGCGTCGGTGTGGCGAAACAGCAATTATGCCATCGCCTACCCTTAACAGCTACTAAGGGCTTTTTGTGCATACATTATGGGCGATGAATCCTCAACCCGTTCCGTCATGCGCATCGCTCAGCTACGGAACATTTTTGTTATACGCCGCCAGTCAGTCAATGGCAGTATGCCTTGCATGGGTCTAACTCTTGAGTTTGGAAGCTCTAATCCGTCACCTCACGAGATCAGTCCAGTCGTCTCCAACAATGGAATAAGCAAGAATACAAATAATGTATACTTAAAAACATCCTAGTAAGTACAATCATTTGTAGATAGAGCAATCACGAGTTGATGGAAAAGCTAGGAGGATAACGACGATGATACAGAGATTCTGAGGAGAAGAATTGTTCCACTCCGATCCGGGATTTGTAAAGAATAAAGAGCAGTAAACATATTCAAATGCGATTTATAACGTCAGTGCTGTTATGGGAGCTTTATCATAAATTTCGACCAAATGAGGTCGTCAGAATTGGAAGATGGTTAGTTCATTAATTCCGGACACCAGCACAGGAAGAAAATATATGCTATCAATCGCTTTGTGGAAATGCAAAAGGAGTGATAAGTGGATGAGTAAAGAAAGTCAACATAGAGCAGGTTTCGATTGATAGTGGCAATAAACCGCAGAGATAAACATATTTAACTCTTCGCTAAATGAATCCACTTCTGTTTTTGTTTCACATATGATCCGGTCCTTCCTCACACAATCGATCATCATTTATTGGCAAACTTAATATCGGTTTCACTTTCGCTGGTGCCAAGAAAACCTTAATCTTTTTGTTGAAACCGCTCAAGCTTTTTGTACATCAGATACAACTACGTTGCATATTCCATATCAGATTGAACCGCAGTAGAGAATGTTCCCTCTGACCGTGGTTCTGAATGGATGCACTACAATCATAGATGGTGTGTCGCATAGTTCATATCTGGTTTCCAACCGAAATAGCTTCGGGCGGTGTTCACTACAAACTTTATGCCACACGCGTTTGTGTATGAAGTCAGGATTTTATTACAGTCTAAGCAGTCATATAGCCACAACGTTTAATTCATTACATCCATCTTTGTTGTAAAAAGTGTGGAGTAACCAAAGTTGCGTTTGGTGAACGGACCTTGAACATTTCCTATGGCCTTCAAGCCATACATACGTAGATTTCTCAACGAAACTAATAGTATTCTAACAAAAATCTTAAACTGACCTCGACTGGTTGGAACTCTTTCGTTGCTCCGGATTTCTTCAGCTTTCGGAGCCAAATTGTCCCCCATATCCGCCTGTATAACCTCATTCGAGCACGTAAGAACAGACCATCCTAGTACGCATACTTCGTCCAGTGCACTCTCAACTGATCAACGTCTACCGTCGGTTCTTCAACTTCTGCAGTGATTCGCCTCAATCGCGCTTAAAATCCAGTGCATTCCTTAACCACATCCAAACAAACAAAGCTAGTTCTAGTCTCGAAAGCTAGAAAACTTCACGGGCTTTATTGCAAGGCTATTTTCATCTCAATCGCTTGTGTTACAGAGCAGATAATAAAGAAAAACTCCACTTCCTTTACGGTCATTGCAGAATTGTATGCAACCAGCCTAGGACTACCTACTCTCGGTACCTAGCCCAACCCTGCAGTTTCCGCGACCTGATCGATAACTGCGCCTAAACTCCAGTGTCCACGCGTGATCCATCCCGTCATCTACATCAGACGTGTCAACTCCGAAACAACCATTCATTCCTGCCCACTGGTACAGTACTTTCTGTGTGTGTTTCAACTGAACCTTGGGCCTGTGTGACGCGACACGACACGGTCTACTTCACATCTGGCCTGGACACTTAGCATTCAATCAGCTAGGGACCATGTGGACCCGTTGCAGAAAGCGCGTACATAAAAATACCGGTTGGTTTGTAGGGATTTTGTAACCTATTTTCCGGGCATCGGTTAGTACAGTTGAAACCGTACGTAGTACTCTGCAGTATTTACCTTTTACTAATCAGCTAAATAAATAAATGTAGTCAAATTAATCTCATCATTTTAACACCCCACGGAGCATTCACTTGAAATGCCTGTAAGCACTGTAATTATGGGGATCGCATACCTGAAAAGACCGTAAAACATAAAAACGCCAATGCTACTACTCCACCGGTTATTGTTGTCAAAAGGAGACGCCCAAACAAAACCACAGCTGTGTAAAAGTAAAACAACAACTGACCCCTAGCATAAACAGGTTGCTTCCTATGATTCTGTTCCAAGTGTCATTGGAAATGTGCATGTCATTCGAAACGAACGGGAGGAGCTAAAATCCAAACTGACAGCAATAGATAGTTTTCGTCTTGTCTGGAATAAAATTAAGTCTTTACCTAATCTTCTGCAATTGCTATCCAGTACAACGGTAGATCACTTAATGCCTGAAATGACCTTTATTGACACGATAGGCACAGAAAGTAATATCACTAAGGTGCAGTGCTCAAAAAATGCATTACTCTTTAATATTCCCGCCAGATTGCACAGGTTGGCACTGAATTCCACTCCCTGCTCTAACTCGTCGTGTTACACCGAAGTTTCAGTAGACCCACACGTACAATTCCGTCCAAACAAAGAGATTGGTCCATGATGGACAGAACGCCCACCGCGTTCTATATATCTTCTCGCATGCGCGAGTGGGTTAATTTGCCAGTTGTCCCGTCAATAAAAATTGTGCTTCCTTGCCGCGTCGCCCTGCTACGCCAGGAGTGCGCAACGACAGAAGCCTCCTCAAAACGCTTGCAAACTAAAAGTGATGTGTGTCTGAGGGAATGGGAGAGGTATGTGACACTTGATGGTAGCGCATCGTTATATTGGAGTCGTAGAACGTTGGCTGCATCCTCGGCGATTTTTGCACATCCATTTGTTGAGATGAGTGGGGGTGTACCACGTTACACTTTCCGGAGGCTGTTCACACGTTCTTATGAAGTTTGTTGTTAACACAAATACTTTCAGCTTGGCGCTGTTGGTGTACTAATTTGTCCTCAAAGACAAGTGCGGTACAATGATTACGATGCACTACATGGGTGCTAAAGTTATCAGGGCTATGGTTCGCTACGTTCACATGCCACACTGTCCTTTACTGCCATACATTTTTGGGCCCTGCTCCGAATGTACGAATGTGCTATTACAGAACGAAGGGGCTTGTTTGTCGATGAGAATTTAATTGGATCGCTGAACTAGTCAGCAAACTCCATCCAAGCAGTAAATGGAACAGTCACCTGAAAACGCTAAAATGGCCTCTCCAACAAGTTCTCTTATTAGGTTTTAGGGTGTGATTATTCGGAACAGGTCAATATGCTTTTGTGGATATTCCGCACAGCACTCAATCGTAAGGTATGGTTACACGATCACACAGCCTCAGAGTGCTCTTCATTTTTGCTTTCCCAATTATGCGACCTTCGTTCGTGAGCATTAGACCAAGCATAGATGGTTTATTTCCAGCTCTGAATCGTACCAGCAGGTGAGTTCTTGACAGGATTTGAACTGTACATCTTTCGGCACTAAACACAACAGACGGGGGTCTCAGGAGTACATCTGCATCTCTGCTTCGCGAGACAGGCAATCTAAAGTGAAAAACTGCAAGCGGAAGTATGATACAAGTTGCAAAACAACATTAAAACTCGGAGCCAAAGAAAATAGCTTCCTACAAGTCTCAAGGAAACGCTTGGTCCAGGGCCACTTCAATTGATTAAAGTTGGACAGGATTTAACAAAAAGTTGACAGATAAATTGCGTTGCATGGGACTGTTCAAACGCTGTTTACCTACGATATATAAGCTAACAACCTCGAGAGAATGTTCGAAAACTTGAGTTACCGCGTCTCAGGGTCATAGTCTGACACTGTGTGGATGGATGTAATAGGTCCACAGTTAACAAGAAAATTAACGGCAGTGGACTTGTATTAGATCGCGGAGGATGACAGAGCAAGGGTTCTCAGCCCGAGCATCGCACTAAGACAATGACAAAAGTTTACTGTGACCAAGCGCCCCTAAGAACAGTCGTACGAAATTCAAGAGCCTACGCCTACATGCGGGCGTGAGAACTACACCCCGTTGCAAAATTTCTAAGTTACCTAAGTTTTTTTTCCTACGGAATCACTGCTCCTCTAAAAAGCTAAGATTTTCGCGCTAAGTTGATCGTCAAAAATGCAACCTTTTAATGGGGGTAAATTGGCGTTTTCAGTCAATTTTCATCAAGGTTCCTCCAAGCATTAATATAATAAGGAAAAGGAATCGTATACAAGTTATTAATGATTTACCAAATGTGTATTGGGGGTTGTAGATAGCCTGCGTACTATGTTTACGAAAATGGCATATAATATCCACAAAATTCAAAATGCGGGGTAGGAATTTATATTTTCCTGGAATGCGTTAGAATCCACTACATTTGAGCTGTGTTGGGTGGCGCCTGGGATACTAGTCGATCACCATGACGCACCAGAGACGTGTCAAATCCGATACGGTAGAGAAGTTGGAGGTAACTGAACCGAAGGTGCATTGTGCAGGCTACAAAAGTAGGATACGAATCAACAAGGGCAGGGAACGGTGTAGCCCGGGACTCATTAAAGATGTTTGTGGAAACGGAAGTGCCATCAGTAAAACAAATATACGTGTTGAAGATTAAGATAACAGTAAAATCTAATGGTGCAAAAGACGGAAAGTGTTTTCAGGTGCACTACAAATCCATCTCCACAGAGCTTAGCGCTCAATTGTTACTCATGGAAAGATCAGGCACATGTATGTGAAGCAGACAACACCCTTGTTCTGAGATTTGCTGAGCTGATTCAGCAAGTCACTATAACCAAATCGATGGTAACAGAACCCTGTGTCGGCCAAATAGAGGATTGTTGAAAGTGTTCCATTTTATGTAAGGCGTCGAGTTCCGCTATTTAGGACAATACTTCTTGCTAAAATGTTAAGCACTGTCCAGACCGTTTAACCTGCCAAGAAAGCATGAATTTCTGGTGAACTTAGGCTGTCATCCCAACGAATCTTTTACCGTCCTGAAATATGAGTAAAACTGATCGATTATTCTGGATTTCAAAAGCGGTTGAGAACTGTTGGTTAGTTTAATTCAGTGGTTCTCAACCTGTGCGTGCTTACCACCCAAGGGGTGAATTAGAATTTTACGGAGGTGAATAAAAGTGTAGGCGTTTGATCATCAGTCTTTTGCCAAGACAAATCAATAAAAGTTCCGCTGTGTAAAATGGTGTAACGAACTACCTAATCACCATTGATTACCCGTCAGTGACTAATCATTAATGAGTACCCAGTGAATCAGACAGTTTTCGGTAATAAATGTTATTATCGCAAATATGAATACAAGCCTGCAAAGCACTGCAGCTAGATGGCATCGCTATCGGCTCGCTCGTCGATTGTTGTACTTTTGAGTCAGACAGTCGTTCGTCGGGTCGAATGACAGAGTTGAGTGAAAACTCAGGTGCGAGGCTATGTCAACCGACTAGGTAAGGGAACGGTGGGATGTTTACAAGTCAGAAGGGACAACACATGGAATGAGTGTTCAGGACGTATCGAGACAGAGTGCGTGGTGTAAATATATGCAAAGCCACTAACATCACTGAACCCAGTGTTTGATCATACATCACAAACAAAAGGGTCATAAGCTGCTTTGGATTGGGATAACCGCAAGTGTTACCAAGTGCACAAAAACAATGACGGATAGAGCAGATTGAAGACCAGTGCTCATGTGATAATGGTATGACCACATTCATCTACAGTTGTATTTGACGAGAAGAAAGAGCAGGTGAATGAATTACTTCAATGGTTTCAACCTCGATTATACTGCCTTTATTTGAAAATGTCTATACTTATATATATATATATATGTATATATATATATATACATATATATATATATATATATATATATATATATATGACACTGGAGAGCCTATGGTACGCTGAGGCTGGTGGTGGCTAGATCCTGACAGATGGTCTACCTACTGCTGCTACTGTTGCGCCATAGTCTCATGTCCTGGGCGCCGCCACGTGGCGACCGCTGGGTGGGAGTTGGGTCTCGCCCTTCTCCCTGCTAAGATCTAGGACACCAATCCGCATGAGTCGGCTAACTGACCATGTGCTAGACCCGCTGCCTTTCGGGTGTTCATTTAATCGAAGGTTTTGGCTGAGGACCCGAGTCGTTCTCCTGTCAGGATTGGGAGCCCTGGAATTGTCCTAGTCCATCCTCTCCGGAGGTTAGGAATTGGTCGATGGCCCACTTCCCGTCAAACCTAGCCATGGGAGACAACAGGTTTACGGGTGATATTCTCAATGCTCGATTGGCGTAGAGCACGAGTGCCACGCATTGTCTCTGACGGTGGGAGAACACCTCCGGGTGTTCAATTGTTTGCCACTGCCCGCCTCAAGCCAGGCAGCCCCTGGTCAAATTGGTGCATACCCGCTGAAACCCACCTGCGTCTGGCCGTGGTCGCAGGTGCGTATCCAATTACGGTCGCAAAACATATGCTAATTGTTCCAGAACCTCAAAGGCTGCGTGTGACGGCCGTCAAGCAGATCCCAATCTGTCTCTGCAATCACATTCCCGAGCTAGATCTGCTCTCCACTGCCTTGTGGGTCAGGCTATTAAGCCAAAGGCTCCGGGTGGAGTCCCTCAAGCAAACCTCAGAAGCACAACGACCACCTCGCGTGCGATTGCCCGCCAATGCAATCGTATGCCTGCACGCAAAGCACTCAGCATCGGATGCTGGAACGTGCGCACACTACTGGACCGGAACTCCAGCGAGCACCCGGAGAGACGCACTTCACTGGTCGCAATGGAGCTGGCGCGCTACAACATCGATATTGCGGCGCTCAGTGAAACTCGACTCGCTGAGCAAGGTAAGTTACATGTAGCAGGTGCTGGCTACACATTCTACTGGGTGGGCAACGCCGCCTCAGCACCACGTGAACATGGGGTCGGATTTGCAATATCCGATCGCCTGAATGGCCAGCTGGTGGGTGAACCAACGGGCATCAGCGCGCGACTGATGACTGTTCGCCTACGACTCGGAAGAGGTAAGTTTGCTACTTTTATAAGCACGTACGGTCCGACCATGTGTTATCCGGATGACACGCGTGATCAGTTCTACACTGAGCTATCCTCCGTGATACGGTCTGTGCCGAGGAGCGATCGACTATTTCTGCTGGGTGATTTCAACGCGCGCGTAGGGCGTGATGCATCAGCATGGACAGATGTTATCGGTCCGCATGGCATTGGTTCAGTGAATGCGAACGGTGACAGGCTGCTCTCACTATGTGCCACTCACGGCCTGACGATCACGAACACTCTGTTTGCACTGAGTGCGAGTGATATAGCAATTTGGACGCACCCACGGAGTGGTCACACTCACCTGCTCGACTATGTCATCGTACGTCAGTGTGATATGCGTGAAGTGCGCATGACACGTGTACTGCGTGGAGCTGAGTGTGGCACTGATCACAAATTGGTGAGCACCAAAGTGTACATATATTTTCGTAAATCTATGTATTGCTCTCCCGCCGTGAATCGGCATAAATTTAACATTCTCTCCCTCGGTACTGTGGCGAAACGTACTGAGCTGGAGAAGGTGATGGCTACACTCCTGTGTGGTGAGGTGCACAGCATAGCCACAGTGGGCGACCTGTGGCACCACATTCGAGACCAGGTGACAGCTGCTGCCGAGGAGACAATCGGGCGCGCAAACTGTAAACGGTCTGATTTGTTTGATGACAACAATGTGACGATTGACGCATTGGTGTCATAGAAGAATGCAGCATTTGCTGGACAAGTGACAGACCCCAGGGACTTGGGGCAGAGTAGTCAGTTTCGCAAACTTCGACGGCGGCTGACACGAGAGCTACGTCGCATTAAAAATGCATGGTGGACGGAGAAGGCGAAGCAGATGGAATGCTACGCCGAACGCCGCCAACACAAGGAATTCTTTGACTCTTTGAAGGCGGTGTATGGACCGAGATTGGAGCCGCTGAGGACACTGATAGATGGTAGTTCAGGCGCTACCTGCACCCAGACTTCAGACATAATGCAGGTTTGGCGGAGACACTTTGACGGTCACTTGAACAACCGTTCAGAGATCGACTGGCCTACATTGAACGGCCTCAAGCAGCACGATGTGAAGGCGGATCTGGCGGATACGCCGAGACTGGATGAGACGCAGAGAGCACTTGCTCAGCTGCGAAACGGCAAATGTGCCGGAGGTGACGAGATCCCGCCTGAAGTATTGAAACACGGTGGACCTGCGATGTTGACTGCGCTGCACCACTTGGTGCAACGCGTGTGGATTGAGGAGGAGGTGCCTCCTGAGCTGAAGTATGCCCTTGTGCTACCACTACACAACGGCAAAGGTAGCAAGCAATGTTGCACGAATTATCGTGGCATCAACTTGCTGTGTTGTGTGGGCAAGGTGATTGCCCGAATCCTGCTCAATCGCCTCGTCAGTCAGGTTGTGGAACCAAACGTGGCGGAGGAGCAATGTGGATTCCGTTCGGGTCGCAGCGCTATAGATATGGTGTTTGCGGCTCGTCAGTTGCAAGAGAAGTGCAGAGAACGACACCAGCCATTGTACTCGCGTTTTGTTGATTTCACCAAGGCATTTGATACGGTGAACCGCGAGGCACTGTGGCTGGTGTTGGGTAAGTTTGGTTGCCCGCGTAAGTTTGTAAGTTTAATTGAATGTCTGCACAGTGGTATGCGAACGAGGGTGCAGCTGAGTGGAGAGACCTCGGAAGACTTTGCAGTTGCCTCTGGTGTGAAGCAAGGCTGTGTCTTAGCTCCTGCCCTGTTTAATATCTACCTTCATGCAATGTTGTCTTGTGCTTTTGATGCGGCTTGTGCTTACGGTGTTTGTGTGGAGCACTGTATTGATTGTGGGTTGCTGAACATCCGTCGTTTCGATGCAAGAATCCTAGTCTGTGAGACAACTATCCGCATGTTGCTGTTTGCTGACGACTGAGCGTTGTTTTCACACAGCGCGGATGAGTTGCAGCACATGACTAGTGCTCTGGCTTCGACAGCGGCCAAATTCGGGCTCACCATCAACACAAGCAAAACTGTCTGTCTCTTTCAGCCTTCACCGGAGGTGCAATCTTCAATATTGCCGCAAATCAGCATTGGTACTGAAGTACTGGAAACCACCTCCCGCTTTTGCTACCTTGGGAGTTTGATGTCGATTGATCAGCAGCTACACGTTGAGTTGCGTATTGGCGTGTCGAAGGCGGCAGCGGCATTCGGGAAGCTTGAGTACCGATTGTGGAATAACCATCAGTTTACCATTGGCACGAAGCTGACGGTGTACAAATCCATGGTACTGTCCGTTCTTCTATACGGCAGTGGAAGATGGACGATGTACCGTCGGGATGTGCGATATCTCGAGCGGTTCCATCAGCAGTGTCTGCGACTAATTTTGCGGATCGGCTGGGGCGACAGAGTTGCAGACAATGAACACTGATTTATCACGGGATAAAAGCAAGTGCTTGACACGTCCCGTAGGATGGTAGCGGTGAATATGA
>OX104063.1:180353939-180498843 GCA_944474145.2 Dicrocoelium dendriticum
CGAGTTACAGTGCGGCCGCACGGAAGCTTTGCGCCGAAGTGGGATGTATGCAGTGGATGGCATACTTTTACTGCGACACCTGAGATGGCTCGGTCATGTGAGCCGTATGGATCCGACGCGAATACCGAAACAACTTTTATACGGTCAGCTGAGTATAGGGAAGCGGCATGCTGGGAAATCAAAGTTACGTTACCAGGACATGATTAAAGTGAGCCTCACACGTTCTAATCTTGATTGCAAATCATGGGAATCGAAGGCGGTTGATCGGCGTGCATGGCGCGATCTAATCACGAAGGCAGTTGCTGAAGTGCGGGAGAAAGCCCTCATGCATGCAGAGAAGAAGCGGCAAGTGCGGAAGCGGCAAGCACCAATGAATTGTACTCCATCGACATCGAGCGCATGGTGCTGTAGAACATGCGGTCGCGATTGCCTTAGTCAGGCAGGCCTAGTGAGCCATGAGAGAGGTCACTCGGGACCACTGCCGAAGCGACGACGGGTCCCGCAGTGAACGTAGGCAGCACCGGCGCAGCGTTTGTAGGCACGCTGAATTCGATTTACTAACCGCATGCTTGCATGCTAAGTCTCTTTATTTTAGGTGGTGGGTTTTCGGTTATGTCCTCATGCCTTTCTTTCTCATATAAATGTCTAGTGGGCCATGAGCTATGCCATTTGGCGCCACTACAGAAGCGACGACGGGTCCTGCAGAGAATTACGGCGAGCCGGCACAGCGTTTGTAGGCACGCTGAATTCGATTTACTAACCGCGTGCTTGCATGCTAAGTCTCTTTGTTTCAGGTGGTAGGTTTACAGTTTTTACCTTAATGCTTTTCTTTCTCATATAAATATCTCCCTGTACTCTATCCCATTAACTTGCACACATCGCCTAAGCCAATTGTATTCGATTTCCATAACATTTTTGTGTTCGTGGCATTCCGTGAACTATACTTCCTGACCTCGTGTACTTAGCTAGGATCTGTTTGTAAACAACTTATTACATATGCTATTTAATTTAGGTTTAAATCACCGTTTCCTTATGCATTAATCGAGTTTTTCTCTTTTTCTTTCTTTCTTTCTCTCTCTCTCTCTCAAGTGTTTGTCTGTTGTTTGATATCCCTGGTGTGGCTGTGTTTGATGTGCATGTTGACAAGGTGCCTACCTGTCTATTACCCACTACCTCCTCCATACTGGCTCCAGGAGACAGTTGGTCGTTGCTGGAGGGGACAGGGTGCACGGTCCTTGTGGCCGTGTTAGGCTCGAAGTGTTGTTCCATGCAGTCAGTGTGGAGCGGACTACGGTCCAGCCATCGCCTTGTGTGCGCTTGCTTTCCCAAATACAGTGTGCTTGTGTTTGCCTGTGAAGGAGTGTGGGCCGGCTCCGTTGATGAAACGTGGTTCCCATCCACATGCCCTCCCGGTCTTATTCCTTCGGGTTTACACTGGATATGGGGTGTGTGGCTGGAGCAGTAGGTGGCGCAGCGCAAGCCATCCATGGTCCCTCTGTAGGCGCAGGTGTCCTGTGGCTTGCCACAGTGACAGGCAAATCCGAAACCGGATGCCGCCAACCATATGACACAACAAGCTGGAAAATATCTATGCGTGAACCATATACTCTGGCGAAAGTTGGTCTTACAAAGAAGCCTTTCAGCACTAGAGATTTACTAATTTTTTCGATAAAATGATTGAGAAGCCCCATTGTATTTTATGCAGCAAAATGCTCACGGCAGTGAGTATGCAACCCGTCACATTGAAAGACCATTTTGATCGAGGTCATTCTCAGTTTGTAGAAAAGATATTACATTCTTCAAGAATAAAGTAGTTGTACTATAAAATTTGCGCATGAGGATACCAGGCTACTTTCTCAGTCAACTGAAGCTGGCCATTAAGCTTCGTACCGTAACGCTCTTAGAATCACTGAAAACAAGAAACCTCATGCAACAGGAGAGGCCTTCATCAAACATTGCATTGTAGATGCAGTTAAGCTCGTTTTTGAAGTGCAATAAACGGAACAGAAAAGCATGACATCATCTTCTAACAGTACCATCAAAAGTTGCATGAGAGGGAGCAAGAATATTTTGGACAGGGCGCTCAATAGAATAAAGTCAAGTCTTTTCTACGCCCTAAAGTTATTAGAGTGGACCGATGTGACATCTGGTACCGAGCTACTTGTCTATGTTCGGTACACAAAAAAGCGATGGTTTCAAAGAAGAGACTGAGAACCACTGCACGTGGCGAAGATGTCATAAGAACAATGAAAAATTTGTCATGGTGTAGGATCTTCAGTGGTCAAAGCTGGTGTGTGTCCGTCCAAACGGAAAACCATCCACGTTAGACTTCCGTCCCAGATTCCAAACATTAGTCAGACAAGTTGCTACACACACTACGTTACGCCACTTTATTAGACATCGTTATGCTTTAGCAGTGAAAACGCTTCCACCTGCCTTACCTTCACCCAGGTAGTGAAATGGTAAATCTCATCCGCGGTAGTGCGACACACTGGAGTTTTCCAATAGTTGTGCAGTGCATTTGGAAACAAATTCGACGTGCCATTATTCCACACAGAAGTGCATTGGTTATCACTGGGAAAAGTCTTGAACTGAGTGCCCGTGCTTCGAGAAGGAATTGAGGTGTTGCTGGAAAACAAAAACCTGCATAACAGCAAAAGCATTTGCTTCCAAACTGTCATCTTGGACAAATAAATACGAGTAACCCCAGCTTGTATGGAAATATGATGTACATTTAAGCGGCTAAAAAGAGAGTCGCCAGTTTTCTTCTCAACTTGCAGATTACTAACGCCTATCTGGTACTGACGGCGTTTCGAAGTTCCCAGAATTAACAATGGTGTTCGTTTGAAGGAATGAAAAATCTCCATTCGCAGATCAAAATTAGTCTCGAATTGTCCTCAGCGGTACATTCTATCAGCAGATCGTTTTCTGATTTAGAAAATTGCCACGTAAATGTTTGAGTGTTAAGACCCTTTTCAGTGGATGAAGCAATATGTTCAGGTGGTGAAATGGAAGCTAAAGCACAATTTCTTGAACTTCGCTTAGACGATGCATTGCAAATAGATTTCCAATAGGGTGGTTCAGAAGCAACAACCTGTGCACCATTCTTTTGGATAAATGTCCTTATGTTTAACTGGTTCAGACTTTTTGCTAGTGAGATGATCTTAGTGCTTATTCGCTGCTCGGCTTCTGCTATCAACTGGTTGCATCTATGGATTAGGACAAGCATACACTTGACAAATGGAATGGTCGAACAGGTAGTACGGAACTAAAGGACATTTTGAGTGCTATTCACCTGTCGCACCTGCCGTTGGGATAACCTAGCGCACTTGGGATGGCAACACTTGGAACAATGAGGGGAAGCTAAGCATGGTTTGACTAATCGGTTACTTTACCTTGACCTGTAAACATCCTTAGCTTGGAGCCCTACTAAAAATGCACTTACTCGCTGTTTGCCATTCAGCCTGGTGTCGTTAGCTGAGCCAGTGGGATGAATGATGAGTTTGCCGACTTCCTCGGCCGTACGCATCGGACAAGTGCACGTTAAAGTTGTAAAGGTCAACTGGGCGGTCATTGGAGTTAGTTTGTCTGCGCGTCGGTTCCAGGGCCATGCAGTTGCCTTAGTCGACAAGGCCACAAACTAACCCGAGAGGGCGGACGAAGATACCAGCTGGGACAACCACTGGGATCTCCTAACCTAGTCAGAGCATGTCCGCCAAATTAGCACGGATTAACAAGTACCCAAAAGGAAGAAGATGGGTGTAAATTCATACAGAAAACACGTGTAAGCCAGTACTCCCGAAGCACAACTATAACCCAGAACACGGTGCTTAAAAATGCGCGGCTTCCTTGGGTACAGCCGTAGAAGGCGTCTGAGAAACTGTCCTGCTTGAACCCCAACCTATAAGGCTTTATTAGTACGTTAACCGAACTCCGTCATCGCCAGACTTAAGAGGATCGATATCTACTACTAAACACTGGAAGATCTCTGAGGTGTGGGATTACCGAAGTTGTGGTCACTCCACCTGGCATGTTACTTCTCCAAAGTAGCAGAAAGGGGAGAGGAACTCATGCAAGACTCATGATAGCATGTCAATGATCTCCATGGGTGCAGGCTATGGTTGTAGAACGACGATATCTGCTTTGTGTCTGCAGTTTGCGGATAGTCCAGATCCACACAAGAAACCGACCACAGATTAATATCTGTTTTAATTATTGTGATAAATAGGAAATACAGTCATCTTCGCATTACAAAAGATTTCAATATCCACTGCCTGGCGATTCCAATAACTGGGAGAGAACAGATCAATGCCTAGTTGCAAGAGCTAATGTCTAGCAAATTTCTTTACCATCTCGTCCCCGTTCACACCGGGTTCAGGGCAGCAAATAAGCCATCAGTGTTAGACCTAGTGCTCACCATCGAGAAGCACACGACTGATGGGCTAGATGTGTGTAGCCTGTTGGGTCGAAGCGATCACGTGACCCTCCTGTCTGCCGAATATTCTTATGCAGCGCACAAGAGAATGCACCTCATTACACATTGCCACTTGTTATAAGCATTCATTGAAAACGCTAGTTGAATATTCATGTGAGTGCAGTGCAGAGATGGCCTTTGAAACTATCATGAAAGCCTTCACTTCACTACTTACAAAAGCAACAGTGACAAACCTTTCCATTTTATCTTTCTTGAGAAGCGGAACAAGAAAATATATGGTCCCAGGCGACCGGACGTGGCGCGTCTGCTAAGCTGTCGCAGCTGAGATAACTGAACAGCGTACGTAACTCAACAACGGTTAATGGTATGTTGCGGAGAAAAAGTCGAAACTTGACATGTCCCGCCTGATGATCGGTTAGAATTGAGTGAAATGAAGCCAAAATTGGCAATTGGAAATAGTGAAAAACCGCAAATTGCGAAATTGCCGTTTACGGTTTCCCCGTCTGAGCAGTTCACACAGGGTTTTAGGTATTATCCAAGATAATCGTCTGTGGTTTCCGTGAAAATTGGGTGGTTTTATTCGTTGCTGTTTTCTGCTGTTTGTATGAGTCGTTTGTTCTACGTGATGTGGTGTACTGAGGCCAGTGCACCGTCGACACGTGCTTTGAACACGGCAAACATAGGAGCCGGAATAACAGCTTCTGAGAGGGTATTCTACGTGTGGCAAGCGCAGCGAATAGCAGTTTCTTCGACACTATAACCGACTGCATTATTCTACCAGTTTGAGATGAGGACCTCTCAGTTTGTTGCCGTGATTTCTCTTCAACAAGGGATGGCACGACTGATTAGTGTTATTTAATATTTGGTAAACCATGTTTAGATCACCACACAAACGCCAATAAGGTCCATTGTAAAGGCCAAGTACTTTGAAGAGCTATTCGTACGACATTTTTTGTCGTCCGACGTTGCGGAATCTTCAAGGCAGTGAGACCCCGCTTTATCCATTGGTGTCATACTTGAATTGCATATATCCAACATGAGGGAAGTATTTGGCGGAAAATAGATGGTTCGGATTGCCTTAAAGCTCCCCGTAAAAGCCCCAGGATTTGGCTCCGCTACTTCGATGCTTTTTTGGACTGCTCCGAGCAGCGGAGATCTTTCTGGAGCAACACACCGAGATCCTTTTGGAGAGAACAGTGTTTCAGATCCTGGTACCCTAACTTAATTATCGGAACCATTCGGTGTCGCAAATGGAGCATTCGACATTTAGCCACATTGCATAAGAGGCGATTTTGGACCGACTATCCATAAATCCTTTCAAACTCTTTTTGAAGCTGGAAATGGTTTTCTGGTACTCTGATCACTAGCCAAACTTTGAGGTCATTAGTGTAGAGTAAACCTTTTAACTTGATTATGCTCACTAGATCGTTTATGAAGACCGAGAATTTATGGGACTTTAGTACCGAATTTTGTGGTACATCGCATTCGGCTTGAATTTAGTCTGAAATGGATTAACATACTCTCCCCTTCAGACGTCTGTGGGAGAGAAAATTGCAGATTCACCCGAGGAGAGGGTCCCCAATGCTACATCCTTGAAGTTTGGCGAGAAGGATACGGTGGTCCAACCAGTCGAATGCCCTAGAGAAATCAAGGTAAGAGAAATCTACTCCTGTACTAGCATCCACTGTTTCAGTCCAGCAGTCTGGTGCGTACATCAGTTTGCTTGTGCACGAGCGATTTTGGTGGAAGGCGTGTTGCTTCTGAGCAATGTGTCCAAAGCCATCCGGATAAGACACGATTGCGTCAACAAATATAGCCTCGATAACATTTGAAAGAACTGGCAGTAGAGTCAGTGGTCGATAATTTGCTGAGTCGAAACAACTACCCCCTTCGTAAGTTGGTGTCATTATCCCATGTAAAATCATGGGATACTAAAGCAACTCACATCAAGCGATTTCTGGAACAGCCGCACTAAGAGTTCGGCCAAAACGATAGCCGCCACAACAAGCATTTCGGACGGATATCGATGATTTCTAGCAAGGCGTGTGGACGCATGGAAAGCAGCTTTCTCATCAACGTGTCTGCGGTAAAATGTATGTAAGTGAGTCCTGGTGGAAGCATCATGGTTTCTAAAGATTTAGGAAAACACGGGATGCAATGAAATGTTGGTGGATATTGTTGTTGCAGATCATTCAACGCTTCGTTAGCCGCCAGAGTTAGACCATCCGCTGTTTGAAGAGGGAGAAATCAAATTTTCTCCTTGCGGCGGCTGTTCACGTGCTTGTAGAGAACCTTAGGATTTGGAGTTAATCGCTCGGCTAAAGCATTTTGATATGCTACTTTGTCCTCGCGCATGCATTGGATACAGCGGTTACGGTGGACGACGTATGCCTTCCAGGTACTCGGACATGGATGGGTTTTGTGGGTAGTACCATACGGTGTAGCGCATCACCATGCATTTGCAATGTTTCTCGAACTAATAGTCTTAGTTTCCGAAGCTGCACTAATCAAGGTGTCAGACCTACTAACAAAACGTTCCAAGTCAACATCCGGTGCATTCTCTGTTAGGAAATGCCAATCGGTCGCTTCAACGAGTCGGGTTAAGGTGTTGTAACTGGTTATGATTCGCGTCGTTTGAGTTCTGTCCTCGGGGTACTCAGCACAGCAAGTGTACATGAAAGGCAAAGTCGCACGATCACTGCTGCCTAGAGAAGTATCGATTATCGCTCCCTCAATCGTCAGTTCCTTCTTAGTGAATATCCGGTCCAATATCGATGGCCTGTTATTTTCCCTGAATCTGGTGGGCGAAGTGACATAGCTATAAAGCGGAAAGTCTGAGACAAGATCTTGCAGGTCTGCTTTGAACAGCGCTCCTGGCGTTGCTTGGGATTCTAGAGCATGCAATTTGAAATCGTGGGCGACTAGGACGTGACTGTACTTCCAGTTTATCACCTGCGTCAGCGCAGCCACCAGGTTGCAGTTCATCTCAGGTTAGACGATGGTGGGCGGTAAACAACAGCCACTAGGCCATCGTTGTTCCTTCTCAGCCGCAAGCTGCACCAAATGGAGTCCGATACATCGGTTTCCGAATCGTGTATGGGTACGCACTGCAGGCATCACGAAAGTAGAGGGTTACTCCACCATCTTTTCTAGTTCTATCATCCTGGACAACGGAAATACCTGTTAGCACGATTTCGGCATCCGTTATCTCACTGTGGAACCATGTTTCCGTGAAAGCGATGAGAGCCCAAGCTACTGACGTGTGTCGAAGTCTCAGTTCAGCCGATTTGCTGAGTAGGCCTTGGGCATGTGTGCACATGGGTGCGAGCTCTTCGGGGACAAAATGTGTGTTGTATGTGATGGATGAAGCAAGTGAGTTTAAGTCGGCTGAGGAAAGGTCGGCAGCTAATCTCTTTTTCGATCGATGACAGACTCTCGAGACGAATTTGGTATACATTCAAGTATCAGATGTCCCGTATCCCGGTGGCCGCTCATGCTCTGCTGTGTCACTTCCGGTGTTATGGCTACTGTTGAAATCGCCACCTAGTCGGGTCCTACAGTTGCTGTTTTCATTTAGATTTGCACCCCCACTAGGTTGTCATTAGAAAGTAGTTGTGTTCCTGCTGCTTTCAGATGAATTTTTGTTAGTAACCAGCTACGAAACTTAGCCCAATTCTCTAGAAGAGCTTGTGCCGTTGGTTCTGATTATAACGTCAGTTTCAACAGCCTGGATCCATACCCCTTGTATTTCGGTGAAACGGGGGGTCCTTTTCAATGAGCTGGTGACGGCATTTTCAAAGTTAAAGAGTCACACGGGTGTAGTGCCATTGCTCCCGGTCGTGTACCTGTGCATTGTCTGAAGAGGAATCTGTAACCTCAGGTACACCGTGAGCAAGCACGGTTTTCTTGACTTTTATGTTCCTATCTCTGTCAGTCGGATCCACTGAACCTTCTTTCCACAGGATTACAGGTAATATACGCACTCCACTTGAGGCATCGCGGAGTCTATTCGCAGACAGCAGAATGGCATCTGTCACATCCACCGTGTTGATTGTTACCCGAAGTAACGGGGGTTCACTGTAGTGCAATGCGTTTGAGTGACGCGAGGTGCGTTTTGCTGTCGTGGGATCATCATGGACACCGATCACCGTACAGATGAAACTCCATTGATTTCGATCGTCTGTCAGCCTACGTTTAATTGTATTAGATTTGGATTCGGGGACATAAGTGGTTTAAGGTACTATGGTTATGTCTGGTGGCTGCTGGTTTTGGAGCCTTAGTTTCCCGTGATTTTGGTGGGTTGGTGAACGGCACTGATGAAGGCCTTCCGTGCTGCGACACTTCAGTTTTCTCCACTCCGGCCACCAAGGTTACCGGTGCTCTTTTCGGTGTGTATTTGGCGGCAGCCGATGCGTGTGTTACCTGGTTTCTCTCTATGTCCGGTTGACTGCAGCTTAGGGTCTCTTGTATAGGGAAAAACTATTAGGTGGAAATATTTCGGTGTTGTTCCCGAACTACCAGGTTCAACACACCATAGAAAAGTTGGAGCGGGCGCGCTGTATGCGATGTTTTTACTTATGATAGAGAGATCGAAGGGAGTTGGTACTGGTGGAGACTGTGACGTTGGGGTAACTTTAAGATGACTGGTTCTCTTCTTTGGCCTAAATGGGGAATTTGGGGTGTTTTCACATATAACTGCAGGTCCGTTTACCCTATAATTGTAAGCTGGCGCTCACTAGTTGCTCAACCGCCTCTGTTCGTCTTTTACACTTCTACAGTAGCACAGTTAGACAGCTAACCACTGGGCTAGCACTGCATACTTGACAGAACCAAACCAACTAGGTCGTGCTGTTGTGCCGTCTCGTTTTATCGGTCCATCCAAAGGCACTTAATATGATAGGATTTCAAGCAATTGGTGCCCACTAGTCCAGGCTTTTTACCACTCTAATGCATAATGCACACTTTCGCTTAACGCGAGATATGTTGGCAGAGGGCGTTCAGTTTTAAGATCACGCGTTTGTCCGACGATGATTCAGTGCAACTTCCCCTGCGGTTGGTTAGTGAGGATAAATAAACCCACAGCAGGTGATGGCGAAACGATTCTGCTCTAATCACAGCTTTCTTTACAAACACACAATAGTCAGTGTTAGGTGCAGCGCGGTATGTCACTACTCACTACGGTTGGTGCGTACACACATGCAGTGAAAGGCGATCTACGTCCGACGCGTCAAGTACTCACCTACTTTCCAAGGGGTACAAGACTCGATTGCTATTTCTGTTTCTACCACTCGATCCTTAGATGTCACCAGCGTCCCATTCACAGTAGAAACCGTGCTGAAGAATCTGCTATCCTTGTGTATACACATCTCTACGGGAGCGGAGGTTATTCATTCCGAAGTAAAGGACGTAGAAGCTATGCACTTAGCTGCACCACTAGCGGTTTTGTCAACGTTGTCTAGACCAGAACATAGTCCCATCAAAGTGGAGGTGGGATATCAACACCTCCATTAACAAGGCTGGCAGGCGATCGGAACCTGCCAATTACCTCCCAAATAACCCTCTTTGCCATGATCGCCAAGTTCATAGAAGCGAGCATTGCAGAAGCACGGATGGGCTACCTGAAAAGGTACGACATCTCACGCCGGAGCAACACGCTTCCGTCAACATCAATCATGTACAACGAATCTGTTGACAGTATGCCACAATTGGACCGAAACAGTTGACGAGTGGATAGGAACCGATATTCTCCAGTTAAATAAATGAATAAATAAATGTTCTATTTCTGGCAGTGCGAGGTACGCATGTGAAAGCATGCTTATGATACCACAAACAAGTATGGTCGGTAATTGTATACAACTATAGCAAGTTAACCAGTAACTAATTGAATTTGTGTGTATGTATATACGTTAGGGCATTCTCTCCCTCGGTACTGTGGTGAAACGTATTGAGCTGGAGAAGGCGATGACTGCACGCCTACGTGATGTGGAATGCATAGGCACAGTAGGCGCCCTGTGGCACCACATTCGCGACCAGGTGACAGCTGCTGCCGATGACAACATCGGGCTCGCAAACTTCAAGCGACCTGATTGGTTTGATGCGAACAATGCGACGATTGGCTCATTGGTATGTGAGAAGAATGCAGCATTTGCTGGACATGTGACAGACCCCAGGAACTTGCGGAAGAAGAGTAAGCTCCGCAAACTTCCACAGCGACTGTCCAGAGAGATCCGTAGAATTAAAAATACAAGGTGGACGGAAAAGGCGAAGAAGATGGAATGCTGCACCGAATGCTGCCAATACAAGGAATTCTTTGACTGCTTGAAGGTGCTGTGTGCGCCCAGATTGGAGCCGGCGTGGAATCTGATCGATGGTAGCTCAGGCGCTACCTGCACCCAGACTGCAAACATAATGCAGATTTGACAAAAGCCATTTGACTGTCTATTGAAAAACCGTTCAAAGGTTGACCGGCCTAAATTGAAGGGACTCAGACAGCATGATGTGAAGGCGGATCTGGCGGATACGCCGACACTGGATGAGACGCAGAGAGCACTTGCTCAGCTGCGAAACGGCAAGTGTGCCGGTGCCGACGGGATCCCGCATGAAGTATTGAAACACGGTGGACCCGCGTTGGTGACTGCGCTGCACCACTTGATGTAACGCGTGTGGATTGAGGAGGAGGTGTCTCCTGAGCTGAAGGATGTCGTTGTGTTAGCACAGTACAACAGCAAAGGAAGGAATTATCTTGTTATCAACTTGCTGTTGCGTGGGCAAGGTGTTTGCCTGAATCCTACTCAACTGCGTCGTCAGTCAGGTTGTGGAACCTAACGTGGCGGAAGAGCAATGTGGATTCCGTTCGGGTCGCCGCAAGCATTATAGGTTTGGTGTTTTCGGCCCGTCAGTTGCAAGAGAAGTGCTGAGAACGACACCAGCCATTGTACTCGCTTTTTGTTGATTTCACCAAGGCATTTGATACGGTGAACCGCGAGGTATTGTGGCTCGCTTTAGGTAAGTTTGGCTGTCCGGGTAAATTTGTAAGTTTAATTGAATGTCTGCACATTGGCAAGCGGGCGAGGGTGCAGCTGATTGGACAGACCTCAGAAGAGTTTGCAGTTATCTCTGGTGTGCAGTAAGTCTGTATTCTAGCTCCTGCTCTGTTTAATATTTATCTTCATGCAATGAGGTCTCGTGCGCTTGATGCGGCTTGTACTTACGGTGTTTGTGTGGAGCATCGTATTGATGGTGGGTTGCTGAACATCCGTAGTTTCGATGCAAGAATCCTAGTCTGTGAGACAACTATCCGCATGTTGCTGTTTGCTGACGACTGTGCGTTGTTTTCACACAGCGCGGATGAGTTGCAGCACATGACTAGTGCTCTGGCTTCGACAGCGGCCAAATTCGGGCCCACCATCAACAAAAGAAAAACTGTCTGTCTCTTCTAGCCTTCAACGGAGGTGCAATCTGCAATGGTGATGCGAATCAGCATTGGTGATGACGTATTGGAAACCACCTTCCGCTTCCGGTACCTTGAGAGTGTGATGTCGACTGATCAACAGCTACACAGTGAGGTGCGTAAAAGCGTCTCTAAGGCCGCGGCGACATTCTGGAATTTGGAGTGTCGAGGGTAGAACAACCAACAGCATACCGTTGGCACGAAGTTGATATTATAGAAATCCATGGTGTTGTCCTTTCATCTGTTCGGCAGCAAAGCGTGGACGATGTACCGGCGGGATGTGCGATTTTTCGAGCGATTCCATCAACAGTATTTGCGGGGGATTCTGCGCATAGGTTGGTGCGACAGAGTTGCAGACACGGATGTGTTGTGCCGAAGTGGAATGTATACAGTGGACTGCATACTTTCGCTGAGACACTTGAGGTGGCTCGGTCATGTGTGGCGTATGGATTCGACGCGGATACCGAAGCAGCTATTATATGGTCAGCTGAGTGTTGGGAAGAGGCATCTGGGGAAAATGAAGCTTCGTTACCAGGACATGATCAAAGTGAGCCTCACACGTACTAATCTTGATTGCAGGTCATGTGAATCGAAAGGTGGTTGATCGGCATGCGTTGCGCGATCTGATCACGAAGTCAGTGGCCGAGGTGCAATAGAAGGCGCTCATGCATGCGGAGAAGAAGCGGCAGGTGCGGAAGCGACAGTCGCCAATGGTTGTACTGCATCAACAGCGAGCCCATGGCGCTTTAGCACATGTGATCGCGAGTGCCTGAGTCAGGCAAGCCTAGTTAGCCATGAGCGAGGACACTCGGAACTAACACCGAAACGAAGCCGAGTCCTGCAGAGAACGTAGGCAGAACCGGTGCAGCGTTTGTAGGTACCCTGCATTCGATTTACTAACCGCGTGCTTTCATACTAAATCAATTTACTTCAGGTGGTGGGTTTGCTATATTGTACTAATGTCTTTTTATGTCATATTAAAGTCCAGCTGAACTGTCTTCCATAAACTTGCATACGTCCCTTTAACTACTTTACTTAATTTCGATAACATTTTCTCGTTTGTGGCATTTTATTAAAATAATTCTTCTGACGTCTTGAAGTTATCGCAGATTTGTTCGTAAACAGTTTATTTAAATGCTCACAGAGTGAGGAGACCTCAGCATATCTGTATGCATTATTAGCTTTATTTTATTTGTTCGCGTCGTTGCAAGTGATTGTCTGTTGCTTGATATCCCCGGTATGGCTGCGCTTGATGTGCATGTTGACAAGTTTTTCACCCACTGCCTCGTCAATTTTGGCTCCAGGAGACAGTTGATCGTTACTGGAGGGGACTGAGTGCGCGGTTCTTTCGACGTGCTAGGCTCGAAGAGTGGGTCATTGCAATCAGTATGAACCAGACTACCGTCCAGCCACCACCTTGTGTGCGCTTGATTCCCCAGATACAGCGTGCTTGTGTTTGCCTGTGAAGGATTGTGGGCAGGCTCCGTTGATGAAACTTGGCTCCCATCCGCATGCTTCCCGGTCTTATTCCTTCTGGTTTACACTGGATATGGGGTGTGTGGTTGGAGCAGTAGGTGGTGCAGCGCAAGCCACCCGTGGTCGCTCTGTAGGCGCAGGCATCCTGTAGTTAGTCGCAGGGACAGGCAAATGCCAAACCGGATGCTGCCAACCTAGTGCATTCGAGTGAAGAATTGGGTGTAGTGATCAAAAATCATCCTTCGAGCCCAAGTACTCGACAACGCTTTCTCGTTTTGGAATGCAATTTGGAATTTCGTGGTTCAAGTCACAACAACTTTTGTTGTAACTTTCTACGCTGCCTCTTCCCTGTAAAGTGAACAATCCCGGTATGTATCTGACTAGAGATGATTATGATGCTGCTACTGCATATTCTGCTCTGCATGTTAGCCATGAGAGTGAGTGTAATTCTATTTCCCCTTGTTCATCCGTCATACGGAATTTAGGTGCGCTTAGGCAAAGGCAGTTACTATCGCGGTTCAAGGCGGAATCGCAAAAGCGCCCGCTAGGATATGAATTAAAAATGCCCAAACTTCTGGATTGACTTGAAAGTAGGTTAGTGCAACTGTGATGGTACGGTAGTGCCTTGGTATATTTCATCGAAAAAGAAGTCCGCGCATGGAAACAGTTGATTTGTAGTGCAGAATGGATGCAACCGAGATTTCTGACGAATGATTGTTATGAAATAGATTATCGCCACAGTAGAGTAGACAGTTACGTTGGCCTACGGTTGTGTAATTGGATGATAGCCAAGCTATTTCTTGGAAATTTACTAAAACACTTTAAACACTGTTCGGAAGTCGAATGTTGGCTTGAATTGATGCATTCTTGCTGTGGTCGCGTCAAAGAAGCCACCAGCGAATGTGTGGTATTACCGCATTCCAACTTTTGAGTTTGAGTAATGAACGTCCCTCGGCAATCCGCACCCACCTCAGACAGGAGACAATCGGATCGGTCCAGCCTTAGGCGACGAGGGCATGCAAAGACTGCAGCTAACATCTCGTTTCATTCCCATGCTGTGCGAACATCATCAGATCTGTAAGCCCAACTACACACGTAGCAGATGGCATCTACAATACACACTGGCGATAAGTCATCATTATTTTACTGTACCACATTTTTGAGTATCATTCCACCTGGGAAGCGTATTGAAGACGTTTACTTCCCTATTCCTCCATCTGTCTCTATTTATTGTTGATGACAACACTTTGGAGTAAATTTAAGGCTGCCATTTATGTTCCAGTCCATACGTTAACTAAAACACCGGCAGTCGTATTAGTTGCTTAGAATCGTACGTGCGATTTTCCAAAGACTAGAAGAATACGGCTATTATTCTTACATTCAATTCAAACGCATGCACCTTCCTAGTGTTATTGTCCATGAGGATTACTGTTTCTCCATTCAGTTTCTGGTAGCCCATACACAATTGTGAACAAATGCCCGCTCGCAACACTGTAGCACTGTCACTCGAACCAGGGACCTGGTAGTATGTCAACTGATATCTCTATTCGCAGTGGGCGGTGCTTGCCATCACGTTGAATGACTAAGTGGAAGCGCTTTAGAAACAATTGTAAGCGCCACATTTCAGCTTGACAGACGGATCGCATTTTTGCACGCGTGACTCCATTATCTATTGGCTGGACGTCTAACTGGGGTTCGCCCAAATTACAGCTAGCGCTAACATCTGTTCGTGTCTCGTTACATTCCTACTTGACAGATGGATCATATGACCTTCCATCTCGTGTGACATTATGAAGTATTGCGGGTTGCAATGTGAGGTCAATTTAGCCAGGTCAAATGCGTCCGTACTTCGTCCTAAAATTCAGACAAGTCACGATGTGACATTCGAATAGAAATGCTTGGGCATAGAAAGCATACTAGGCACTAATGAATGGGTCGAGATACGCTAACGCCTAGACCGAACGACCAGGGGGAAGTACATAGTAACACACGACTGACTTCCTGGTGGTTTTACATACCTGTTAATTCTCGCTAACCTCGGACAAGAGACGATTAGACTGGCTCTGGCTTAACTTCCGACAAAGATAGACTGCAATTGACCTAGGATGAGGATAAGTCACCACTGGTCCACTGTGCTTTACCTTTTTCGTCAAAGTGAGCATAACTATAATTCCCGTTCTCTCACCGCTTAGCTAAGCTTATGGAAATCAGTGGACTTAAGCGCACCATTTCTCCGTTAACCTGAAAATTGCTTACACCATCCCCATCATCTTCTTCGTGTCATCCTTATTCTATCGTTCATGTAAGCCGTGATTTGGTACAGTTTCATTCTAGAATGATTAACTAGTGAAGTGATGCAATGAAATAGCATCATTGCACCTGTCTAGGACAAAAGAGCCACATGTAACCTACTTTTTATTTGATTTCCTTAACTCAATTGCATTTCGCGATTTCTTCAAGTGGTGCTCACTACGCTGTAGTACTCAGCGTGATCTATGATACCCTTGATACCTTCTTAAGCGCATTCTAGTAAAATGACATACCGAGACGGTGAGTTACGACATCTTCCTCTTCTTCTTATTATTCGGCCCCGACTCACATCACTATGTAAGCTCCATAGTAATGCTCACCAGACTACGCGAGGCTGCCACTGTCTTTTTGCTGCCTGCATTCTGCTCCTGGAAATCAATTTGTAGATTACATGCCACTAGCTAAACCAACTGTCCAATACTAACTAGCACGGCGCTTAGAGAGCAGGTGCACCGGAAGATAGAGGTTCAATCCATCCATGAGTTTATTTGCAGTTGACGTGCGCGCGGAATTTACCAGCGATATGAGCCGTTGATAAGGATCTATGCTAGGGTGGCAAACTATTGAGTATATTTCCAGTTCAGTGGATACGAATGAATCAATGGTTACCGACGTTTAGCCGTGTACCGTACCCATAAAGTTTAAAGTTTGACATTTGGAACACAATGCTCAACGCTTTTTTCTGGTGTGATCACGTTGTACGATGCACCCTAAGGGTAATCACCATGGGAAACCCGTGGTAAGTGAAGAATCCCGACAAGTAACTAACTAGCGGCTATCATGATGTCTACAGTTCATGTTCCGCTCCACATGTTAGTGCTGAGCGTGAGCATAGTTATATTTCCCGTTGTTCATCAGCCATACTGAATGTATCTGCGCTTATGAAAACGCACGGTTCTATGCGGATTGAAGGCGAAAGCGCAGAGGTACCTAGTAGAAGTTAAATTAGTCAAAGCCAGTCTTCTGGATAGACTAGGAAAAGGTAATGCCAACGGGAATGGTCCGTTACTGTCTTAGTAGATTCGGAAAGGAATCGGCGCATAGCGACAACTGTTTGTTTCAAAGCACCGAATGGCTACATCCGCGAGTTACGATGCAGATGGTTGCCAAATAGCTTATGGCCGCAGTAGAGTACACAGCGATATGTATAAACGGTTGCGCAATTGGATGACAGCCATGCTACGTCTTGGACATTTGCAAAACAGTGCGAACACTGTTTGGAAAGCCGCATGATTGACTGTGGGCAGCGGGACTTAGTTGATGTAGTACTGGGGTAGTTGTCGTTCCAACGAGGCCGTAAGCGACGAATATGTGGTACTGCCACCTGTCAGTGCTTAAGATTGCGCAAAAAATCGTTCTTTGAGGATTTGCACGTACCTCGGACAGCAGATGATCTGATCGGCGGCGACACGGAGAGACTGAAGTGAACACCCCATCGCATTCGCACGCTGTGCGATCACCACCCATCAGGTATGCAAAGCAGACACTCTTTTGTTGTACCACTTGTTTATTTACCATTCTACCTCGTACCCGTACTGATGGCAATTGCTTCACTATTCCTATGTCGGTTTCGTTCAAATATTGATGCCCAAGATTTAGGGCTGTCATTTATGTTCACGTCTGAATGTTAAAAGAACACCAACAGTTCGTATTGCGCACTTATTCTCCTAGGAGTGAAAATGACTGTTATAATACCCTCCAACAAAACCCATGCACGCTTGTAGCATTATTGTTCATGAAGTTGCATGTGCCTCTGTCTAGTTTATGACAGTTCATACTTAAGTTTGAACAAAGATTTGTGCATGTTCAATATAGTTCAATAGTGTATGGTGGGATAAAAAGCAATAACTTTACAAGACCCACAGGATGGCAAATGGAAGAAAACAAAAGTTTCAGGTGTGACACAAAAATATCAGTAAGTTAGACACTGCAGTTTGTCATACCGTTATATAATGTGTATCATGTAAATGCAAGTCCAATAGTCTTTTGAATGTCTCGATGTTTGGTGCGTTCACCACATGCGATGGCAGTGCGTTCCAGTGCGGACAGACACTAAGAGAGTAAAAAAAACTTTCTACAATCTAAGCGGGAATATTGAGTCACAAGTTTTAGTGCATGGCCTCGGCATCGTTTGTCGGCAGATAATGTTAACAGCGACTTACATGGATGGTCCTCTTCTCTTAGTATCCGGTAAGTAAGGATCAGATCACCACGAAGTCGTCGGTATTCTAAGGAGTACAGACCGATCGAACGAAGGCGCAGTTCATAACTAAGGCCCGATAGCCCACGTGTTGCCTTAGTGGCTCTTCTTTGTGGTTGTTCCAAGAGACGAATGTCCCGTTTTAACCACGGACGCCATGCCTGCACCGCATACTCGAGGTGGGGACGAATGTAGGCGTTAATCAATAATGGCACGAGTTGCCGCTCGAAGGTACCGAGCGCTCGCCTCAAAAGCCTCAAGTTTAAGTTCGCGATGTTAGCTGCCTTTGAACATTGGAGCGAACTACCTAGACCTTCTTGCACGATGACCCCTAAGTCTCTTTTGTTGCTCACCTGTTTTATAACGCGCTGCCCCAGGTGATATGTGTTGCTGCAGTTACTGCGCAGCGACAACAGGTGACACTTTTCGGGGTTCAGGGGTAGTTGGTTGTTTACTGCCCATTCGTGAATCCGGTTCAGGTCATCCTGCAGATAGACAGGGTCAGATGTTGACAGAATAGCTCGCCACATCTTAGCATCGTCGGCGAATATTTTCATAGGTAATTGAATGTTGGCAGGGAGGTCGTTGATACAGACTAAAAAGAGTAACGCGCCGAGAACTGATCCTTGCGGTACGCCGCTAGTGACGCATAGGCTATCGGAGTGGGTGTTGGCGATCCTTACCTCGATTTTTCTGTCGTATAAGTAACTTTCCAACCATGTGAGCAAGGATCCGCGGATACCATAGGCCGCAAGCTTTCGGAGAAGTGCTGGGTGATTGACTCTGTCGAATGCCTTAGAAAAGTCTAAGTAAATCACATCAACGGGAACTCCCTCGTCAGCAGCCCTGGTCCATGAGTCCCGAGCAAGTAGTAGATTGGTGAGGCAAGGTCGTCCGCGTCTGAATCCATGTTGGAGGTTGGAGATGATTTGTAGACTTTCAAAATATCTCACCATTTCATCAGCGATTATAGACTCCATCACTTTTGATAGAACAGGAAGGAGAGTAATAGGTCGGTAGTTGGCAGGATCTGACCGCTTACCTCCCTTGTATATCGGAGTGATTAGTCCACGTTTCCACTTAGACGGAAGTGTATGAGAATCAAATAGAAACTGGAAAAAGGTTGCAAGGTGGACTGCCATGGTGGGTGCAAGGGTTTTAAGTACTTTCGGACAGATCTTGTCAATTCCCGGCGCACTATTTTCCCTGAGCGACTGTAATTTCTTTGCCACAGATGTAGGGCTAAAGTTGACCGTGGATAAGCCGACGACATTTGCTGGGATGTAGCAAGGCGATGGTTCCATGGTGTGTCTAGTCACTGAGACAAACTGCATGAGCAATGCGTCCGCGGTCTCCTCTTCAGTAACCGTTAGGCCATTGACCGTCTCTAGTGGTGGTATTCCCGTCTTAACCTTCCGTTTGTCATTCACATACCGGTAGAGCAGTTTGTGATTGCTAGTAAATTTGCGTACCATAGTTTCTTGCCATTCGTACTTGTCAGCTTTAAGGAGTGAAGTGCAGTAGTTTCTGACTGTTTTGTAATGATTCCACGTGATATCACTTGGACCTAGCAAATGACCCCTCCAAGCCTCGTCTCGCCTATTCAACCACTTACGTGTTCTACTCCGGATCCAGTTGTTGCTCCGTCGCGAAACTCGTAATGGTACGTCTTTTGAAGCTGATTGTAGGACCCAGTTTACCTTGCCTTTCAACACTTGCCAGGCATCATTCGCCGAAGTGTGCATCTGGAGGTCCCAGTCAACGGTTGTCGCTATAGTGTGAAGCTTGGAATAGTTGGTGATGAATCGTCGGGTTTCTGGTTCTTTGTCAACCATACTGGCATAACACACATAATCAAAAGTTAGAACTGAATGATAGCTACAACCTAGCGGGGGGTTGTATGAAACCGACTCAAGCATTAACTCCTCATTAGTCAGGATTAAATCAAGTATTGAAGGCTTGTTTGAACCGCGGTGTCTGGTTGGTTGATCCACATGGTTATACAAAACTGCCATAGTCAAGAACTCAAGGAGTTTTGATTTGAAGCATGGCCCACTTGGGAACACAGATGCTATTGACGGTACATTGAAGTCACCCATTATTAGGTAGTGTGTTCTTTTTCGACATAGCATATTGGAGAGCATTTAACAGAATATCATCGCTGTCGGCGGAGGAGTTCGGCGGCCTGTAGACAACTGCTATGAGGCAAGCATCATGTGTCTTCTTCTGAGGACAACCATCGGGACCGGATAGCTGCAGCCGGCAAAATAAGGCGTCGGGGATAATAAGGGAATGCTCAGTGAGAGCTTCACATTTCAGGTGATCTCGGTAGTAGATAGCAACGCCACCATCGCGAGATGAACGATCATTTCGAATGACTGACATTTCACTAAGTTTAATTTCTGGATCCAAAATCTCATTTGAGAGCCAGGTTTCAGTTAATGCTATGATGTCCCAAGTTGCTGCTTCATGCCGATGGTGCAATTCCGGCAACTTGGAGTAAAGCCCTTGGGCGTTTGTGTAGCAGCATTGCATTTGTTGTCGCATTAGGAGGTGGGTTCGCTGTGTTTGACCGGCACAAACAGTGCCGGTCTGCCCACGTTATTTGACACTAGTGTTTGCACGCTTGGCTGGTCTATGGTCGGAAAAGCCAGGTCTGACTCAACTGTACCAGTGGTCTGTACTGCTTGCAGGAATGGTCTCAGTCGTACTTCTGGTGGTCCCAGCCTTCTGCTGTGGTACCACACGTTAATTGCCACTAATGCCATCTCCGGCGTAGCCAAGGTAACCTTCAAAATTTTCGGCCCGCTCCCTTGATAATTTGTTGTATTCGAACTGCTATTGGCCACGGATGACCCCAATCCATGTATATATGTATACCGATTGAATTCAACGAAGATACTCATGCAGTTTTTGTAGGGCCAACTTACAGCAGGGAAGCGGCACCCGAGCAAAACAAAAATAACATTACCAGGACATGAACAAGGCGAGTTTACGACAAAATAATGTTGATTGAAGGTGTTGCAAATCCAAGGCAAACTTGATCCGTGCGAATTCTGTGGACTGATCAAGAGGTCTGTTATCCAGGTGCAGGAGAAAGCACTATTGCACACGGAATAGAAACACCATGCGTACGCTCCCATTAAATTTACTAATCCAGACCAATAAGGTGGCGTATGTGGTAAGTTTGCCTCCGTGAAGAGTATTGTTGCATTTCAGGAGTAGATTTTGATTGAGCTGCCTGGTGTGTCTGCGCCTAATGTGGATATTGATAAGGTACTTACTTGTCGAATAACCTACACCTCGATTGTTGGCTCCAGGGTACAGTTGGTCGTTGCTGGAGGGGACGGGGTGCACCATCCTCGTGACGGTGCTAGGCTCAAAAAGTGGTTCCATCCTGTGTGGAACGGGCTACTGCCCAACCACCGCCTTGTGCACGTCTGGTGCGCATGATTTCCCAATTAGACCGGGATGCTGCTGTTCTGTTTGCTGAAGAAGTGTGGGCCGGCTCCGTTGATGAAACGTGGCTCCCATCCACATGCTTCCCGGTCTTATTCCTTCGGGATTACATCGGATATGGAGTGTGTGGATGGAAGTGTGGGTAGTTCAGCGCAAGCCCCCCTTGGTCCCTCTGTAGGGGTTGGCGTCCTGTGGCTGTCTCCGTGGAGGTCATAGTGACAGGCAACTCCGTATATGCATGCCGCTAATTTAAGTGTATGTGTAAGCGGACATGGTGAGTGAACTTGTGAAGTGTGACAGAATTCGTGAATTGGTTTGTTGTGTTCACCATTGAATTCGATCGCTTGAATGATGAAATTATGCTTCAGATACTTCAGCACAAAGGTATCGGCGATCCAGTATTAGGATGGATTGGCAACTTTCTCCGCAAGCGGCAACTTGAGGATACAGTCCGAACATCTCTGTCTGGCCCGAGTCGAATGGAATGCTGCGTAGCGCAGGGTTCGGTAATTGAACCTCACCTGTTCTTTGCCTTCAGTAACCCTCTAGAAAGAGTTGTCACCTCAAAATATTTATTCTTCGAGGACGACCTTAAGGTTTGGCGAGCTTACAAGTGGTTGGAAAACCACAAAATCCTCTAGTGCGACCTCGTTGAGGTTTGGAATTCGTCGATGGAGAATGTGCTACTATTCAATGCGGACCAGTGCAGTGTCGTTCACACCCACCATCGACACGCCCAGATCTACGGGCTTGGCGCACACGATGTGCAGATAAAATCTCATTAACGTGAGCACTGTGTGCTGGTGCAGGACCATCTCGGTTGTTCCAGACAGAGTCCGCTTTTAAACATGTAATCAGCATGTTGGTATCATGCCACGAGCACTTGGAATTTTGGATCTGTCCATCTCCTCTCGGATACGCAATGCCTACACGCGTCTCTACGTCGAAAACGCTACCCTGGATTGGTAACCTTGACAAAAACGTGACCTGACAGCACTCAAAACCCCACAAGGTCGAGTAACGCAAAAGGTTCAGGATCTTCACTACTTTCTGTACAAGGAACGAATGAAGAAACCTGGATTGTGGCGTGGACGCTAGCGGCGATTAAGTCGAGACCACATTTTGCTATGCCAGATCCTGAGTTTCTCCAGTCACGTATGTCATCATATTCGGAAACTCAGCCCGAGGGTCAAACTCCGAGGCAATAGCCTTTAACTGAGTCAACAACACAGTCGTCTGATTTTTGGGTCTGACGGCCCTGGAGCGATCTTGCAAACTCAGTTGTCTGCACCCCCACCTTAGCCACTTAAAAACAGGTTGGATGTCACAATGAACTCCTCCCACTTCGTTACATAAACGGATATTCTGGGATATAATCAAGTTACCTAGCTTCATATAATCCGCAGGAACTCACGTAAATCTGGGCAGACGGATGAGCAATCCGATTGTTATTTGCAATCGGTATTAACCATAGCAAGTTTTATTTCGTGCTGCATAGTACCATCTCATTATCATAACACTAGATGTTGTGCCGTTGCTCCAGTGCTTCACCGCTACACATGTTATTTGTTCCACTTTGAAGTATTAGGATTTGCAGGTTCGCGCATTCTAACTATGAGTGTAGACCGCCCGTGCGATGGAATTTTTCGTTGTTCCTGGTTTTTCAACATTGTCAGGTCCACATTTATCGCACATTCGCCTGTGTACACTCATTTGGTCAGGTTCGATCTGGCCTCCCCATTGCACAAACTTTCTCGTGTGGGCTTTTAGCGGATCAAAGTCTAGTACCGATTTACAATTTTTTGCGGTGTTTGGGATGAATCGCTTGCCCCGAGTGTATTATGTTTCTACCTGCATCAAGGTTCATGGAATTATCGGAAAGCATATTGCGTGGTCTACTTAAAAATACGGAACTCAACCCTATCGGTGGCTGGCCAACCGAACAACCACCCCATGACGCCATCTGGGTTGGTCGGGTTAATCCTCTTCCGGCTGATGGTTCAGCGGCAGTGTTTCAGGAGGTGGTGAGTTTCCGCCTGGCAAGCATTTTCCCCAAAAATACCCACAAATATCTGCTTAACAACACCCCGACGTAGCGGGTGTTTTTCGCCACTAAATAAAGTCACTGCCACATACACTGCACGGACGCCAGTCATCTGGAACAAACTTCCCCTTTCACGCCTAACAAGCAGACGGCCCAACAGAACACAATCACAACTACGGCGTCACCAATACAAATTCAATTAACACAGCTGCAAACATTCATACCGACATACACACAAATACACACCACACATCCAACATGCTACTACTAAACTTGCAAACTTATTGTAAAGTTACCAATCATTCATGTTGGTATTTCTATGATTATGCTTACTCAGGCGTGCCTCGCTATGTCGAGAATATGCTATCAATATAAGTCAACTACAGGCAAATATGTCTTCCTTCACTGCTTTCGCTGACCGAGAGCGCCCACATTGCATTGCGGAGCGCATTCCATCGATCGTAGGCCAATCTCTTTCTATGGACGGAATTGTACGTGTGCGTCCACTGGAACTTCAGTGTTACACTACGAGACGGCACGGAGTTGACCTCAGTGCTGACCTGCGCATCTAGCGATCGATTACTGAAGGACAATCGACAACCCCTGGCACAATTTTGGATACCTGAACACGGACATAAATGTCCGGTTGGTTTGTAACGATCATTACACTTGAAACGGTGGTTTTATACCACACGGTCTAATTCCCATGCGCTTTAGCTAGGTTTGACAAGCCTTGAAAACCTACTGCTAAATCATTAAGAATGCTCCTTAGCTCTACCAGTACGACAAGCTCCACCCTTAATTCCAGGAAGAGACAGGAATCCCATTAAACGCTTGCAAATCTCCCTGCTTATAGCGAATCCGTAAGCACTGCAAAAACAAAAGGTTTGTCGTCTGCAATATCACCTGTCATGAAGCGTCAGTCGCAAAAGGTACAGCGACTAGTAAGCTGTGCCTGCGAAATCCACTAGGTCCCGTCGTCCATAAACGTGCCGCAGCAGATAATGCTGAGCTCATATTCTCATTGACAAGCAAAAATTGCATTAATTACTAAATAAGTAAATGGTGCGAGGGACGGTCCGATTGAATGGTCTGATGAGGTTATACAAGGAGGTCGCATAAAACAGATAATTGTTCGTGATTTTATACAACGGAGTCCAAAGAGCATTAAAAAAGTGATTAACATTTTGAAATTATTAGAATTATTAAGAAACTGGGAACAATGCCAAATGCAAATGCAAATAAATGTCCAAGTAATGTAATACGGCCTTCCATGGAACTGTCTTCAGAGGATCTGCTTCCATGTGTAGTATACCCTCGAAAGGTTTCACCCGCACTTTCATGCTCCAACTGGCTGTGTGCCGGTGTGGCAAGGTAACAATTGGACCATCAACTGTTTACATATTTCAGGGCTGTTTTTTTGGCGTTCGGGCGATCAGGTCACCCAACCGGCTTAACAACCGTCAGTTTTGTGCAAGGCACTTCTTTTTTGTATGTCATAATGATGACAGCGCACTGTGGTTCACAGTCAACAGTACCAGTGACTCAGGGGCAATATTCCTCCCATGGGTATAATCTTTTTATCTTGGAAGCCATGATCCGTCACCACAAGAAATCAGCCTATTCGTGGCCAACAATGAAATAAGGAAGAGTATAAAATATGGGTAATTAATGAAATGTAATTAATTATTCGGTTATTTACTTCTTCCTAATTACAAGCACTTTCGGATGAGCCAATCGGTTGGTGAAAAATATTGATGAGTAGCGGCGACGGTACAGAACTTTCGAGGGAAAGGAAGTAGGTTGTACTCTGGCCAGAGTATTGTAAAGTATACAGTGTAGTGCACATGATCCAATTAAAGTATGTAGCATCTCCACAGGCATGGTTGCTTTGTCGTAGTATACGACTAGCTGAAGGGACAATGGCTCGCAAAAATTCACTATTCATTCACTCAGGGGAGCATAAAAATAGAGGAATGACTACTTAGTGTGGAAAGCTAACCAAGAGTATGTTTGAAGTTCTGATGGAATTGAAACGCATGGAAAGACGAATGATGTGGGTATACTATGCATATAGCTCAGGAGTGAATAAAGTCATGCAATCAGTAATTCACCAGGCCCTCCCGTTATACTCAGCATATTTGTTACAGTATTTTGTGTGAGGTATCGCTGTATTTCTCTCTTAAACCTCTTAAGTGGTTTGGCCTGCCAGATGTTTACAAGCAATTTGCTCCATATCTTGAAGTATACTACCAGGAAGAATTTCCTCCTTGTCCTTGTTCAGCTCCTCGGCACAGAAAGTTTCATTGCGTCATTTCTGAACTGGTACCGTTCACCGGTATTTAAGTGCATGCTATCGACGTCAACATACACAGGATGTAAGTAAATTGCAAATCCCCATATAAGTTAGAGAACAAGGAGACTGTTTGGTGAGCAATTACTTTTAATGATTCATCCCCAGACTATTACAATCATACATAGGGCTAAAAAAGAGTACAATCGACCCAGTTATTACAAGTAAGATAGATGAAAAATCGTAACTGTTTACTTACATGTTACGGAGTTTGACCTCATGCCGTTGACCACAGTATCCCCCGTTTTAGCGGGCCAAGGACGCTGAAGTGCCTGGACTAGCTTCTTTTGCGAGCATAAGCACGGTTGAAATAATGAAAATGCAAATTGCTTCGGCCGTCGCAAGTATATGAAGGCGTTGATCTTTCGATCAGTACTGTGGAATCTTGTATAATAAGCTAAAGGCTGGTCTGAATTACACCTGACGCCCACTGCCGACGACAAGAGCCAGAATGGAACTGCTAAGGACCCCAGTGTCACCTTAATGCCACCAACGTGGGCAAGGTTTATTCACTCGAACGTCGCCGCGAAAACGGGGGATACTGAGGTCAACGGCATGAGGTCAAACGCCGTAAGATGTGATCAACCCATTTCGATTTTTCGTTTATCTTACTTGTACTAACTGGGTCGATTTTAGTTTTTTAAGCCCCATATATGATTGTAATGGTTTTAGGATGAATCATTGAAAGAAATACACGGGATGGTTGGTGATGCGGTTACTTAGCAGTCTCCACCAACCATCGTTCCTGGTAAGCCATGGTAGTGGATAACCCAAGTAATTGCACCGTGAAGCGCCGTTGGACCCTCTCAATAGTCATTTTAGCACACTTCCTCATATTAGTGCAGATAAATGAGCAATATTCCAATGTAGGTAGCACAGATGCGATATATAGCCTAATTCTAACTTCCCGGAGAGCGAACGATCTGCAGATGAGACCGATTGTTCGTTTGGCTTTCGCTATCCGATAACCGCATTGTTCAGGAAGTCAAAGGTTTCCGACTAGCGCAGACTTAAGTCCCGAATAAAAATGCATTGCGTGAGCTGTTCATCATAGAGTCTGTCTTTCATATTGAATGTGAAATCCATAAGAAAGGATTCTGTACTTGTCTGAGGCCAGTTTCATTTCCCACAGACGATACCAGGACTCTATGGACGAAAGGTAATCCTGGATGCGCTGAAATGCCTGACAAGAATCATTCCTCTTGGAGGAGGAGGCGATTTTTATGTCATCAGCATATAGCAATGCAGCTTCATAGCTGATCTATTCAAATATGTCATTAATGTACAATAGAACAATGAAACAATGGAACAATGGTTTATTATGGGAAAAAAGCATTGCTTAACAAGTCCCGTAGGATGGAAAATATTACGAAAGTGAATTACATGATAAAAATGAAAAGCGTTGTGCTGGACTCAACATTGACTTTTGTGGAATAGCGGAGGTGTTCGCGTATTAAACGTATAAATCCATAAATCCATTGGTTAGGCCTTTGGCAAGACACCGTTTGATTGCGTTTTGTAGCCCTTGGCTAACAAGTCAGAAAATGAAATGTAAGTGAGACAATGCATCGTCAACACCTTTTTAAATATTGCCAGATTGGGAGCAGAGAGGACATAATTATGGAGGGTCTTCCAAAGCTGGTACACGCGGAGGGAAAAGAAATTTCTACGGCATTTAAGCCCGCTATACTTAATTTCAGTTTCAGAGGATGACCTCTTAGTTTAGTGTTGTGGTTCAATTCCAGCAGCGGACGGCAAATGTGCTTTGGATTCTTCAGAATTTGGTAAACCATTATGAGATCCCCCCACAAATGTAGATAAGAAAAAGGATGGAACCCGGTACGCTACTTTGGATTATCCCACTTGTGACTGACGTGGGTTTGGAGAAGTTATTATCAATATTAACCATTTATTTGCGATCAGATAAGTATGATTTTAACCAGGCTAACGGAAGCATTTTCATTCCAACAGCTTGACTTTGAGCAATAATTTTGTATGCGGCACCTAGTCAAACACTCCTCAAATCCAGGAAAATCAGGACAATTGCTTTGCCAGAGTCTATGTCCTTTGTCACGTTGTTTAGGAAACCTGTTTGACAGCTATTTTATGATCGTGACCTTATGAATCCTTGCTGGGACTTACAAAGTAACTTTTCCGACAAGAGGTACGCAGCCGCCCGATCTATCATTATTCTGTGTATTATAATTGAGACAATAGACGTATGATTTATCGGGCGATAGTCTTCAAAACTGTACCAAGTCCCACCTTTGTTCCGCGGCATTATTATCGCGAGCTTCCGCTGCATCGGATAGTATTCAGAGTTAAGAGAAAGTGTAAGCATTTTGAGCAGTAAGACGGGAATGTCTGGGCCTCCGTATTTTATTGACGCATGTGGAAAGTCATCGGGATCCTGAAAGCAGGAAGGTTTTGGTCGCGATATCGCAGAAGAAATCGTTCTCGTATCGAACTCTACCTCAGACAGCCGAGCACTCATGAGGGACTCAAAACATAGCCACTCAGTTGAAGTTTCTGTAGCTAACGATTTCGCATTGTATACACTGAATGCCTCGCTTACATCTGCAGAGTTTTCAACATATGTTTTATTAAGCATTATTACAAATCTGAAGACATCCGTTGTGCTGGAGGTACGTGCGCGAAAGAGTCTGATGAGGCTCTCAAGTTTAGGACATCCTGACAGAGCGTTGGGCTCCGCAAGTAAAGCTTAATGCTCGCTCTTGAGCCTGATCTCTTCTATTCTACTTGACTGCTACATCAGAAAAAACCAATTCGTAGTGCGCCTGAATTTTCGTCGGATTTGGTGTAATTTACCTAGCCTCTTCTTCGCGGCCCTACAGAGTCCTCTACTGTTGTATTCATTCTCCACCAGTGAAGCAACCATCTGGATGCATTGGTGCAATTTGTCATAAAAAGCAGTTTGCTGTTTCCTTTGGAAATGAGGACGTAAAGAATTCGTCCCAGTTCATATATAGTAGTGAGGCAGGAAGTGCGTCCAGGTAAATCAAACTGAACGAACAAAACTTTTAGCTTGTCGGGAACGCTTCAATCACAACTTAAACAACAGTATTATTCGGAGGTCGCTTCCAGGAAAATAGTTCAATACGCTTATAGCAACTGGGGGATTCCTAAACTAAAGATTACATCTAGAATGCTTTTTCTACTAGCGGGAGATCACTTTTTCTTGTCAGCCACCAAGATATGTTCAAGACAGAAACTCCCTATATCTATCTGGTGCGGTGCTATCTGCCCAGGTTGTGTGGTAGGTTGAAATCCCCTGCGACGAGCTTGTACGTAAATGGTAACTCAGTGACGCTCTCAATGATGATATGTGCTCTCGATTAGGGCTTGGGGGCTTGTAAACTAACCGAGAAGTTGCTGTTGATGAATAGGATTCGTGATCCAAATGTCATTCTCCATGTAATTTAACACCGCAGAATCGAAGGCTATTGTTATGTATGATTTCCTCACATAGATCATGCAACATCTTCCAAGACTGTATTGGCAGTTCTTTTTAAAATTCTTGTATCCGAAAAGTGACATCCTCGGCTAGAATCTCATCAGTGCATCATGATTCAGTGATGAAGATAATGTCATGATTAAGGGTCAACATGATGGCAGGAAACAGTCATGTTGAATGAAAGTGAGCGAACGTTAATCAGAGTAACAGATATTACGCACATACCGGAGCTTTGTGATGGAACTAGATCAGTGGTTCTCAACCTGGGGGTAATTACCCCCTAGGGTCTAAAATGGGATTTTACTGGGTAAAATGGGTCATCCATCTGTCGCCAAACGAAATTAATGACAGAATCATCTCTATAAAAACATGTAACTAACTGCCCCATCACTATTGATTACTCATCAGTGACTAATCATCGGTGAGTGATCAGTGAGGTACACAATTTTCGTGAATAACATCTATCGCCTAAAATACGAAACCAAGCCTGCAAAGCAGCGCGGATACATGGCGCCTCTATCGGCTCGCTCGCCGATCATTGTTCTTTTGAGTCAGGCAATCGTTCTCCCGGTCAAATAAGAGTTGAGTGAACACTAAGGCGGGAACATAGGTCAGCAGACCAGGGAAAGGAGCGAGCGAATGTTTACAGGGTAGAAGGGACAAAACAGTCGATTAGTGTTCAGGACGTACCGATACGAATTGGTAGTGAGAAGCTGTCATCCAGCAAGAACTCGGAAGGGATGGTTGAAATAAATGAGAAGCTCCTGACATCTGTTCATGCTTGCGAAGGGATCACACACCAAAGCAGCTAACCGAATGAACTTGGAGCTCGACATGATGTGGCTTAGCCGCACCCGCATAATGCATTTCAGAAATGGTTACAACTAAGCAGAATCGCCCGTCTCATTTCCGTACATCATCTCTTGGTTATTTAAAAATGGCTAAAATACAGGTGTTCTCTTCATTTAAATGATGGATAGAAAGTGAAAATAGTAGTCATTATATATAATTTAAGGCAACTTGTGCAATATTTAATAAGTAGTTGGCTTTTAGGAACGAAAACTTCTGAGTGGTAATTGTATAAATTGAACCTGCTTTGTGAGTAACAGCCACAAAAAGGTTAAGAACCACTGGACTGGATAATTTGTTGGTAGAGTAGGCGCTGTGAGCTAATTGCCCAAAACTCTAAGTACAACAATAGCTTTGTTGGGGTGGAGGAAATTGGGTCTGGTCAGGAGGAAAATGATTCAGTTGATCTGTATAATGCTATGTTGGTGCCATCGAGGTGGTGTGCAGAGTTTGGTCTCTTGTTGAGATTCGGCCTGCCATATGGTGTGGATAACCATTCCACTGACACCCACAGTGGTTGTTCAAGCTAACACTTATCACGAGTGCATCCTCCATAGACGAAGTGTCGATGATTATGTGGCTAGTACCAGCGCTAAAGTTCCTGGTGCATGGTGGTGATTTCCTTGTGTTGAAAAGTGTAACGTATGTCCCATTGTTTGTAGGCTTTGCGAGACCGCGCAAAAGTGGGCCACGTTTGGTTCTCTTAGGATTTGCTGCTAGAGCATTGGTTCCATGTCGGGTTGTCATTGAGAGGGGTATCTTGCTTTGATGCACATAGTTATCTCTAACAGTCAACTTAACCACCTACCCTCTCAAAGTGCTTCACAAAATCCCAGAGAAGTCAAAATCAACCGTATTGGCACCATACATCGAAGCTCCAGGAGCATCACTCGGAGTGCGCATACAGCAGGGCTGATGGTAGGGTATTATTTATACAATGAACAATAATTTATCACGGGATAAAAGCAAGTGCGTGACACGTCCCGTAGGATGGTTGGGGTGAATACGATGAAATAAAAAGATATGTGGCTCATCTACCCAGCGTCTACTGTGATGAATACTTTGATAAATAACATCAGTGTAAAATAAAAAAGCGAGTGTAAACGTTCAGAAATACACTCGGATGCAGTGATCGTTGATATAATGCGTGAGGAAAGTAAAATATGGTCGCTCACTTGGTTCATTTGATACATAAATCCTTTAGGAAAGCATGCTTGGCGTAATCCACAATAGAGGAGTTTAGGTAACAAAATGCTGGGAGTTAACAGCAATATCTAATCGCTTTTTGATAACGTCCAAGGTACAGGAGGATACAACTGAGTCTAGGCGCGGGTTCCAGGGTTGACAAACCCGAAGGGAAAAGTAATTACGTCGACATTGTAGACTGCTATAATGTTCCTTCAATTTAAGCAGTTACCCCTGAGCTGCCTGTTGTGGCTAAGTTTCAGTAAATGGCGGCGTACGTGGTTGGGGTCACACAATATTTGATACGGTAATATGAGATCGCCACGCAACCTTCGGTAGCGTCCGAAGAAAATGCTCAGCAAGTTCAGCCTTCGGTGGTAAGAGTGATAGCGCAGGCCCTTTACATACTTTATTGCTCTTCGTTGTGGTGCCTCTAACGCCTCTAGGTCGCGCTTCAACCAAGGTTGCCAAGTTTGGATAGCGTATTCAAGATGCGGGCGCATGTAGGAATTGTGCATCATTGGTTAGATTGATGGATCAACTCTCCCGAATGCTTTTTGCACCCTGCCGACGTGCTGGTTGTGTCTTCGCAGCTGGTCTTCAATCCGCGTGTCCTAAATAACTATGTGTAGTCATGTCTATGGCGTAATTGTACAACGCGCCGTTTGTCTACCTTGAATGGTAAGGCGTTTTGAACTGATCAGTTCAAGATCGTGTTAAAATTGCTCTGGAGCCATTCCTGGTAGTCCGGTCCTCTTATCCCTCGCCATAGCTTGATATCATCAGCGAAAAATAGGAAATCGGAAGCAATTGATCTCGCCAAATCGTTAATGAACACAAAGAATAGACGAGGTCAAAACAGTGAGCCTTGTGGTACTCCACACGCCACATCAATTGCATCAGAAAATGAATCTCGGACTCTCAACGATGGCCGTTGTTCGTGTAGAAAATTGCTAATCCAACGCAGGATCGGGTCGCCAAAGCCGTACTTCCAAAGCTTCTGAATAAAAATTCGATGGTCTAAACGATTAAACGCTTTTGGGAAGTCCGTGTGGATGACATCGACTCCTGCTCCATCATCAACTGCTTCACTTTACGTATTACCTGCAATCAATAGGTTAGCAGAACATGAACGCTTTTAACGAAAGTTATGTTGCTCTGGGACTATTAACTTGTGGCTTTCCAGTTACTGCATCAGCGCATCTGAGATGGTTGATTCCATAACTTTGTATAGCACAAGTGGTAGTACTATTGGACGGTAGTTGGTAGGGTCAGTTCAGCTACCTCCTTTTTGGATAGTAGTGATGACGCCTGGCTTCCATACTGGTGGAATTTGCTTCTACTCTAGACATCGCTGATAGAAAACTATCAGTGGTTCTGCTAGATCCATAGCTAGTGCCACAGTGGAATGGTCTACCAAACGGAGCATGACCTTCTCTAGACAAATTAACCGCGAGCATCTTGTGGGAGTTCGATTGATGAACACTATCCACTGTAACATCCCCGGAGTAATGATAAGCATTAATTACCGGCGCTTTGCTCCTGTCACCACAACGTTGAGTTATGCTCAGGGGGTCAGGATCTTTGGGCACTAGTTGTTTGTGCCTAAACTCGACTTGATTTGGTTCGATCCTACAGTTAATTTAGCATTAGTAAGTGGTACAGCAGATGCGTTGGACTGTTTCTGTAATAAGGGATCGAAAGTGGCACATAGAAGAGAGTTTGTTGGTGACTTGGCAATATTTCTATGACGCAGTGAAAGTCGATTGGAGCAGCGGAACAATGGCTTATGACGGGTATAAAAGCGTGTGCGTGACATGTCCCGTAGGATGGTGAAGGTAAAAATGGAAAAATAAAAATATGTCAGTAAAAGACCGTGTGAACTACATGACTCACCAAGGGGTTTGGAGTAGCATATAAGCGAATATTCCTGCCTGGATTATAGGGGGTTATAATGCCGTCCACTGGTTGTTGTGTACTAATGCCATTGTCAAATAGTCAAGTGTTATATCACGTGATTTAAATGTGTCCGAGTATCGTCAAGGTGTTTTGTGAAAATGGAGAGAGTAGGAGCATTAATTACATTTGCGGGGAGGGCGTTCCAAAGCTGTAACACTAGGGGGGGTAAGAAGTGTTTGTATGGGAATGCTCTTTCATTCGGATACATGCTTGTGATCGAGACAGCTGCCTACTAGAGAAAACATTTATTGGCTACGGGACTATCCGGATAGCAGCTAACTTACTAACCACGGTAGCTAAGGCAGATTGATCAGAGGAACTAAGTGGTCCTGATATAGCCTGAATTCTAGTGGGCCTTCTGTTGGCTGTGACCAAGTGAGGTTTTAATCTGTATGCAGCGCAAATAGCTTTTGCTTCCCCAAGTAGGTCTACAGAGACTGGGATGTTGATGGCTAGAACACTGTGGATAGCAGAGAGATCAAGAGTTTGCTTACAACCCGTTTGTGTGGCAGCACTCATTTGCGGTCTTGATATGGTAATATCGTCTGATTTATCATGAGTGTAAAGTACACAGACTTTACTCGGCGGTTGGTGCCGTGTTTCTGCGCAGGATAACCGAACATCGTTAAGACCAGACGTTTGGTCACTCAACGAATGCCTTAAAGTATCTACATCAACATCACCGATGACCGAACCCACTCTACTATTTTCTCCACCATCATCTACCATAGATTTCGGATGGCGGATGTGACTCGCCATTCCGCTGACAACGCTTATTTCGGAAGCTGTAATCGCCATGGTTTGAGGTTCGTCAGGAGTACCTACCACACCAGAGGGACGTGCGTAGTTTGTCAGTCAAAGTGTCAGGTCCAATGTTGTCGTTCAGCACATTAGTGGTTTCCGGTGGCATGGTAGCAGTGGCTGATATACAGGTATTCCTAGGGATGTGGGAGAAACTGCCTTTCTTCACTAAAGCTCCCTTTGCAAGACGTTTCGTCTGCCGAACTTTTGTCAACTTAAATGTTGTTTTGTCAGAAATTTGGGCACATTTATTGAGAAACTCGGTGACAGTCAAAACATCTGTGAATTGAAACAGGATGGGGAAGGTGCGATGTTGGACTGCCTTTCTCAGCCTCCTGCAGATGAATGGTACATTAATCAGATCGGTTGCTTTAAGTAGAATATTCCGTACAGAATTTATGGCAATTTGTCGGGAATATTAAAAAGTAATGCATATTTTGAGCGCTGCGTCTTATAGATATTACTTTCTGTGGCTATCATATCAACAAAAAGGTCCCTTCAAGCATTAAGTGATCTACCGCTGGACTGGATGGCAAGTGTAGAATATTAGCCAAAGGCTCAATTTTATTACAGACAAGACAAAAACTATCTTTTCTGTCAGTTTGGATTTTAGATCCTCCAGTTCGTTTCGATTGACTTGCACATTTCCACGAACACTTGGAACAGAATCGTAGGAAGTAACCCGTTTATGCTGGGGGTCAGTTGATGTTTTATTTTTAGACAGTTTGCCAGTAATTGTGGCTTTGTTTGGGCGTCGCCTTTTGACAACAATAACCGGTGGAGTAGTAACATTGGCATTTGTAGGTTTTAAAGTTTTTTCAGGTATCACCTGCAACATATGTGATGCGCTTCCTGTAATAACAGTGCTTACAGGCATTTCAAGTGAATGTTCTGTGGGGTGTTAAAAGGATGCACACACATTTCTTTATCTGTTCATTAAAAGGTCAATACTGCAGAGTACGACGTACCGTTTCAACTGTACTAACCGGTACCCAGGAAAAATGTTACAAAACCATTACAAACCAACCGGTATTTTTATGTACGCGCTTTCTGCAATGGGTACACATGGTCCCTATCTGATTGAATGTTAGGTGCCCAGGCCAGATGTGAAGTAGACCGTGTCGTATCGCGTCAGGTACGCACAAGATTTAGCTGAAACAAACACAGAAAGCACTGTACCAGTGTACAGGCATGTGTGGTTGTTTCGAAGTTGGCACGTCCGATGTATATGACGGGATGGATCAGTCGTGGACACTGGAGTTTAGGCGCGGTTATCGATCAGATCGTGGAAACTGCAGGGTGTGGGTAGGTGCCGAGAGTAGGTAATCCTAGGCTGGTTGCATGCAATTTTGCAATTACCGTAATGGAAGTGGTGCTTTTCTTTAATATCTGCTCTGTAGCGCAACCGATTGAGATGAAAATAGCCTTGAAAGAAGCCCGTGAAGTTGTCTTGCTTGTGCAACTAGAAATAGCCTTGTTCGTTTGGAAGTGATTAAGGAATGCACTGGGTGTTAAGCGCGGTTGAGACGAATCACTGCAGAAGTTGAAGAACCGACGGTAGACGCTGATCTGTTGAGAGTGCACTAGAGGAAGTTTGCGTACTAGGAAGGTCTGATCTTACATGTTCGAATGAGGGTATACAGGCGGATATGGGAGAAAAGTTGGCTCCGAAAACTGAAAAAATCCGGATCAACGAAAGAGTTTTAACCAGTCGAGGTCAGTTCAAGTTTCTTGTTAGAATACTGGTACGTTACGTTGAGAAATCTATGTAAGTATAATTTGAAGACCATAGAAAATGTTCAACGTACGTTCACCAAACGCATCTTTGGTTACTTCACACTTGTTCCTAACAAAGATAGATGTAATGAATTAAAATTTGTAAGTATATAACTGCATAGGCTGCATTAAACTCTTGGCTAACTGCTCAAAGTTGTGTGGCATAAAGTGGAACCGCTATTAAGTTTGCAAATACATGATGATAGATTGTTTGAGGAAGGACCGGATCATATGTGAAACAAAAACAGAAGTGGATTCATTTAGCGAAGAGTTAAACTTGTTTGTCTCTGCGGTTTATTTCCACTATCACTCGAAACCTGCTCTACGTTGACTTTCTTTACTCATCCACTGGTCATTCATTTTTTTTGCATTTCTCCACAAAGCGATTGATAGCATATATTTTCTTCCTGTGCTAGTGTCCGGAATTAATGAACTAACCATCTTCCAATTCTGACGATCTCATTTGGTCGAAATTTGTGATAAAGTTCCCATAACTGCAGGGATGCTATAAATTGCATTTGAATACGTTACTTCTCTTTATTCTTTACAAAACCCGGACCGGAGTGGGACAATTCTTTTACTCGGAATCTCTGTATCATCGTCGTTATTCTCCTAGCTTTTCCATCAACTTGTGATTGGTTTATCTGCAAATGATTGTACTTATTAGGATGTTTTTTAAGTTCACATTCTTTGTATTCTTGCTTATTTCATTGTTGGCCACGACTGCGTTGATCTCGTGAGGTGCCGGATTAGAGCTTCCAAGCTAAAGAATTAGGGCCATGTAAGGCATACTGCCACTGGCTGATTGGCGTATAACGAAGACGTTCCGTAATTGAATGCTGCGCATGACGGAAAGGGGTTGAGGATTCATCGCCCATAATGTGTGCATAAAACGCCCTAAGTATCTGTTAACGGTGGGCGATGGCGTAATTGCTGTTTTGCCACACCGACACACAGAAATTTGGATATGGAAGTGCGGGTGAAACCAGTAATGGGTCTGCAACTCTTCGTAGAACGCACCGAGCGCACAGTGTATTAGATTCTTCTATTAACGAACTATCAAATCAACTCAAGTAAATGGATCAACGACAACGTCAAATTTGGTCGAACACTGATACATGTAATCGTTTCTTTCTTCACTTCCCGGTCTGATCTCTGGCACTGTGAACTTGACTATCTATCTTTGTCGCACACTACCTGCTTGCCAAATAGCAATATGCATGCCTTCATAGTAACCCTGGTCTCTTACTAAGTGCACGTGATAAATTCATACAGCCAACTACGGAGTATTTGTTTGGCCTTCCACCTCACTAAGTCTATTACGACCTACGTATACACGGAACGCGGAGGAACTCGGAATCCTCGATCGGACGCATACTACCAAACCTATCCATGGATGCATGGATGCATGTTCCCTGGGGACGGTTCCATGGATGGCCGTATGACACACTTGAACTTTTGATTCAATCTGCATTGGTTATTGTCCCAACTTCCTTAATCTCTACATCCTACAAACCATCAAGCACTACGAAAACGCATTCGGGATCCAGTATATGAAAACGGAACAATGAATTACTATATGCAATCTCACCATACAGATTGACCAGACCATAGAGCTGGACTGTGCCTCGTACCGTCGAGGAATTTACGATTTAGCTTTTGTTTATTTTGTGGTAACAGCCGTCATGTATTTTTGTCCCATTGTTCCAAATGCTAAAACAATAATCCTGTCTATCTCTATGTTCAGTGAACTTTTTGCATCAAAATAGAATCCATGTCAATCAAAAATGTTAGATTTCTACTTTCCTTACCCTAGTATGTCATCTAGTCTGAACCCTATCGGGCCAACCAAATTAGGCACATAGGTCATGCTAAACTTCCCCAGAGCTCATATCAACTCAGTGTATTAGATTTAGCCGCTCCGATATCCACAGTTGGCTATGGGTGATTTCCAGTTAATTTGCCTTGGCGAAGAACACGAACCATCATAGTAAGTACATAAAAGAACTGTGGTTTAATACAAATAGAAAAGCCAGTACATAACATGTCCCGTGAGATGATTTGTGGGAAGTACGTCAGTTTAAAAATTAAACTTGAACTACAGTGAAATGTGCATCTGTAGACTCACCGTATTATCCACGTTAATTCATATGTATATCTGTATACCGCCATTTCACAAGGAGGGAGATCATATCAAACCCAATGGGTTCAACTTGTCGAATGTGTGCGAGTGGAATTGTGCCATATGGGTTTTGGTACATTGATGGAACATAGAAGATTTACGGTATCACATTTGACCTACCCACGGTCACTCTTCAGGAAAGCAGCTAAGTGTAATAAACTGAGCGACATTTAGCCACAGCAATCAGACAGACACTCAATTCCAGCAAGTCCAATTCTCACTAGTGTCTGCAGGTCAACACTGTCCATTGTTGGGCCCCCGCACAACCGGCGTCCACTGTAGAAGGCGTTACATCAGTAGAATATATCTGTTTGCAAATTCACCGGTTAACAAAGCATGACCCAAGGGAAACACTACGATGGTGATGCATCAAATCAGGATAAAAGCAGAGGTTTGCATAATACCGGTCTTATTATGCGATCTAAACCAGATCGGGACGGATCACCTGATTGATCACAAGTCGCAATTAGCGTACATCCGTCACAATAACACCGCCAGAGCACTTTACTTTGCAGAGGTCATGGTGAGTAACCGGTAACATCCGTTCTACGCATCCAAAACACCGCTTTTGCAGCACTGAAGACTCTGCTTGGTTTTGCGGCATCTATTTGAAAGTGTGCCGTTTAGATTTTTGATTATCTCCCCTTCTGGGTGAATGTAAATCATCTTTCAAGTAACAAACCTGCTGCACCAAATCTGCCCATGTTTCATCCAGTGCCTACTATTTTCGTTGTACGTCTGACATACGGAACTCCCTGATTTGCTGAATACTTTGTATCAAAACTTAATCGCCCACCAACTCAACCTGAGAATCCGCCTCCGCTTATCAGGTAAAACACAAACCACCGCCTTGTTTGGAGACAAACTTCTTGAAGGTTGAAAAGACCACTTATCCGACGTGATATTTCGGGCACTATAGTGCCCGAGTACGCTTCAGGTCAAATGGATAATTATGTGACGATTGTGTGGATGTGCTCCATGCAATAGGAAATCCTCGATTTCGTCCTTGAATCTTCACCATGTACTGGGAGGGTAGCGATCTCAGTCCAAAAACGAAGTTGCATCTCACTCATTGGAGACGGCGAGTATGAACGACAAAGTATCACGGCAATTAGTAACAAGCCAGATCCCGATCTGCCCCAACATGACCTAGATTGCATTTACGAATGGTCAAAGAGGAACATGCTTCATTTAACATAGCTAAGTGCAAGGTGATACATCTGCGTCACCAGCTGGTGAGTGCTTACAAGCTTGGAGACCAGACCTTGGAGAAGGTCCCTCAGGAGCGTGACCTGTGTGTATTAGTACAGGGAGATCTCGGGTGTTCAAAACAAGCAGAGAAGGCGACGAGAACCGGCAATCAACACTTCGGCCTTCTTCGCAGAGCCTTCGGTCGTTTTGAACCCTCAATCTTTCCACAAATGCTTCCCGCCTACGTGCGACCGCAAGTAGAATGTGCTATTCAGGAGTGGCAGCCGTGGCAGAAATAGCATCTTGTTGCTCTCGAGACTCCTCAACGAAGGGCAACCAAGAACGTCATGGGCCTTTTTCATCTGCCCTATCAGCTTAGACTGAAATCTCTAAGAATGTACAGCAGTCGATATCGGATTTTGCGGGGGGATCCCATAATGGTTTACCAAATTCTGAAGAATCCAAACCACATCCGACGTCGGCTGTTGGAATTGAACCACAACACTAAACTAAGAGGTCATCCTCTGAAACTGACAATTCATTATAGCCGGCTTGAATGCCGTAGAAACTTCTTTTCCTTCCGCGTGTACCAGCTTTGGAAGACCCTCCCTAATTAGGTCGTCTCTGCTCCAAATTTGGAGATATTTAAGAAGGTGTTGACGTTGCATTTTCTCACTTATATTTCTTTTTAGAACTTGTTAACAAGGGGCTACAAAACGCAATCAAACGGTGTCTTGTCAAACGCCTAACCAATGGATTTATGGATTTATACGTTTAATACGCGAACATCTCCGCTGTTCCACAAAAGTCAATGTTGAGCCCAACACAACGCTTTTCACTTTATCATACAATTGATTTTCGCAATAATTTCCATCCTACGGGACTTGTTAAGCAATGCTTCTGTATATGTAATAGACCATGGTTCCATTGTATTCAAGTTTACGAGTAGCAACAAACTGCTTTACAGGTATATGCATGGTAAATTAAGGTTAAGACTGAAATAACCTTACTCAAGTCAGCCAGGGACCTAACGACAATAGCCGCGAACAAACAACTCCTGCAGTTTACCTCGGTAGCTGCAAACAACATTGCACATTCGCCCTACTACCTCCTGGCAAATATCACCGGCTTATCCAGGGTCACCTTTATCCCAGCAGCGATCACAAGCAAATTACAGCCTCTGAGAAAACAGCGCCCTGAGAATCGATATGAGCTGTATTAAAACTCTTGTATTAAAACTCTTGTTCCCACCATCCTGCAATCTTTTATCAGTGTTTCATTGAATCCCATGCACTCCCATCTAAGTGGGTAAATAGAATCATTACTCCGCTATACAAATGAGGTAGGTGATCGGGTCCTGCCAACAACCGAAGCGTTACTCTTCCTTTTTATCAGAAATGTGCAGTCGATAACCACAGATGAACGGACGCGATATTTTGAAGGTTTGCAAATAAGTACCAGTTAACAAAAAAGTTCCACACACAGACAATCTTAACTCACGAATCTGCTTCTTGAACGGAACTCATGGACTATGGCGGTTCATGAAGGGTTCCCTAATGATGTGATTTACTTGAACTTTTCGAAGGCTATCAACAGAGTGTGCTTAGGGTACCATCGGTTCCAGGATCATCTGATTTGAAGATTGCCTACATGACATAGCAATCAAGCTAAGAATGGCTGACACCCATTCCGAAATCATGTGCGCCTCCAGTGGTGTGCCACAAGGATCAGTTCATGGCGAGCTACTGCTTTAGTGAGAATCAGTGACCTCCCAGCAAACATCCTATTCCTGATGCAAATGTTCGCACATGATGCTAAGATCTGGAGAGCAAATTTCTCAACATCTGATCACGCCTATCTGCAGAATGACCTGGACCGGAGTAGCAAATGGGCACAAAGGGACCAGGTCCCACTAAAACCTGCAATGTGTCCCCCGCCGACGGTGCGCAGCAGCTCCAACAACACAAGTCTTCGACGACAGCAACACGTGACTAGTGAACGAGACTTAGGTATCCTCGTTTCAATGTTCGAAAGCAGAAAATGTTGCGAATTTGAACTTGAGCCTTCTGAAGCGAGTTCACTGGATATTTGAGCGACAGCTAGTCTGCTTGATGACTAACTGGTATATTCGTCCCCACGCAGAATATGCCGTTCAAGCCTGGCGTCCATGGATCAGTCCCAAAGAAGAGCCATCAAGACCCGAAGGGTCTATAGGGTATCAACCATAAAATGTGCCTCCATTTAATCGGTGTGTTCTGAGCCTATCGATGGGTTCGCAGAGATCTCATTCTCACAACCGAATGCTAAGAGAAAGCGAGCATCTATGTAAACCATGGTTGGCCCTAGTCCCAAGTTCGTGACCTTGAACAATCAACAATGAATTATCACGGGATAAAAGCAAGTGCGTGACACGTCCCGTAGGATGGTTGGGTTGAATACGATGAAATAAAAAGATATGTGGCTCATCTACCCAGCGTCTACTGTGATGAATACTTTGATAAATAACATCAGTGTAAAATAAAAAAGCGAGTGTAAACGTTCAGAAATACACTCGGATGCAGTGATCGTTGATATAATGCGTGAGGAAAGTAAAATATGGTCGCTCACTTGGTTCATTTGATACATAAATCCTTTAGGAAAGCATGCTTGGCGTAATCCACAATAGAGGAGTTTAGGTAACAAAATGCTGGGAGTTAACAGCAATGTCTAATCGCTTTTTGATAACGTCCAAGGTACAGGAGGATACAACTGAGTCTAGGCGCGGGTTCCAGGGTTGACAAACCCGAAGGGAAAAGTAATTACGTCGACATTGTAGACTGCTATAATGTTCCTTCAATTTAAGCAGTTACCCCTGAGCTGCCTGTTGTGGCTGTTTCAGTAAATGGCGGCGTACGTGGTTGGGGTCACACAATATTTGATACGGTAATATGAGATCGCCACGCAACCTTCGGTAGCGTCCGAAGAAAATGCTCAGCAAGTTCAGCCTTCGGTGGTAAGAGTGATAGCGCAGGCCCTTTACATACTTTATTGCTCTTCGTTGTGGTGCCTCTAACGCCTCTAGGTCGCGCTTCAACCAAGGTTGCCAAGTTTGGATAGCGTATTCAAGATGCGGGCGCATGTAGGAATTGTGCATCATTGGGAGTATTGATTGGTCAAATCTTCCGAATGCCGTTCGCAGTATGTCGACGTGCAGGTTTCCTCGTTTCGCAGCTACCTCAGCCAGTTTTGAACAGTTGAGGTCGATCTGTACGATCACACCAAGGTCACGTTTCTGGGAGCTGGTCTGCAATCCTTTTGTCCCATGCAAATATGTGGAGTTATGTCTATGGCGTAATTGTACAACGCGACATTTGTCTACGTTGGATGGTAGGGCGTTTTGAACTGACCAGTTCGTCACCGTGTTAAGATCGCATTGGAGCCGTTCGTAGTTGCCCAGTCCTCTGATTCTTCGCCATATCTTGATATCATCAGCGAAAAATAGGAAATCGGAAGTAATTGATCTCGCCAAATCGTTAATGAACACAAAGAATAGACAAGGTCAAAACAGCGAGCCTTGTGGTACTCCACACGCCACATCGATTAAGTCAGACAATGATTCTCGGACTCTCACCACTAGCTGTCATTCGTGTCGAAAATGGCTAATCCAACTCAGGGTCGGGTCGCCAGTGCCGTAGTTCCGAAGCTTCCGAATAAGATTTCGATGGTCTAAGCGATCAAACGCTTTTGAAAAGCCAAGGCAGATGACATCGAGTCCTATTTCATCGTCAACAGCTTCAGTACAGCTATTACGTGCAATCATCAGGTTAGTACTACACGAATGCTTTTGACGAAGGCTATATTGCTCTGAGGCTATTAAGTTGTGACTTTGCAGATACTGCATCAGCGCATCTGCGATGATTGATTCCATCAATTTGGATAGTACGGAAAGTAGTGTTTTTGGCCGGTAGTTGGCAGGAACAATGAGCCTACCTCCTTTATATATTGGAATGATGACCCCCTCGTCTCCATACTAGTGGAATATGTTTCTCTTCTAGACATCGCTAATAGAAAACAGACAGTGGTTCTGCTAGATCACTAGCTACTGCCTGCAGAGCCTTTGGTCGGATATTGTCGACTCCAGGAGAACTGTGGTTACGCAATGTTAGCGACTTCTACACCTCAGGTTCCGCAGTGAAGGTGATGTTGTCTAAACTCGATGGTGGAGTAATAGAAATGAGGAGAATGTTTGGGCTCGTTACCTGCTGGGAAGTTTGGGAGTAATGAAGCCGTAGGAGATCGGCTGCTTTCATTGTTGATCGCGTGCACCTATCAGATGTGATTAGTGCTAGAATCCCGCGCTTCACCTTTCGAAGGCCGTTAAAGTGCCGGTACAGGAGTTTGTGGTTCGTGCATAATCGCTTCATTAACTCCTGCTGAGGCGTGACCTTGTCTCCGCGGATCAGTCTCACACAGAAGTTACAATGTGTCACGTATGCAGTCCAGGTTTCGGCGTTCGAGAAGTCCTGGTGATCTCGCCATGCCAAATCCCTCCCGAACATACATTTACGTGTTCTGCTCCTCAGAAATGACTTATGCTTGTTTTTGGGTTGGAAGGACTTCTGTTCCGATGCGTCCGCAAACAGTGTTCTAACCGCCCTTACAATGGTTTCCCAGGAAACATCTGGGGGCATTCGGTTAAGAAAGTTCAAGGTGTATCCTTAACAAGTTTACATAACACGTTGTAGTGCGTGGCAATGTGCACTTTATCAACCTCCTTTTCAGGGTACTCCGCATAGCATATATAATCAAAAAGTAAATAAATAAATAAATAAATAAACGTTTTATTCCTCAGCAGTGCGAGGCACAGAAAAGTTGGGTGGTCTTATCAACATGTACAACGTGATCACATAATACAGTCAAATATTCGTCTTTTGATCAATGGTTCCAATATGGGCTTTTGAAGTGATTGGCAGTTTGGAAATAGTAGAGAGATAAAGAAACTGGGAACAATAATAACTGTAGATTTCACGGAACGTTCAAGTAAAGTAAAACGGTCATCCATGGAACTGCCCCCAGGGGACTTGCTTCTATGCAGGGTATTTACACGATGGGTTTCACCCGCACTTCCATGCTCCAATTGGCTCTGTGCCTGTGTGGCAATATAGTAAATAAGCCATCAGAACTAGGTATCAAATGTCTCTCTTTTTTAGAGTAACATGATCATTACGACCCAGTAGTTTGCTTGTAACTATCCCATCAATCATGCGTTCTTCGTTACTTAGCACAAGGCCCAGTCTCGACGGCTTGTTAGCAGTTCGAAATCTGGTGGGAGAGGTTACGTGGTTGTACAGAGGGTGGCTAGCAATAAGCTCTTGCAAGCAGCCTTTATACTGAGTACCGTCGGTTACCGGCGTTTTTATGTCTTGCACGTTAAAGTCTCCAGCGAAAAGAATGTGGGTGTAGGACTTGTTCAAAGCAAACCGCAAAACGTGCTTCAGTATGGAGTCCATTTCCGACTTTGAGTTTGGTTGGCGGTAATCCACTGCTAGTAGACGTGTGTCCTTGTTTCGCAACCACTGGCGGCACCAAAGCAAATCAAGAGCTCGGATTTCTGGGTGATCGACAACTTCACATCGGAGTTTATATTATAGTCAAGAGTCACACCGCCACCCCTTCCGGTTCTATCGGTCCGATGTAGCGACATACCAAGTAAATTGATCTCAGAATCGGTTATCTCAGGGGGTAACCATATCTCTGTAATCATTACGAGGTCCCGGGATTGTAAGGCATGGAGTACTCTAAGTTCGGCCAAGTTACTTAGAAGGCCTTGCGCGTTTGTGTACATGCAAGATAGGGTTTTTGTTGTTAGGAGTGCGTTGATGGATGCCAACTTTTTGTTAGTTTTTAAGCCGGCCGTTAGGTGGCCGGCCATTAATAGTTTTTTGATTTATGACTTTCAGTCAAGTTGCATGGCATTATTGAGCGTTCCTGAACAGACGTTTCCCTTGTGCTGTGCTCTGTCCTGTTGTGTGCCGTGAGTGCTGTTGTGTCGGTATCTCGGCAGGACCGTGCAGATAAAGAATTTGCAGCCTTTGCAAGTTCCATCGAATTGCTTCCGAACTTTGGCCATTTGCTTGCTGCCTTTAGCCGGATCTCTGTTGGCAAGCTAGTTCGAAACTTTAACCAGCTGTCCATCATAACTTGCGTCATTCCCTCGGAGTACAATATTGCTTTCATTAGTCTTGGACCTCAGCCCTTGTAGTTAGGGGATGACTGAACTATTGTCAGGGATTTGGCAATAACATTGTCAACAGAGAGTGCTTCGCGGACGTAGCACCACTGCTGTCGGTCATGTGTTTGTGCATCGTGATCAGAAGAATGCAGAAGCTCGGGAACATCATGAACAAATAGCGTTTTCTTGCTTTCCCTATTAGGAATGCGTCGTTACTCAAATGCTTCTTTTGGGCGGTCTTTCCAAGGTAGATCAGGTAATATGCTAATCGTGCAATCCTGTGCTCTGTGTTAAATTGCACTTAACCCCATACATTCTTGTGCCACCTCTTCTGAAATACGCTCAGGTGATTGGGATCACAGAGCTCTATCCAACTGGATCTAACTTTTCCAAGTGAGTCTAAAAACAGGCTTGTCTCCCGCAAACGACGTCTTTAGCAGTTTATTCGCTAGCACAAACAAATGAAACCTTGCCTTTTTAAGTTTCTTCCATGCTTTTGTGATACCGTTCGACAGAGCTTCTCCAAGCCTGCCAGACAAGATATAACATAGTACTGTGCACTACTGTTCACCATAGCTACATCCTTCTGGTCGTCTCACAGTTACCACTGTACTTTTACGTGCATTTTACTGCACGAAGCCTGTGTGAGTTATGTCCACTCGTGTGCCGAGGACACTCCACTACTAAACCCGCTGGGGTTTCTTGTTATTTGCGTTATTAAAGTCGTGTTAATCCGTATCTTTTCGTATAATTCAGTGTCATTTGTGATTCCGAATCTATTCATCATTAATACGTGTCCCATCCATGTCTAGTTCCCGTGATGACATAATTTCCACATTCTGTTTTATCGATCGCCGGTAAAGTAAAAAATGGCGAAGCAGTCTCCCTGCGAAAGTTTCTCTAAGATCGTTGGTCATCGTACGAACGCTGTGTCATGTAGCGTTTTCCAGGTGAATTTGCCATTTTCATGTATTGGTATTCCTGTGGACAAGTTTCGCCTTATCCCCGAGATTCATCACGCTTTTGTCAAGATTATATGTAAGGAGTGTCAGTGCAAAACGCAGTCCAGTTGCCCTGGGAAGCCTAATCAATGGACCGGTAAAACGAAGATTTCCAAGGCTCACAGCTCTGAAAGTTCTTCTCAAGAGGCACAAATACAAACACCTTGTACGCCTACCACCAGTTCTGCTGAGCGAATCCGAGTAGCCCCTCTTCACCACCTGCTACTCCCTCGACGGACACTGCAACTCGAATGTGTGAGAAACAAGGTAGTGATGATCTCTGGCAAACGCAAACACAAAAGCCAATGAGACCGAAAACGACGTTCAGCGACCCGAGGCGTCGCAACTTGGTGGTCTCCCACTTAGCTGAATCGTCGGATTCTAGCCCTCAGGTACGTAATGAACACGACGTGGAGTTTCTGCCGTCTGGTTGATAGACTGCTGGACTTCGGTGAAGACAGGCTGAAAATGAAGCAAATTGCCCGACTGAAAAATAATACTGAGGGAAAACTTCGTCTCATGAGGGTCAGTTTTGCACACAAAGCTTGTCCGAGGTTGATATTATGGCCCATCGGCAGACTTAAGGGTTTGAAGATCTTTGTGCGCGCAGACGTGGATCCAACAGACTGAGAAAAACTCAAGTCTGCCGTGACTGAACTAAAGCGACGCACTGAAGGCGGGGAGACATATCTCTGCATCGTAAACTTTCGATTAGTTACCCGGGTTCCTCCCAAATCCGGATGAACAGGTCGCCAATGCTTCACGCACGCCCAGCGCTTCCTATCGCGGCCTGCGTGTAGCCTTTACAAGTGTTTATAGTCTATTAAACAAAGGTGATGCCGTTCGCCATTTCTTTACCTCTCAGCAACCTGACTTATTGGGCCTAACTGAAACTTGGTTACATTCAGAGATAACCGCCCAAGCAATCGGAGTCAGTGAGTATTCTTGCTTCCGCTGTGATAGGCTAACACATGACCGCGGTGGCATGCTACGATACATCTTGTCTTCCTTGTGCGAGAGACTCGTGAGCATCTGCAGAAGTGATGATGGCCTGTGTGAGCAGCTATGGTGTTTGATCTACCTGAGATGTGGCGAACTCTGTTTGAGTATTATGTATCGCAGTCCAAAGAACCGCAGATTGGAATGGTTACCGCATGTTCGCGACCACATGATTCGTTAGCAATTCCTGCTCATGAGCGATTTCAAGCTTTCTCGAATATGGTGGCCTGAGGTCGAGCTTCTCCCCGGCCACTGTGAAGTCGAGACGAAGTTTACGGAGATGATCTTTGAAACTAGAGCCACGCAGCACATCAATCAGCCGACGCGCGTTATCACTCGCTCCACACAATAATGCCTGGACCGGTTACTGACCAGCTGCGATAAACATGCGCGTAATCTTCAAGTCCTAGATCTCCTGGCAGCTAGTGACCACTAGATTGTCATGGTGGGCTTAGACCTTCTACTGCCGCTTAATCCTCCGCTGGAACCAAACTTCAGCTACTGGAAGGCGGACTTTAATGGCTTCACTCCAGCCGCAAGCTGGATGGACTGGTTGCTACCACAGAATTCATCAGTTGAAGCTTGTTGGTCCATTATAACAGGGGAGTAAAATCATTGTGCGCCGGATTTGTGCCCCTCAACTATCGGCAAGCTGGACCAGTCAAGCCACACTAGTTTGACAAGGAGTATTGCAAACTGGCTCGACGGCGACGCCAGCTATAGGATAAATTCGTGCAATATGGCTCTGTGGAAGATCACGAGGCGTACAAGAAGCGCAAAAATGAGGAAACGCCGAAACTTCGACCAGCGGCTTGCAACCGCAGCAACAACAGCTCCTAAGGGCATTTTTGCATACGTGAAGCGACGCCTAAAGCCGACAGGTGATGTGACTGTGTTGGAGGGCTTGTATGGACATTTTCTAGTTTCCAGCACTGAGAGTGCTTTCACATAGGCGTCGCATTTAGCTTTCGTTTTTGCAGATAACCAGGCGTCCGTACCGAATTTGAAGAAATTCGCCCCTACCGAGCTGGAAAGCCTGGATTGCAGCGTTGGGGATGTGCAAAAATTGCTCACCAGTCTTAACGATACCAAGCCTGCCGGACCTGTTGAGCTCCATCCACTTATCCTCAAATCGTTATCGGCCATCATTTCGCCTTCGGTGACTGAGCTATTCAACAGGTCGCTGTCCGCGAGTTCATTGCCGAGCGACTGAAAATACTTAGTGGTGAAACCGATTCCGAATGGTGACGATCCGAGCAAGGTGGACAATTATCGGCCGATATGCCTGACTTCTGTTTTGGCTAAGACACTCGATAAGATCATGAAGCGTGGTCTTCTAAGGCATCTGGAGTTGAAAAGCATCTTGATGCCCGCGCAGCACGGTTTCATGATAGGTCGGTCATGCATAACACACCTGCTGCTCTCAAGACACGAATGGTTGCAAGCGCTAAATCAAGGGAAGTCGGTTGACGTCATTTACATCAAGTTCAGTAAAGCGTTTGACGAGGTGAACCATGAGATGCTCTTTCGGAAGATGAAGATGTGCGGTGTTGATCGTACATTGCACCAGTGGATCTGTGACTTCCTTATTGGTTGGACGTGGAAGGAACAGAGGGACGACCACCTGACCGAGTGGTGTCCCTCGACCAGTGGTGTCCGCAGGGTACAGTCCTTGGGTCTATTTTGTTCCTGATCCACATCAACGATTTGCCGCAGCTACGCAGTTCACCTCGCTCGTTGTTTGCAGATGACTTTAAGGTCTGGAGGGTAATTGAGTCGCCCGAGGTCTGCCAACTGCTTCAGCGTGACCTCGACCGCCTCTCCATGTGGTCAGCAATGGTCACCCTTCCGATCAACTAGATCAAATCGGTATTAATGATCCTTGGCAAGTGTGGTAATGGCAGAGTTACACCCATCACCATCTGTGAAAGAACTCGGCGTACTCTCACGCCGCGACTGAAATCCGCTGAAAACACGGACAGGCTTTACCAAAACGGACTGCGCACGCTCTGGACGATCAAACGCAGCTTATGCACTTTGTCCGAAGAGGTTACCACCCGCCTCTTCTCTTCTGTCATCAGACGAATACTAAACTACAGCTCACTCGTCTACTGTCCGCTCACCCTGGGCCAAGTGCAAAGGATTGAGCGGGTACAGCATGTTGCCACAAGCCTCATCCCCGGTTTACGAAGTGGACCATATGGAGACCGGTGCGAAAACTAGGCTTGTACACCCTGTCTTATCGGCGAATGCGGATTGACATCATCATGACGCTTCATCTGCGCACACAAAGCTGCACACCACGACATCGGTACAAGCTTGTTGTATCGGATTTGAAGCGGGTCGCTCACCAACTCTGCTTCGAGCGGTGGGTGGTGAGTATTTGGAACAACCTGCTTGCAGACATAGTCGAAACAAAGTCCGTGTTGGAGTTTAAGAAACTCCTGGACTCGCAGTTTTCCGACGGAGCTCCTAATACGTTAATAAATACAATGCTGCTACACCAACACACAGGGGTTGTATTCTAAGCTCCTGGAACTGCACCATCAAGATGAAATAACAACTTGGGACATCACAGCAGTTACTGAAACGTGGCTTTCAAACGACATACCTGATCCGGAGATTACACTCAGTAAGATTTCATTCATTCGGAATGCTTGTCCATCTCGCAGTGGCAGTGTTTCCCTCTACTATCGAGATTAGTTGAGATGTGAGGCCCTTACCGAACATTTTCTTGTTACTCCCGACACACTATTTTGTCGACTGCAGCTAACAGGTCGAGATGTGTGATCAAAGAAAAAGACGCGTGATGCTTGCCTCTTAGCAGTTATCTATAGTCCTCCGAACTTATCAGCAGACAGCCATAACATTCTGTTAAACACTCTCCGTTATGCTATTTCGCAAAAGTACTCTCATTATCTTATAATGGGTGATGTCAATGTACCTTCAATAGCATCAGTGTCCCCTAATGGGTCATCATTTAAATCTAAGCTCTTTGAATTCTTGGACATGGCAATTTGGTACAACTATGTACATCGACCAACCAGACAACGCGGTTCAAACAAGTCATCATTTCTGGATCTAATTCTGGCAAATGAAGTGTTGCTGATTGAGTCAGTAGCATACGACCTTCCGCTGGGCCGTAGTGACCATTCTGTCCTAACGTTTGATTATTTGCGTTATGCCAGCATTGTTGACAAAGAAAGAGAAACTCAACGAACTAGTACGGACTATTTTAAGCTGCACAACTTAGCGGCAACCGCTGCCTGGGACCTACAGACGCACAGTTCAGGGAATTACGCATGGAATGTCTGAAAGATAAAATTAATTGGGTCATACAAACAGCATCAGAAGTTGTACCAATAGAAGCAGCGTGCCGGACCGATACGTGGCTCTGAAGCTGAACACCTAAATGGATCAACAAAAGAGATGACATCTAGAAACAACATTCGCGAAGTCCATGTGGTACTACATGGAAGAATTACAAAACAATCAGAAACTACTGCGCGTCGCTCATTACAGTTGATAAGTACCAATGCAGGAGACCATGGCGCTGAAATGTATGGGTAACATCAAACTACTTTATAGATATGTGAATGACAAAAGCAAGGTAAAACCCGGAATACCATTACTCAAGACGGCCGATGGTCTAGCAACTACTGCAGTGGATGCCGCGAAAACGCTACTCCTGCAGTTTGCCTCGGCATCTACAAATATCATGGAACCTTCGCCCTATCAACTCCCAACAAATTTCGTTGGCTTATCCAGTGTCACCTTTACCCTGAAGCTGTTGCAAGCAAATTACAGTCTCTCAGGGAGTGCAGTTCCCTTGGAATTGACATGATCTGCCCAAAAGTACTGAAAACCCTCGTTCCCACCATAGCAGTACCACTTGCAACCTTTTTCAATGTCTGCTTGACTCCCATACATCCCCATCTGAGTGAAAAAATGGAATTATCACTCCAATATACAAATGAGGTAAGCGATCTGATCCCGCCAACTAGCGACCTATTAGCTTCCTTCCCGTTTTATCAAAAGTGATGGAATCGGTAATCACAGATGAAGTAACGCGATACTTTGAAAGTCTACAAAGAATTTCTAATGCCCAAAATGGTTTCCGACGCAGAGGATCTTGCTTCAACAAGTTGCTGCTTACTCTGGACTCATGGACCAGGGCAGCTAATAATGGAGCCTTCATAGAAATGATTTACTTAGATTTTCTAAAGTGCTCGACAGAGTCAATCACTTCTTTCTCCTCCAAAAGCTTGCTGCTTACGGTATCAAGGTTTCCCTGCTCACCTGGTTGGAAACCTACTTACATGACAGCGCAATCAAGGTAAGAGGCGCCGACACGCACTCTGAAAGCCTGAGCGTCTGCAGTAGTGTACCGCAAACATCCGTCCTCGGTCAGGTACTGTTTTTAGTCGACATTAATGACTTTCCAGCAAACACTCTATACTAGATGCAAATATTTGCAGACCATACTGAAATATGGAGAGCAATTCGCTCAGTATCCGACCGTGGCTGTCTTCAGGTAGATCTGGCTCCGATTAATGAATGGGCAGAAACGAACCAGCTCCCACTGAACGCTGCAAAGTGCCACCTGTTGACGATGCTGCGCACCGTCAACACACATCATTTGGGTTAACACATCCTGCAACACGTGACTAGTGAAGGCGACTTAGGTATAATCGTACAAGAAAGTCTTGACAATTTGCTCCAATGTTCGAAAGCGGCAAGCGTGGCGAACTTGAACTTGAGGCTTTTGATGCGTTTTCTCGGTATCTTCGAGCGACGGCTACTACCAGTGCTGATAATTCCGTATATTCGTTCTCATGTTGAATACTCAATTAATGCCTGGTGTCCATGATTAAAACCAGACATTCGCCCATTGGAGCAACACCAAAGAAGAGCCAGAAAGGCAACGCGTGGATTATCCGGTCTAAGTTACGAATTGTGTCTTCGTTTACTCAGTATGCTCGTCATAATACCGATGGCTTCGCGAAGATCTCATACGCACATATCGGATACTAAATGAAAGCGAGCATCCATGTATATCACTGTTGCCCCTAGCCGCTTACAAACAATACCGAGGCCACCAGTAGAAAGTAGTGACTCAGAAATCCTGCTTGGATCGTAGAAATTAATTTTACTGTCTTGGAAGCCTTTCACACTGGAGTGCATTGGCAGCACATGGGGTTAACGCACCAAACTTCGCAACAATCGCAAAACTGTTAGACTTATGTTGAAGTGAAAACGCTTGAGAACCATCTGATAACGCGTGAGGTCTACTTATGTTTCGTGTTCCACGCCAGAACACCGATGCTGATATTAGTTGCAGTTACCATTCTGTGGGCCTTGTAAAGCTACTGCTTTTCCCGTCACACACTCTTTGACAGGTGGACGAGAAAGCTGCTTGACAACGCGTGCGTGTTCGCCACAAAGCTTCCTTGGGACAGACCCAGTGAGCGTGTTGCCACGGCCCAGCCGAAAGCTGATGAAATCGCGCATCAGATATCATGCGTGCTGCCACGGTCTGACCGGAAGCTGATGAAATGCTGCGTCAGACATCGTGTACGTTGCAATGTCCAGGGTTGGCGGATCAAGACTGGCGTGCCTGAGCAATACGGTGAACTGGCCAGTCGGAGCGGACAGTCAAGTGTGGAGCGTGGGCGTACGAGAAAGATAGGTAGACAAATGCGGCAGGTGGTATTTAGAAGATCAGTGAGACCGACCTTTAAATATGAGCGTTCACGGTTCTGATGAAACTCCGGTCGGCTGAGTCTTCTGTTTTCCTTCCTGTCGGGTTGACCAAGGCGTCAAGCAGAGCAGAAGTAAGGGCGCAGAGTTACCAACAGGTGTGAATCAACCGGTCGAATGCGGGTACAGCGTCATAACATTTGAACTGTTGAACACTATTAAACTATTGGATAGGACGCAAACGATGGTATTTTCTGGTTGACATCACCCAACGTCTACCTGGTTCATCAGTTACTGTCGCAGACATCGATTCGACTAAGGTTTACTACAGTGCGAATCGCGGTCCACATTGGGATTACGCGACGCAATCCAGCCACACAACACGTACTTCAAAATGGCCTCCAACTGGGACACTAACTTCAAACATTATCAGTCTCTGCATAGCTAACATGGTTTGGCCTGAAATCTCTATGACCCTTCAGTTCAAGGTTTACAGTGACATTCGTCGTATCAACCTGTGCAAAAATATTGAAAGTCGTGGTGACGGATAATCGGCAAACGCGTATTAGCTTATTTTAGTAAGCGAAGAGAATGAACCCATTTGTAAATGATTGCCGAGGCGTATTGAACGCTTATGTTTAATTGGTTTTGTGGCGAGGCGGCTGACTGAAAGCGAACATTTACATTTTGATGGTTAGGCAATTGACTTTCAGGTCTATTACATGCTTGTTTGACCGAATGTAACCTCGTGCATCAATGCTCTGAAACAAACATTCAACTATCACAGATTGAGCCACATGTCACATCTGACAGCACATAGCATAAACCGCAGCTCGTGGGCTAAATCAAAGCCAGTCTACTGCTCAGGGTACCGCTTCCTTCACGTAACAGTACAAAATCGGGATACTTTCTATATGTGGATGCGTAACATGTAAACCGACCAGAAAAGCCAATGCAATTATTCGTGCGTGTGTGTACATTGGGTGCAAGCGGAATTACCAGGGCATGTACACGGTAGAGAACAACTGGATATCCTGGAAACCTGGATGTAGATTCACAAGTACATGACCTGCAAATCGGTACACAAATCACGTGATGGATGCTGGAATGCTACCGTGTTCTGATTGGGTTATATCTTGCATTTGTACAGTGGCCGTGGCCATAATTCATCAAACGCCACTTCGGATCTCTCGCAACTAGCTAACTTAACAGCCGCTAAAATCAAAGGTAAGCTACACACAGTTGGAGTTACGCTTAATTTAGCTAAGATGTTAGATATTCGTCGATTGGGAACTATTCTTCTGGGTGTATCCATTGGTCTAATCACCATCGGGTTGGCCATATCAAACTGGAGATGCGGAAACCTGTTTGAAGGCTGTCAGCATCTGTATGATTCAGATATGATCATCTCAGTCGCTGCTTTATTGGTTATTGGTGTGGTTTGTCTGGCCATCGTCTTCGTTTTGGATATACTCGGAGCGCGCTCCAGCACATTCGCTGAGAACACCGGGTATTTAACCGCTAGATTCGTGCTGCTCTACTTGGGCGCAGCTTGCACCCTTATAGCAGTCATTGTGTACACTGTCAAAGTTGGTCATGAATGGTCCTACTTCATCACAGTTGTGGGCACTGTGATCGCCGTCCACATTGCCCTTCTGGCACTGCTTCACTCAAGGTGTACCCGTGGTACTGTGAGCTCGACCTAGTCACATGTCGTTTGCTTTTTCACGCACCTCCCATTTTGTTCCATTTCAAGAGGTGAGTGTGCGGAACTTTGTTATTCAGCAACCACAGCGATATCCCCATGGTTAACCTTTGCCGACCTTGTAACACCCCAATGTCGAGTTAAACCAGCTTTCAAATTTAACTTCCATTAGTAATTACAACCTATTAATGTCTGCATGTACTCTGCATATGTAGCAAGCAAATTATTTGTCAACAATCTGCATGTTCGCTGTATTTGTCAAACCTATTCCAATATATCGCTTGAGCCCCACTTGTTCACGAGTTATTCTCACTTCAGATGATTAATTGTGTAGGTCGGCAACATTTGTGTGTGTAAAGCATTTTTTCTGGAAATAATTAACGTATCGAACAGTAGGCATTAATTAATGACCTGGCGCAAACTCTCGCTTCGATTTTTGTGCTTTTGATGAGGACATCAGAATAGGACGAAGGTTTATGTGAGTGCCTATGATTAACTTCCTCAATATGGCCGACCTACGTCGGTACGTCGGATACCGCAGTCCAACGTGAGCAGACTTAAGGTACTCGGCATATGATACCAAGGCACACATGTTGCAGCATTTTTCTGTCGGACCTGATCTAAGCGTTCTGCTTCAGGATTAGTTGGGTTGTTCCAAGCGCCTTGAAAAGACATGGAAATTCAGCAATCGACAAGTCGGATTGTCGAAAAGGGTGTTCAGATAGTTAATGTTTGTCTTCCGTCAGATGCCCAGTGCTTATCCACGTTCTCATGTTGAACACGTAGTTTAAACCGGGTAGAAACACTAAAACATGATATCTCTCTCCTAGCACAATCTCGAGGTCGTGCCGCCAATTGTGAGCATGGAATGAGTGGTATCTGTGTTGAGCTACTCAGATGCTAGTCACAAACGAGGACACGTATGCGGTGTAGGAAGAACGAGAACAGAAACAATTATAGCTGCCGGATCCAATGTGTGTTTACACGAACTACGAAGAATGGAGGGCAAGTAAATCAGAGGAGAGAAAGCATAGCAGTGTGATTCACCGGGAGAGCGTAAGTGAACAGGATGTGCTATAAGTAAGCAAATGGACGATCGGAGGACACAAACAAGGATAAAATTTGACGTCGTACAATATGAGTGTTAATGTTTCAGGTTCATTGCAGATGCCACCTGACTATGATCATACGTGGTACTAAAACGTTGGCACTTTATCCTCTGTGTTTACCTAGACATCAAGACTTTACACGATATTTCCCTCATCTTATCCTATTATTCATAACTGGTGGTTTCTGCGATTGTGGCAACGAAGGATTAATGACAGTTCCGCATGTGTGGGTTTTATTGCTACCAGCTCCGGCATATAACCGCATCTTTAAAGTACTGGACACACGAGTGAATTGTTGCACCATTTGTTTCCGCTACCTCGCGGGTAGGCTAATTAGCCGAAGGCTGGGGGTGGTGTCCCCTGTAAACTGTAGTTCTCTTGATGGTACGAGACACAAAGTAACCTACTCAGATGGCGGAGAAACTTTTTGAATTTCACGATATAGTTCCATGAGACGCTTTGCGTTGCTCGATTATTTAAAAGTAATAGAAATGTGGAAAGGATAGCACAGGAATAAATGTAGGCGTAGCAAGCAGTTCAAGCGAATTAATACGACAATGCGTGGAACCGTGTCCTGCGGACCTGCTTCCGTGCTGTGTAGTCCGTCGATAGATTTCATCCGCACTGCCACGCCTTATCTGGCCATGTGCTGATGTGGAATTAAAGCCAAGTAAGCGGTTATAAAGTTGACCAGAATTTTTTTGACTGCTCTTCTAAGCAATAGACCATCATCATGAAGATGCATTTTTTATGGCCGCTGTTTTATGTGCAATATGCTGTCAACATTTGGACATTTTGAGTCCATCACCGTTTTTTCTCGCCAGTGGGTTTGTGGCGACAGCGTCCATCACAGGGAATGGCAGAAAAGCATTTGACGGCTAGCGTTCTCTAAAACGGCGTTATAGCGAGAAAGTAGTACAATATTTTGGTAGATAGATGTACTAGAGTTAATATTAAATAACCAATTTAAAATTAGTGGAAAGTTTATCGAAGTGAAAGGTGTCAGACTAAATATATAAATAAATTAATTTAAACTTGAAATAACATAATAATGCAAATCTATGACGATACACATATGCAAGTTTAAATGCAAGCATTTATTACTTGTTATGGATTATACATCTTAATGGATCCAAAAATAGTTGCCATACCTGACCACACAACCGGATTTCGACCGGTTTTCGTTTTATGCGTTGGACACCGGTTTGTGGCAATTCGCTTCCCTTGAGCATAACTATTTATCGTGGAAGCTTCAATCCATCACTTCAGGAGATGAGTCAATCGTGACTATCCACGGGAAGAAAAGAAAGATAACTGAATAGAATGCAAACTACAATGGGTAAACGTTATGTGATTCTTTAGAATATGATGTGATCTGTAGTTGTCTGTGAACGTTTGTATAGTCAACGGAAGAGGACAAAGAAAGTAATAATTACATGAGTGTTTTCAACAATGCATTCGAAGTATTCATAACCAGTGAAGCTTCTGAAAGATTCTCACGTGGTTCCATCAGGTGAAAACAAACGAAAATGCAGAAATTGTAATCGAAGTGGATTTTGCGGAGTACGGAAAAATTCGTGTATCACTCATGTGTGATCTGCAGAAAGGGATAGAACATAATTAGCAGTACAGAACAAACGCAAAGAAATAAATTAGAAAAGTACTGCGACAAGTTGCACTTTGGTAAGCTCAGATGTATGAGCAAAATCTTGTTCAAAGAAGTAACTTAATGCCACTGCTAACCGTGGCTGAATCAATGGAGTCGGGCAAAAATGAGGAAACATAGCAAGTAAATTATATCCATCTCGGTGCAGTTTCCTAAGGACATCCAGTTGTCAGATTTGGTTTCAGCATACTAATAGCTGTTTCAAGGCTGAAAGGAATGTAATGCCTTTCGAAATTTTATTCCTGACTGGAGTTCATCTCACTTGCCGGTTCCATAATATAGGGTACCAGTTAAGGAAAACTTGATCGACCGTCTAGTTCGTGCTATGTTCACTAATACTTTGTTGTTGTGTTGTTGGTTGTTGTTCATGTTCCTAGTGCGACATATTACCGGTATTTTTAGTTGCATTATCGGATTTGATGGATGGATTTTTCTGGTTAGGGTATCAAAAGTGACGAAATAGTTATGTTTCATCCGACGTGACCATAATGTATCAAGTTGTAATCTAATGCATTGATCCATATTTGAGAATGTAGAGGAGTAACCCATGAGAAGTTTGGCAAGTGATCGTTGCACACGCTCTAATGCTATACAATCACTCACGCTGGTAGTGTAATAGATTATGGAGTCATAATCTAGTAAAGGCCGTATCTGTATTTTGCACAGTGCGTTAATTGATTCTTTTAGAGTGAATGTTTTGTACAGAAGCCCGATGCTCCGACGAGCATGATCTGCAGTACGTCAGGCAGGTTCAGCAAAGTTTAGTATGTTCAAGTAATGCATCCCTAGGTCACGAATGGTTTGGCCTTGAGACAGAGGTTTACTATCAATTGTACGACAACCCCGTGTGATTTAACATCTGTAGGTTACCACGTGGCATTTGTCAATGGAGAATGACGATTTCCACTTAGAACACCATAAATCAAGCATGTCTAGCTCATGTTATAGGGCAGTAAATTTCACTGAAATCGTGTACATAATCTTCATATGATTGGCAAGTAAGGGTTCGCCAAAGATAAAGATGTCAAAAACGTCATTCAAATATAGTAAGAATACTGAAGGGCCCACGACCCTACATTTATTGCCAAGCACCGCGCACACTTTCCAAGATATAAGCACTCTAGTGAGAGATTGAGTATAAGTCCAGCGCGGTCAATTCATATGCGAATCAAATATCCATCAACAAGTTTATTCCACTTATAATCTGGGTGGCAATCTGGATTAGCCACCTCGCTACCGAGTGTGATTGCTGTTGAGTTTCATGGTTACTTGTGACATATCAACGCTATCCGATTTACCAGCCCGGTTCATTTGGCTGTATTCCACACAATCAAACTAGTGAAACAGCCATGGTCACCATAAATAGTTACATAAATAAAGCTACACGGAGAGTAACAGATTGGTTGGTAAGTATCAGTATACAAACCCAAGTAGCTTGATGGGGATTATGTGGTTGAAGGTGAGATAAGAAAATAGCGAAATTTTGAACAGATGTTAACAAGAATAAGAACATTGCATGTAACGCTTCGCAAGTCGTCATCCAACCAACCTGATGTCTCATCTAGCGCCTGAGAGCATAAGCAACAACAGGCGGATGATTGCGATGGCCACGAACATGTAAACCAAGATTGTTTAAATGCAAAGGTTGTGTCGCAATTACCGACTGTTGGGTATCAGCTCTGCTAAAAGTCTGATATTGTCATTCCTGCCGGAGATTTAAATGCACTAGTGGGTCGACTACCAGCAAGTGAACACAATAAGGGTAGTTTTGACTTCGGTAGCCGTCGATCGGACAATGAAGACAGACTACTGACTCCTTGTTCTGATCATCGCTTGTTTCGTTCGGGTACCAGTTTTCGACACCCGAAGAGACAGATTACTACCTGACGCCCGCCGTCTCAAACGCAAGAATGGTCGAAGTTTGACCACATAGCGATAAGTTACAAGTGGCGCGGAAGCGTATCAGACCGACATTCGTACTGCTCAACTTGTCTGGACTCTGATCGCACACTGGTTCGCGCTAAGTTATGTATGCGTTTCGGAGGACCGCTTAGGAGTATGTACTACCGACCCAGCGTAGAAAATCTACATGACCCTACGACGTTAGCCAAATACCAGGACTCCTTGTCAACACCGCTTACCCCAGCTTCATATGTTGATCTGAATTCACAGTAGATGCGAATCAAAAATGCCCTAGTTTCTGCCAGCAACGATAGTTGCAGAGTCACCCAGCACCCACCGAAAAGCTGGATCACTGCAATCTCCTTGTCGCTGATGGATAGACGCCGCTCAGTTCTTGCCGATTTTAGTTGTAGTTTAAAACATTGACCCCAAGATCGAGAATTGCGCAGGAGTCTACAAAAGGACCGAGACGTCTGGTGGTGTGAACGTGCTAGAGAGATGGAATTCGCTAGTTTTTCTGCTAATACCAGAAAAACTTTTCCATCTTATCCGAGCCACTGAAGGTTTCTGATCTGATGTAGGCGAAACAATCGGCGAAAATGATGGCTCACTAATCACTAATCTTCAACGACGGTTGGAATGATGGGCTGAACACTTTGGCTCGCAGTTTTGCTGGCCACCACCAGCTGCTTTCCCTAGAGCGCTCACACGTGCAGATACTCCCTCTCACCATGAAATCTTGCAGGAACTCCACCTCTTGCAGCACTATAAAGTACCGGACCCACATTGCTTACCTCCCGCCCTATTTAAAGATGGCGTCTATCGCTGGTTCGAGAACTCGCTGCTTCCTTCACAAAAGTCTGGTTGAAGTAGGAAGTTTCATCATCTTGGGGTGAGTCGATACTTGTCCCCATCTTCATGAAGGGCTTACGCACTATGTACTTCAACTACAGGAGTATCAGCTTGGTTCCCGTCGTTTGTAAGGTTCTGGTGTCCATCAAACTTTGAAGTCTATCTCCAATGCGCAAATCGGTACAGTAGGAAGAATAAGCTGGGTTCCACCGTGGCCGCGATCGCTTCGATTAAATCTTCCCACTCCGCCTGATCCTCAAGTTCCATCATGTGTATCTAAAGCAAACGGTTTTAGTGTTCCTGAATATCCGAGTTGCCATCAGTTCTGTCGAGAGGTCTGCATTGTGGCACAGTTTGTTGAGGAATGACTTACCCTGGAAATTCATTTCCGTACTGCGTGCTATGTAAATTCTGACCTCGGGTAGAGTTCGGGCTTACGGCAAGCTTTCGCTTTCCTTTGTTGTCACCAGTAAGGTACAACAAGCATGCCTTATTTCCCCATTCTTTTTAAATTTTGCCATTGAGAATGTCCTCAAAAATGATTTAGATATTCGTTGAGTGCTGGAGTTGTGTTGTTCCCAGGTAACCGAGTTGTTGACTTGGACTACGCTGATGATTTCGTCTTGCTGGGTGACGGTCCACAGGCCGTCCAAATTGCACTCAACCGCTTGGCGACTGAAGCGTCAAAGTATGGGATGACTTTTTCCCATGAATTTCAAATGCCTGTATCCGCACGCACTCTTGATGATAAGATACTGGAGGTTATGGAGAGTTTTTCTACCTGGAAAGTTGCATCATAGCCGGTGGAGCTGTTGGAGACGAGGTTTCGTTGCTTATCTCAAAAGCTCATCTTGCTATCTCTAAACTGAGGCAATCGTAGCGACGCCATGACATCCGTCTATCCATCAAAGAGCGGGTTTATTGTGACTGTACTGATGTATGGTTGCGAGACTTGGCTAGTTCGTACCGTTGGCCTGCGCCATCTCTCCGAGCACCCCTGCTTGTGGTCCATTGCCCGTGTGTAGTGGCTGGACGACATAACCAATGTGGAAGTTAGACAGGGTGTTTTGGGTAGAGGCAGCCACTCGCTCGAGAAGCTCGTCCCGCTGCGTCAGTTGCAGTTGTTAGAACACGTACTGCGCATGCCCGCTCATGGTCTTTGGTGTTCGGCATTGTTTGTGGTTGCTAGACAGGACTGGAGGTGACGGCACGGAGGACAACGTATAACATGGAGAAGCCTTATGAAAAAGCTGACGAAGCAGTTGGCCTCAGTCGTTTGTTCACTACTCCCTGTATAGGATTTCTGATATACAGAGTATCGCTGGTTGGAGATCCAAGAACTCATGGCTCAGGTCCGACCTCAATGGCGGATGTGTATATCTGTGTGTTGCAGTGATTTCCCTTCCTTTACCCAATAAAACAAAAATTAAATAAACTCGAAAACTGTGAGTGAAAAACTAGTGAAACATATTACATGTTCTTTTCCTTCTTATTCGTATCCTGTTTGCATATTCCGCCATGATTTTAATGGCACATTATCTGCACCACAGGTCGTGGTTTATATATATATATATATATATATATATATATATATATATATGGATATATATATATATCCTGCTCATTTAATGTTCCCGCCAGAGGTAATTAATGTTACCCATTGATCGATGTTCAGGAGCTAATGGTGTATTAATCTGTTGAGTTCACAGTAACCATGGCCGCCATCAGCATAGTAACACCGGTAGTCTTGCAGTTTTGAAGGTCCTTGAGGTAACTGATGACATATTATAGCCGGCTGAGTGAAAAGCCGCGTGAGCCTCGGAGATTGACTTGCACAATTTCGGTGAATTACCACTCACACTGACTACTGTCGTGTAATGCCCTCCCGGAACCAAACATATAGTCAGAGTTGCGATCAGAATGCTCCATTGAGCGAGTTCCAATTGATCTTCCTTGACAGGAGTGCCTCTGGGTAAAATTAGCATTTTCTTCGATTGAGTCGATTGGTCGTGAGGGCTTACAAGGCCAGTATCACTCGCGTGTGTAAACGTTACTGCTCAGCTTTCAGACTGTCAGCCCAAATTCGTTCACCTAGCCCGTTTGATAGGCGACCAGTATGCTCAATGTGGTAGCTAACCTCCACAGCTACGGTTTCTATTCGTTAATTGTGCGAAGTCGTGATACATTAGTGCAGTTTTGCAACGCACAGTGTTCTTTAAGGATAGAATGCGAAAACTTACATTTCATGTTGTACGTAGCAACAGCAGCTACAAGGGGGCCGATCATAGTTACGTACACAACATGCTCACGCATGCCGAACTGTCGGTATTTGGTATTTGTACAGGGTTTGTCAGGAGTAAACACGCCAGACTGTACAGAAGCCTGTAGTATGCGTAGTTGAAATTTTCATTTGCTACAAATACAGAGGGATAAAAGAAACAGGTCTTCTGCATACCATCTATCGGTTGATTCCAATTTGTATCACAATAAGTTCGCACTCCAACACTACATGATTTCACTGAGTTCAGTCGAGGACTAAGGTTGATCAAGGCGAGTTGTATAGCGGGGACCGCAAGCGTAATATCCGCACGTACTAAAATGTTGTGGGTGCACATGTAGGCCGCACGGTCAACTGTTAGGCCTGTGATGGCATGCACCATCTAAAGCTGGTGTTGGTTAGGTCAATCTGAGGACAGGGTACTGTTTTGTTAACAACATTTTTAATGCAAATGTAGGAGGTTGTACGAATAGGTTCATATTAATTGGGACGCATGTGCGTATGTGATCTAACATCCACATTACAAATGGGGCAATGCACACCATTAACTCATAATCCGGAGCAGGTGTTCAATTTTGCAGTTGTTGATATAAATGCGTTTCATTAGCTGCCAAGTAGCTGTGTTCATAAGATGATGATGCTGATGATGACTGGATTTAATCTGTTCTATTAAAACAACTGACAACCATCCCACAGACGAGCTGTTACTGGTGTTGGGTCCAGATGAGAACGTACTGCTCCCACCGCTTCTGGCCTCTTAAACCGTTCCAATGATTGAGATTCGTGTCAAAACGAAGCAAAGTTCAGATTAAGATTCTGTATCGATATGTATCGGCAAAACAAGTGCTTCCAAGTGATTCCATGCGTAATCAAATAGTTACGCTGTGTGATTTGTGTATTATCTGCAAAAGGGTTATCATAGCTGGGGTTTGCGTGTGTTGCTAAGTAGCTATTATCGAACCGAAAACCATTGAATAATGAACAGTGCTTACTGCCGGGTACAAAAGCAGTTGCTTGACAAGTCCCGCAGGATGGTGGGGGTAAAACTACAATTATCATAAGATAGGTGAGTTGTCTGTTTGAGCGTTTATCTAGCAGCTACGCCGCTAAATACTGGTAGTGTAGGTGGGAATTGAATGCGAACGACGAGGCAAAATGGGGACAGTTATGTTTTTTGTACTCCGTGAGAAAAGTAAAAACGAGAATACTCACTTCTGTACGGCCTCTTCAGGGTTATGTAACATGGTAATCCACTTTGGAGGGATAATTAATGTATTCCATAGTAACACAGTTTAAGCAACGAAGTGATGGGGGCCAAGGGCAAGATCTAATCGTCTTTTGAAAATACCCAAGGTGGGGTAAAAAAAACAACGAAGTTGGGGAGAGAGTTCCAGAGTTGGCCAACCCGAAGTGAAAAGTAATTTCGCCGGTATTCCAAGCGGCTATACTGCACACACAATTTCAGAGGGTTACCTCTGAGATTCGCGTTATGGCTGAGTTTTAGCAAGTGAAGGCATACGTGATTAGGGTCACTCAGTATTTGGTAGACTAATATGAGATCGCTGCACATCCTTCGGTAGCGGTCACTGAAAACTCCCAGTAACTTCAGCCTTTGATGGTAGGACGGATTTCGTAGGTCCTTGATGTTCTTTGTGGCCCTGCGTTGTAGTTTCTCTAGCACTTATAAGTCGCACTTTAACCAGGGTTACCAAGCTTGGATGGCGTATTCAACATGAGGGCGCATGTGGGAGCTGTGCGTCATGGGGAAGATGGATGGGTCGAATCTTCTGAATGCGCCCTGCAGCAAGCCCACGAGCTGGTTGGCTCTCTTCACAGCTGCCTCTGACTGCTTTGAACTGTTAATATCACTTTGAATGAGCACACCAAGGTCGCGTTCTTGGGAAGTTGTTTGTAATACATGTGACACAAGCCTATACACGTAGTCATGTCTATGGCGCAGTGGAACAGCGTGGCATTTTGTCACATTGAATGGTAGTGTATTCAGAACTGACCGGTTTGAAATCGTGTTGAGCTCAGGCTGAAGCTTGTTGTGTTCGTTTGGTTCTTTGATCGTTTGTCATAACTTGATGTCATCCGCGAATAATAGGAAATCGGAACTCATTTTCCTCGCCAGATCGTTTAAGAAAATCAAGAATAGACGGGTCTGAAGCATCGAGTCTTGCGGTACGCCACACTCCATCTCAATTGGGTCGAACAGGGATTCTCGTACTCTCACTTCCAACCGACGTTGGTGCAGGAAATTACTCATCCAACGCAGCAATGGGTCACCAATACCATAGAGCTGAAGTTTATAGAAGAGAATTCAGTGGTCTAAGCGATTAATCGCTTTTGAGAAGTCCAGGTAACTGACATCAACTGCTGCTCCATCATCAGCTGCTTCAGTGCAGCTATTGCGTGCAGTTATCAGGGGCGTAGTGCACGAGTGCTTCTATCGGAAGCCATGTTGCTCTGGTGCTATCATCTTGTGATTTTCCAGATACTGCATGAGTGCATCAGCGATGATGGACTCCATAACCTTGGAAAGCACACGGAGTAGCGTTATAGGACGGTAATTAGTTGGGTCAGCAAGACTACCTTATGAATAGCACTGATGACCCTTCGCTTCCATATTGTTGGTATATGGTTCTCCATACAGCGTTTACACAGTATAGACAGAGGCTCCGCCAGATCACTGGCTACTGCCTGTAAAGCCTTCGGTCGAATGTTATCGACGTCAGAAGAGCTGTGGATACACAGGGACAACAGTTTCTTTGACACACTCTGCAGTAAAAGTAATCTTGGGTAAGGCTGACGGTGTAATAATAGACACAGGGATAAGCTTTGGGCCCGTCACTCTCTGGAACGTTTGTGAGTAATGGAACCGTAAGAGATCGACTGCTTCCGTTGCTGATTGCGCGCACCCGTTAGTCGTAATCAGTACTGGAATTCCGCGTTGCACTTTACGAAGGCTATTAACATGCCTGGATAAGAGTTTGCGATTCGTGCAGAATCTCTTCATTAACTCCTGCTGATGCGTCACCTTGATCTCGCGGATCTAACTCATACGGAATTTACGCTGTGCCACATAGGCAGTCCAGGTTTCCGAATTTAGGGAGGCATTGTGAGCTCTCCATGCTAAGTCCCTCAAAGGCATGCACTTGCGTGTTCTGCTCCTCAGAAATGACTTCCTTCTCCTTTGACGATTATAGGGTTTCTGCTAAGACGCGTGCGTTATAAGTGTGGAAAATGTCCTTGTGAAAGTGTCCTAGGCGATTTCTGATGGAAGAGGGCATTCAGTTAAGAAGGTCTAAGATACCATCTTAACAAGCGCGAATAACACGTTGTAGTGCCTGACCGTATACATTTTATCACCCTCTTCCTCAGGATGTTCCGCAAAATACATATAATTAGACCATAGAGTCCCATGGTCACTGCTACTGGCGTGCTTGTAATTATTCCGTCTACCATGAGTTCTTCGTTGGTGAGCACAAGATCAAGTATCGACGGCTTGTTAGTAGCTCGAAATCTGATGTGTGAGGTCACGTGGTTGTACAGAGAGTAGCTGGAAATTACCTCTTGTGAACAGGCTTTGAACTGAATGCTACAGAACGCCGCTATTTCCAGATCGTGCACAGTAAAGTTGCCTGCGATGGGACTGTGACTGTATGTCGTACTCAAAGCAATCTGAAGAACGTGGTTTACTTTGGAGTCTATTTCAGACATAGATTTTGGTGGACAGGAAATCACAGCTATAAGACGTGTCTTTGTTCCGCAACCATAGCCGGCACCAAAGCGAATCTGGGGCACGGACCTCTTAGTGGTCAATAAGTGCACATGGGAGGTTAGCGTTGTAACACAGAATTACGCCACCATCTCTTCCAGCTCTGTCATTCCGAAGCAGTGACATACCAGATAACTTGACTTCAAAATCTGCTATCGCAAGGCATAACTAAGTCTTCGTAATCATAATGAGATCCCGCGGTTGTGACGCCTGGCGTTCTCTAAGTTCGGCCAACTTACTAAGAAGACGTTAGGCGTTAGTATATAAAAATGATAGTGTTTTGATGTTAGAAGTGTTTAGGTGGACAACAAATTCATGTTTAGTTTTAAGCCGACCGTTCCTCGGTTGGCCGCTAATCGATTTTTGCGTGCGTCATTGGTTCTTGAATTTCAGGCAGGCTGCATGGTAGCATGGAACATCCCAGATCAAGTTGTTCTCTCGTGTGTCTCCCTGTCCAGTCAGGTGTCGCTAATACTATATTGTCTACAACTCTGCAAGATTGTGGAGGAAAATATTTTACTAAGGTTAAATGCCACAATGACTTGCTGACAACTAGTGGCCGTGCGCCTACTATCTTTAGCCTAATCGCGGTAGGCAACCCGGAGCGATGCTTCATGCAGCTATCCAATAGGAATTCTGTCATTCCACTGGGTTGTAGGACGACTTTTAATATCGTTGGACCGCAGCCTTTGTAGTTTGAAGACGAAGGAATTCTCATTAGTAATTTAGCGATAACATGATCCAGAGAGAGTGCTTCGCGGATGTAGCACCACTGCTCTGGGTCATGTTGTTGCCCTTCGTGCTCCGGAGAGCTCAGTAGATCGGGAACACTAGGAACAAATACGGCTTTTGCTTTCGTTCATAGAAGGGCCGCATGTTTTTCTTTTTCCTTTGACTGTCCTTTCCAAGAAATATCTGGTAACATGCGTACGCCGCTCGATGAGTTGTGAAGATGAACTGCTGAGAGTAAGACTATGTCAATCAGTCAAATTCAAGGTTACGCGAAGAAAATGGGGTTCGCCGTGGTGCACTGAATTTGGGTGACACGCTACGCGTGGTAGCCCGATTGGGTCAACCCGAATACCAATGGCATCGCAGATGGAATGCCCCTGGTTGCGATCATCTACAACTTGCCGTTTATTGTACCAGATCTGGACTCAAGAACGTTAGTACACAAGACCGTTAACGCACTGTGATTCTGTTTAACGAATGTCGGTCTAAGTGTTGTGACTGGTAACTTGGATTGTTTGGCGGACACTAAAGAACGTTGTGAAAACGGTGTCGCATCGCTCGTGCTTGGTCCAGAAAAGGGACCTACGGGTGTCTCTTTAGGCGTTTTTATCGAGGTGCTCGATGCGTATTTTATCCGGCTCTGGACTGTCGGTGTCGGTATTGTGACCAACTCGTGAGGTATGGTATCTAGGGATGAGTTAATAGCAGTCACGCTGGATGTGTCTTGACTACTTAACGGATTCGTAATAGTCGGAGTGGGTGGTGCAGGTGCCGTCGGGCGGTTAGCAAGCCTGACTTTAGCTTTCGACTAGTGGACAGAGCTCTGAGGGGTTTGCTGTAGGGCAAGATCGGTGTTTTTAGATTCGAAAGGCAAAGCCCTGAAGCTCGCCATCTGATTGATGGTTTCAGTCAGCTTTTCACTTTTTTCATGAGTGATATTATACATTTGACTATTGGGATTGCTCTGCTTGTTTGACAAAACCACAGTGAATCAGTCAGATTGATTTATCTCTTGTATTGTAGTTGCTTTGAACCAGTACAGCTTTGGTTGAACGGTAGGCGCAAAATTCAAAACAATGTCTCGTTTAACTGGGGGTGTATACACTTCTGCTTGCTACGTATGCGATTAGGTGAAATCAGTTCCTACGTTACTCACAAACATCCTTCAAATAATTTACCATCGCCCTTTGGACTTCGGATGGACAATTACTTCGGTCCACTGGGAAGTGACGAGTGAGTGAGCCGATCTGCAACAGCAGGACAGTTACTGTGAGCTCATTGGCAATACGTCGCGCAATAGGCAGAAGTCACGTGTCAAATTCCGCACCTAATCGTCAGCCCTCGGTAGCTCAGTGGTAGAGCAGCGGACAGGAAATTCGTGGACCGGGGTTCGATTCCCCGTCGAGGCAGATTTTCGTGTGGAGTTTAATCGTGACTTCTACCCTATACGAAATCAATTTCATTGAGGACCGTTGTTGCAAACAAACGCCTCCCTTGTCTGGTCACGTGAAGCAGAGGGCGAGTGAGGCTCACGTTCTTTGTCCCAGTCGTCGGTTACCGTGGGTGAGTGTGCACGACGAGGACACGCGTACACGGAGTTTGGCTAGTTTATTGATCCACACTGGTTCCTGTAGGACGAAGCCGTTGGAAATGGCTTCTAATGGGTGAATGACAGAGAAAAGTGACAGCGATGGGCAAATGCACTTGAATCCGCAGATTGAGTTGTAGCTTCGTTAGAAATGATCCTATGGGTGTAATCCTAGGACCACCACATAGCGCGGAAAATTCTTGATCGATCAGAGTCGCAGCAGTGAAAAATGTTAAAAACAACAGTGGTGCGTCTGGATAGAAGCGCGAAGCGCGATAAAACAACTTATGTAGCGTAAATCACTTTCCGTAGGAAGTAATTCCGTAAAAATATGCCCACTAAACGCGTGGAGCGAAGCCAATTCGAATGAGTGTATGATGACTGCGATAGGTGAAGAGGAAGACGTGGAACTCTGGGTCAGAGGAGAGCACGTTTATTATGCGACCGGCCAGAACAGTCACCATACTGCATCATGAAATATTTGATCAGATCACTTTCCTGCGACAGCTTGTCAGTTTTACTTTATTCTAAGGTGTTTGAGCCCGGCACAAATGCAGACAATGGAGGGGGCAAATAATTTAACACATTAGCAAATAGGTCTGCGACAAAAAGAGACCATAGGTGGGTGCTTGTTACCCAGGATTATTGCATTGCGGAGCACCAGCCGTGTGTACTGGATTGTGACACGCAATTTCCTTCAGGGCCTAGGTTCAAATTGGAATACATCCTGGCCATTCCGACCACTGGAACAGCATCTAAAGTGAGGAGTTCCCGCGTTGCGATCTCCAATCACTGCCCTCTAAGACCAATGTGCTCCAGTGTAACCCGTGGTTCCAAATGAGGTTGGGTGTGAGAATCCAAACAAATGGCGATTACACTAAAATATTTAACCTGTCTCACCCGTTTCATACCCTCCGAGCATCCTCCGAAGGTCTTTCATCGTAAGCAACTTCAGCTGTTCATTAAACACATGGTTCATCACAGGTATGCTTTCAGGATCATCCGTATATGAGGTTTTACTACGTACATCAGGTATCCATTATACGACAGCGGATTTATCGCTCCTTTCAAAGCCGCTTCCAAATCATCCTCCATCGTGGACAGGATCTCGGTGATGAGAACCACAAATAACGCAATTCCAAGACGCAATTAGTTACCTTGTTTGTGATGAGTGAATCCGTCAAGTGCACAAGTGTAACACAAAGCGTTTTGATCTTATGGGGATGCGTCCGTTATTCTTCTTTATACCTCTGGATTAGCTCCGCTATTCTCTATCTATAAGGAATCCTTACTGACCCAATCCACTCTGTACGCCATGGATGTGGACTAAGAACACCCTGCTACTGGCGTTTCGCCAATTGTATCTAGTTTCCCTACCTAATAATTGCTTCATTGCCTGCTTTCGTGTGTGTTTTTTTATCAACTCTCTGACAGGTTCCAGACAGAGATGAGACGATCTCAGTAGACACATTCTCTGGGCGAGCTGAACTACAGTGTACTATCTGTGTCCGTATTTTTAAGGAATATCGTCGTTTTTTAAGTGATCCACATTGGTATGAACTACGTGGTCAAGGAATGGCAATATACCACTATAAACTCCCAACTCTATCGGGAAGATTAGAATCTCACTCATATATTCCAGGGGATTTAGAAAATCACCTGTCTTATCTCTTTGGATGACCACGGATGTGTCAAGCAGGTAGGGCCACCAAAACGTTCTGCGCGCTACTACAGCTAGTCAGCGTCCTTGTTTCGGAATCTTTCATGTAGCAATTTGCTAATACTGGAGATATTGACGATCCCATGTGGAGACTTAATTCCTGAGTTTTGAGCCTCGATGAGAATGTAAACTAGGAGATGTTGAGGAACAGAGGTAAACTGGTTGTTGTAGTTGTTGTCGTTTGAATTGTTGTTTCTGAAAACCATACTCCGATGACTACGTACTGTCGTTATTGAGCAGTTTCCAATTATTGGGCCCACACTACCGCATACGGCGCATGGCATTGTCAAAAAGTAGTTTGGGTAACAAACAAAAATCTTGTGTACATGAACCACGTGCTCAGTTATATCACGCACTCATTTGAAGCACTATTTCATTGCAGTCACTTTTCACCATCTAGTCAATGTAACAGTGGAATAATACGATACAAATGCCAAGGCTTGATAAGTCCCATGGGATGGCTTATGCGAATAACTTCCGTTCAATCAGGTTAGACAAAAGTGAAAAACATCTGTGTACTCACCATATTATCTACGCTAACACATAGGTATATCCGTCTACCCCGATTTCGTGGGGTTGGTGAATACAGCGTTTGTCTGCGTCTTGTCGTCAGCCAATGAATAGAAATGAGATCAAGTAATGTAAATGATATAAAGTATCCTCCAGTCGTTTTGTAATAGTATGTAGTGTTCCAAGGTTGACAAACTCGAAGGGAAAAATAATTCCGGCGGCACTCAAGCCGACTGTATTGGGTGGCAAGTTTCAAAATATGCTTCAATTCTGTGTTGCAGCGAGGCTTCAGGTGGCGGCAGGCGTGACCAGGGCTTTTCAAAATTTGGAACGCCAGGATGTCATTCCGTAGATATCTTCCGCTGTACATTCCCAGGGCTTTCAGTCGCTTATGGTATTCTAGGTGGGACAACTCGTTCATATTTTTCATTGCCCGTCGCTGTGCGGTCTCTAGTGCAAGCAGGCCGCGTTTTAACCAGGGTTTCCAAGCCTGGATCGCCTACTGTACATGGGTCTTCACCTACGCATTGAGCATTTGGGGGAAGCTGGAGAGAGCGAATCGAACGCCCTCCGTAACAGACCAACATGTTGGTTCGCGGTTTTGCACGCCTTCAAAGACTGCGCCGAACAGTCCAGGTCGTCTTGAATTACCACCCCAAGGTCTCGCTTTTGTGAGGCGGTGTTCAGCATATCGTCTCCAAGCTTATATGCGTACGTGTGCTTGTGGCGGACATGCACAGTCTTGCACTTGTCCGTGTTAAACGGTATTAGATTTAAGTTTGATCATTGGAAAGCGCAGTCTAAGTCTCGTTATCTTCCTAACAGTCGATTGCTCTCCATATCTTGATGTCATCGGCAAAAAGCAGGAAATTTGGCTTGAGGACACTCGCAAGGTCGTTAATGAGGAACAAGAGTAACCGCGGCCACAACACTGACCTTTGTGGAACACCGTAGTCCACACCAGTTGGAGCAGAAAATAAACCTAGCACTCGAATCTAAAGGCGCTGCTGAAAGAGCAAGTTTCCGATCTATCCAAGGGCAGAGTTTCCAACTCCATTTGCTTGTAGCGTTTGGAGAAGGATGTGGTGATGTATGCAGTCGAATGCTCTGGAAAAGTCTAGGTAGATGACATAAATGCCGGTCCCACTGTCGGATATCTCGGTCCAACTGCCACGGGCAAGCAGTAGTTTGGTAGTACATGACTGATGCTGACGGAATCCATGTTGCTCAGGTGCTATGATGTTAAACGTTTCGAAGTAGCGCATTACAGCCTCAGCTTTGATCGATTCCATCATTTTAGAGAGCACTGGAAGAAGGGCCACGGGGCTCTGAACGGACACCACTTTTGAAAATGAGGTAATGATACATTGCTTCCACATGCTAGGGATCTGCTGTGACTTGGCCCGTTCGCAGAAGCAATGTTCAGCGGCTATCAGTCTTCGATCACTGCTGCCTGCGAAGCATTGCTGGTGTTCGATGGCACCATAACAGTAATAAGGAAATCCGTCGGAGAATCTTCAGATCTAACGAACTCCGCCGCTCGAGTGATAGTATCATCTCACTTCGGAGGCTTCGCTGGCTTGGCCATGTGCTTGGCATGCCTACCAAGCGGCTACCACGACGAGCCCTATTCGTGAGCAACAGATGTGTCTTGAAAGCGATGAAAAGGAGGGCAATATAAAACTTGGATCCAATGTGTCAAGTTGCAAACGATGAAACTGGCTGTTGTCGGGCGTTCCCGACTGCCGATTTGGGGACCAAAGGACCCCAAGCACACCTGGTTGCAAACGCTGGAGGATATGGCCAAGGACCGTACGCAATGGCGCACTTGTTGTGAGACTCTTCTACCCTAACAGTTGTCTTCCCTTTGATGCTAACTTTTTCTTCGTATGTGTTGTGGCACTCAGCCAATTGTATTGTAATTGGTATAACATTGAATATATATATATATATATATATATATATATATATATATATATATATATATATATATATGGGATCTGCTGCTCGTCCAGGTATCTTGGGAAAAATCTCCTTCGTGGTAGCTGCCACCTGCAGCGCTTTCGGGGGAATGTTGCCAATTCCGGGGAAAATATGGTTGCGCAACGACGGCATTTTCCTCAAAATGGTCGCAAAACTAAACGTGACGTGTGTACATAGTGGCATCTGGGTGAATGGGGCAAGTATGTTACAAATGCTGGCAGCACATCGGAAAATTGGGACATATTGTAACCGTAGAATCTTTGCTGTTGTCCTTGGTGATTTGAACACATCCATCGGATGATATTAGTGGGGAACACCACGTTTCACATTCCGGAGGCAGTTCACATGTCGGTACAGAAGCATTTTGTTAACACTAAACTCTTCCGCTAGTCTCCGTTGGTTTACTACTTTGTCCTGGCGCACAAGTGTGGTACAGCGATTACGATGCACACGATAGTTACTCCAGTTGTTAATGCTAGGGTTCACTCTATACACATGCCACGCAGCGTCTCTTAGTGTCATGTGTTTTCGGGTTCTGCTCCGAATGAATGATTGTGCCTTGCAGAACGAAGGGGCTTGTTGACCGACGCAGATTTAATCAGATCACTGAACTTGCCAGTAAAATCCAACAAAGCACTGTCAATGGAACAGTCGCTCGGAAACTCCCAGCTGGCATCTCCCACAAGTTCTGCCAGTATGTCGTAGAAGGTGATTGTTCGAAACGCGTTACTATCTTCTTGTGGACACTTCGCATAACACAAGAAGTCGTAAATTATGCTTACGTGGTCACTTCGCCCCAGAGGGCTCTCCAGCCTTGGTTTCTCAAGCATTAGCTCTTCGTTTGTGAGCACTAAATCTAGCACAGATGGTTTATTTCCGGCTCTGCATCGAGTGGGTGAACTGACATGACTGAAGAGTGGAATGTTTGCAATATACTCTTGCAGGCCTGCCTTGAACAGCTCGTCAGGTGATGCTGGAACCTTCTAATCATAAAGAATGAAGTCACCTGAGATGAGAAGGTGACTGTATTGTCCTCGTATGACCCTTCTCAAGGATAGTGTCAGGCGTGAGTCTATCTCTGGCGTGGACATTGGAGGACGATAAACAACGGCCAAAAGACAAGTGTCGTTGCGTCTCAGTCGCAGATTGCACCAGATCGGATCGGTCATCGGTTCGCACAGTAGGTCGTTGCGGTAGTATAACACCACCACCCCCCCACCTTTGCTAGGTCAATCTTTTCGGAGAAGAGACATACCATTGATCGCGACTTTGGCATCGGTGATTTCTGAGTGCAACCAGGCTTCCGTAACGAGTATGAGGTCCCATGCATGTGACACTTGAAGTATCCGCAGTTCGGCAAACTTGTTCAGGAGAACTTGTGGGTTGGTGTAGATGCAGGAAAGTTTCTCTGTTTATAGCAATGAATCCTGGGATTGGTGTTTGGGATAAAATGTTGTGCCGACTGGTGAAAGGTCGGTAGCTACTCGTATTTTGGGTGGGGGGATGACGAACTCGTCTGCGTCCGATTCATGGATCCTAGCTTCGCTCTTTGTATGTAATGTATGGAGTGTGTTTACCAGTTTCGTTGACTAGTTGATTGAAGTTATGCGTACTCTTGTCGGTAAGTGCTCGGACTAACTAGCTTCTCTCGTGTGTTGGCTTAGCATATGTTGCTTTGACCCGGAGCTTGAAAGGAAGATTGCTGCGGCCCGCATACCATCCCTACACTACCATTGCTGTCATTTGTCTAGATTAAAGGGTCACTCACAATCCTCGGGCCACATCCCTTGTAGTTTGGCGATCGGCGCATCCTCAGGGTTGTTTGTGCTATGAGGTTTTCCAGGGAGAGGGTCTGGAGAATGTACCTCCATTGCTCCTGGTCGTGAGTGGTCGCTTCGCGCTCATCATGATTTCCAGCCTCTGGAACACCGTGTACAATGATGGTCCTGGCTACGGCTTTCTTCCGGTTTTCGTCCAAGTAGGGTTTTGCCTGTCTACGCTCGCTCCACAGAATATCCTGGAATAGGCGGATGGAACATGACCCATTCCGGATGCGAGCTGTTGATAACAGGACAGCTTCTGGTTCATTGGCAGAAGTCAACACAACTCGGTGAAGTCTTGATACATCGTAGTGCTGTGAGTTTGGGTGACGGATAACACATGTAAAATTTATGGGCTTAGTTACAACACCTATAGTGTCACATATGGAGTTCCACTGGTACACGTCCTCGAGTTGTTTCCCTTTTAAGGAATTTGACGTCGATTCTGGAACCTTGTTGCAGATTACCGCTGGTATACTACGTGCAAATCTGGTTGCGATCAAGCAACCAGCTGGTCTGTATAAAGTTGATGGAGGCTGTTTAGGTGCAGCTTCGTCTTCTTTATTTACTATGGATTAAATGGGAGTGGCAGAAGATCTATGTTTCCGGTCATCTTTGGCAGTAACCAAGTTCCAACCATCGCTGGTGTCGAAGTCCTGCATTTTCGGAACCGTTTGTAGCTTGGACGAGGCCCTGACTGTGCTCATTGCAATCGGACTGGTGGTGGTTCTTGCAGGCATATTTCAGCAACTGGTGGTTTTGGCGTTTAATGGCACAGATGATGCACTTTTAGCGCACAAACTAGCCTTCTTCCTCAGTTTTAATGCGGTGCTGAATGGGAATGACTGGGATTTACTCTCTGCCACGCTTTCCACAAACCAATCGCTTTTAGGTGCTCCTCATTTATTCAAACTTTGCCCCCAATCTTTCGTACTGCTGCGATAGTTCATGCACAATCTTTACCAGTGAGATAACTACACATACTGAACAGAACCACAATGAATCTGGTTTACTATTGTGCAGCTTCGACTGGTTCACTGTTAGCTGAGAACATTTGCGATGGAACTTGCCTTTGCAACTGCTACACTGGATTTCACTGCGTATATTTTTATGGCAGGAAGGAAGGCTGCAAACTACTGTCGATCTGGATGCGGGAACGTGGGCTTTTGATTGGTCGCCACGATCTATTGCATCGATCAGTGGTTTTCCCATAGACGCCCTAGCGCTTATGGTTTCCTGCCGGTCGCACATGCGCTGGATTGTCTGCATGTTCAAGCTTATCATGTTCTATGCGTCTGGCTCAGGCGGCGCAGGTTTAAGCGGTTAGATCTTTCACGCGGCAAACAGAGCGACTGAGCGATACGGACACGACGTGTACCATAGCTACTTTGATGCTCGGTCCACAGTTAGGGTTGCTGATTCGTAAGAAGAAACGTGCAGTTATTTGGCTTTCGTCGGAGACCACAAATATTTCCGTGTGGTCCACGATTCGGAAAATTCTTCGATTGTGATTTTGCGGGAATGGCGCAAAAACCGCAATACGGAGATATAAGACGATCCACACAAACTGGATCGGAACGATGCAGTGCACTAGATAGCTCTGATGTATCTGGGTCGAATGAGAGTGAACACACGTTTATGCGGCAAAATGCAACTGAGAACGGCGGCAAAACAACCTGTTCACGAATGAGCGCTTAGAACGCAGATCCGTTCAAGATCGTTCAAGTCCTTGTTGTCCGCCCCGTGGCAAAGCCATCTCACGGATCGCCCGTGTCTATCAGCGTCGGGCAGACCGATGAAGGTTACGGGGCAGAGGTCGAGGAGGTCAGTTCAAATGTCGCTTTCTGATCGATCCCAAGTCGACGAACAAGTCAGCGGATAACATTTGACCCAGCAGTGTACTGCGGAAGCCACCTCGTTTGGTGAGGAAACGTTTGCAGCCCAGTTATGAAGCTCGGCGAACAAGTGAACTCATGAACGATCAACCCGAGCTACTAGTGCATCCAATCATTTTGAGCATCAGGTTACTTCTCAATCTTCGTAGCCAAAGCGGATCGAGCTGGAATTGTTGGCAGTGCTCTCGATAGTAATTACTAGAAGTTTTGCCTGACGGACCTTATTAAATGACCTCTGCAGACTTTCCAGAGGTACTCTGTCACATTTCTTCATGCTCCGCAAATACTATTGCGATATTCCATAGTGGGGTGAGTGAGAATTTTGCAGAGTTCTACTCTGGCTGGGGTTATGGGGATCTTATACAGTATACTGGCCGCCGATTTTCTGGCTCTGGACAGCTGGTATTCAACTCGTTCATAAACGTTGAAAATGCATGAATACTTGATTCCGAGACCGCGGGTAGATAGCTGTACACAAAGGTGTTCGTCGCTGGATGTGATTGATCCCTCGGGTATCGAACAATCGCGATACAGGATGCTAGATATTTTCGCCGAGAACATCAGGATCTTGCAATGTGGAAAAATGGGATAATAACTCCAATTTACAAAGTAGGTAGTCCTTCTGACCCAGCTAATTATCGACCATCATCATCAGCATTCTATATGTTAGCTGCAAGTGGAAAACACCTCAGCTATTGTGCTGCAATACCAGAGACAAGAAAAGGAAAACAAACAGTGGCACGCCGGCTGAGTCCCCAGTAACGGATGGACATCGTTCCGGAGAGCTAACAGCTGGCTATCATGCTGTAAAAAGAGAGTTATATTATGCCTAACGAGTGAGATCGTGATTGGTGGGGGATGCTAAGCAGAGGGAGGATGGACAAAGGAACTCACAACACAAACGCCATTGGGGCCGGCTCCAAGCCATATCAGCAAATGTGTCCAACCAAACGTGTTCACCGTGTTCACCGACCAGTGACTCTTGTGCCAATTTTTTCAAAAGGTATGGAGGCTACCATTTCCGACACACTCATGTATTATCTGGACGGCTTTGATCACATTGCTCAGCAGCAACACGGCTTCCATCAGAATCGCTCGTGCACAACCAACCTATTGTTAGCACGAGGCAGCTGAACCGAAACCGTGGTGCTGGTACAGGAGTTGATGTGGCTTACCTTGATTTATCTAGGGCACTCGACCGGTTGGACTATCGTATCTTTCTCGCCAAACTTCAAGGATGTGACATTGGGGACCCTCTCCTCGGATGGATCTGAAATTTTCTCTCCCACAGGCTTCTGGAAGTGAGAGTACGTTACTACATGTCAGACCAAATTCAAGTCGAATGCGATGTGTCGCAGGGGCCGCTTCTATCCTTGGTCTTCATAAACGATCTAGTGAGCCACATTAAGACAAAATGTTGACTCTACGCCCATGACATCAAAGGTTGGCGAGTGCTCAGAGCTCCGGAAGACCATTTCCAGCTTCAAAAAGAGTTTGAAGAGATTTATGGATAGTTGGTCCAAAATCGCCTCTTATGCAATGTGGCTAAATGTCGAGTGCTCCATTTACGACATCGAATGGTTCACATATATAAGCTGGGGTACCATGGTCTGCAACATTGTGCTCTCGAAAAGGATCTCAGTGTGTTGGTCCAGGAAGATCTCGGTTTCTCATAGCAGTCCAAAAAACACCGTAGGGCATCCAAATTGTGGGGCTTTCACGGGTAATTCGGGCAATTCGAACCGTCTGTTTTCCGCCAAATACTTCCCCCTTGCGTACGCCTATATGTAGAATACGCGATTAAAGCATGGCACCCATGGGTAAAGTGGGATCTCACTGTCTTGGAGATTCCGCAACGTCGGACAACAAAAACTGTCAATGGGCTGCTCCACTTCTCATGCGAATAGTGCCTCGGAGTGCTTGAAATTTTCATCGGACGTTATCCGCTTTTGAATGCTGACCTTATCATGGTTTAGCAAATATTAAACAACACTATCACCCGTGTCATCACCTGTTGAAGCGGTGTCACAAGAACAAAGTGTAAAGTCCTCATCTCAAATTGGCAGAATAATGCACTCGGTTGGAGTGTCGAAGAAACTTCTCGCTGCAGGTTTACTACACATGGAATGCCCTTTCTGAAGCTGTTAATTCAGCCTCCAAGTCAGTCGTGCGCAAAGCACCTGTCGACGGTGCACTGGCTGTAATACGCCATATCAAGTAACGCAAACGACTCATACAAAGAGAAGAGAAACAAGAGCAAATCAACTCACCTCCATTTTGTCCGGAAACCACAGACCATAACTTTGCATAATACATAAAACCATGTGTGCACTGCTTCGATGGAGACACTGTAACCGGAAAGTTCGCAATTTACTGTTGGTTAATTTTTCCTATTGCTAATTTTGCCTTCATTTTGCTCACCCCTAACCGATCATCCTGCAGGATATGTTAAGCTTCGGCTTTTTTCTCCGCCATATACCATTGACCGGTGACCAAATGTCGCACCAGTTCTCAAGGGAGTGAAGGGCTTCCTATATGAGTAGTAGTGTATCTTGTAGTTCAGCTCGTTGGCATGTGTAGACTATCTTTACGTCATCTGCAAATGAGAAAAGCATACCATGTCTAATAACCGCACCGGTGTCATTGACGTAGAGGAGGAACAGTAACGGACCAAGTACACCTTTTTAGATAACACCACTAGTGACTGGACGTGGTGAAGAGTAATGGTCAGCTATGGTAACTACCTGAGAACGACCGCTCAGGTATGATGATAGCCAACCTAGGACTGGGTCGGGGATTCCAAAGGGAGCAATTTTTTTCAGCAGCCGTTTGTGTGGCACTCGATCGAACGCCATTTCCATGCCCAGGAACAGAAATATGATTCCGTATCCTGAATCAATAGATTCCAAAACATGGTTTAGTTAATGTAATTTACAGGTTATGTACGATCGTCTGTCCAAGCAACAATGCTGGGACCGGTCGATCAACTCCAGCGAATTGGTCAATGTCATCACACCATTCGTAAACAGTTTCTTTAATAAGATGGCTAATCCGGGGGTGTGATGCAAATGCCGGTAATTGTCAATGTTTTGTTTAGAGCTACCCTTGTGACGAGGGATGATGAGCGATGTTTTCCACTGGTCTGCAAAATAGCTTGATACCAAGGAACCTCTTCAGCAATAGCAACGGTATAACAGGCCCTCCCAGTTGTACGACGGCTGGTGGGATGTTACCGGAATCGAGATGGGGAGACCGTTTGGTGCAATTCCTTACATGTTGTATTATACTGATAGAAAGTTCAAAATTGTACAAGACGTTGCTAATTTGCACCCTAATGTATGCATTTAACGGGATCGTCTCCAGGCTCATGGAGGTAACGAAAAATGAGCTAAACGCTTCGCAGATGTCGGCTGGATCATGAAGTGGTTGTCAGTCTGCATTAACCAGTCCATTGATCAAGGGGAGTGGTTATTAGTTCTGTGACGCAGAATGTTAACAAGTTCTTTGTTTTAGATGTCACCCGTAGAGCAATTTGTTCTTCTTCTATTCTCCTCGTCAAATGTATGTGCTTGACCCTGTCAATGATATGCAACTGTAGGAGCAAGGTGAAATATCCCGTCTTTCTGTATCCAGCAATTAGTCTTCTGTGTTTTCAGCTAACTGAACGCAGGATTACGTTTTTTTGAATACGTGTGATCCCCTGATGTTGGGGAGTAAAGAGAGCAATGGCCTGATGGAGCCGATAGTAGAAATAGTCCACGGCATTGCACACATTGTTAGAGAGAAAGAATGCGTCCCAATCGGATGATCGGATAAATTGCTGTAATTGCTTCCAGTTTATCCTATGGGATAAAGGCCTGTTTGGTGGCCAATTTAACGCAGAAAGTGAATCGTGCCATTTTGTGGTCACTATCAGAGAGTTTGTCTAATACCTCTGTGCATTTGTGGTCACCAAAGTAAATAACAGGTCGAGTATAATGGTCGCTCTCGTCGTCTCAGTAACCCAATGTATTGACCCACCAATTCTTAGAGAGGAAAGAAAAGCTGTATATGTAGACGAGGATGTTTGAGAGGACCAGTTAATCTTTGGTAGGCTAAAATCACCAGCAATTATCCTCTGTCTGTGTGGCATCTCAGGAGCAAAAGCGAACGCTGAAGACTGATGATAACACTCGCGGCTGAAGCAGTTGGCAGGTTGCAAACACATCCGAGTAGAATGTGAGAACCGGTTCCTGAGACGGGTCACCAAAGAAATTCTGGAACATTTGTTCTGCTGCAAATGTACACTGTAGATATATCATACATCCCCTCTTTTGCTTGTGTCGTCATCTTTCCGGAAAAGATGGTAATTAGGAATCAGTAAGGTAAAATCCGATGTGTCGGAGGAGCACCACGTTTTGAAAACGAGGATTGCTTGTGGGTCGTTGATAGGTGCAAACTTGGTTAAAAAGTACAATTTGTTATTAATAGATCTGGCAGTAAATAGAAGTACAGAAAACGGACTATTAAGTGTAGGGTCAGCCTATCGCGCTTCGTTGTTATATGCTTTGTTGCAGTCGGGTACTTTGGACGCAGCAGATATGACTGGGAGTAGTGGGGTTGAGTCTATTCTCAGCAAGCGTGGCGATATGGGTACTGTGTCATTTGTGAATGCCGATATTGCTGTGGACATGGATGTGGTTAAGGTAGCAAGTCTAATTTGCGGTCGGCGTGGCAGTTGACTAGCTGAATCGTCTGCAAAATTGCAGGAACAGTGGGAACAGGTAGTTGACTTCTGCCGGGTATGTAAAGAGTGGGAATGGCCGCGGCCCCATTCGCTCCTTACTAAAATGGGCCATACTGTGGGGCACTGGGAAGGGCTGCACGCATATGAGATGGGATGCGAGATAGCCTTTTCCTGGTGGCATAATTCTTTCTGTCATCAATAATGTGCCAGATTTTGTGGGATGGGAGTGAATTACGTCGAGTGGTACCCCAAAGACATTTGTTTCTAGTTTTTGTCGGCTCAGGATGTCGCTTTATATAGCGTTTGTGCGATGTACGTCAGTAGATTTTATCAGTTTTTACCGTGTTCTTCATAGGTTTAGGTTTTGTTGTAGCCGAGGAGTGACTAAGTTTTTTACCATATTGGATTGACTGCACATGGTGGTCCTCTGAGAGTTGCGTTCAGCTTGCGACACAACCACAGGGTCCTTGATTCTCAGCTCTTCCTAAGTTTTAGGACTTACTCCATCACTTATAAACCGGGAATTCAATTCGGTTTGGCACACAGGCGTCAAACATGGGAGAGTAGTAGTTGATAGGAGTTTGGTTAGGTGACATTGCATTATCGTCAGGAACGGTGGGGCTCAAGGTCCTTATCACATGAGGTGAGCTGATGAGATCCACTTCAAAGTGCCCAGTTGCCACATTAGATAAGTTATCTTTTTGAGCTGTAGTCTGAGAATACAGCCCAAATAGCCGTCTGTGCTGGTGATGGTGACAAAGATCATTAAGGGACCTTTGTAAAGACATGCGATCTGGTTTAATTAATAGGTCTTTGAACTCGGTCCGCTGGACTATAGTGAACTGATTATTCAACAATGGGTTCGCAGAGTCCTCAGTTGGAAATTTAAAATCTGGAGCCATGGCGTGCTGCAATCAAAATGTGCACCAAGCACTGGGTGATGCTCGACGCAGACAGTCGAACACAACAACCAGTTCAACAATTCGCAGCGGTCGTCGAACTAATACTCTTACACACGCTAACCGCGGGGAATTTCCAGACTGCTACAGATGCGAAACTGACTAACAGAGAGCACAAGTGGATGTCTGTAGCGTGAAAAGGCAAACAGAATCCAGTAGCATAGAAGGTATAACTAATTTTTCTCTGGCTATTACAACTGCACCCTTACAAGAATGATTGTGTGAAGCTGCCGCCAAACGTGTTAGGTGGAGAGAGGCGAATGAGTATGGGTGATTGGAGGTGACAAATGGGACAAACAGTGAAGTCACAATGAGGGTGTGCATGGAGTTCCTTGGCTACAGACTTGTTGATTATTTGTTAGCTGGGTGAGGACTGTCGGACTGGGTACATCAGACAATAAAATACTAGCTACTCCAAAAAAACTCGGAAGGACATTTGGTCCGGCTGCAACCAAGGCGATGCGCTTTGGTGATGCAATTCGTCTACAGCATGCCGGTCAATTGCCAATACAACCGAAGTATTACGAACAATCTCAGGTGACATTACTGATGGCATGTACTAGGGCACTAAGTCGGCTGCTGCCATATACGATGGAATGGTGAGTGGTTATCTGCCAGAGCAAAAGTGGTGACTGGTTAAGAAAACACCGTGTCTTTTCGGGTGTCTGGAGCTCCGGAACATAGGAGTCAGTGAGGGTTGGAACGGGTTGGATGACCGGATGCGGAATGCATTGCGGATCGAACGCAGGGAAGGAAAAGGCTATGGTCTGTGTGTTTTTTCAACGAATTTTTTTAGATTTCGGGAGCATAAGCGTTTAACGATGTCACTAAAGCTTCACACAGTGAGGAGAGTAGGCTAGGCGTTTGAGGCAATGGCCTTATCAGTCGTTTACCTTGGGACCAGACTGGGTAGGCACGGGGTCAAAGTGCATTGAAGGTTTAGGGCTTCTGGTGCTCGATGGGAGTATCAGTGCGGATGCACAAAGAGTAGTGGCAGGTGGATCACCGAAAAAGGCAACTTTGAGACGGTCGACATACACCGTAAGGTAAGGTGCTCATTCTGGTCCAAGGAGCAATGCATTGTGATGCACTGAGAAACACTGAAGGATTCAGTGTAGAGAAGCTGAAACGGGGGGTCTATTGCGCAGGTGCGAACTAAAGCTTAGTTGCAGGTGGAGTCTGTTGTCTAGTTGTACGCCTCTAGTGTGCTCACAAATCAAGCGCTTTGATCGCAGATGCTGGGCATGGAAAGAGGTGAAGTCTGTAGGAATGTAGATGCATGAAGTAGTGCAAATACACGATCGTTGTACCTTAAGTATTCTACCGTAGATCAGCTCTATTAGTGTTCCCTGTAGGCCAGCTTTGATGTTGCTGCGAAGGCGAGTAGGAACAAGCGGGATGTTCTTGCTCTAATCAATGTCGGAATATGTACAGGAAAGTGACTTAAGGTGTCTTCGTATGTGTTGCCAAGCCGCTGATTGAAGAACAAGGTATCATCATGTAAATACAATGGCAGGCTGAGCAGTTACGGAGCGTATGGAAGTGTGACTAATCTAAATGCATTCCGCGGTCAACTGCGATAGTGAGTGGGCGTCCGCAGTACGAGACCCAGCGACCCAAGTAATTTCAGACGATAGTTACGGTTGTGTAGTCTGGTATGGGATGGCTTCTGGCCATCTACTTAATCCACCTGTCAAGATGTAACGGACCCGTTCGTAATAGGAAAATAACCTGTCATGTCTAAGTGTGCATGCTAGGTCCTAGAGTCAGCAGCAGGCAAGTAGCGGATAGGGCCGCGGCCACATCAATTTAAGTTGGTGTACTGAGAGTGAAGGTAGGCATGAACAAAACTATGCACGTACTCGTTTAACTTTGGCCAAATAACACATTAGATACTCAGTTTTGTGGATACATGGATAAAAGGGTGCGGAGTAAATGAACGGCGTCAAAGAGGGGTTACCTGTAAGGGACAGGCACTAAGGGTCCAGGATAATATGTGGATGTGTCGCGCAAGATCGCTCTAACGGTATACTGGAGAAAACCTGGTTACAAGTATATTGAACTGCACTGCAGTGGTCGTCGACTTCCTTGTCCTGATCCTGGGTCTGGGTCGAACACTGGCGAAAAGTTCGATGGAAGGCAACGAGTGCAGTGAAAGTTTGACGCTTGGGAAGGTATCGGCGAAGGGACTGCCGACACCTAATACATGACGCACGTCAAAGGTGAACGGCATAGTGAATACAAGGTGTCTAGTTTTTCCTGGTTATTGTTCATCAAAGAGTGCGCGTTAAAAACAAATATGAGTTTGTTTTCAATACAGCGATTTTTCCGGTGCCTTTCGGGAGGGGCAGTCTTCGATGTGTATGGCGATTAGCTCTCGGTTGAACGTATTGTGGCACAATTCCGCCAGTTACAGGCGTTTAAAGAGGAGGTTGTCACTGTTTTGTAAGGCAGCTCCTACCACGTTTGAGAAGCAAGTTGTAGTTGCGGAAGTGTCAGGCGTTTCGCAGTGGGCAAGGAGCTGTATGGTGAAAACAAGATTCTTCACCTCACTGAAGCTGTGTGTGATGTGTCAAAGAAAGGAACTCATGCTCCTTCACTCTAACTAGGTCAGTTAGGGGCTGCGCGGGTGGAGTGCTGCGAGGGATAAAGCGCCAGTAGCAGTTAACGATACCGCGAAATAAAAAGAAGTGCCTGACAGTAGTCGGAGCCGAGAAGCCTTTCATGGACTGGATATCCAGCGAAAGTGCCGCAATATCAAACAAAAAGATGCAGTGACCTAGAATTTCTGCCGTCGAGTTACCAGGTTTCCAATGGGTCCGAAGATGAGCACGGTGCTCTTCAGGTCAGGTAGCTACAAAAATGTTGTAATTGTTTGTGCAAATGAAGTCTAAGCGAAGGGTGATGGCTTGGATGAAATATTGACTGTTGCGTACAAGGTTGCACAACGTATGTTCAAGTTACCTCCATCGCTGAATTCCAAATGTAGTGGCACCGAAGGCAACGATCACGCAGGATACTGAAAAGTCACTAAAACGAGCGAGGACTGAAACGGGCGCAGACATCATGGACGATACCGGACGGCGCAACGCCAGCCCAACAATATGGGCAGAGAGCGGAACGCGAGCAACGAACGGGAACCTGTCTGAGTCAAAGAGAACAGAAAAGGGATGTGTCGATAGGCCGATAAATCAGATAGAAGCACCTTTGTCGGTACATCCAGGAGTAACCCCAAGCCAAATAACGCAACCGAGATTAAGCAAATCAAGAGCTTTGGTACAACTCCAGGCAGATCAGAATGCGAGTGACGGTAGTAAAGCTAGGGGGTCAGACAGGCAACAGGGGCCCCTAAAGATGTAGCCCAACAAAGCACGAACGTGACAGGTTCTGAATCCCCGTGTATGTTGTGTGGTGGGAAGGAGACATGGTCGAAAAATGCGCGCGTGCGCACCGCTTGTGGAAACCGTGGTCGCATGTTATACATCTTGTGATTTCTTGCCGCTTCATACTTGCTACCCAAAGTGCCTGAACACCAACCATCGTCTGAGACTGAGACTGTATTTAAGAGCAAGTAGAAAGGTTTCTGTACAACTCTATCGAATTACGAAAAATCAAAATTTACTTGTGAATTATCAGCAGTTGTGTCTGGTCCGTTAATCGTTTATCCGTGTTCGGTTAGAAATTTGTACTAGCGTCATTATTTCCGGACATACATTGTCTTCTTTTGGCATTGTATGTGCATCGTTTCACAAAAGCTCAGGTTTCCAAAATAATCGTCGATACGGATTATAAAACACTTCACAGAATCGGCCTGTATTAATCCTTCAGGTAGGGTATTCCATAAGTTTACGATTCTTCGTTCGATACAAAGCTGATATGATACTTTGTTCATGCTGGGGACCCTGAGTTTGTAACGATGTCCTCGGGAGTTACAGGGTTCTCGCAGGTGAAATATTGGCCGCAGTATGGGGAAGTGATTCAAGTGTAGTACTCGATAGGTCATAATAAGATCAATTCTTACTCGGCGATAGGATAGTGTGTAGAGTCCGAGCCTTTCACAACGTTTTTCATACGGAAGCTTTCGTAGATTTGGTATCATTCTAGTTGCGATATGCTGTATTTTCTCCAGCTTTTCAGTTTCCCATTGGGTTATCGGATGGTAAGCTGGGGCACCGTATTCAAGGATTGGTCTAATGAGCGAGATGAATAGACGAGAGACGGTTTCTTCGGACCGTGTGGAGAAACTGCGTCTTAATGCCCAGAGCATACGAAGTCCCGCACGGTACAATTTCTCTGTATTTTCTAGTGATCTTAAATCATGTCGTGAGAGAACTCCTAAGTCTCTGACAGATGTGTTGGGATGGAGCAACTGGCCGTCCAAGGTGTATGATCGAGTGACTGGACGTCTGGTGATACTGATGAACTCCGACTTGCTTGCGTTAAGAGGGAGTTGCATTTCAGTGGACCACGTTGACAGTCGCTCTAAGTCATGCTGGAGGCGAGCGCAGTCGTCCTGGTTTTCAATGATCCTCCAGATTTTCAAATCATCTGCAAACAGGGCACATAGTGACTGGAGCTGCTGCGGAAGATCGTTGATATGTATAAGAAATAATACTGGCCCAAGTACAGTTCCTTGAGGCACGCCACTGGTCGATGGGAACCATTCTGTCAGATAGTCGTTGACCTGTACTCTAAGCCTTCGTCTCACAATAAACTCTTGTAACCACTGAAGTAACGTGCCACCGATTCCGTACGTCCTCAGTTTACGAAGGAGTACCTCGTGGTTCACTCTGTCAAAAGCCTTACTAAAGTCGATGTACACCACGTCAACATCCTTCTGTTCATTGAGAGCTCGAACCCACTGGTGGTTTGCGTACATCAAGTTGGTCTGTATAAGTCCTCACTATTTATCTGTCAACTATTTATGGGGCACTGGTTTAGCCAGTGCGCTTGGTGTTACCTCGCCAAGGCTCGCTGAATAATCATTCAGCTAAACCTTGAAAGTCATCGTACAATTTCCGTTATCGGTTGTGTGAAGATCCTAGCCTCGGCATCGTTCGGCAATCGATACCGTCCTTTTTCATGCTAGAAAAAGAGGACTTCCTGGTTGGTATTATAAATTGGCTCATAATGCAAACTAATGCAGCGATTCATAAGCATGGACAGCACAGATAGATCATTTGTATTCAGTCATTCCATTGAAGAGACAATCTGGACAACGGTGAACTGCTGCCCAAATTGCTTTGGATACAGCCTAAGGTCACATAACTGGTTTAACTCAGTGTGATAGTTTACTTGCCTGTATTACCTATTTTGCCATGATTACTGGTCCTTGCTAAACACATTCGGATACACTCACTGCGAAGGAATTCAATTTCAATACCTTTCGTTTACGTAACTCTTAAGTGTCCCTAATCATTATCCTGCTCAAAACCGCATTGCATGCGTTGACCACTGGACATGAATTCCGCCGAAATCTGTCTTGCAACAAGAACTTATTACTAACCCGAGCAAACTGGACGAAGTCAGTCGATGTCAGACAAGATGACCTCGTATATCTGGACTTCTCTAAAGCATTTGATCGTCTGGACCACCGTATTCTTCATCATAAATTTCGAAGCCATGGAATCGGTGACCCTGTGCTAAGTTGGAGATGCAACTTCATCATTTAACGTCAACTGTATGTAAGAGTCCGTAGATTCATCTTCAACCCAATTGAAGTCCTCTGTGGGGTGCCCCAAGGATCGGTACTGGGACCACGTCTGCTTCAACTATTCATCAACAATCTCTCTAGTATCATCTACCAACCTTGTCAGCACGGATATTCCGTGCCTCAACTGTCGCAAGATTTCTCATGCGAAATGTGTCTGATTGGAAGCTAGCTAGACCAAGTTATTAATCATACCAGATTCTCTTTGATTCTACGTGGAATGCCTGTGTGACCCATTGATTAAAAGCCTGCTTCTATTATCTCAGAAGTAAGACAGCCAAGTTTGACTAAACGGTGACCACCATGATGACCACAGTTGGGGCAAGCATAACGAACTGTACAACCCAGGTCTCTCCAGTAAGTGCTGTTCTAATCCTGAGCAAGTAACTGTCTGGATTTACACTGTGTATGTTCGACATCCAGTTCACCATGCAAGCCATGCTATATTACTCCTCCAGCTTGTGGACGACTGTGAGTGCTACCGATCGTGTGACCGTCTCGACTACGTGTCACTGGCTGAGGCGACTGGGCATAACAACTACTGTGTGCTTGAATTCGGTACTCACTTGATTTCTGCCCGCTGTACTCCTGTTGCACCTGAATCTCTCAATAACTGATCCTGGCTACAGTTCTTTGCTTTCTCCCACCTAAGGATATTTGTTACTGTTGCGGTGTTAGTCCGATACACTAAGAATACTACAGTTACCCTCAAGCGAGCATGTTAGACAGCAGTTAACCGATTCTGCTCCAAACATCTGCATCCCTATTTCCAAACTTTCGCTTTCATTCTTCCTCTTACTCACTTACGTCCAGCGTACAGTTAAACCAAAACGCCTGAGCCAGTTGACAAGTGCCAACCATCTTCGGCTCATATACAACAGAAAGATCTCCCTCTCTATTTGTCTCCGTCCATGTGTACAACCATTTAAATGAAAATAAATATATGCCCCCGTCTTTCACCAAACCTTTTTAGAACGCTACAGTGTATAGTAAATGATTAACCTACATCAGACGCTTTGTACAATACGCAAAAATTCAACCTCAATGTTTCTCCTATCACCATAATTGCTCTTCATTCTTTACCCAAAAAGGGAAACTTGATTCAGTCCGTACACGGAAGTCTCCGTCTGGACGCCAGAAATTATTCTGTGCCCCAACAAGGCTTTGAACTGCAAAGCTCTGGAGGATAAAAACCCGACTTTTATTTCTATCTGACATATGGAATATGATGTTAATATTACACGAAATAACTGCAAAAATTGTATCATGCTGAAAGCAGCATGTTTCGTAAACACGCGAAGATACAAAATAATGCTAAGAAGTATAATAATAAGGGATTGTGATTTCGTGATCCAATTCTGTTGACACTGGGGTAGAAGTAAGCGTCGTTCTCCCTATTCAGCGTAGGCCAACCGCTGCTTTGTGGCCAACCTTACGTGCAGCCAATAGAATACCACTAGCCATCTACAGTCGTCGGTCGCATACACTGAAGCTAGGTCTTCGGTGCCCTTTCCGCTGGGCATTCACCTGTGTTGAAGTCCAATTCGACATCATCAAGTCTTTTTTTAAAGCTTTTCAAGCATTCAAACCTCTCGATTGATGTGAAACGCAAGATGACAGTCGATCCTGCAACGAAACTCAATGAACAATGATTTATCACGGGATAAAAGCAAGTGCTTGACACGTCCCGTAGGATGGTTGAGGTGAATAGATGAAATCAAAATATGTCTGGGTCATCTATCGAACGTCTGCCGAGATGAATAGTTTGATAAGTAACATCAGTGTAAAAGTAAAATAAATTATCGAGCGTAAACGTTCAGAAAGACACTGAGGTGCAGTGATCATTGAGGTAAGGAGTGAGAAAAGTAAAATATGGTCGCTCACTTAGGCCCATTTGATACATAAATCCTGTTGAAATGCATCCTTGGTGTAATCCACAATAGAGGAGCTTAGGTAACAAAATGTTGGGAGCTAAGAACAACATCTAATCGTTTTTTGAAAACATCCAAGGTAGGAGAGGATACGACTGAGTCTGGGAGTGCGTTCCACGGTTTGCAAACCAGAAGGGAAAAGTAATTCCGTCGACACTCTAGACGGCTGTATTGTTCCTTCAACCTTAAGCAGTTACCCCTGAGCTGCGTGTTGTGGCTAAGTTTCAGCAAATGGCAGCGTACGTGGTTGGGGTCACTCAATATTTGATACGCTAATATGAGATCACCGCGCAGTCTTCGATAGCGCCCGCTGAAAATTCCCAGCAGCTTCAGCCTTCGGTGGTAAGAGTGATGGCGCAGACCCTGCACATTCTTTGTTGCTCTCCGTTGTGGTGTCTCTATCGCTTCTAGGTCACGCTTCAACCAAGGTTGCCAAGCTTGGATAGCGTATTCAACATGCGGGCGCACGTAGGAATTGTGCATCATTGGGAAGATTGATGGGTCAACACTCCCGAATGCTCTTCGCAGCATGCCGACATGCTGGTTGCCTCTTTTCGCAGCTACCTCAGTTTGTTTTGAACAGTTGAGGTCGATCTGTGCGATCACACCTAGGTCACGTTCCTGGGAGCTATTCTGCAGTCCGTTGGTCCCAAGTGAGTAGGTGTAGTTATGACTATGGTGTAATTGTACGACGCAACATTTGTCTACTTTGAACGGTAGGGCGTTTTGAACTGACCAGTTCGACACTGTGTTAAGATCGTGCTGGAGCCGTTCATGGTCATCCGGTCCTCTGATCCTTCGCCATATCTTGATATCATCAGCGAAAAATAGGAACTCGGAAGTAATTGAACTCGCCAAATCGTTAATGAACACCGAGAATAGACGAGGTCCAAGAACCGAGCCTTGTGGTACACCACACGTCACATCGATTGCATGAGAAAATGATCCTCGGACTCACCACTAGCCGTCGTTCTTATAGAAAATTGCTAATCCAACTCAGAATTGGATCGCCAATGCCGTAGTTCCGAAGCTTCTGAAGGAGAATTTAATGGTCTAAACGATCAAACGCTTTTGAAAAGTCCAGGTAGATGACATCGACTCTCACTCCATCATCAACAGCTTCAGTCCAGCTATTACGTGCAATTAATAGGTTAGTATTACACGAATGCTTTTGACGAAAGCCATGTTGCTCTGGGGCTATTAAATTGTGGCCTTCCAGGTGTTGCATCAGCGCGTCTGCGATGATTGATTCCATCAATTTGGATAGTACGGGAAGTAGTGTTATTGGACGGTAGTTGGCAGGATCAGTGCGGCTACCTCCTTTATGGATAGGAGTGATGACCCCTTGCTTCCATACTGGTGTAATATGGTTTTCCTCTAGACATCGCTGATAGAAAACAGCCAGTGGTTCTGCTAGATCACTAGCTACCGCATGTAGAGCCTTTGGTCGGATGTTATCAGCTCCGGGAGAATTGTGGATACGCAAGGATAACAACTTCTACACCTCAGGTTCCGCAGTGAAGGTGATGTTTTCTAAACCAGATGGTGGTGTAGTATAAATGAGGAGAATGTTTGTGCTCGTTACCTGCTGGAAAGTTTGGGAGTAATGAAGCCGTAGGAGATCAGCTGTTTCCATTGCTGATCGCGTGCACCCATCAGCCGTGACTAGTGCTGGAACCCCTCGCTTTACCTTTCGAAGGCCGTTAACGTGCCTGTACAGGAGTTTGCGATTCGTGCAGAATTGCTTCATTAACTTCTGCTGATGAGTGGCCTTGTCTTCGCGGATCACTTTCACACGGAAGTTACGATGGGTCACGTATGCAGTCCAGGTTTCGGCATTCGGGCAGTCCTAGTGATCTCACCATGCCAAATCCCTCCGGGACATAAATTTACGTGTTCTGCTCCTCAGAAATGACTTGCTCTGGTTGTTGGGTTGGAAGGACTTCTGCTCTGATGCGTGCGCTACCAGTGTACTAAACATCCTTGTAAATGTTTCCCAGGCAATATCTGGAGGGTATTTGGTTAAGAAAGTCCAAGATGTATCCTTAACAAGCTTAGACAACATATTGTAGTGTGTGACAGTATGCACTTTATCCTCCTCCTTTTCAGGGAACTCCGCATAGCAAATACAGTCAAAAAGTAGAGTAGCATGATCACTACGACCCATTGGTGTGCTTGTAACTATCCCGCTAACCATGACTTCTTCCTTAGTGAGCACAAGATCCAGTATCGACGGCTCGTTAGAAGTTCGAAATCTGGTGGGAGAGGTTACGTGGTTGTACAGAGGGTGGCTAGCAATAAGCTCTTGCAAGCAGGCTTTAAACTGCGTACCGTCGGTTACCGGAGTTTTTATGTCATGCACGTTAAAGTCTCCCGCGATAAGAATGTGGGTGTAGGACTTGTTCAAAGCAAACTGGAAAACGTGGTTCAGTATGGAGTCCATTTCCGAAGTTGAGTTTGGTGGGCGATAAATCACGGCTAGTAAGCATGTGTCCTAGTTTCGCAACCATAGGCGGCACCAAAGCGAATCGGGAGCTCGGATTTCCGGGTGGTTGATAACTTCACATCGGAGGTTTGTATTAAAATAAAGAATCACACCGCCCCCCCTTCCGGTTCTATCGGTCCGAAGCAGCGACGTACCGGGTAAATTGATCTCAGAATCGGTTATCTCAGGGTGTAACCATGTCTCTGTAATCATGACGAGGTCCCGCGGTTGTGAGGCATGGAGTTCTCTAATTTCTGCCAACTTGCTTAGAAGGCCTTGGGCGTTTGTGTACATGCAAGATAGGGCTTTTGTTTTTAGGAGTTCAATGTTAGATGTCAAGTTTGTGTTAGTTTTTAAGCCGGCAGTTAGGTTGCCGACCATTAATCATTTTTTGGTTTATGACTTTCAGTCAAGTTGCATGGCATTATTGAGCGTTCCTGAACAGACGTTTCACTGCTGATGTGCTCTGTCCTGTTGTTTGCCGTGGGTGCTGTCGTGTCAGTCTATCGGCAGGACCGTGCAGATAAAGGATTTGCAGCCTTTGCAAGTTCCATCGAATTGCTTCCGACCTTTGGCCATTCGCTTGCTGCCTTTAGCCGGATCTCTGTTGGCAAGCTAGCTCGAAACTATAACCAGCTGTCCAACAGCACTTGCGTCATTACCTCGGAGTGTAATATTGCTTTCATTAGTCTTGGACCGCAGCCCTTGTAGTTAGGTGATGACTGAACTCTTGTCAGGGATTTGGCAATAACATTGTCAACAGAGAGTGCTTCGCGGATGTAGCACCACTGCTGTCGGTCATGTGTTTGTGCATCGTGATCAGAAGAATGCAGAAGCTCGGGAACACCATGAACAAATATTGTTTTCTTGCTATCTCTATTAGCAATGCCGCGTTGGTCAACTGCTTCTTTTGGGCGATCTTTCCAAGGTAGATCAGGCAATATGCGTACTCCGCTCGGTGAGTTGCGAAGACGGACTGCTGAAAGCAGGACAGCCTCTGTCTCATCTGCTGAGTTTAGTGTTACTCGAAGAATTCTAGTTTCACCAGAGTGCACTGAGGTCGGGTGACGCGCTACGCGTTGCAGCATTGCAGACTCAACCCGAATGTTAATTGCCTCGCAGATGGAACTCCACTGGTTGCGATCGTCTTGCAACTTGCCTTTTGTTGTTCCAGATTTGGATTCGGGAACATTGGTGCACACGAGAGTTAACGCAGCGTGGTTTTGTCTAGCGAGTGTTGGCTTTATACTTTTTGCCGGCAATTCGCATTGTTTAGAGGACACCATTGGAGTTGACGGTGAAAGCTGCTTTGCGCCACGCGTGCTCGGTACTGAAAATGGACTTATGTGTGTCCCTCCCGGTGTGTTTGTCGAGGCAATCGATGCTTACGTTACCTGCTTGTTATCTGCACCGGATTTCCTACGGATCTGGGCTGTTGGCGTCATGGATGAATCTCCAAGTGAAGCGTCTATGGTTGGAGAAGTGGAAGCAGGCATGTTTGAGGCTTGCCCACTTATGGGAGTGAGGTTACCCAGTGGATTTAGAGTCACAGACGCTGCAGTGCGGTTGGAGCGTCTAGCTCATTTCTTCGGTTTAGACTCAGAGCTTACTTTGGCCGGGTGAGATATTATCGTGGCCGTATTTCCCTCCGGGGGCGGGATCTTAGTAGTTACAAATTGCGCGATTATTTCAGTCATTCTATCGCATTTTTTCACGAGCAAAGATAAGCAGTTGACCACTGGAATGACTTGACATGTTGGGCAAAACCAAATTGTGTCAGCAACTTGGTTTGTCTGTCTCACTTCTTGGACAGATTTGCCTACACATTGCGGACAGTATGATCTAATGCAGCTAGAACTGGTAATACTGATCTTAAGCAGTTTACTGCAGTTGTCTGCGCAACATAGGCGACGTTGAACCATTGGTATGCTACTCGTCCTCTTATTGTTTACAGCAAAGCCTATCTAAGCGCTCACCTTGATAAGTGTACTTTGCGCTAGGGGTGACGCAGGAACAGGTCAGAACACGCACACGAATAGTGTGCGTGGCGTAAACGCCGACATCACATTTATCACTCCGGTCTACGCTTTTCTTAGATCTCTCCAGACTACGCCTAACTTTTCTCCCAGCACTCTAAGCTCCTTTAGTCAATAAACGACGCCCTGCTCTTGACATCCCAGGTCAACCAATGGAACAATGTTATATTATGGGCAAAAAAGAAGATGCTTAGCATGCTCTTGAGAGGGTACAGCGACGCTTTACAAAGAAGCTGTGCGGATATTCCTCCAAAATGACCTACAGAGAGCGCAGTGAAAAACTGGGACTTGACCCACTTTGGCTACGGATAATGAAGATGAACAGAATAATTCACCATCACATGCACAATTATGCTAACTGTGTCCATATGTCCGTTAACACTAGATACGAGCTACGAAATAAGGAGAAAACGGTCATGATTCCAAAGTTCAATACGCGAATTAGGGAGCGTTTCTTCTTAATACACTGTTCAAAGCTTTGGAACAAACTTCCAAAAGCTATCAGAACTTGTTGCACATTGCGTTTGTTTAAGCTTTCGATAAATGATCATTTAACCGTTCAAAATGTGATAATAATGTTTCGAACAGCACAGTCCTTAGATAACGCTTTTGAGAACGGAGTTAATGGTGCCTGAAAATGCATGTGGTCAAGTGCACAAGTGGTTATATTTTGTTGGCCCGCAGCACTTTATTCTCTTTTTTTCGTGTGCGATCAACTCTCATGTGACTGCTAAAAACTTGTCAGACGATAGAACAAGAGGAATGTAAATATTTTGGACCGCTTCGCGCTACACGAATTTTCATTTTGTGCTCACATTTTTAAATTTATTATGCCATGATATGAAACTGCTGTACCATTATTTGATCCGTCCCTTCTGGGAACGGCTTCTCGCATCGTCGAGCTGTATACAATTTATTTATTTATTCATTTAAGTCCCCTAAGATGGTCAGAATGAGAACCACAACATAGTGAATAGAAAACGGTGATAAAGTGAAAGTCGTTTTGGTGGACTCACTACAGTGTTAACACGAAGGCATGCAGAAAGGGCCGACCTCAGTTGTGTGGATTAATTCTAGTTGTGCATCTTTCGTCACATTATGTCATCTGTCGAGACACGGAAAGTATATCTCTAATGTAAGTGAATTAGGGCAACGTCAAGGTGTTTTTTAAACACAAGTAAAGTGAGGGCAGAAACAACGTAATTTGGGAGGATGTTCCGTGGCTGGCACACATTAAGTGAGTAATTGTTCCGTCGACATCCTAGCCGAGTGTTTTGCGTGACTAATTTGATCTGGTGGCCTCTCAAATTAGTTTTGTGGCTCAGTTGTAGTAGGTGGCGGCAGACGTGGTTGGGGTTTGTTAGAACCTGGTAGGCCATATTAAGGAAGCTACGTAGGCGTCGGTACCAACTGCTGAATAAATTTAGGGTCCTTAGCCTAAGTTGATAAGGAAGATTGGGCAACCTTATGACGAGCTTCATGGCTCGCCACTGTGGTTTCTCGAGTGTTGCAAGGTCTTACTTGTGCCAGTGCTGCCAGGCCTGAATTGCGTATTCCGCATGAGGTCGCACGTATGTGTTAAGCAACCGCGAACTGACAGAGGGATCAAACTACCCAGATACACACCGCAGCATGTCAACATCTTGGTTCCAAGACTTTGACACCTGCTCAGGTTGTTCTGAGCAGCCCAGATCATTCTAGATTAGTACTCCAAGGTCGCGCTCCTGGGTGAATGTCTGCAGCACATGACCATCAAGCTTGTATGTGGTGATAGGCTGGTGTGAATGTGAGAAACCTTACACTTCCTTGAGTTGAACTGGGTCAGTTTGTAGAGTGACCACTCATAAGCTCTGTCCAGGTCTCGCTGAAGTGCATCGTGTTCACTTGGGTTGACGATCGTCCGGCACATCTTAGCATGATTAGCGAACAGCAAGAAATCTGAGGCAATCAAACGCGTAAGCTCGTTAATAAACACGAGAAATAGACGCGGCCCCAGAAGTGATCGTTGTGGAACGCCAAAACTGGCATGAATCGAATCGTACAGCGCACTTGCAACTCTGAGCTGCGGTTGCCGATCCTGCGGGAAATTACTGATCCACCCAACAACAGGGTCCCCAACTTCATAGCTTTCGAAGTTGTAAAGCAGAACGCGGTGGTCCAGTCGATCGAAGGCTTTAGATAAGTCGTTTGAGGTTTATCCCTCTACCTTTATCGGGCCCTTCGGTCCAGCTACTGCATGCAATCATTAGGTTGGTAGTGCATGAATGGTGTTAGCGGAAACCGTGTTGTTCGGGTGCGATGATGTTGTGGCGTTCTAGCTAGTCTACTAAAGCTTCAGCGATAATTGCCTCCATCACCTTTGAGAGCACAGGATGGGAGACCACTGGGAGATGTCGGTGAGTTCCGAGCGATTACCGCTCTTGAAAATTGGAGCGAATAAACCACGGTTCCATATGGTAAGCACCTATTGCATATCCAAGCAGGTTTGGAAGAAATGTGATAATGGCCCGGCCAGCGTTGTTGCTGCTAAGTTCAGCGCCATGGGGTGAATATAAGCGATTCCGGGAGAGCTGTAGGTGTGCAATGAGAACAGTTTCTTCAACACAGATTTAGCAGTGAGTGAGTGAGTGTTTAAATTGGGGCTGGGGATGTAGGTATGGGACAGTGGCGGATGTCTCGTTGGAAGATTGGGGTATACTGCATCCGTAGGGCGTTCGCTGCTTCTTCTGCACTCTGTGCCACTCCGACTGGCGTGTTAAGTGGGGAGATACCGAACTTCATTTTCCGGATGGTGTTAACATGCTAATTTAGAAGTACGTTGTTGTTGGCAAATTTACAGATCAAATGTTGGTGAGTCAATTTGTCCTCACGGATAAGCATGTTATACTGGTTGCACTGGGTCACGAAATCGCTCACGGTTTCGGGACCAGGAGGAGCTCTGTAAGTGTTCCAGGATACATTCCTTAGTAACGCGTTTGTGGGTTCTACTTCTGATTGAAGATGAGGGATCGTGGAAAAACCCTCTTCGTTTCTGGAGCAGTTGTGATTGGATTACTGAGGCGTCCAACAAACTGAATCCAGGCGCTGTCAGGTGAGCCAGCTTACAAGGATTCCCAATCGATCGTCTCAACTAGGTCGTTTAGGATGTTGTAATATGTGATAGTATGTGTCAGTTCTTTGTGTTTCTCCAGATATTAAACGTAACACATGTATCAAAGAACACTTCAACATGGAAGTACAGGAGATAATTAGTGGACTACCACTCTACAAACACTTTACCTATCTCACAAGATTCAGGACAGGAAACAAACTGAGTGTACTGGATCTCCTATTCATCAACGAAGAGTTTATGATCGAAACGGTACCGATAGTGAGTCATTTGGGCAGTAGGGACCATGCAACACTCATGTCCAATTACATTTGTTATACAGAGTATTCCTCAGAAAACACAGAGGAGTGTCAGCCCATTATGGATTACGGCGCTCTAATTAAACTTATAACTGCTACAAAGTGGACATTTCTATCAGAACTATCCTCCGATGTCGTCTAGTCTGATTTTGTGCACCAACTCAACACGTTAGTGACGTGCTTCTAGAAAAAGGTCTTCGCGAGCGAAGACAGTAAAATCATCCATACGCAGCAAGACACGGAAGTATATCGCCACGAGGAATTTGCTCTGGCAAAGATACAAGGAGTCCCCGAGTGCCGAAACATGGGAAGCCTGCACTATCCAAAGAAATCACTGCGTAAACTTGGTTGGCAAAGATAAAATATAGCGTCAACAAACTCTAGCTGAGACATTCCTTTCAAACCCCAAGCTCCTCTACAGACACGTTCACAAGCTCCGCCAAGTGCAGCAAGAAATTCCTGCCTTACACACGTTATGTGGACTCGCACAAACCGCAACCGAGTCGGCCAACCCCCTATGTCAACAATTCGCTTCGAACTTCCAGAGCACAACATCACCGCATACACTGTTCCCGCACATAGTACCACCACCACGTTTACGACTGCGGATGTTATGAAAAGCCTAATTGCCCTGCGCGGGCATACCTCTTCCGGCGTTGATAATATTCGCCCAAAGGCGTTGAAATTAGCTGCAGTAAACCTGACGGACCCACCCTGCAAGTTCTTCCAACGATGCCTCGATGAGATACCGGTGCTAACAATATGAAAACAGGTGATCGTCATTCCCATCCATAAGGGAGGAAGTCGTGCAGATCCTACCAACTATCGTCCGATAACACTACTTCCAGTGCTCTCCAAAATCATGGAAGCGATTGTTGTCGAAACGCTAATGAACTACTTGGCAGAACGCAATAGCACAAGAACAACATGGATTTCGCAAGAACTGATTTTGCACTTCAAACTTGCTACTTGCTAGATCCAGTTGGACTGAGACCGTCGACAGCGGTGTAGGTCTTGATGCAATATATCTGGACTTCTCAAAGGCCTTTGATGGTCTGAGCCACCGTATCCTACTTCACAACTTGCAGTGCTGTGGAATTGGTGACCCAATCTTCGGTTGGATAAGTAACTTCTTGCTTCAACAACATCCGAATGTAAGAGTTCGTGGCGTCATCTCTGACACAATCGACGTTAAGTGCGGGGTGCCCCAAGGCTCAGTATTTGGTCCACGACTATTCCTGATTTACATAAACGATCTCTCGATAGTGGTCACTTCCAACTCCATGATCCTTGCTGATGATCCCAAGATATGGCGAGCCATTAGAACAACCAGCGACAATGCAGCACTTCAGGAAGATCTTGACTGGGTATACGAATAGTCGACTCGGAATCTGCTTCAGTTCAACGCTACAAAGCGCAAGGGCTTGAGAATACACCATAAAGCCACTTGCGAATACAGACTAGGAGATCAAATATTGCAGTGCACTTTAACGGAATGCGATCTAGACGTGATAGTGCAGGAAGATCTGGGCTGTTCCCTTCAGGCCGAGAAAGCCTCCAAAAAAGCTAACCAACACCTTGGCCTTTTGCGAAGGGCATTCGGGCACTTTGATCCCTCCATCTTTTCTCAGCTGCTCAACGCGTAGATTCGGCCTCATTCTGAGTACGCCATCCACACCTGGCGGCCATGGCAAAAGCAAGACCTTACCGCTCTTGAACTGCCACAACGAAGGACGACCAAGTACGTAAAGGGCCTGTTTCATCTCCCTTACCGATTGAGGCTGAGAACCTCGGGGTCTACAGTGGAAAATATCGACGCCTGCGTGGCGAATTGCTAATGACTTATATGACCCTGAGGAGTCCAAACCATTCTTGTCGTCACCTATTAAAGTTAATCGCAATACCACACTCAGAGGACACCAGCTAAAGCTGGCCACACAATATAGTCGGTTGGAATGCTGCCGGAATTTCTTTTCCCCTTGTGTGTGCAAACACAGGAACGCTATACCCACATACCTTGTTTCTACCCCCACGCTAACGGCATTCAAAAGACGTCTGGATGATTCTTTCATCCATTTACATTACGCTATATACTCAGTGATGTCTACGCTAATCAAGCGCGACCAAACGATGCTCATTCTCAGCTTTGTGCTTGACTATTTACATGCTGCTGCTGTGGAATATGGTTCGGATATACTACAATTGCATTCATCAATTACATCAGTCCAAGAAAGCGGCGCACGAGTGAGCGCTGTCGTTCCTTCTATCCTTAAGACATACCTTCCCCATATTACTTCCCAATATTACTCTATATTAAGAATTCAATACGCATGCTGAAATATGTTACTGAAGCTGGGCATCTGAATCGCCAGACGCTGAAATGGACCATTTACACTTATGTTTGCTTTCACCTCCACCATCCTACGGGAATTATAAAGCAATCGCTTTTTTACCTGTAACATATCATTGTTCAGTATGATTGCTTAACCCTAGTGAGGTGTATATAAATGGCCTGACGACTATGAGTTCCTCATTTATAAGTACAAGGTAAAGTATCGATGGTTTGTCATTAGCTTTTTACCTAGTAGGTGAACAATAAACAATGAACAATGAATTTATACGGGTGAAGAAGCGTTGCCTTACAAGTCCCGTTGGGTAGTTGGTGGGGATATCAACATAATAATAATGACGATAAGGATAGTAAAATAGTTAATGATTTAAATATGAAAATGAGGACTTATCGTTTGCTCCGCTGTAGTCCTGTGATCCTCTTAGATACACAGCACTCACACTTAACAACAGACCATTCCATGGTATACTCAAGGTGTAGGATGGAGACGTAGTGTTAAGTAACAAAGTGTAAGTGGATGAGTGCATCGTCCAATCGTCTTTTAAATACTGTTAGTGTCGGGGCAGAGACGACCGATTCCGGGAGAGCATTCCACGGGTGACAGACACGAATGGAGAAGAAATTTCTGCGACACTCCAAACGACTGTATTGTTCTGCGAGTTTTAATAGGTGGCCCCTCAAGTTTGTATTGCTGCTGAATTGCCGTAAAGAGCGGCACACATTATTTGGGTCTCGCAGAATCAAGTATGCCATAATCAGGTCACCTCGTAGTCTGCGATAGCTTCCAATGAACACCCACAATCGTTGCAGCCTCTCCTGGTAGGAAAGATTACGCATTCTAATTACGCTCTTAGATGCCTGGCGTTGTGGCTATTCCAGTGCATTAAGGTCGTGTTTCAGTCATGGATGCCAGGCTTAAATTGCCTATTCGGCATGGGGGCGAACATCCGCACTGAGCATTTGTCGAAATATGGATTTGTTTATTTGTCCAAACGCCCGTTGCAACAGCCCGACGTGTTGGTTCCCGGTCTTCGAGGCCATTTCGGATTGCCTGGAGTAACAAAAGTCATCTTGAAGCATGACACCCAAGTCAGGTTCGAGAGATGATTGTTGTAGTATATTCGTTCCGAGCCGGTATGAGTAGCTGCCCTTATGTCGGATGGAAAGCACCTTGCATTTGCTGACGTTGGAATGCAATACGTTTTGGGTCGACCATTGATACACCGTATCTAGGTCACTCTGAAGCACATGTTGCTCGTCGTTTGCCTGGATCCTGTGCCGGATCTTGATATCGTCGGCAAATATTAGGAAGTTTGAAGCGACTCCCTGTGCAAGGTTTTTACTAAACACCAAAACCAACGTGGACCTAGAACTGAGGCTTGCGGCACACCACCGGAGTACTTGCGGTAAGGTCTTACAATTCGGCCTTGTATGTTTCGCTAGGGATGCCGAGGATTCCAACTGGTGCACTTTGAAATCGCCGGTGATAAGCATGTGGCTGTAAGTTGGGAGTAAACATTTCGTCATTAGTGCTATTAGGCGGGAATCCATCTCTGGAGTGGACGACGGGGACGATATACGACTGTCAAGAAGCAGTTATCGTTGTGTCTAAGACACAAACGCCCCATAGCGAATCGGTGACCCACGTTTCCGGATCATCCAGTGGTTCACATTGTATGTCGTTACGACAGTATAGGATAGTACCACGTCCCCTGCTGGGATGGTCGTCGCGGAACAGTGATATTTCTTTAATCTCCATTTCAGCGTCCGTAACATTTGAGTGCAATCAAGTCACGGTTATGGAGATGAGATCGTAAGTTTTTGTTGCCTTGCGCGGCCGAAGCTCGGCACTTTTGCTGAGGAGACCTTGGGCATTCGTGTACATTCTGGAAAGTGTTTCGGTTCTCAGCAGCGATCCGAAACACTTGTGGCTAGAATGAGAGTTTGTGCCAACCGTTGTATGGTTGGCCGTTAGCCGTCCTTTTGTGGTATTATCGATGAGTCGCTTAGAGTTGGGTTCAGTGGCCTTGTGATTAGCCCCTCTGACAACTCCGTTTGCACAATGCATGTGGAGTGGTTACAGGATCGTGCAGGAAGTTTCCCATTTCCTTCAAACCTGCTATCAGTGTGAATTTCGGATAAGAGCACAACTTCGTTTGCCTGCTGCGGTGATGCTTAAGTCGGACGACAGTTTCGCTCGTTGCTTTGGACCGGAGCTCGGTTGGCAGTCTGTTCCGAAGTGATTACCAACTTTCTAGTAGCGTGAATGCCATCCATTAGTTTGTAGCACAACCTTACTTATCCTTGGGCTACATCCTTTGTGGCTTCCTAATCTTGGGAACCTCAAGACAGAAGTAGCTACAGCGTCATTCAACAACAGGGTCTCACGAATATAGCGCCACTGCTCCCGGTTGTGAGCCTTTGCTTCGCATTCATCGTGCTCATGAGAATGGGGAATGCTGTGGACAAAAACGGTTCTGGTTGCGGTGTTTAGCCGAAACTCTTCTAAGATCTGCCTCGCTTTCTTATGTATGCCCCATGGAATGTCTGGAAAGGCGCTAACCAAACAGGACCCGTTCTGGAGACGGGCAGTCGAAAGCAACGTTGCCTCCACCTCATCGACAGATTTTAGTACAACTCGAAGAAGCCTGGCTTAGAGTTGGGGTGGCTGGTGATCCTCATAAAGTTGGAGGGTTTAGTCAGCATACTGAGGAGATTACTTAAGGTATGCCATTAGTTCAGATCGTCTGCATGTTGCGCTATCAAACAATTCGATGTTGACTCTGGTACGTTGGTACACATTATGGACAGGGCATCCAGTTGTTTCTGAGTGTCTTTCCTGGGAGCGTAGACCGTAGTTGGGAGACCGAGCGATTTGGTAGGCATCCGTGCAGCGTTACCTTTCATATTAGTTATGGGCGCGTTGCCAGAAACAGCAGCGTTTGGTATTGGAGTGTACTTCGATTTAGCTACATCCCAGCTGCCACTGGTATTTGCATGTTTCCTGGGTTTCGGCGAAGCCTGGTGGTAGGAAGTGGATTTGGGGGAAAGTTTTGTAAATGGGCTAAGGTGAAGTGTTCGGGAACGCTTGGGCGATTTGGATTAGTGGCAGTGTTTGCAGGAACAACATTACCAGTGTAACGTTCGACGTTGTTGAGGTGGCTTACAGTGGGGTTCGGTGGAGGGGCTTGTGTCAGATATTCTACCATGCTTGTTCCTATGGAAGCTATTTTGGTGCCCAGAATCTACTGAACTACATCTGCAAGCCTATTATACTTCTGGGACAGTGCACATATGGTTTTAACTTGTGGGACAGGATTACACTTTGCACAGAACCAAAATGAGTCTGGGTCGCTGCTGATCAGCCTACACTCGCTTGGTTTGTATTCCTCGCAATTCACATGAAAATAGGTCCATCAAATTCCACAGAAACCCCCTATTTCGAGCATCTTATTATAAGTTCCACAGGTGCCTTTAGGCACCGCGGCTTGATTAGTAGCGCTCGCCAGGGCAAGTGTACTTGTAATGGTTAGTCCAACCAATGACCCTGGATTGATTGACCAGGCTTCAAGGTCAATCCGCCGAGAGATGGCTGTCACAATGCCTCTCTCACTGTCGCGATCGTGCGTAGATTGCCGGATTCAGCAGTATGCTCACAAGCACAGTAAGATGCGGTGATCCGGTCGCGTTAAGCGGCGATGCGCGCAGGGTGTTGGCATGCTTACCTATGTATCTCGGAAGCGATGTTTAGTGGGTGAACGACGCAAAATTCCTCATAACTTTGTTAAGCTACCGCCTTTATGAATGGTTGCAGGGTCGTTTAAGAGTCTTCAGTTTCTTCTATCGAATGAGACCAAAATTGTTCTCGAACAACTCGCGAGCGTTGTGATTTCACAAGTAGAACTCCACGAAGAAAGTGCCAAGACTGAGAACGGGAGTAACCGTATGATCTACACAAGATAGATCCAAGAGATAGAAAGCATTGAGTATCGCTCGTCGAACTGGTTCGAAAGAGCACACGCACAAGAATGTGTGTGGAGAAGTAGAATGACCACAGGGAGTAAAGTAAGGGCTGAGATAAAGTGCGGCCGTGCGGCAAAATGACACTGCACCACATTCAGAAGAATGGCCCGCCCGTCTCACTACGTTTACACCGACTTTCATCTGGGAAACTGAAGATAGCTAGGGCAGAGTTTGAACACTTGCTCGAACTCGGGATAAATGGTCCTTCAGACACCGCTTGGCCCTCTCAAATGCAGGTGGTTCCTAAGAAATCTGGTGACTGGCGCTCTTGCAGTGACTACCGCTCACACAATAGCCTAACATCGCCAGTTAGGTACCCAGTCCCACGCGTGCAATACCTTACAGATGGCTTACAGATAAGATGATCTTCAGTAAGACAGATATAATTCTCGCTTATCACTAGATACCAATAGAAGGAAAAATCATTCCTAAAACAGCCTAAACAGCCATGTTGGGTGGTGCTCTTTGCACCTTCGGAGCCACTCGTACCAGATCGGTCAATGGTTAGAGGCCAGACAAACTCAGCCTCCTGGCCCTCCAGGTTGGGAGTCCGAGTGAGAGTGGCTCCTTACTCCATAAAACAGGTTCTCTGTAGTCCAGTACCAAAACCCCGCTGCCTTGCGGTAAGGTTTTTGAACCAAAGGCTTTGATTGAGAACCCTGATCGCTCTCCTGTCTGGGCCTGGGCAACCTGACAGTATCCTGCCTCCGCAATACACCCTGGCCTTTCCTTCTAACAATCGCTTGATGCTCTGGCCATCGCAGAGGAAAATAAACGGTGCCCTATCTGCGGCATTGAGCAGGATGGATAAAGGTTTGGATGGTAATGCTTAAGCTTTCCCGCATTTTCATTTCCCCTTTTGCGCTTTTTCATCCTTAGCCTCCCATTCCAAATTCACTTTTATCCCTCCCTCTTCAATCTCCCAATTCTCGACCCTCCCCACCTTGCTTCAATAGTCGCTTGTCTTCTAGCTTCAATACACCCACGATCGCAGGGCGTCTCTCCAATCCAGTCGACAAGTCCATGTTCCACCAAGCGGACAACATCAATTCATCCGTTTTCCTTTGGAGTCCTCGATCATCGCTAAGACTGGCATGCCTCAACGTGCGCACGTTGCTACAGACTGACCAACAGGCAGTACTTACCCGAATACTCAAGACACTATCGATCGATATTTGCTGTTTATCGGAAACCTGCCTCCAAGATTCGATCGCCATGCTTACTTTGCGATCCCCCACATGCGACACTTGCGGCAAATTCTCATTGCGCCTGTTTGGTGATGACGCAGCTTTAAATGTCGGTCAAGTTGGAGTCAACATGGTTTTGAGTCCCCGGGCTGAACTTGCCCTGATCGACCGGATTCCAGTCAACAGCCGGATGTGTGTCGATTTTTCGGCTGGTTCGTTCCAAGCTTCGAAGTCGCGCGGTGACAAACGGTGCCTGTTTGTCACTACGGCTTACGGTCCCACAAACTGCAGCCCTGACTCGGTGAAAGATAACTTCTATCACTAAATTAACGATCTTTTTAGTTACGGAAGAAGCACGGATATTGTGGTGCTTGCCAGTGATCTAAACGCGTTAGTCGGAAATTGTCCGCTGATGAGCTTCATCTGGGCCACCAACATGGTGTAGGCTCCCGTAATGATAACGCTGAGCGTATGCTACACCTGTGTGAAGGCGTTCGTCTCTCTCTCTCTCTCTCTCTCGCAAGCACTTACTTTCGACATAGTACCCGCAGAAGAGTGATTTGGCGCCCACCAGCCTCGCACCAGCCATGGACGCAAATCGATCACATCGCGTTTAGTTATCGCTGGAGATGCCGTGTCCAAAACGGTCGCTCGATTTGGAGCACTAGCGTGGACTCCGACCATGCTTTTGTGTGTGCTGATCTGCAGGTGCGTTCCGGCGGACATCCGCAATACATTGACACCAGCCAGCTGGTGAAGTCAGGTGTTCTGAATGTGTATCAAACTATGCTGACATCTGGGCTGAGTAAGCCTTCATTGAAAACCGTCGAAGATCACTGGTCGCATATTCGTCAAACATTACCATCAGCAGGAATGTGACAAATGTGGCAAAGCAAATTACCTACCCAGGCATTGGGTCTCCATAAACTCTCTGGAACTTATGGATGCTCGCCGACGTTTTCCGACCGGAAGCCAATATAACGAGACTCGCAAAGTTCCCAGAGCAAAACTGAGTGCTAACCTGGAGAGAGACCGCGAAGTCTGATTGTCTCATGGTGCATCGGAAATGAAAACGGCTGCTGCCGTTGGTAATTATGGTAAGTTATTCCGTCTGATACAGGAAATAGGCAGCAGGAGACCTGGTGTTAGCAAAACAATACGTGACGAGAGTGGACAGCTGACCACAGCTTGTCAAGACGCTTGAAGCGTTGGGCCGAACACTGCAAGGCACATTAACCAATCTGAGTTATCGCTTTCTCTTTCGGGCATTGGCCGTCTCCTTAAATCCGCCGACACGCGCAGAAGTCGGAGGTGAGCTCCGACTGTCGAAATTGCCTAAGGCCGCTGGTACAAATGGAATTAGCCCTGCTCTTTACAAATTCGGGGGACCTGTTGTTGTAGATGATTTACACGTGTTGCTAGTGGAATTTTGGGAGCAGCAAACTGTCCCGACAGACTGGGACCACACCGTCATAGTCCTAATTTTCAAGGGAAGATCCCGTTCGGGATGCGGCAACCATAGGTGAATCAGTCTGAACTCAAGTGCCTCTAACTTGCTTGCGTCTGTCGTTCTCCACAGAATGACTGGGACTAGTGAAGGTCAGATTCGAGAAGAGCAAGCCGGGTTTCGTCGAAATCGTGGCTGCATGGACCACATCTTCACTTTGGGTCAATTGTTGGAGTACCGCCATGTTTATTGGCGACCCACCGTTGTCTTGTTTCTCGACATTAAAGATGCCCTCAATTCGGTAGCTCGATGTGCTATTTGCGACTGTTTGCTGAGAAAAGGTGTGCTTGATAAATATGTAAACATTACCGAAGCGATGTACGCGCATAGTTAGAGCAACGTGAGGGTTTATGGCAAACTGTCGCCGCCCTTTAATATCTCCAGCGGTGTGAGAAAAGGTTGCCCGCTGTCTTCTTTTCTCCTTAACTTCGCTATTGATGGAGTCACGGAAACAGTGTTCCATGGACACGACCTAGAAGGTGTGGAGTTACTTCCTGGTGAGCGAATTCTTGACTTGGGGTATGCGGACGACATTGGTCTCATGTGTGAGAGCGCCCAAACGTGCCAGGTTGCACTGGACTGATTAGCACTGGCTGTCAATCGTTTTGGCTTATGCTTTGCTCCATCGAAATGCAAAGTAATTCTCAAAGATTGGCAGGAACTTACCCCTGCGCTGACCCTTGGTGGTGATCAGCTAGAAGTCGTTCAGGAATTCAAGTACCTGGGCAGCTATATTAGCGCCCGTGGGATCGAAGATGAGGTTACGAACCGTATAGCAAAAGCTCGAGGTGCTTTTGCCAATCTCCGCCACCTGTGGCGCAGACGCGACATCACTCTTGCCCTGAAGGCAGAGTTTATAATGCAGCCGTCCGTTCAACCCTCTATACGGTTGTGAAACCTGGCCCATCAGGTCGACAGACATAAAGAGGCTCGTCACGTTCGATCATCGCTGCCTTCGCAGCTTAGCTCATGTCTGGTGGGAGCACCGCGTGAGCAATGAGCGTGTTCGGCGTCGCGTATTTGGTGCAGGAAGAGCGAGTGAACCGCTCAGCACCATTATATCACGCACCAGGCTCCGATGGCTGGGCCACGTGTTGCGCATGCCAGCACACCGACTCCCGCGACGTGCATTGTTTGCGCGCCGGGGGTGCGGTTGGAAGAGGAGGAGGGGAGGTCAAGCAATGACTTGGTCGAGAGAAATGAACACCCTCACTTCTAAGCTGGCGTCGGTTGGGGAATCCCGACTGCCTGGCTGGGGTCCTAAGGACGATGAACACGTTTGGCTAGACACACTTGCTGATATGGCTAGGAACTGGCCTTAATGGCGTTTGTGTTGTGAGTTCCTTTGTCCATCCTCCTCTTGCTTAGCCTCCCCTCCAATCACCATCTCATTCATTAGGCATAATATAACTCTTTTTGCGGCACGATAGCCGGCTGTTTGCTCTTCGGAACGATGTCCATCCGGTACTGTGGACATAGCCGGCGTGCCACTGTTGTTTGTTCTTCTTGTCTTTGTATTGCGGCACAATAACTGAGGTGTTTTCCACCTGCAGCCAACGTGTATAATGAGGATGACGATGATCCAAGCTTTTCCTGACAAGACGCAGGCAGTTAAATAATTCCCATCTCCGACCTCATGCAAGCATCTCCGTCGATTTTGTAGTTTAGTCAACTTCTGTCGACACTTTATGCCTCGCTGTGTTCAGCTTATGTCACCTTTGACTGACTTGCTCAGAGGAAATAAATGCATGTTCTCTTTCCCGGACACAGCACGCGCAGCCTTTAAGGAGATCAAGTACGCTATGTCCAACATACCTCTGCTCGCTCATTCCGAACCGACTGCACTTCTTCTTATCAGGACTGATGCCTCGGACATGGCCGTGGAAGATATCCTGCAACAACACGTTGGTGGGCGATGACAACTCTCGTTTTTCTCAATTACTTGCAGACAGCAGAATATCACTACAGCACGTTTGACAGAGAACTGCTGGCCATCTAGTAAGTCATGCGCGACTTCCTTCTCGTACTCGAAGATAGCGCTTTCCCAGTCTACACTGACCATATGCCCATCCTATTTTCCTTCAGCCCAGCCTCTGACAAATACTTAGCAGGGGAAAACTAGATACTTAGACGTTGGCACCAATCCAGTGCTGACATACGCCATGCCCCAGGTGTCACAAATCCCTTCGCCGAAGCTGTCACTTTCATCAACCTCCCTATACCCTCTTTACTTTCTATCAACCACGCCCCCATGGCATTGGGTTAGGCTCAGGATGAAGACTTCTAACGCACCCTATAGTCTACTTCACTGCATGTTCGACTCTTTCCTCTCAAAAGGAAGGACAGAACCATTCTCCGTGGCACTTCCACAGGCGGTCCTAGACACTCAGTGCTCTTCCTTTTCAGACTCACTGTTTTAGGTGCAGTCTACTCGTCGTTTTACCATTGCATATGTGTAGTACTTCCGCTCTCTTTTCCACTATGTCTGTCTCGCAATACACCAAGGCTGTTGTTGTTCCTGGACGACTGGAAGGGGAGGCTGGCGCAGTGTGTGGCAGCTTAAGCTACAATATGCCAGTAACTGACGATTCCTGCGGCATGCAGTGCGATGTCTACAACCGGTGGTACAACCACCTTTGTACGGACATGTATACCGAGCAGTACGCAGTGCTGGCCTCCAGCGACAATTGTTGTTCAGTTGTGTCTATTGCTGCCAACGTCCGCAAGACCGCCCGGACTTTCGTAAAAGAGACGAATCCCTTGATGCTCGGCTGCGCAATGTGGAGCGGTCGGTCCCGATGCTCTCAGACCTTCACCGCAAGATTGATATCCTCACGACGACGCTTTCGGTATTCAACAACGCAGATTCGATCACTTACACTGGAGATCAACTTGTGGCACCGACCATTGTGTCACCGGTCCAGATGGCTACGGACCACCTAAATGAAGCCGTTCCGAAAGTCCTACCTAACCCTACATTGATCTACGCCGAAATGCGGGCTCAGGGGTCCATTATTGTAAAGCGAGATACAGCCAAGAAACCCCATAAGCCCTCTGCTAAACAAGAAGCTGAAGTTGACTCGGCACCAGAAACAATCCAAGTGTGATCACTTGTCGAGCCGTCTGACGGTTGTGCGAAGGGCAAGTTTCCCATACGCCCCACTTGTCAGTCGAAGATGCTGGCTACCTTGGTTCTCATCGATACCCGGCGTTCCGACATTTTGCTTCACTCTGCAGAAAGCGACGAAGCGTCGCGGGCCCCCTGCTGCAGACATCAAGAAGATAAACAGACCAACTCCAACCTTAAGCCTTTGAGTGGACTCGAAGACTCGAAAAAATAAGACTCCGACACTGGAACAAAAAGCATACACCGCCATTGCCACATCACTTGAGGGGATAAGGGTATTCCCGTCACCAGTGGTGAAGGCACCACTCCAAATGTCGAATCAAAGACACGTGGGATAAATACGCTCCGTCGTGGTGACGCTTTCACGGATAGTAACTACGCTGAATCCACTGCAGTTCTTTCTGCTGAACGCATGTTGGACGACCTTCAGTGGTTAAAAATGTGCATAACGAAGCTACTGCCGCCTGGTTTTCCAGGTGTTACTGTCAGGAAGCTGCTTAAACTGGGGAATGTCGTAGTTAATGCTTCGAACCCTAGGCCACAGCTAATTCGTGTAGTTCTCTACCCCGGAAGAACTCAACGCTCATGAGGTTTGCTTCCAGGCTGATAGGCACTGATATTAGTGTTCAGCCGGATCTTCCGTTGGCAGATAGGCTGAAGTTAAAGCAGGCCATCAATGACCTCAAAAGTTGGCGAGCGGCAAATGAACAAGGTCTCCAGTTAGTGGTTTTTCGGGTGGTCAGCTGGCGACCCTTTTCCGCTCTAGCAGCGCCCGTTTGGGTAGCGCACGATCCAGGTCTGGACATTATGAATACCTTCATATAGTGTTAAGCAACTGTGCTCAATCTAAGGGACAAGGTATGCAAGTTAGGTATGCTTGTAGATGGGTATCATCCCGACAAACTCGTATTCACTGAAACGTGACTGTCTCAGGACATCACGGATGGTGAAGTACACTAATCTGACTATGTACTATTTAGATGCGATCCCTCCGTTGGCCGACAAGGAGGTGTAGCACTTTAGGTGAGCTGTAAACTGGACGTTCTGAATACTTGCTTATTGCAGTCTGCAGACAAAACTGTTGTGGCTCTGTCGACTGTGAGTAGCATCTCCTCGGCTCAGGTTACCGTTGTAATTGTGTGTAGAAGCCCTGGGAGTGTATCCAAAGAGGTTTTTAATTTTATTCGCTCCCAGTCCGCAAACAGGCGTTTGGTGCTGAGTGACTTCAACCTTCTGGAGGTTTGGTGGGCAGAACTTTCTTACAATTCAGCGTCAGATACATTCGGCACAGATTTACTTGACTTTATGCTCCAAATACCGTTGCATATGTTCGTGGATCTCCCCACTAGTATGGAAGCTCAAGTTCCTTCCATCTTAGACCTTGTGTTCGCTAAGTTACTCGCTTTTATTACTGACTTTACTTACGGGTGCAAATGAGCACGCTTTTTTGCGCTTCAGTTGTACTCTGTCTAGACACTATCAGAGTACTGTTGAGTCTCGCCCGAACATATGGCACGCAGACTATCAATCAGTGAGAGCCAAAGCTTCGGATTTCCGTTGTGGGATGTCGGGGTCGATACTGTCCAGGTTGCCTGGGATAAATTTAAGCCCTATCTCGCAGTGGTCTCTGCTCACCTTATCCCTGTCAGAAGATGAAAGGTGGCACCGGCACAGCCGCCCTGGATAGATTCCACTGGGAGGTTTTGCTCACAAAGAGGTCTGAATGTTGGCGGGCTTACCGAGACGCTCCATCCACCGGTGTTTGCGACAAGTACTGAAAGGCTAGAAATTGGTGTAAGCAACACCTAAAGAATGCTCCGCTCAGTTTCAAGAAAGGGTTAGCAGACGTACCTGCAGAGAATTCGAAAAAGTTTTTCCTATATGCCAGAAGTCCTGCGGTTCGAAAACATCAATTCCAGTATTGGTGCGTGATGACGGTACTCATGCGCATACGGACTATGACAAGACCTGCGTACTTAGTGTGTAATGTGCAACAGTGTTTGTAAGGGAAGCCTCGTTGACAGGCGTTGACCTGATTTGCAGGATCCCAGAGGGTTCCCGCCTATCTGAATTTATTTCAGAGGAGACGGAATTCCTTAGCTTGTTATAATGGCTGAACTCTCCTGAAGCACCTAGGCCTGATTTAATTCACCCGAAACTGTTACACTAGCTGGCTGTGGAACGAAGTGGATCGTTCGCTATCGTGTTTCAGTAATCGCTTGACAGCTGTGCATTATTTCTCGAATGGAATGCAGCTGTCATCCGTCTCATCTACAAATGTGAGGGCAGGAGTCTGCCTGCAAATTACAGCCCAGTTAGTCTGACGAGTTTAGTAGTCAAACTCAACCAGAAGCTGGTCAGAAATTCATTGGAGCGTCAGTTGAGTAGATTTACTCTGCTTAGCAATGCACAACACGGATTCCGGAAGGAATTTTGACGTCTGACGAATTTATTGATAGCTCGAGTAAGTTAAGTGGCTACATTGAATAACAGCCGCACGTTTACTTTTCGAAAATATTTGTTAAGGTACCCCATTTGACACTTGCGCAAAATCTGATTTCTTACAGGATTTCTGGCCGCGCCATTCACTAAGTGACTGCCTTCTTGGATGGTAGTAGTGTACGAATAGGCCGCGGCCTATCGTTTAGGTGATCTGTCTTCAGTGGCGTACCGCAGGGCTTGGTCCCTGAACTGCTGTTTTCTACCTTTGTGAATTATCTATCCGCGGAGCTTCTGGTACCATCGCTGCTATTTGCTATGAGCTGAAGCTGTGGGATATCGTAAATATTCCTGGGGGTCCCGAAGCTATTCAACGAGCCTTGGATAGGCTTTGGGACTGGTATACCTTATGGCTGCTACCAATAAATCAGGCAGTGCTCTGTTCCTGGAATTGGTAGAACGTGTCCTCCATTGAAGTACTTTGTCGGTGAAGTTATACTCCCCCTTGGATCAAGCCAGGTTGCTGTAGGCGTCGTATACCCTTCGACTTTACAATCCGGTGACGATTGGAAGAATGTCGCAAGCAGAGGTTTCCGTATGTTGTGCTTAATACGCCGTTCTTTCAGAATCTTGAATAACGACATCTTTGTGAGACTGTTCTCGGCTTTCATTTGGCCTCATCTGGAATACTGCGTCTACACCTGTCCGCCATTCCTCGTCCGGGACAAAATGGAGCTAGATAGGGCTTTACGGATAGGTACTAGGTTAGTTGAGGGATTACGGTAACAGACGTATTCCGAGCGTCTACTTAGTTTGGGAATGCATTCTATGCACCACTGAAGGCTTAGAGGAGGCCTAATCCTAATCTACCGTGTCTTAACTGGGGAGTTTGGTCCAGGTTTATCTTGGCTATTCAGTTCCGATAGATTTTTTGTTCTCCTCGGTCATTTCATGAAGCTGGACAAATCGCGGTCCGATCGGATTAGGGCGGAAAATCGGCTGTCACGTCGAGTCATCGAGCACTGCAACATGCTTCCGGAAATTATTATCAGGGAATCTACGGTTAAGGGGTTTGAACGTCAACTTGACGCTCGTGGGTGGCAACACGAAACCTTTCCGTTTTTCTGACTAACTCGCATCTTCACACTTCGGTTTCCTTTTTCTACTTTCCTTCATGCATTAGTATTATCCTCTTATTTCAAGTGAACTTACTCATTCTGTACTTTAGATTGCTCTTCTAATCCCTTACTTACTTCACTTGACTGCCACAGCAGGGACTGCTAGGGCAGCAAACGTGGGCGTTAATTAGTAGATCAGGGTGCGACACAGGTGTTACGATTTAGATCCACCATAAACTCCGAGTACTTCAGCAATTCTTGGCTAAACTCAAGACGGAACACTCACGAGTTTCACCAAACTTTCCAGTCTCAACTGAATTTGAGCTTTCATCTCAGCAGATAGTGGTATCAGACATCGAAAGCGTGACCATTGGAATGTTACTTGTGACTGTTGCCCCTAAGCCACCGGGTCACAAGGGGCAACGCTTGACACAACTCTTAGTGATTGATATTTATGGTCATTGTGAAGTACACGTGGCGTGGATGGGACTTGCAATCTCAATCTTGCCCGCGATTCCCATTGTAGCGAACCTTAGTCTTTCCATCACGAGGCCCGTAGCTGAAGCAGATAGAAATTGGGTGCTACCCATCCGAAAAACTGTACTTTTATGATGCTTTTTGATGTTATTTTCTCTCATTAGGTCGAGATAGCAGGCATCGGACCCAGGACCATTTGGATGTTATGAACAATTAAAAATGAATTTATACGGGTGAAGAAGCGTTGCTTTACAAGTCCCGTTGGGTAGTTGGTGGGGATATCAACATAACAATAATGATGATAAGGATAGTAAAATAGTTAATGATTTAAATATGAAAATGAGGACTTATCGTTTGCTCCGCTGTAGTCCTGTGATCCTCTTAGATACACAGCACCCACAGTTAACAACAGATCATTCCATGGTATACTCAAGGTGTAGGATGGAGACGTAGTGTTAAGTAACAAAGTGTAAGTGGATGAGTGCATCGTCCAACCGTCTTTTAAATACTGTTAGTGTCGGTGCAGAGACGACCGATTCCGGGAGAGCATTCCACGGGTGACAGACACGAATGGAGAAGAAATTTCTGCGACACTCCAGACGATTGTATTGTTCTGCGATTTTTAATGAGTGGCCTCTCAGGTTAGTATTGCTGTTGAATTGCCGTAAAGAGCGGCACACATTATTTGGGTCTCGCAGAATCAAGTATGCCATAATCAGGTCACCTCGTATTCTGCGATAGCTTCCAATGAACACCTCCAATCGTTGCAGCCTCTCCTGGTAGGAAAGATTGCGCATTCCAATTACGCTCTTAGATGCCCGGCGTTGTGGCTGCTCCAGTGCATTAAGGTCGTGTTTCAGTCATGGATGCCAGGCTTAAATTGCCTATTCGACATGGGGGCGAACATCCGCACTGAGCATTTGTCGAAATATGGGTTTGTTTATTTGTCCAAACGCCCGTCGCAATAGCCCGACATGTTGGTTCCCGGTCTTCGAGGCCATTTCGGATTGCCTGGAGTAACAAAAGTCATCTTGAAGCAGGACACCTAAGTCGGGTTCGAGAGTTGATTGTTGTAGTATATTCGTTCCGAGCCGGTATGAGTAGCTGCCCTGATGTCGGATGGAAAGCACCTTGCATTTGCTGACGTTGAAATGCAATACGTTTTGGGTCGACCATTGATACACCGTATCTAGGTCACTCTGAAGCACATGTTGGTCGGCGTTTGCCTGGATCCTGTGCCAGATCTTGATATCGTCGGCAAACATTAGGAAGTTTGAAGCGATTCCTTGTGCAATGTCATTAATAAACACCAAAAACAAACGTGGACCTAGAACTTAGCCTTGCGGTACACCACACTCAACTTGTATGAGGTTCGATAAAGAGCTCCGAACTCTGACCACTAATTGCCGTTGAAGTAGAAAGTTGGCGATCCAGCTTAAAAGAGGGTCGCCGATCCCGTAATGCTGCATCTTAGATAGTAGTATCCGATGGTCTAGACGATCGAAAGCCTTGGAAAATCCAGGTAGATCACATCAACACCTTCTCCAGCGTCAGCTGCCTCGGTCCAACTACTGCATACAATTAGTGAATTCGTTGTACATGACCGCTGTCGACGGAAACCGTGCTGCTCAGGAGTGATGATGTTGCAGTTTTCCAGCTAGCACACCAGTGCATCGGCAACTTTGGATTCCATGACCTTGGAGAGTAGAGGAAGAAGGGATACTGGGCGGTAGTTGGAGGGATCAGTTCTGCTTCCACCTTTGTGAATCGGGGTTATTATTCCAAGCTTCCACATGGTGAGAACTTGGTTCTGGTCTAAGCAGCGCCGGAAAGACTGAGCTAAAGGTCCTGCCAGTTGGCTTGCTGCTGCTTCTAGTGCCACTGGACGAATGGTGTTGACACCCGGCGAGTTGTGTGTGCGTAGAGACGTCAGCTTTTGCAATACAGCCTCCGCGGTAAAAGTGATGTGGGTTAGTCCTAGCAAGAGAAGACAAAGCTTGGTAGATCGCTTGGTGGCAAGACCCTTCGAAGTGTGAGGGCGTATTGCATCTGCAGCGAGTTTGCTGCTTCCACAGTCGTTCTTGTTGGGCCATCAGCCGTCCTGAATGGAGGAATTCCTTGCCTCACCTTTCGTAGGCTATTGACGTGCTTGTACAGCAGTTTGTGATTAGCACTGAAGGTTTTTGCGATGTTCTGCTGATAGGCGGCATTGTCTTCTCTTAACATTTGAGTGCAGTGGTTACCTTGGGCTACGTAGTTGTCGCAAGTTTCTTGTGCAAGAGCTTCTCTGTACACTCTCCATGCTGCGTTGCGTACTGTCATCCATTTTCGAGTTCTGCTCCTAACGTAAGAAACCGATTTACACCTATCGCAAACTTTTACCTCTGAAGCCTCTGCAATCAGCTGACGGAAAGTTTTGACGAACTCGAGCCAGGCGACTTCCGGGGGGTTCTCCTTCTAGGAACGACCAAGTTTTGTCACTGACGAGCTGGGCTAATCGATCGTAGCTTGTGATGGTTCGCACAGTCTCATCCTTCTCATTCAGATATTCTGCATAGCAGGCGAAGTTGAAACTGATCACGGCGTGATTACTGCGACCCAACGGGCAGTCTAAAACCAACACATCAATCAGATGCTCCACGTTGGTAAGCACAAGATCCAGCACAGATGGCCTGTTACTTGTTTTGAACCGAGTGGACAAAGGGATGTGGTTGTAAACAGGAACAGTACTTACTAGATCTTGTAGATCGGCTCTAAATTGTTCTCCGATCGTGGCGGGAGTTTCTAAACAATGTACGTTGAAAACACCCATGATAAGAATGTGAGTGTACTTTTGTTGTAAACTCCATCTTAAAGCAGCCGCTAGGTGGCCGACGGTTTCGGAGTAGAATTAGGGGGGCGGTACACCAAGACCATAAGGCAAGCGTCCCTGCCTTTTAACTGCAAGCGACACCAAAGAGAGTCGGGGAACTGCGCGTCTGAATCCTCCACTGCTTTGCACTCTAAGGCGCTTCGGTAATACAGTATTACCCCTCCTCCTTTTGTGAGCCTGTCGTTCGGATCAGCGACATGCCCGGTAGCGAAACTTCAGCGTCTGTCATTCCCGTGTGCAACGACGTCTCGGAGATACCAATGACATCATATGACCCGGGAGCTTGGCGATCTTTCAGTTCGACCAGTTTGTTAGAAAGCCCTGAGCATTCGTATACAAGCAGGCTAGTTTCTCGGTCTCTAGGAGCCCACAGAGTGGTGAAGGGGTCACGTGTGGGAGAATGCCGACCGATGGGAGGTCGGCAATTAATAGTTTTTTGATAGGACAATGATACCTCGTTTACAACTTGATTCGGCCAAGGTGCGTCCCAACCTTCTTTTAGACCTAGGTCAGAGTCAATTAAAGCAGCAGTCGAGTTACGCTTCTGTACATTCGTCAGTATGCTTGCTGCTTCAGTTGCTTTGATATTTGAGCTGTGCAATGCGTTTGCAACCTTTTCGTTGTGATCACTACCCGTAAGCCACCGCGTCAAGACAGGGAACGATTGGCGCAACGGTTAATGATTGATATTGAGGGTCATTAACCGTTATGCCAAACGTTGCCTGTCGTGACCCGGTGGCTTAGGGGTAGTGGTCACAACTAACACCCAAATGGTCCCGAGTTCGATGCCTGCTTACTCTATCTGATGAGATGTAATAACACCGAAACGCGTCATAGTAGTGCAGTGTTTTCGGGCGGGCAACACTCAATTTCTATTTGCATCAGCTACTGTCCTCGTGATCGAAAGACCAAGGTTCACTTCAATGGGAATCGCGGTCAACATTGTGATTGCGTTTCGCAATCCATCCACATAACGTGTACTTCAAAACGACCCTCAACATCGTCCATTATACTGTTGTGCCAAGCGTTGCCCGTGACCCGGTGGCTTAGGAGTAGTGGTCGCAACTAACATCCCAATGGTCCCGGATTCGACGTCTGCTATCTCTAGCTGATAAGATGAACTAACATCGGAACGCATCATAGGTGGACAGGTTTTCAGGCAGGCAGCACTCAGTTTCTATCTAGGGCGTTAGTACTTTCAACAGCTGCTTCTCCGTTTTCGGCATCCCATTTAGAATAATGTGTCGCAAAGCTGAAAATGTTGTATCTTCCTCTGTTTAGCGTCTTATATTTTTCAGACTATCTTACGTGACTGCCAGAAGCTGTGCTAGTTTTACTGCTTAGCCCTCTTCCAGATTATGCTCGGCTGCCGGCAGATGAGCTGTTAACATCGTATCCGCGATGAACATTGGTGCAACAAGCGTGTACACAATATCCACGCCGTACTTTTGAAGCCGGATAAGCACACACTGAAGGCGACGAAGAACGATGTGCAGCTGTTTAATGGCTATCGACATAAGCGGTTTGTGGTCGAGGTACACAGTTGTCTTTCTTCCGAAAGTATAATCGTTGAAACGCTTCACTACACAGACAACCGCTAGCATCTCCTCCTCAACATGCGCATAGTGCTGCTCGGTTACAGTGAGTGCTTGGCTGGGGAAAACCAAAGATTTTCCGTACTATAAGTGAACAGCACCTATTCCGTCCTGGCTACTGTCACACCGTATCTTCAGAGGCTGGATTGGACCGTGATATACAAATACAGGTGCGTTGCTGTTGAGGTGCTTAATAGCTTCATGTTCCTTTCTCTGACTTTACCTTAACTGTAGCAACCCAAAATATATTCCTTATCATTTAATGTAACAGGTTTTCCTTAATCGTACGTTATTGCTTGTTGTGTTAACGCCGATCCCACGGCCATTTTTACCTACGTTCAGCTCATCAATTGATGGCCCCGATTAGCAAGCAGCAAGTTAAACATTGTTCCCTGTAAGTATTTTTGTGTGTTCCTTCCTTTTTCATGCTTTCATACGGGTATTTATTTGTTGCTTGTGTAATGTTAATAGTTTCGTGTTTCTGTTCAAATATGATTTTGATTCACAACTCGGAGTTGGCAGCTGAGTCATTTCACAGCGTAAACATGCTTGCTCTGGCTGTTCTAAGTTTCGTGGAACACAGCCCAGTGGTTTGATTTGCCATATTCGAAAGATGGGCATTCAGGCGGACCGTTCGAGGTACCGTCAGCTTGTCCCACGTCTTCCCTAGTCGGTTGTGAGCTGGTTCAGGACATTCTACTCTGCCCATCGAATGGAGCAAAGTATGGAAAGATGAAGCAGACGATTTTAAAGGAGTTACAACCCAGCGGGTGGGCTCGATTTGAACAGCTCAATAGTTTCAAGTTTTGAGATCGCAAGCCATCAACCTTGTTTCACACAATCCAGTGACTCGCTGGCTCCTTATTCTTGAATGAAGAAGAGACAAAGGAGCTGTGGATTGTACCTCTCCCAGAGCAATTGCCGGTAATCCTGTCTATGTTTCTAGTACGCCATTGAAAGAATTAGCTACCAAAGCTGACGCTGCGTTCGAACAACTTTCGCACCAGACGACCAGTTGCTCCGGTGACGTATTCTCACCGATGAACAGCGAGTCTCCTTTTTGCTGGAAGTCGTCGGACCGATCTGACCCTAAAGGTAAGGAAATTGCGCTAATCCGTAGCAAGTTTCGAAGCAGCGTGTGCCACGGTCAGACGCTGATCACGTTTTAGCTACCGTTCATGGCGGCTCATCTGTGTCTACACCGAGTACATCTTGTTCGGTAAGAAACCGCAACATTTCCTCTGCACTTTCTCAGTCAGATAATACCAAACACGTCGAAGAATTATGTTGGTCTCACCGCCAATATGGTGGAAAACCTAGGCGTTGTCAGACTTCCTGCATTACGCACGACTAATCCACTTCAGGGAAAGCGAATAGCCCGCACACTAGCATGACCAACGAATTCATCAACAACAAAACATACGGCCTGTTTTAGGTTAAGGATCGACGTTGTTCCATCATTTTTTTCATCGACACCGGAGCGGATGTAAGCGTTATATTTGCGAAGGCGAACGATAAGCACTGAAAGTCTACTTACTACCCGCGTGCGACCAACGTTTCTCCGATAGCTTCATTCGGTCAGCGCATCATGAACCTGGACCTCAATCTCCACCGAGATTTTCAGTGGGTCTTCATCGTTACGTCTGTACCCGCTGTAATTATCGGTATCGAATTCCGCCATCATTATGAGTTGCAACCAACTTCTTTGTGAGTCAGCTTTCTGATCGGCATTATGATACCAGCGAGACTTGGCATAAAACGACTCAAATAATTTACTATACATTTTAAACGATAGATTCCCTCCTTATCACTAGGGAGCGGCATCTCTCGAATCAAGATACTTTTTCCTGAACTGGCCCTAATCTTTTGGTTATCAGCAAATACCCATAGAAAATCCCCTCGTATTGCCGAAGTTCAATTTTCTCACCTTTGAGCTTCACGATTTTTTGCGCACAACGCTGCAAGAAACGGTGGAGATTAGCACCATAATCATCTTCCGTTGAGCTATAGACCAAAACATCACCTGCCACGCAACTAAATCATCTAACGCGTGCACCAATCGCTTTTGGAACCTTTCACTAGAAACCTTCAAATCACACCGTAAAAGCAGCCAACAATAACGACCGAATGATGTGGCAAATGTAGTAATAAAGTTGGATTCTTCATCTAGAAACCAGTTCCAGAATGCCGTAAGCTGGTATACCTTCGTGAAATACTTAGCTTTGGCCAAATTCGGTAAAATGTCTTCTGGTGTAGGGATTGCATAATGCTCTCTAGGAAGGACCTCATTGAAGTGTTCCAGGTCAATACACACCCTCAGTTCGCCCATTTTCTTCGTAATTATAGCGACCTGACAAACCCAGTCGGTTGGTTCGTCAACCTTGTCAACCACACCATCTCTCATTAATTTGCTCAATTCAACGGGGAACTTGTCACGCAGAACAAATGGAGCTTTCCTAGATAATAGCGCAGTCGGTCGCATCGAAAGATTTAACTGTAATATACGTCCGATTGAGGGTTCTGACGGATTCCGTGTCCTAAGCTTTCGTGAGTCGTATTAGGCAGAAGGGGGTGAAAGGCAAAATAGATTCTTCGTAGACGGCTGGACAACCATTTAGTAAATTATTGGTAAGTAGCAGGACTTTAGTTGCCATTTAGTAAACGTCAGAGCTGGATGGAATATGTGCCTGTGTTACACCTCGTGGCCAGCTGGATGGCATTGTCCAAGCTGCTGATGGAGGACAGGGCGTGTTGTGATTGGACGTATGGAGTGAAAACAAGCACGAGAGATTGCTGCTTTATGCATAGTAAAGAGGAAATGAGAAGGCAAAGAGAAGAGGAAGGAATGATCGTAATCTAAGCTGGGCGGTTTACTTTCTACAGCGACACTATGACGCGCTACATTAACGACAAGTGAGCAGTTCCCTCAAACCTTCCCAAACCTGGGCTAAACACAGACGTATACTGATCACTGCTTTCCGTTTCCCCCTGGCAAACATGCACAAAACGATCGTGATTAAAAACAACAAAATCGAGAGACTGGATCAAATCAATGCCGAGAATCGGCATGCGCTCCTTCTCCATGATCACCAACTCCAGTCTATGTGAGGCTCCATCTCCTGGGTTGACCACTTCGATTGTAGCTGCGCCAATCAGATGAAATCTGGGACCATTTCGCATGCTCAGGTAATCTTGATCGGATCGGATGCACACTCCGGGACAACACTTTCTTGGTAGAATGTTGCCAATAACAATCGTGTCTAAATGGAATCGTAGAGCTTTGCCTTCGATCAAAACACTTGCGTAGACGCACTTTTGTGATACCATCCAAAACTCGTTGCCGATTGAGTGTTCTACGTCTATGGGTGACTTGTCCCGAACGACTGCACTTTGATTAGTTGCTTGGCAGCAGAGGGCTACTTGATTCCCCTTTCCACATTTGGCGCATTAATATCCCCACGCTGGACACTTTTGCGAGGTGCTCAGGTGTCGTGCAGCGTAAAAATGGCATAGCTCCTGTCTCACATTGGTAGCCTCCGGAAACGGCACCCAGTTCTGCGTCAGTCGCTAGTTTCCTTCGGTGGTATTGATACATGGTTTAAGACTCACTGTAGCAGATATCGATGGACTACTGGGGCGAAAAGTTGCGTTAGCGCAAAAGCCGCTTTGTCATACTTTCATCAGTGATTCCTAGAACATTCCGATCGCGCTTGAGACTGTCGCCCATGCATGTACATAAGTTGCAGGACAAGGCCAAAATCTTCAACTCAGTGATGTACGGGTTTACGCATTTATTTTGGCCTCTGCTATGCATAAAAAAGTCAGCGCCACTAGGTCTTGTTGGTTTGCCCTTCGAAAAATTCACTGAAATTTGCAATCACCGTTTCCAAATCATTGGAATCTTCGTGTTTATCGTAGTGCAATGTCCCTGGCACACGGCGCGCGTCATTCCCGGATGTGTGTCTAAACATGGCCATCGGTTGCTCGTCCGAACGTACTAAGGTGCAGAAACCCACCTACTTGCTTCTCCATAGACGCCAGTTACGAGCCAAATTCCGTTCATACCTGTTCAATGTAGTAGGCATTTGAACAAACGGTGATGATACAGTCAGCATCAGAGTACGGCCGGTGGGGTTTGTCTTGATCCTTGTTGACACCATGTTCCAGTACTCAGTCCTACAGGGACAAAAGTTTGTCAGGCAAACTCAACTCAGAGAAAATTACAGCAGGTTTGGCCTGTCAAACTACTCGATATGAGTTGTTTGTTCATATCCACAACTAACGACCCCTTTGGCCAAGTTGAACAAACGGTGAGTAATTCACAAAAATGTTGGTCGATCCGTGTCAAGTAACCGAACCCGTTAACTCTGTGTCCTACTGGCTGTCTGGCTCGCTCTGTTGGTCCATCCGTTCACTCTGATGTCACAATCCCATCACAATACGACCTGTAAACCCTTGAGCTCTAGTCAATTGAAAAGATAGTTTAATTAGCCGTGCACAAGTGCATCGTTCTCTGTCACAGATGTACCATCACACTAGTCAGCTTAATTGTTAATGGGGATTCAATTAATACCACTGTATATCCGTGACCACGGGATAAGCTATAACGACTTACTAACTTGCTCAACTCATGCTTAACAACGGTTGACAAAAGCAACATGCTCTTTGGTTTTAAGCTGCAACTCAGTATTCTTACTCAAAACCAAGTTCGCTCTTTATTTGATTTGGGTACGCCCAAGTTTGGAGTACTACCCGATTATACACAGTCACATACGCAAGCGTGACTTACTGAAGAATTTGCAGCGGAAATCCACTAAGAGCATTTTAAGTGAATCCTCGGCAGGAACATATTACGATAGATGTAGACTATTGAGCATCAATCCTTTATGACTAGGAAGATGCAAAAATGAACTTAGTTTTTATAACAAATTGTTACTTATGAGTAGAAGGATTTTAGCGAGTATTTTTGTTCGTCGCAGTCAGCTGGCAATTCGGATAAGTCAACTACCTATCCGGAGAAGCACCAGACGGCCGTTTCGCCCTATTGGGGCTCGTCAGTGGTGCGCATCCTTCGGTCCTCTAGTGAGGATCGAACCCATGACTGCTAGTGACTTGTGCCAAATTGTTACATTGGCTCAGCTTTCGTGCCAAAATCTAGTTGAGATTTACGGAGGATGATGGTTACAACTTGAGGAGCAGAATATTTAGTCTTCCACAACAAAATTCACGTCGCAGGTGCGCGGGCGCTTTCGTAATTTGTTACTCAGTTACATGCAACCCACTGGCACACTCAGTAAGAGCTAGGCAAGCCATCGATCAGATCAAAAGTGAGCTTCTCTCCTCAGCGAATGCAGCTAAACTGTTCCAGCGTCAGAGTAGCAACATTTTCAAGGACCAAGGAACATATAAAATGGAGCACGCCACGTAGTTGTCACTCAGTCAGACACAGTTTGCATTCAAAATTTATGTTCTATTCCTTATCTAGGCGACACACATTTGGCGACAGTTTTATATAGATGCGCGTAAGGATCAGCGGGATCAATATCCTCGTAACCTCGCGTCCAATCCGATCAACGTGAGAGTTGTTCCTAAATATTTGTCTCCACTCTTTACACTGGTTCTACACTATTGTTTGCCATACTTTCCTAGAGGCAATAAGTTGGGTACCTGTGACAATTCTCAGCACCTTGAAAAAGTGACTTTGCGCCATCAGCCTATGCTTTTCGATCATTTGCAGCTGCCGGAGCCATCACACTATTCATTTGAGTTCTTTTTTAATAGACACTTTGGAAGTTATTTGTATTCTAGGATACTTAGGTACAATTAAAATCGGACAACGTTAGACGTGAATCCTTCATCTACCGTTCCTGTTCTTTCATCCTATTTCGCTACTTTTTCTCTTTTAGCATTTCGGCCATGATTAGGCTAATCCCCAGGGATGACAGATCGAATAGTCCAAGCTATCTAGTTTACCCACGCAGGTCGAATTGCCACAAACTCACTTGCGAATATCAAAGTGCAAGACTGGAAACAGCTGAATTGTGGAATGGATTGTATGGCGGAAGTGTCTAGCATGTAACAGCACCCCAGTAAATGAGTGAAAGTGATGACGACACAATTACATATAACAGAGGACATGAAAGAAGAGTCAAATTGATGACGGGCTAATTGGTTTTTACAGTTGCTCAAACAAAATAACAGCCAACGTGATGACGGCCTACATGATTATGACAACAGCCAAAAAATGAGTCATAATGATGGCATACTTGTTGTAAGCCACGTCCGCACATAAGCAGATGTGACGTGGAACCGTGGACGGAATCTTTCTAGGGATCACCCCGCATAAAACTAGGTCCCCAGGAGATGGCTCTATGGATGGTCTTATTATTGTACTTGAACTGTCTGCTATAATTACATTTATTCCTACTCTCAAACTCTCCGTGTTCCACGACTTTTAAATGATAGTACAATCCTGACATTCTATTGGGACAAATGAAAAACTGGAAAAACTTTCTCCACTATTCGCTTATGTTGTATAAACTGCTCAAGTTACGTAATCGGACTGTGTCTCGCAATGTCAATAAACGTATCATTTAGCCGTTTATAAGCTTGGCTACACAGGGAAGTTGCTATGGTACACAAGTTATCGTCCTCAACCGAACCCGAAATCCTTCCATACCTCCGAGGAAAGGAAGCTCAGTCTGTCGGGGCCAACTCACATTGTGTACACCATCTTAAGTGCAATTGCAGAGATCGTTAGCTAGAATGGATTGAGGGGATATTGACTTCGAGAATAAAGGAGCATGTGCCGAGATGGCTTCGGCGTGAAGTTGCCCACCTTCCCTACCGCCTTCAAATTCCTTGCTCGCTTAAGCCGCCGGTTTTCTCGATAGGCAAACACCTACTGGTCTCATACAAATTTGCATTACATTGCGCTACACCAAGCTTCATTCGGTTTACTGAGGCTGTCGATAAAAGCTGCATGAAGCCAACCCTGTGTGTTCAGAAGCAATTATTTGTCAGCCTAAAACTGCCCTGGACGTAGGGGTGAACTTCCGTCATTCTTTCTGCACCTCAACCTTGTCTGGTCGCACCCATTATTAGCTATATCTAGGCATATCAGTTATTGTTAATGGTACTGAGGAAAAAGGACGAAATGTATGCATCAGCCAGCTTTCGTCTACTTTCGTGCATTTCAGATAATTTATTAGCTAAGTTGGGATGATTGCCTCAGCATCACGCGACAACAAATATCGCAATAGTTTTCTAGGCAAATCAGCCTGAACCGCGCACTAATGCGTGTATCCTTTTGTGTTATAAGTTTCGTACCTACGGAACTGACCCTCGCACACAGGTGTCGTATGTTTGGATCGACCCGAATTGTTATTTCCTATCCAGTTTCGTTAGTCCTAGGCTCGTCAGGTTTTTGGCTAATGTTGGGTGCAAATATATGTTATGATCTACCTCTGCCTGCGCGATTCCAGTTGAACTGATATCGTTCCCTGTTAGTTCTGAATCCCAGTCGCAAATCATAAGACAAAGTTTGGAGGCGAAAGTGTGATGTAAAACCGGTTACCGAAACGAAAACATGTAGTGTAAAATCGACGGACATTTTTATAAGTCCGCAAAGGTAGATTCGCACAGTACTACCTTATACTCGAAGGAGTGACCCTTTGTCCCGCATTGACAAAATGGAGGGACCAGGCTTTTCGGACATATGGTAGGTCAGCTGTCCTGATTGGTAGATCAGATGCGCTAGTTACTATAAAGATTAGTACGTTCGTCGTATGGACACGAACGACCCTGAAGCGAACGTACCTGAAACCATTTGATGTTTCTGTCGCGCACCATTGGCTCAGAATATTTTCCTATTGAATTAACGCGTTTTCATGGAGACTCTAACCTCTTGAGATCGCGTCTGCGGTGTATGATGATCACCTTGGGTTGACTTGCAATCTTGAAGTAGGTGTTCTCTGTCTGTCCGTCCGTCGCCTGCGTTGAAGCTCTTTACAAGTTAGTGCTGGACTATTTGTTACATTGTTTGACTGACCACGCTCCTTCCTGTACGGTTCCGGTAAGTTGAAATGATCCACAAGAAGGTCAAAGCGCTGCTCAGTTGGATTCCTGGTATCTGGCTGACATAGCGTTGGGCGTAACTGATGTGCATGGTGAACCCAAGTTTGCCGTCCAATGAGCACATCGCAAATAACGCCACCAAGTTTATGTTTGATCTCAGGTGGAGTCCATGCTGCATGACCTTTCTAATAGTCGCATGTGAGCTGTAAATCTTCGGGCTTGAAGGGACATCGATTTGCTCCATGTCGCTGATGAAATGCATGCTTTACTTTACAGTTCCTTAAGCTGTATGAATACTCAGAAGCTGGTCGAAGTGTATGGGATGGCTTGTGGATCTCGTTGGTCCTCGCTTCTGCTGGGGACACTCCGTTCGATGCTTGGAACTTCGGCATATAACGGTTACGAATCTGGTTCCGGGGACCATCAGCGGGTCCTAACCTCTTGCTCCAGTCGATATCAAAAGTTTAGGCTCGGTCGGTCTGTCAGATAGTACTTTCCGTTTTTTTCCACCACATTAAGAGCGAGTTTGCAACTAACCAACCAAATTCCACACTCCGCCAGATACGTTATGAACCACACTGGCAGAAGCGTCAATCGCCGGCTTTTTAATGTAGCTCCATGTGCTTTTGGAAATGATGGTTATTTCAGCGGCCGTGTTAAACTGCAACCTAGAAGGGATCCAGTTAATAAGTGCAGCAATGAAACGTCTGTGGGGTTCGAATTCACTATGTAATACGGCAATGACTAGCAGGGATTCTGTAACGGTATTTGCCCACCTACTTCTTGGGGCGGAATGGTTTTGCCTTCCCCGTGCAACACTGCTTGCAAAGTGCTTCCTTGTGGCTCCGTTTATGGCACCTTTGGTAAATATGCTTCTTGAATGGAGAGAAGTGGGCGAAATGCCACTCACCACATGACCAACAGAAAGTAGGGGGTCTGTTTTGTGACTTCTGAGAGGAACTGTCGGCCCTGCTTCGCTTGGAACCTGTGACAGCATGGACGTTTCGCTGTTGTGTGTAGAATTCTCGACCACAGTGGCGTCATGGTTCAGAGTCCATAATCGTTCGCACTCGGCTGTGAGGGATTTCAGAGTCGTTTCTGGGTCTTGATCCAGGTTGGAAAGTAGTCTTGTGCGTACCTCGACATCTTGAAGGGTTTGTAAGGCGCCGACGCTCGAATTGGTCATCTGTCAAAGAGCGCAGCTTGACTGTGTCTGCTAGCACCTCATAGTCGTCTGTGTCCCGCTTGACGACTTTCAGATACTGATAATGAATGTACAACAATGGTGACGACACATCGAAAGTTCCACTAAGCTTTCACACCGCTTTGGAAATACCAACATCTTTCGGCTGTTTTAGCAGTATGTGATCAGCGAGGCTTGAAAGTTTATTTGCGCCAGGTTTACGGAGCAGCAGTCGCACTTTCCAGGAGTCGTCCTGCCGGCCGAAATCCAATTGGAACAAATCCTTCCAGCGTCTGAACCACGTATCGAAAGTACCGGCGGTATCTGGATCATAACTGAATTCAGTAATGGAACTGCACAGGAGATCGACTGAACTTCCCAGCGTGTCTCGCGAAGCTGTTTCTGCAGATTGCAGACTGAGCCGCTGCGTCAAGGTTTCGACCAGCTTCATTTGCGCTACTATTTGTGCCTGCCATTGTCATAGCTGCATTTGAGCTAGTTCAACGTGGAAATTCATCGTGATGCAACCTTTTCCATCGCCATTCGTTATATTCTACCCCTGCCTGCGCCATTCCGGTAGTACTGAACTCGTTCTCTGAACCCCCACCGGAAAACGGAAGGCAAAGCTTGGAGGCAAAAAGCGGGTCAAAGAACCAGCTACTGAAACGAAGATAACTAGTGTGAAATCAAGCGACATTTTCATAGGCCAACCAAGTAAGATTCACGTAGCAGATCAGCTACGCCAGCCATCCTGTTTGGTAGATCGGATCCGCTAGTCAATGGGAAGGTTGGTGCGCTCGTCGTATGGACACGAACGATCATGAAGTGAACGTACTTGAAAGCACTTGATGTTTCGGTCGTACACCATTGGCTCGGCTTGTTTTCCCATTGAAACAATGAGATTTCTCAAGAAATTTTACGCTCTCTGTCAACATTCTGTCGTGTTACTGAAGATGGAATGATGCACCATAATGGTTCCTGCCAGGTAGTGTGATAGCACGCGTCGTTTTATTGCCGCTGCGTGAATACTGGTACCATATTCGTCGACTTTTCTTTAATAGGTTCTCAACATTCGCTTGGTATCGCAGTGGTTTACATCCACGAAGTGCACTGGGGTGGAAACAAGTCAGGGTTATGGAATCTTGAGGCCATCGGCATGCGTGGCTCTGGCGTAATTGTTGAACTGCGTATGTGCAGTATGGTAGCGAGCTGATTCACTACGTCGTTGTGCTGTTTGTACCTGCCGTCGTGGTTGGCACTGCAGGATTGCGCTGTTCACGGGCTCCTCAAAATAACGTGCTGATGGTTCAGTTGGGGTCTTTTTCTCTCTTAACTTTGGTAAAAATTATACCGACACGAAGCTGAACTCCGCAAATGAGTATACGTGGGAATATCTGTGAAGCATCACGCAAGCAGTGGTATGCTTGAGGCGTTGTGGGAACTTCGCTGAGGCTGGCTCCATCGACGGACTAAAGTAGTGCTTCCTTCCAAGCGAGTTCGGTGGAATACTTATCCAGGGTTGGCTGCCCTCCTACCTGCATCGGTGTTAGGGCCAGTCGTTGGATATTTGTAATAGGGAGGTCTTATATCGCCCACCTGGTGATTGGATGGATGTTGCATTGGTGGCGTTCCAGTAGAATTCTGTGTAGAAGAGGAATCAACGTGGACATCAGTGGGATGCCATAATGGAAGCCGCCTATGGAGGCTTGGCAGCGGGTGGTACAGACGTCTTAAATTGCCTCAGCCATTTTCGGATGCTTCCTCTGATGGGTCTGCTCACTGCTTTAAATGTCTTCTGATGCATCATGGCCAGTGAAAGGCTATACATCTGGCAGAGAATTAATAAGGTGCACAGGTTGTCCATGCGATGTTACTGTTTTAATAGGGCTTCGGTCGTTTCTAGAAGGTGGCGTTTTAGTCCGTCACATGTATTCGGGGAACGGTTGCCGCGCCAACCAAAAGGCAAGCCAATCACCATTAACAAGTCTGAGGGTGCAACTGATGGGGTTACCAGTTGGCCGCAGTGATGAGGAGTGGTTTCCAAAATGCCTGTTTTCTTGCTCTGTTGACCCCTATGTTGACAGTGGAAGACTTGAATGGATTAACCTGTAAGCCAGTACGCCGTAAATTTTCCTGGAAGGCAGTTAGGCGTTTGGCTAGCCTGTTGCGATATTTTGCAACTGGGATGATATTGTTGGCATAAGCAATAGACTCCAATGGTTCCGCAGGTGAGTTCTGCTGTATATTCCCCTCCCACTTTCGACAAGTCGTGTTAAGTGTACGCGACACTAACCTACGCCTGCATATGGTTGGCGGCATCCGGTTTCGGATTTGCCTGTCACTGTGGCCAGCCACGGGACGCCTGCGCCTACAGAGGGACCATGGATGGCTTGCGCGGCACCACCCACAGCTCCATCCACACACCACATATCCAGTGTAAACCCGAAGGAATAAGACCGGGAGGCATGTGGATGGGAGCCACGTTTCATCAACGGAGCCGGCCCACACTCCTTCACAGGCAAACACAAGCACACTGTATTTGGGAAATCAAGCGCATACAGGGCGGTGGCTGGACCGTAGTCCGCTCTACACTGAGTGCATGGAACTACTCTTCGAGCCTGGCACGGCCACAGTGACCGTGCACCCCGTCCCCTCCAGCAACGACCAACTGTCTCCTGGAGCCAGTATGAACGATGTAGTGGGTAATAGACAGGTAGACACCTTGTCAACATGCACATCAAGCGCAGCCACACCGGGGATGTCAAACAATAGCCAATCATTCGAACTGCCGATATCGAATAAGGTAAATGCATAGGGCGACATAAATACTCGCTAAATGAGCATATGGAGGAAAGTGGTTAAATGTGAATACGCGATAAGTACAAAATATCCGAAAATTATCTAAAAAATACCACGCGATAAAATTATGCAAGTTTACCACAATTTGCATGAGCGACGTGTGTAAGCTGGGAGAAGATTATCAAGTACGCAGAACAAACCAAATAAAATGTAACCAATTTTATCCACATTAAGCAGACCTAGTTTAAGTGTAAGTTGCTTTAGCCCAACTGCGGTGAAGAAGCATCATGAATGCGACATCAGCCTCCGCATGGAGCAACGTCTGCATATACACCCGTATGCACACAACCAGCCAGCCCGTTTCCTCCTTATATTTGTTGGTGTTGGATAAATAGACATAAGGACGAAGTACAACGCAATTTCAAACACAGTGATTCTTTGCTTGCGTACACATCAAGTCCTATCTGGTCTGTGTGTTTGCGGCAACGATTCAACGAGTGGCATGATGAAGAGTAGGGACGACAGCCGATCGCTTTGACAGGCCTCTCATTCTGAGAAGCGAGTCGTGTGAAATGGGATCGAAAGCACTGATATTTCGATTGAGCACAAAGAAAGAGGGACACAATGGTTGTAAGCATAGTAAAGAGGTGTAGGTGTAGCAGTCTGGAGATTCCCCGGTTTGCCTGTGTAAAATTCTAACCAAAATTCTATAATTGTACACCTAGGCAACCGGTGTGGTTTGTTGAACTGCTTGCTGAGTTTGAATGCTTGACTTGCTCATCGCCATTTTTGCTTGGCGCCCGTTTCGGTTGCAACGCGCAACTGCCCTGTGTGCTGTGCTTGATTCGTTCCCCTAGCTAGAGCGTCCACGGTGTCGTTCATTTATAGCTAGATAACAGGGAATCTTTTACTGTACACATAAAAGTTTCCCTGCAACTCGATCCGTCTTCTCGAATCGCCCTCTGGGCTCCCGGTACAGGCAACCCTCTAAATATGGAGGCTTGTTGATGCATCGAAGTAACCATTTCTCCGGTGGAATCTGAACTGAAGTCGATCAGAAAAAGAGATGGGATCCAGGCATCGAAGAAGATGCGGCGAGGAGTGTGAAAAATTGGGTAACAAAAATGGAGCAAAAGGTTCCGGAAGAGTAGGGCGTTACTTCTCGGGTACATAAGTGTCTCGGGCGATATTAATATGAGTTGGGTATGGTGTACAATCTACTAAGCAATTAAGGGGGTTAAAGCTTTCAAATCTTCTCGCTATTCCCAATTAAAAACCTAAACTTCTCTGCAAGACTTCTAGCTCAGCCAAAGAAAAATCAAAACTTCAATGACCTTGACCGAGAAAAACGTGTTGACAAGGCGCCGTTCAAAGGCAGCGCAACTGCTCCAGCTTCTCGCCAACTTTCTAGGCCTCTCAATGGTCCTCTGCTTCTAGCAAACAAAGGTCAGCTGGTGAAATTAGTAGCTTTTCTTGCAAAACTCCCTATGTTGGCAATCACGTGAAGGATTGGAAGGTAGCAGAGTCCTCGAAGTCATTGCATACTCGAAGTTACTCGATTAATTGCTGAAACGACTGGTTTTTCGTAAGCATTTTACCTTATCTCAGATACTAGCCTTCCAGAGAGGGCTGCCCCGGTGTATGATGATAGTTTGGAGTTGACTTTGTGACTCCTAGACGGTGTCTTATGCCGATCAGTCCATCGCCTTGGCTGAAGTGTGCTGGAATCGAGTTCCGTGCTCTGTTATTTGATATCAGTCTTCTGCTGACAGAGTTATTCCGCGGGCTGTCAGCAAACAGACAAAATGGGTGCTCAGAAGATTCGGTTACTTGTGGCTGACGCAGTGTTGGTTGCAGCTGATTTGCGTGGCGTGCTTATGGTTGGCATGCATCCGGTTCCAGATTCGTCTATCACTGTGGCATCCCTAAGAGAGCCACAGTACGTCTGCGCCTACAGAGGGACATGGATGACTTGCACTGCACCACCCACAGCTCCATCCGCACACCACATATCCAGTGTAAACCCGACGTGGATAGGAGCCACGTTTCATCAATGGAGCTGGCCCACACTCCTTCACAGGCAAACACAAGTACGCTGTATTTAGGGAATCAGGCATACATAAGGCGGTGGCTGGACCGTAGTCCGCTCCACCCTGGCTGCATGGAACCACGCTTCGAGCACAGCACGGTAACAGGGACTGTGCACCCACTTCTACCCAGCAACGACCATGTCCTGGAGGCCGTATAGACGAGGTACTGGGTAGTAGAGCGGTAGGCATCTTGTCAACGTGCACATCAAGCGCAGCCATACCTCGGATGTCAAACAACAGCCAATCACTTGAAATCGGACGGTAGTCCCCCTGACCTTCTTTGGGACCGTGTAGAGAGGTGACGCCCATATGCGCTTGGACGGTCAGACGATATCTGGCTGAGGCATGCGGTCGAATTCAGCCCATGCTGTACGTAGGTTGTCTGGAGCAAGCCGCCGTTGTCATGCGATAACAGGTTGACCGCGCTTGACTGTGTGTAGTGAGCGAACTCTGTCGTGGCTGGTGAGGCTCTGCTGCCGGTCAGACCAGTCGCGGGTATTCAGGGAGAAGGCTCAAGTAGTCGGACGGTGCTTCTGCGCTCTGAAATACAGAGCTGTATCAAAGCGCCCGTAAGGACGCCATCAACAGCTAGTTCTTTTATTGTCATCTAAAATGCTGTGGTGACCTGCGTCGGCAAGTCATTCAAAATGTCAAAGAAGTCGATGCTGATAGTTGTGAAATGTACCGACGCAGCCGCAAAACCAGTGAAAGTCTCTGCAAGGACTTAAAGCTAGGTTCATCATGCGCTGACCGCATGAAGCTATCAGTGAGCTGCTTGCTTCCCGTAGTTTATACGTGCGTTTCGAATGCTTGCCTTGTGGGCTGGCAGGGATAACGCGCACTTCGGCTTTTGTCTCGATAAGGAAGTGACACAGGAGAGCCTCGTCGTGAAGTAAAATAGTGGACATTTTTGTCGTTGTCGGACACGTAGACCGCCTTCACATGCGGGCTTGCCCTGTATCACTACACCACGTTTGATGCAAGGTGAACGACAACAACGAACAATGTCACCATACTAGCTATGAGAGCGGTACAGGTCATGCGCTAACTTAACAGGTCAGGCTGAGCTGCGAGGGGTGATGAACTAGGTCTGCGCCGTGACCTGGATCTGTACGGTGAAGGTCGGGACCGAAAGGCGCCATGACGAATTGAGGCTACTTCGTGGTCAGCGTGCGACCTCATAAGGCCCTGTCTTTCCAAATGCACTGCGGTTCTTTCAATACGAAGAGCGGCTCTCTTCCTCTTTTCGGTCTACTTGCGCGGAAGCTTTAGTGCTAACGTCTGCCAGATAACGCGGCAGTGCTACCGGATGCTTTGTTGTCCTGAGAAAATCTTTGAAAGTTTGTAACTGCAGTTATGGCCAGCACTTTGCGTGACCTATCTGGGTAACTTTTAAGCATTACAGGAAGATGATCAGGTAGGTGGGAAAGCAACAGTTCCTTTAACTCCGCTTCAGTCAAGTACCAAGGGCCAGCTATCTGCTGCATATCACGGAGCAATACTGAAGACTTGTGATCACCTAGCTTAGTGCTACCAACAAGTCGCTCCAGCCAGGCCCGAGCGCTGGGTTGCGACTGATAAGGATCGACTGCTTCATCGCTTCGTGTTTACCGTCCTTCGGTGGATGAAACAGTGCGTCTCCAACCAGTGTCATTACGTGTTGCGGTGGGCGTGAAACGAGTTGGTGGTATTTGGCCCAATCGGCAGAGAACCCTCGGTTTTCTAGCTCTAGCTCACTTAGCAAACCGGACGCTGTGCTTGTGTGATATAAACTCCGGAATCGCCAGTGAACAAGTTCATGCAACCGCCCGGCTCAGGTTTTACATCGGCAATGGACATGGTACTCGAGTAATACGGATGAAGTTACTAAACAAATAAACCGTAGATAATGCAAAAGGGAGAAGGGAAAAACGACTCAAAACGAACCCATGGAAAACGAAACGACCAAAAAGGCTACAAACTTGCGCGTGTTGCTTGAGGTCGCCAATCTGTAGCACTAGTATATACTAGTCCGAGGTTGTCCTTGCTGTGGTGCAGCTACCAGGAAACCGGAAGAACGGACAGAAAGGATTGTATTTGAGGAACGTTAAAGTGGGATAAACACGCATAAAGTTACCAAAGCCTACTTCAGTTCGGAACTCACTGAGGAAGCAAGTAAGGGGCAAGACCTAGGAAAAAGTGGCCGTGGCTTCAGCGTAAAAACAAAAACCACTAATGTACAAATGCGTAACTAATATGTACGTAAGATAAAAAATAACTTACGGGTTGCTTCGGATGTACCTAGCCGGCTTCAGCTGATTTATATGGGTCCAAGCTTTCCAAGACAACAAGGACCTCCGCTGCGGTTAAAACCTTATTTAGCACCTTAATTTCAACCTGTCGATGGAACCGCTTAGCAACAGGACGCCCGGTATCCGCACGATGTGCCCCCAAAAGAAGCGCAGCAACACCTGCGCGTTATCAGTGTTGTTTGTAGAATGAAAAATGTCATTTGTTATTAAGTGACAATCGCATCTTCCAAGGTAGTGTACGATTGAACATGATTGTTCTTCATCTTCGGTCTTGCTTACGCATTCCAAGCTAACGTACGATCAGCAGTATCCCGCCTGTTGCATTTTGACTAAAAAGATCCGGCATTTCTTATTATGCAACCAGTGCCTAAGCCCTCTAGGATCCTAAACCTTACTCCAGGAGTCGTTGCGCTTCCTTGGCACCCGATCAAATCCCCGACGCCACCACCTGGGCTTATGGATAAGCCTCCTGCGACACAACGGAGTAATCTTATCCAGAAGCTGAACAACCTCATCTTTGCTTACGTCTTATGGCTGTTCTAATGAACCGTACGCTTGTTTGGGGATCCATTTGAGTTGTAGCGCTTTGTTCTGTGACTGACCAAGCTTGAGGTGGCCGAAGTGCTTCAACAGTCGAGCTTTTGACGGAAAACTCTCCGTGTTCAGTGAAAAGGTTAGAACACCGTGGTCCCTCTTACTTATTGAAGTCTATGCATGTATCCCTTACAAGTGGCAAACTCTGGTTATTACGAAATCCAAAGGCGAGGGAGAGTGGACGTACGTCTCCGCGTCGTAAGGATAACATGCCAAACAAATAAATGCACGTTTACCCGCACCGCCTGTCCAGTCCAGTGCATCTACGGTGCAGTTCCCAATCGGCATCAGGGCGCTTCAACTCAACGATAGTCGGAAGTACGGTGCAGTTTCTGCTGCTTGTCTGAGCAAGTTCTTTATCCTTCAGGGTATACAGGTAAATGTCCGCAACTGGCCCTTAACTCTCAGGAATCAGCACCCAAGTTGAATGTTCGATTCTCTAACGCAGAAGGAAGCCTCTATATTCCATAGTGGCTTTTGGTGAGCAAAAGCACCAGCAACAACTTGGTTTCCAAGTGTATCCATTCTATGCTCTTCGAAGTCTTTCAGTAAGTCACTGAGTGGGTCCGTCTGGGAAAGTTAACTCTCAGTGACCGCAGCTGCATCAGCGAACTAGTAACTTACTGTCAGTTCTTCCCATTTATCCGTTACGCTGAAGTATTTGGTAGGCCATACTCTCAGTTCTTTTTTGTTGTCCCTTTCATCCGTAACCTTTGTAAGAAATTTTGCCCTTGGGCAGAAGACTTGGGGATTTCCTGATTTTGAACCGCCTTTTAATTATTATTTACTACAAACGGTCGCTGAGAAGCAGAAGCTGTTTCTCCCCAACTGCCACACAAGTGCCCATTCCTCGGTGTGGAAGTGCTTTCCTTTTTAATAGCGCTACCAACCATCACGTTATTCCTTGCACTAAAATTTGACCGCCCCGCGCTTTCGTGCAAACGTGTTTGGCGTCATTCAGCTAACTCGTGGGTTTAGCCGCTTAGGTGCTGTCCGTCACAACGGAGGCCTAAGCTAACGTTGTCTAGACGGCAACTGCTGGCGATCTTGCTCGCATGTAGTTTGTTAAGGAGCTCAAGCTCGTAGGGTCGCTCATTTGTACACGCGTTGAAAGTGCATTCTTGCCACCCCGTAACACTACAGGACCTGTGGTCACTTGTAGGTAGTCACTCTTCTTTAAAGCCTGATCAGTCTCACAACGCATTTTGTGAGCCGCAAATGGATTGGCATGGCCGCAGGAACTTGCAGCCTAGCAAAGTGTGACTACACGGTGCTCCTTTTCAGGTGGGCCATGAACTAGCACTGTTTCAAATTGGGCTTTAAACTTAGTGATAAATATATAAATAACTAACTGGTATATTCTTGGTAATCCGAGGCACACCTCTAAAGGCAAAATCAAATATGCCTAAAAGCATAGTCGCTTTGGAGTAACAAAACATTTCGTTTTAATAAAAGGTGCAAACGAAATGTTCTTAGTTCATACGGGTGAACATGTTGTCATGTAATAGTCTAACCAGGGAACTTGAGGGCGCTAGGGCGCGGAAAAACCAGTCATAACTTTTGTGTTAACGTAAAGTTCGGATTGCTTTCGCCATGTTGTAATCCATGAGCACAGGAGCCAAATTAAGCTTTATGTGCAATCGATGTCCATAAAAACCCGGAATGTTCGGCGTTCCATCAAAGCATTCACCGTAGTAATAACGGTTGCACAGGTTGTATGTAGAAGTCTGATGACTGCGTTAGTGTGAACCCTACAGCAGTGACTTTACTCAGTAGCGAGGCACATACTCCACATTGCAGTGTTGTTAAGCGCGCAGTTGTGGCTTTTAAAAATGAGAAGTCTTGCCAAGCGAAAACCCACTACTTACTGGTACACTGCCGTAAGTTATCTTGAAGTTTATGACAAGTCAGCGATGCATCGTACAAGTCGATTTTGCACTCTACTATTCGCAGTCGATTGGCGGCCGAATTTTTTCGTTGGTTGACCGCTTGGTTTGGTAATTATCTGGCAGCAGTGGTTGAAACGGGTCAAATATGCCAGAGTCGTAGAGCCGAATGATGCGTGGTGCAGGTGAGTAAAAATAATGGTAATAGAGGCTGGGTTTTTCTTCTGTTATGTAATGTTTGGTTGCGCAGACCGTGTCCTGCTACCCACGCTGGACGTGTCATGGTGCTAGTGAGTGCAGTTGCTTCTTGTGGCTGAATACGTCCATAATAGGCGAGAATACCCTTCCTTTGTCCAATGCAGGATCGTTACGAATTGCTTAGTCCACAGTAAAGGATCAGCATTCCTTCCAATGCAGGTAATAATTGGGTGTAATTTTCTCCATGGGCAAGTGCCAGCTCCATGGAAGGTCATCGGAAAAGCTGCAGGTAACTGGATATAAGAATGTTCTTGTAGAAACGAAAGGGGGCGAACCCATTAGTTTCAACGCCATTGCGGAGCAGCATAGATGTTGAAGAAATGATATCAGAAGAGCTCCAGGTGAATGGACAATCAGGACGTTCTTCCGGAATTGTAAGGCATCAAACCAACTGTCTGAACTCCAGTGGCAATGAGAAAGCTGTCGGTGACAGTAGAGGTAATCACAACAGCATTATCTGTCTTCCATTAAGGAACAAGGGTTAACTGTAAACATATTCTTCCGTGTGTAGCTCGTGCTATTGTGAGTAGAAGGCAAGCTAAACCCATTTGTTTATACCCCGTAAAACCGAGGTCTCTAGAACGGCGAAAGCAGCTCCACTTGGCACGATGAGTGAGCTTTGCATATTTTAACGAAAGGATCAAGGGTTTAAACCGGACGGCTACTGAGAATGGGTTAGCTAAGCCCAGTGGATAAACCTACCTTTGTCGGTCGATGTAGCTATGGAAAGCTCCGGAAAATGGGCTACGGAAAAGAACCGCCAAACAGATAGACAGCAATAAGTCAAGAAGCGCCAACGAAAGACGGATGGCATGCAACCGTGTTTAAGCTAATTTAAAACCAATGTAAATAACTAAGTGAATAGTTTATCCTAGACAAAGCGTGGCACGTTTTTTAGGCATGAGCAGTGTACTGTAACCTTTTACATGATGGCATGCTTAACAGGACCAGGAGGGGGACTAGTACCTATGAAGTAAGTAGGGTGAGCCCACATTGTCCAAAGACGCTATGAAGTTTATCTTCACAGACTGCAAGACGTAGAGTTAAGAAACAAATCGCTAACGTGGAGTATGTAGTTTAGAAACTAGTAATATGATGTGTACGCAGTGCGGACACGTGAGTGAAGCATGAGGAAAAACTGCCAAAATAATTCAATGATAGTGGCACATCGCTGATCAAATATGTAGGCGTAGTCGTAGGGGAGCAGATATTTGCACAGAATATGTGAGCAATGGTATCGATCAAGTTGCCAATGTGTGGTTGCGACAGTGAATTTATCGAGTGGCCAGTCACAGCCGCCACTTCGCAGTGTTATGAATAAATAAACAACTTATTCTCGTCATTGCGAGGCACACCATAAGGTGCGTAAGCATGGTAATACAGACACGTGAGATCGGCAATCGCACAAGTTAATACATGTCGTGGAATAGCAAATGCGCTTAGATGTGTGTTGACATGCTAAATTATATTTTAGTGTGTATTTTGTAGTAGCCATGACGTGAGAGTAGGTAAATGTGATCCTGTGCGTTTTTGTTCGTTGGGTACGTCATCAATAAGGTGAAGCAATGGAACAATTCACACGGATGACTTTCGTGGTGCTCCGAAAAAGGGGAGAGGCAGTGACTATGTAGTGGCGAGTAATATCCGCCACGACACAACGTTGTTAAACAGATACCTGTGGTTGTTATAGGGAGAACGCTTGACAGGTGAAGTCCCACCCTCATTCCCTGGAAGGAGATTTACCCGCATCACACAGATAACACCACGGGGTGGTTGCTGGGATCGCCAGACGTTTGTGGCTTTTCGTAGAGGAAACCTTTCCAGGCAGAAACACCATGTCCCAGAATACTGCCGACTAGTTTGGCAGACATCCGCAACGGCCCTGTGAGTGCATGAAACTCCACCTACTTGGTAAACCAGATAATAAGGCGTTGGTCCAACGGTGTCGATCGAAACCTCGGATTCAACAGGCCTACCAAACTCGTGCGGCAGAACACACGGAACTAAGCTAGAAAACTGTTTCCTAGCATGTCTTTATATGTTAAGACTGAAAATAGAGCACTGGAATATATATAGCTAGTGAGTATTTGGTAGGGTGTTGAGCGCGACCGGAGCACCGACGTTCTCTTTGAAGTTCCTGGAAAACTTCGGATGTTGTCCGTGTGTTTCGTACAAACACGTGCACCATACAACCATGCAAACCACTTACTTTCATAATACATTGAAAACTATGATTTCATAACATTTAGCATTGCTTTGCTTTTCTCCTAGAAGGAATACCGATGGTGACCCTTCGATCTACGTGAGGGCCGTCCGTCGCCATCCAGACTTCTGCGGACCAGGTGGTCAGACCTGCTGCAGCTGCTAGGGTAGCACTAGTGCGATAAGAACCCAGCCGGCTACCACTCGTGCCATCCCTAAATGTGCCAAAGACACAAAGTAGGGAAGTTCGTGAAAGGCAAATGTTTGCAACCTCGTAAACGTCAAATGTTCGCTTGTGAACGCCGAATGTCCACTTTCGACTCATCATCCTCGGTTCGCAATGAAACGAAAACGACAATGTGTATCGTGACCATGGTGGCTAGGGCGAACAGGAAAATGGCACTTACCGAATGGCGGAGCGCCGACAAATTATGTATTTAGGATTTCAAAGCAATTTATTCGCTCTTGTGGGGTTTCCAAAACACTTTTAATTTGGTTTGGTTTCGGTGCGGGGTTGGCCAGAAATTTAAGGAAAGTGTGAAAAGAGAAGCGGAAGGCAGGTACTCTTTCAAATGCGCTGGCCAGTGGACACGTTTACCTGACCTGGTCGACTTCTGCGGTTCGGGTGGCGGTGTCGTCGACTTAGGCGGTGTGTCGTATCGCGCAGCTGGGGAGTAGATGGTTGTTTGTCGCCCTGCGCAGAGAAAGCGATGGAGCCAGGGCGCAGGACTCAGATGGGTTGTTCATTTTGGAGGCAGTACAATGAACAATGAACAATGATTTATCAAGGGATAAAAGCAAGTGCTTGACACGTCCCGAAGGATAGTTGAGGTGAATACGATGAAAGCAAAATATGTCTGGGTCATCTATCGAACGTCTGCCGAGATGAATAGTTTGATAAGTAACATCAGTGTAAAAGTAAAATAAACTATCGAGCGTAAACGTTCAGAAAGACACTGAGGTGCAGTGATCATTGAGGTAAGGAGTGAGAAAAGTAAAATATGGTCGCTCACTTAGGTCCATTTGATACATAAATCCTGTTGAAATGCATCCTTGGTGTAATCCACAATAGAGGAGTTTAGGTAACAAAATGTTGGGAGCTAAGAGCAACATCTAATCGTTTTTTGATAACGTCCAAGGTAGAGGAGGATACAACTGAGTCTGGGAGTGCGTTCCAAGGTTTGCAAACCCGAAGGGAAAAGTAATTCCGTCGACACTCTAGACGGCTGTATTGTTCCTTCAACTTTAAGCAGTTACCCCTGAGCTGCGTGTTGTGGCTAAGTTTCAGCAAATGGCGGCATACGTGGTTGGGGTCACGCAATATTTGATACGCTAATATGAGATCACCGCGCAGTCTTCGATAGCGCCCGCTGAAAATTCCCAGCAACGTCAGCTTTCGGTGGTAAGAGTGATAGCGCAGACCCTGCACATTCTTTGTTGCTCTCCGTTGTGGTGTCTCTATCGCTTCTAGGTCACGCTTCAACCAAGGTTGCCAAGCTTGGATAGCGTATTCAACATGCGGGCGCACGTAGGAATTGTGCATCATTGGGAAGATTGATGGGTCAAATCTCCCGAATGCTCTTCGCAGCATGCCGACATGCTGGTTGCCTCTTTTCGCAGCTACCTCAGCTTGTTTTGAACAGTTGAGGTCGCTCTGTGCGATCACACCCAGGTCACGTTCCTGGGAGCTATTCTGCAGTCCGTTGGTCCCAAGTGAATAGGTGTAGTTATGACTATGGCGTAATTGTACGACGCGACATTTGTCTACATTGAACGGTAGGGCGTTTTGAAGTGACCAGTTCGACACTGTGTTAAGATCGCACTGGAGCCGTTCATGGTCATCCGGTCCTCTGATCCTTCGCCATATCTTGATATCATCAGCGAAAAATAGGAAATCGGAAGTAATTGATCTCGCCAAATCGTTAATGAACACCAAGAATAGACGAGGTCCAAGAACCGAGCCTTGTGGTACTCCGCACGCCACATCGATTGCATCAGACAATGATTCTCGGACTCTCACCACTAGCCGTCGTTCTTGTAGAAAATTGTCAATCCAACTCAGGATTGGGTCGCCAATGCCGTAATTCCGAAGCTTCTGAAGGAGAATGCGATGGTTTAAGCGATCAAATGCTTTTGAAAAGTCCAGGTAGATGACATCGACCCCTACTCCATCATCAACAGCTTCAGTCCAGCTATTACGTGCAATTAATAGGTTAGTATTACACGAATGCTTTTGACGAAAGCCATGTTGCTCTGGGGCTATTAAATTGTGGCTTTCCAGGTATTCCATCAGCGCATCTGCGATGATTGATTCCATCACTTTGGATAGTACTGGAAGTAGTGTTATTGGACGGTAGTTGGCAGGATCAGTGCGGCTACCTCCTTTATGAATAGGAGTGATGACCCCTCGCTTCCATACTGGTGGAATACGGTTCTCCTCTAGACATCGTTGATAGAAAATAGCCAGTGGTTCTGCTAGATCACTAGCTACCGCCTGTAGAGCCTTTGGTCGGATGTTGTCAGCTCCGGGAGAACTGTGGATACGCAAGCATAACAACTTCTTCAACACAGCTTCCGCAGTGAAGGTGATGTTTTCTAAACCAGATGGTGGAGTAGTAGAAATGAGGAGAATGTTTGTGCTCGTTACCTCCTGGAAAGTTCGGGAGTAATGAAGCCGTAGGAGATCAGCTGCTTCCATTGCTGATCGCGTGCACCCATCAGCCGTGACTAGTGCTGGAACCCCTCGTTTTACCTTTCGAAGGCCGTTAACGTGCCTGTACAGGAGTTTGCGATTCGTGCAGAATCGCTTCATTAACTTCTGCTGATGAGTGACCTTGTCTTCGCGGATCAGTTTCACACAGAAGTTACGATGGGTCACGTATGCAGTCCAGGTTTCGGCATTCGAGCAGTCCTGGTGATCTCGCCATGCCAAATCCCTCCGGGACATACATTTACGTGTCCTGCTCCTCAGAAATGAATTACGCTTGTTTTTAGGTTGGAAGGACTTCTGCTCTGATGCGTGCGCTACCAGTGTACTAAACGTCCTTGTAAATGTTTCCCAGGCAACATCTGGGGGGCATTCGGTTAAGAAAGTCCAAGATGTATCCTTAACAAGCTTAGACAACACATTGTAGTGTGTGACAGTATGCACTTTATCCTCCTCCTTTTCAGGGTACTCCGCATAGCAAATATAGTCAAAGAGTAGAGTAACATGATCACTACGACCCAGTGGTGTGCTTGTAACTATCCCGCTAACCATGAGTTCTTCGTTAGTGAGCACAAGATCCAGTATCGACGGCTTGTTAGCAGTTCGAAATCTGGTGGGAGAGGTTACGTGGTTGTAAAGAGGGTGGCTAGCAATAAGCTCTTGCAACAGGCTTTAAACTGCGTACCGTCGGTTGCCGGCGTTTCTATGTCATGCACGTTAAAGTCTCCCGCGATAAGAATGTGGGTGTAGGACTTGTTCAAAGCAAACTGGAAAACGTGGTTCAGTTTGGAGTCCATTTCCGAAGTTGAGTTTGGTGGGCGATAAATCACGGCTAGTAGGCATGTGTCCTTGTTTCGCAACCATAGGCGGCACCAAAGCGAATCGGGAGCTCGGATTTCCGGGTGGTCGATAACTTCACATCGGAGGTTTGTATTATAGTAAAGAATCACACCGCCACCCCTTCCGGTTCTATCGGTCCGAAGCAGTGACATACCGGGTAAATTGATCTCAGAATCGGTTATCTCAGGGTTTAACCATGTCTCTGTAATCATGACGAGGTCCCGCGGTTGTGAGGCATGGAGTTCTCTAAGTTCTGCCAACTTGCTTAGAAGGCCTTGGGCGTTTGTATACATGCAAGATAGGGCTTTTGTTGTTAGGAGTTCATTGATAGATGTCAAGTTTGTGTTCGCTTTTAAGCCGGCCGTTAGGTGGCCGGCAATTAATCGTTTTTTGGTTTATGTATTTCAGTCGTGTTGCATGGCATTATTAAGCGTTCCTGAACAGAAGTTTCACTGGTGCTGTGCTCGGTCCTCCTGTGTGCCGTGGGCGCTGTTGTGTCGGTCTCTCCGCAGGACTGTGCAGATAAGGAATTTGCTGCGTTTGCAAGTTCCGTTGAATTGCTTCCGACTTTTGGTCGTTCGCCTGCTGCTTTCAGCCGGATCTCTGTTGGCAGCCTAGCTCGAAACTTTAACCAGCTATCCAACAGAACTTGCGTCATTCCCTCGGAGTGTAGTACTACTTTCATTAGCCTTGGACCGCAGCCCTTGTAGTTAGGTGATGACGGAACTCTTGTCAGGGATTTGGCAATAACATTGTCTACAGAGAGTGCTTCGCGGATGTAGCACCACTGCTCTCGGTCATGAGTTTGTGCATCGTGATCAGAAGAATGCAGAAGCTCAGGAACACCATGAACAAATATTGTTTTCTTGCTATCTCTATTAGCAATGCCGCGTTGGTCAACTGCTTCTTTGGGCGATCTTTCCAAGGTAGATCAGGCAATATGCGTACTCCGCTCGGTGAGTTGCGAAGACGAACTGCTGAGAGCAGGACAGCCTCTGTCTCATCTGCTGAGTTTAGTGTTACTCGAAGAATTCGAGGTTCACCAGAGTGCACTGAGGTCGGGTGACGCGCTACGCGTTGCAGCATTGCAGGCTCAACCCGAATGTTAATTGCCTTGCAGATGGAACTCCACTGTTTGCGATCGCCTTGCAACTTGCCTTTTACTGTGACATTTGGATTCGGGAACATTGGTGCACACGAGAGTTAATGCAGCGTGGTTTTGTCTAGCGAGTTTTGGCTTTATACTTTTTGCCGGCAATTCGCGTTGTTTAGAGGACACCAATGGAGTTGACGGTGAAAGCTGCTTTGCGCCACGCGTGCTCGGTACTGAAAATGGACTTATGTGTGTCCCTCCCGGTGTGTTTGTCGAGGCAATCGATGCGTTACGTTACCTGCTTGTTATCTGCACCGGATTTCCTACGGCTCTGAGCT
>OX104063.1:180499343-180600508 GCA_944474145.2 Dicrocoelium dendriticum
AATGACATTAATTACGATTTGCCTCTTGGTGCCAGCGATCAGGTTTGCTTGTCTTTCCAGTGTACCCTTATAAGGCCTTGCCAAGCTACTACCGGTTGGTATCCGAACACTTGGACCGCGAACTTTCAAGCGATGCGGCATAAAGCTAGGTCCTCGCCTTACGTGATATCTGAGACCGACACTGTTCACATAGCCTGGGAGAAACTTAATGCTCACCTCCTCGACATTTCTGTACCTCACATCCCACTGGTAAAAAGAAGGGGATTACACAAGTTTAGACTCAACTATTTATCACTTTGTTCAGTGTTTTCACTCATTTTCATCAGACAACAACTTGCTGTACTAAACCACGTAAAGTATTTTCAGTCTCTTTATAGTCCGTTAGTTACATATTTCCAGCTATCGTGTCTCAACGCGTCTTGGTGTAGCCGGTCCACGGGCGTCACGGTAACAAGTTAACAGGTAAGAGGTCGATCGGTTTTGTTTCCTGTTATCATTACCCTCATATTCCTCTCCGGCACTCTTCCGTGCTCTTATTTTCTGACGACATAAAGCTCAGGAGTATTGCTGATATCCCTGGATGTCCTGTGTCTCTTCAACAGGCTGTGGATAAACTGGGAATGGTCTGTCTTGTGGTTGCTACCCATAAACCGGACAAAGTGTTCAGTGGTGCGTATCGGAACGTCTGCTTCCTCCACAAGTTATGTGCTCGATGGGAGTGGACTTCTCACGTGACTCATCAGGTCGATCTAGGTGTCGTCCACTATTCCACAGTACAGTCTGGCCAGCTTGAAGACGGTTAGTAAAAAGTTGCGGATGTTGTGGTTTATCCGTCGTTCTTTTGGGACCCTAACAGCTAATGTGTTTGTGAAGCTTTTCTCAGCGTTTGTGCGACCCCACCTAGAATATTGCGTCCAGGCCTGTCCACCACGACTTGTCCGAAACAAAATGGCACTAGAAGGGGTGTTGCGTGTCGGTACTAATTTGATCGAGGGATTACGAGGACAGGCGTACCCCAAACGCGTACTTAGTTTGGGGATGCATTCGATGCACTATCGAAGGATTAGAGGGGACTTAATCCTAACCTACCGTATTTTGACTGGGAAGGTTGGCCCTGATTTGTCCTGGCTATTTAGTCTTGCTAGATTATCTTGTCTCCGCGGGCATTGTATGAAGCTGGACAAACCGCGGTCCGATCGGGTTAGAGCGAAGACACAGTTATCGCGTCGAGTCATCGAGCGCTGTAACTTGCTTCCAGAAAATGTTGTCAAGGAATGCACGGTTAAGGGGTTTAAGCGTCAATTAGATGCTCTTGGGTGGCAACACGAAACTTTTCCTTTTTTCCTGACTAACTCCCATCTTCATACCGATTCTATTTTCTGTACTTTTCCTCACTATTGGTATTATCCCCTTAATTGTTTTCCCTTACTCTTAACCTTCGAATTTTCTTCCTCTCTTACTTACTTCACGTAAATGACGTAGCTGTGACAGCTAATGTAAGGATCGTTGGCATTAAATTGGTGGACCAGGGTATTTTGTCGGGTGTTTTCGTTTTAGACCCATCAAGATGGAGCACCCTGGATCGACGACCTGCTCAAGAAGGATTCATCCTATCGTTCCAGTCCCACTTGAACTTGTACTGTGTCTGTTACATCGGCCTCTTACTAGGCGGCTCTAGCGTCCAACCGTCTACGAGGTATTTATTTCGCATTGCAGCTTGTCGCACTACTTGGACACGGAAGAGCTCAGAACGCCCGACCGAATGGAATATTATAAGTTTGGCGACCCTGCCAGTTCACGACAGCAGTCCACTGAAGTTAGATTGTAGCCCTTGAGGCAATAGTTAACTTTCTTCTATCGTACTGCTTGTCGTTGAATCTCCCGAGCCTAGTATACCGCGCTCAGTGTCTCTTGCAGGTATCTAGATTGTTGTCGGTGTGGGCCATTATGTGCGCTGAGGACAACGCCTGCTAAGAGGGGGGATAATGTGGCCGGTCCGCGGACGTCACGTTAACAGGTAAGAGGTCGATCGGTTTTACTTCCTGTTATCATTACCCTCATATTCCTCTCGGGCACTTCCCTCTTCCGTGATTCCTTAGCTGTTTCCGTTACATCGGCCTCTTACTAGGCGGCTCGAGCCTCTAGCCATCTACGAGGTATTTATTTTGCATTGAAACATGTCACATTACTTGGACACGAAAGAGCTCAGAACGCCGGACCGATGGAATATTACACTAGAACTTTTGGATGCTGGCTAACACATTCCGTTTGAGAGCCAACACGAGACTCGCAAAAATCTCGGCAAAATTGCGTGCTAGCCCCAAGTGAGACCACGAAGCCTGCTGACCTCATCAATCATCAGATATGGAGACAGCGACTGCCCTTGGTAACCATCTTATACGGGAGACTGGCAGCAGGAGACCACATGCGACGAGAGTGGGCAGCCGATCTAGCTTGTAAAAACGTTTGGAGTGCTTGGCCGAACACTTTGAAAAACGGTTTAATCAGCCAGTCACTAGCTTCCTTATCGGCCGGTAATCGTCCTTTTTCCTAGGCCGCCCCTTGGATCCCCACTGACGCGCAGGTGTCAAACGTGAGATTAAGCTATTGCAAGTGAATACGGCTGCAGGTGCAGATGAATTTCCTCCAGCCCTTCGAGGGGGCCGCTCTGCATAACTTACTAATGAAGCTGTGGAAGCAGGAGACTATCTCAACAGACTGCAGTGGCCCCGTTATAGTTCAAATTTTCAAGGGTGGTTCACCTTCGGAATGTGGCAGTCATGAAGTAGTCTGTCTGATATCATTCCCCTCTAAGTTGTCTCTATCGTTCTGCATGGACTGACTAACACATGTGAAAGCCAGATCTGCGAGGAGCAAGCCGGGTTTCCTCGAACTCGATGCTTCATTGACCGCCCATTTACTTTACGCCAATTGTTAGAGCACCGCCACAGTTATTGGCGACTCACCGTAGTCATGTTCCTTGACATCAAAATTACCTTCGGTTCGGTGGATCGATGTGCCATTTGGTACTCTTCTTAAAATAAGTGTTCCCGACAAATACCTAAATGTCAAGAGCGCTTTGTTCGGGCAGAGTGAGGGCTTAGGGCAAACTGTCGCTACCCAACCATATCTCCAGGGGTGTGGGACAAGTTTGCTCACTGTCTCTTTTCGCCATCGAGGAAGTCAGGGAAATGGCGCACACTGAACACGGTTTATGCGGTGTGGAGGTGCTTCTATGTGAGCGAATTCTTGACTTGGAGTAGGCTGACGACATTGTTCTAATCCGTGACAGCTCCCAGCCGTGCCAAGAAGCACTGGGCAGATTAGCATTGGCTGTCAATCGTTTTGGTTTATGCATAGCACTCCGAAGTGCCAAGTCCTCCAAGACTAGCAATTACCCACCCCTGCGCTGTTTCTTAGCGGTGATCAGCTAGAAGTCGTCCAAAAATGCAAGTATCTGGGCAGTTATATTATCACCTGTGGAATAGAGGATGAGACCACCAATCGTATAACAAAAGCCCGAGGTGCTTTTGCCAGTCTGCGCCACCTGTGGCGCCGGCGTGACATCACCCTCGCCCTGAAGCGCTGAGTTTATAATGCAGCCGTCTGTTCAACACTTCCATAATCTTGCTAACTCCGACACAAGTTCGACCGATTTAAAGAGGTTTGTTACGTTCCATACTTTCATGGCTTAGCTGATGTCTGGTTGGACCATGGTGTGATCAATGAGCGTGTTCGGCGTCGTATATTTGGTGCAAGAAGAGCGAGTGGACCGCTCAACACTGTTATGTCACATACTGGACTCCGATGATTGGGCCACGTGTTGTTCATACCAGCACACTGAATCTTGCGAAGTGCGTTGTTTGTGGGACTGTTTATGGCACAGGAAAAGGAAATGAACCGCTCAGCACCGTTATTTCACGCATCAGGCTCCGATGGCTCGGCCACGTGTTACGCATGCCAGCCCACCGACTTCCGTGACGTGCGTTGTTTGCGCGCCGGGGGTGTGGATGGAAGAAGAGGAGGGGTGGCCAAGCGATGACTTGGTCCAGAGGAATGAAGACCCTCACTTCTGAGCTGGCCTCGGTTGGAGCGTCTCGGCTCCCTGATTGGGGTCCGAAAGACGATGAACACGTTTGGTTGGACACACTTGCTGATATGGCTAGGAGCCGACCTCAGTGGCGTTCGTGCTGTGAGTTTCTTTGTCCCACCCCATCCCTCTTATCCTCCCCCTCCATCCACGATCTCATTACTTAGCCTTATATAATTTTGCATAATAATATTTTTGGGTGCACAGCAGCCGGCTGGTAGCTTACCGGAACGATGCCCATCCGTTACCGGTAGCTCAGCCAGCTTTCACCAGTTGTTGTTTTTTTCTCTCCTCTTTTTCTTTGTATTGCGGCACAGTAGCTGAGGTGTTCCCCACCTCTAGCTAACGTGTATGATGATGATGATGGGACTGGGGTGTGGATGAACGAGGAGGGGAGGCCTAGCCATGACCTGGTCAAAAGAATGAAGTCCATCACTTATAACTTGGTATCGCTTGGTGTCTCGCGATTACCAGACTACGTCCTAAGGAAGGTGAACACGTTTTGTTGGATACACTTGTTGACATGGCGAAGAGCCGACCTCATATCCTTTGTCTTGTGAGTTTCTTTGTCCATCCTTTTTCAGCCACTGTTTCTTCTCCATCGACGATCTCACTCCATGTATAGCTTGAAACAGCATTTTATTACTTTTTTCGTTATTATATTCTGTGATGTTTAGTATCTCATTTCTTTACACATCTTATACTTCGTATTGCTATACATTAGCTGAAGTGTGTTTATTACCTTCACCTAACATGTACTAATGGTGGTTATGATGAGGTCAGTAACCTTATACCATTGACGTTAGGCTGCTTCCCCTACAGCTAGCACAAGCAGGGCGTTGGTCCTCATTTCTTTCCACTATCATCGACCCACTCCATGACTGTTTGAACAGATGGATCAGTGTTTTTCCGAGGACCTCATTATTATCGAATAGTGCAGATGCGAAAGAATCCAGACTAACCGCGGAAAGATTGGTGGCCGTAGTCGCGTTTTGTTCCTCAGTCTCGGATGTAGTTTCTGGATTAATCGACCATGATTTGGCCCGCAGCACGGCGGGTCAACTGCGCTGTTCACAAGAGCGTTCCGTCAAACGAATGGGACGACATTCCTTATTTGAGATTAGAGTGCTGCCGCTGTCCGTGTCTGTCTCTGACACATCATATCCTGGGACCAGTGGTGTAGATCGGCGTTCATCACTTGCTATCGCCGCACCTAGTTGGTTGAAACTGCTAGGTTGCCACTCATTGACGTAGCATAAAGACATGAAGAGACTGAACCGAAGATTTGGTCGGGCGGGTGCTTGTCAGCTTCCTGAATTGAGGTCTAGGCATGAACCACGGTAATAAGTGGAGATTCTATCGGACATCGTGCAGTCAGTAGCACTCCTGCACTGAACTTGTTACCACTCTCCGTTAATATTTCACCTAGATTAACTTATTCTCTTCTTTCTTAACTACATTGACATTGTATTCTCCCCGTGTTTTACCTCACTTCCATCGCCAGTTGCTGATCGGTATCCTGGGGACACGAGTCGCCAATTGAATCCACCGCACTTCGGTACTCGAATTCTAGTTGTTTAACTAAACTGAGTTGAGTTACATACCGCTCTCTACTCCCCCATTTCTTGAGCTCCTTGCGCGCATCAGGCTTTTTTGTCAGCACGTGGAGTTTGTTTCAGTTCACACCTTAGAGTCCATCTGGTTATACTGTACTCTTCGCCAGTGAAGTTTTGCTATGGTTTCTGACAGGTTCACTGACTTCTGAGATGTCCAGTGATTGGTGTGGTGACAACTGGTAATGCCGCAAGTAGTGGCTATCACATCGTGCATTGTAATGGAGATATTACCCTATTAAGGTTCGTTGTTCTTAGGATGAGAGGACGAAACTTCGGCAATCAGTTATCTTGGTATAAATTCCTGGCTGAGAGATGTATAACTACTGTTGCCAAATGAAGATATTGAAAGTTCACCAAGGTATAACCGAGGTTGATGTACGTATTCCAAAACTTGCAGTAATCAGGAATCATTATACACGTTAGCTTCAGGTGGAAAACACAGCTGTTGTGCCGCAACACAAAAGACAGGAAGAAAACAACAGAGGCACGCTGGTTGAGTTCCCAGTAACGGATGCGCATCGTTCCGGAGCGTTAACAGCCACTATCTTGTTGCAAAAAGTTGTGCCTAAGGAATGAGATCGTGATTGGAGTGGTGCCTAAGCAGGAGGGTAACAGACAAAGGAAGTCACAACACAAACGCCATTGGGGCCAGCTCCTAGCCATATCAGCAAGTGTATCCAACCAAACGTGTTCATCGTCCTTAGGACCTCAGTTAGGCAGGTGGGATGCACCAACCGACGCCAACTTCGAGGTGCGGATTTTCATTTCCCTCGACCAAGTCATCGCCTGACCTCCTCTCCTTCTCTTCCAAGCACACCCCGACGCGCAAACAATGCACGCCGCGGGAGTTGGTGCGCTGGCATGCGCAACATATGGCCCAGCCATCAGAGCCTGGTGTGTGATATAATGGTGCTGATCGGTTCACTAACTCTTCCTGCATCAAACACGCTCATTGCTCACGCGGTGCCCCCACCAGACATGAGCTAAGCTGCGGAGGCAGTGATGATCAAACGTGGCAAGCCTCTTTATGTCTGTCGACGTGACGGGCCAGGTTTCACAACCGTATAAGAGGGTTCAACGGATGGCTGCATTATAAACTCTGCCCTTCAGAGTGAGAGTGATGTCGCGTCTGCGCCACAGGTGGTGGAGATTAGCAAAAGCACCTCGAGCTTTTGCTATACGGTTTGTAAGCTCAGTTTCGATCCCACGGGCGCTAATATGGCTGCCCAGGTACTTGAATCCATAAACGACTTCTAGCTGATCACCACCAAGCGTCAGCGCAGAGGTAGGTCCTTGCCAATCTTGGAGAAGAAGTTTTAATTTCGATGAAGCAAAGCATAGCTCAGAACAATTGACAACCAGTGCTAATGGGTCCAGTGTAGCCTGGCACGTTTGGGCGCTGTCACATATGAGGGCAATGTCGTCCGCATACTCCAAGTCAAGAAGCGGCTCACCAGGAAGTGGCTCCACACCTAGATCGTGCCCAGTGAACGCTGTTTCCATGTCTCTATCAATAGCGAAGTTAAAGAAGAAATGTGACAACGGGCAACCTTGTCCCACACCGCTGGAGATACTGAAGGGCGGCGACAGTTTGCCATAAACCCTCACTCTTTCCGAACTATGCGCATACAACGCTCTGACAATGTTTACGTATTTATCGGGCACACCTTTTTTCAGCCGACATTCCCAAAGGGCACATCTATCCACCGAATCGAAGGCACCTTTGATGTCGAGAAACACGACGACGGTGGGTCGCCAATATACATGACGGTGCTCCAACAATTGACGCAGTGTGAAGATAAGATCGATGCAGCCTCGATTACGACGAAACCCGGCTTGCTTTTTTCGGATCTGGTCTTCACAAGCGCCAGTCAGTCTGTGGAGAACGACAGAGGCAAACAATTTAAAGGCATTTGAAATCAGGCTGATCCTTCTGTGGTTTCCGCATTCCGAACGGGAGCCTTCCTTGTAACTTGGAACTATGACGGAGCGGCTCGTCTGTCGGGACAGTTTCCTGCTCCCAAAGTTCCATTAGCAACTCGTGTAAATCATCTACAAGAGCAGGTCCTCCGAATTTGTAGAGCTGGGGGAATTATATCTGCACCAGCGGCCTTATGCAAATCCAACATTCTGCTCTCTCATTTGACTTCTACGCGTGAGGGCAGATCTAAGGAGACGGCGCATGGTGAACGGCATTTAATACCCGAAAGAGAAAGTGGTTACTTAGATTAGTTAAACTGCCTTGTAAACTGTTTGGCCCAACGTGTCAAGGATGGAATCACGCCATCTGGGATTTGTGGCGATTTATTCTATTTTAATCCATCAACCGTCAGCTGAAGGGTATGGTCAAGTGACACTTCGTTGTCCACTGTGCATAAAGACGGTGATGCTAGGAAAGCTGGTGGTCAGCTCACAGTTGAAATAAACACTCGCCATTCTCTATGCGTTTGGAGCTAAATCTGCATTTTACATCTAACTGTGCTGCTGAGGAAATTGGACGCCTTACTTGATCATTCAAGCTCCTCTGTTACCCGAGAGATGTTTGAACTGGGAACGCTGAAATTAGTTTGTTAGGTTCGTGGCATCATGCGTCTTCCGTGGCTTGACGACTGTAGCTAGTAGGGTCACCATCTTACGGCTTCCGGTGATGCTCTGCGCAAACCTTAATTGACCTCAAGCTATCTGCGCACAGACGGTTGTTCACGGTGCTCTAATCAACCAGGAATTACCCTACTCCTGTGTGGACGATAATGTTATTTCCATCTTAAGCTGTGTTCCCTGCTTCAGCGTCTCCAGATACGCGCAACTATTAACGAGGCAGCAAGTTAGGCGCAGGTATTTCGACAACCGCATGAGGGCCATTGATCTTGCTTTCGAACGCGCAACGCACATAGATGCCTATTGTGCGTTTAAGTGCGGCCTGTTGCTCAATCCATCTTAAGATAAAAACGTTCGGTGTTTGATCATTTTTGCCCGCTTTTATTTTTACAGAAGCAATCTACATACCATCTTAGCAACCAGAATCTCTTGTGCTTCATTGTTTTCACGGAGCCGCCGTTTGTTTACTCCCACAGCGTTCACCACCACAGCGTTTCACAACCTTTGTTTCGCCCACCATGTATTTTACGCCATGTATTTTACGTTTCGTTTATTAGCCACTGATTAGCCCACTCGTTAAGTTTATTTGTCTTTGAAGTGTCGTTTCCGTTGGCTTAATAGCCATTGTGATTTTTCAGCACTTCCTCAATAATGTCTCACGGTAGAATGCGTGGCGGTCGTTGGGGAGCAAATTTTATTTCGGCATCCGGTCCCCGCACTAGCTATTCTACATCCAGTGTTAGAGATAATGGCCCTGGAGAGTACTTTCGCTCAGGATATTCCGATATTGCTTTGGCTGCAGACGGAGTCCGCACAGGTGGTGCTGCCGTCCCACCTCCCAGTTCTACCAATCGATCTACTCGCGGGTATTCAGATCCTAATGAAGCCGTTGCTCGTCAGACCAGTCTGGTTCCTGTCCATGGGAGTTCATCTCGTGCTTTTGCTAATCTTGGTCGCAAGCGCGTCGCAGATGAGGAGGAGTAAGCCTTAAGTATTTCTTCATTTAATTGGATTTTATCTACCTTGCTGCTTTTTTTCCGAAGTCCCCTGTCAATCCATCTTAAGATGTCCATTGTTCATTCCCGCCTTCTACACCATTTCAGTTTGTCTAGGCTTATACAACACAACCACAACATGGAAGTGTGATGGTTAGAATTTCACGATTCCTACTTTAGAGTTAGTAACAATTTTCACTTGGGCAGAAGTGGAATAACCACAGCTGTAGTTGTTTGCAAATGATAGCAGCATACATTTTGTGGATTAGCATTTGTAAACGAGTGGTCGAATGCAGGATGCATGTTAAACCAAAGAATGCACCACGTCAGGCGGAGTTTAATGTTACTTATGTGGTTTACGTCTTAGCTTATATCGAGCAACAGGTCTCGAAGATTAATACCAAATATTATTATCGTGGCGACTCGTATGGATGGATCCAAAGATCCCAACATCTCATTGCAAAATGACCATGATGGCTCACTCGTGGCCAGTCCACCCACTGTCTGTCTAACACTGTTGGCTTCCACAAGGAAATCTTCAGGCTGACAACCCCCAGCAGTTGATTCTGTTTTTAAAAGTACCCCAAAATGCTCACTGCAAAAATCGCGCTGACGGACTTATATCGTATCCGCTACACTGCTTACAGGTCGGCCGGTGGCCGAGTGGTCTGCACGTTTTTTTGCAACCATAAGGTCACCGGTTCGAATCCGCGTAGGGGTGGGCGTCCTCGCGGTATACTCAGCCCGCGCGCGACTGGTGGTGGTCGCGCGGCAGCGAAGCGCCGTTGCGGCGTACAGCTGACATATTATTATTATTTATTTACACTGATTACAACCATCACACTGCACCAGCTTGTCCTCTTAATAGTAGGTATATCAAAGTCTAAGTGAGATTGTCGCTGACATTTTTCCGGTCTTTAAGAGCTAGAGCTGCGTTATGCACTCACCATAGTAGCCTTTTGAAATGAAGACCGATTTTGTCTATCGCACTAATTTACGACTGGTTATTTTTCAGTCTACCACGACTTTACGTTCACCGGAAGCTCCTTTTGTGTTCCTCACAACAGACTACGCGTGACAGCGTTACTTTATTATTCATTTTTTAGTTTCACAGCCGAAATGATCATGAGTCACTCTGTTTGATGTGTATACTCTGATTAAAGGTTCTACATGTGACTAACCGATTAATTTGTGATATGCATCTGAAATCAGTCACCGTTCCTGTGTTCTTCGGTGTTGCACACGCCCAACTCTGCACTCCATGATAGGATTCGTTTTTCTTTGGACTCATCAGATACGGATTGCCAGAGCTTGGAGTGGAGCCGGGAATTTACTCACTAGGCCACTGAGATTTGCGGGAATTTATACAAAGTTGTCACGTGGTTTACTTATTTGTGTGGCTAAGACTCCTCTGGTCACCAACTTCCTGAACGGAGGATGTTTGTAGTGAGAAAGCCTGTATGATGCGATGTTGGCTTATTGTTCAACAGCAGAGTTTGCGACATCTCAGTCGGCCAGTGTTATTGTCTGGATCAGAAATGGAGCCATTGCTCTTTGATGGTATTGAGCTGCTAACAGTTTTGACCACCAGTTCCTACGAAGCACAATTTGTATTTGGTGGACTCCAAATTAATTAGGCAGTTCCTGCAATGGCTGCGCCAGATACGATGCCCTATGGAAGAAAACATCCATCAAACAAATATAATAACCAAATTCACATAGCACAGCGGATCATCAATACAGTCACAGTTGCAGTGGCAGATTCTTCTGGCGACTTTATAACTCACCTTATTGGAAGGAATACCTTTGAGGCATGTGCAACTATGTTCGGCTCTTCTGCTTACTTCAAGAACATCACTACATACTCTCCTCTTGGAGTTACCCCGAAGACGTACTTGCCTAAAAACGTGATGAACGTAATGAAAAATATTTGGCATCTCGAGGGGATGGAACATTCACAGATGCAGCCATCCATGCAGTTTTATTCTGCCAAATGAGCGGGCGTTGGTCATTCGTTTTCCAATCAATCACCACGTTGTATCCACACACAGAAACACGCTATATTGCATCTCCGGGAAGTCTAACCAACAATTTGTTTACAAAATGAGTTGATCTTGAGCTACTTGTGGAATATCCAACTTGTCGTTTATGAGTTACCCAATTCAAATATTCATGAAATAGAGAGGCGATCCTCTATCCAACTATATTTTCCTCTAGTTGACAGTGATTCACCTGCATGCGTCTCGGGCACTGGTATCGTTCATAAGGATAATTTGATTTCGATTATCGAATAATTAGAAAAATTAAGAAATTACTTGAAATAATGAAACACCGACTCCGTATAAAGTCGATCGTATTTTGATCGCCAAAGCCGATTTCAAGGTTTAATAAAAGTTTTGGTGAATCTTTTTCACGGTTTTCAAACGGCCCTCACTGCACACGCGAACAGTTTTACTTGCTTCATGAATGCCTGAGAAGGAACGTGCTGCCAGCGAGTACAAATCACAGACCGGCGCTGAACCATCCAGCCGCCTGGAATTTAGCACGACAATAGGGGAGACGCACGGTCAAACTGATGATAACAGATATCCACAACCGCCTACTCAAATATTGAAGAGTCATCATCGGCAATAGAACCAATTGCCTCAGTACTATTGACCCACAGCTACGAACAGCGCTGGAATCTGCAATTGAACGTCGAGTTAAAAGCACAAAGAACCGACGCAAGATTGTATTGAATACAATTAGATAAACTGACTACGAGAAATGACTACACTAGCAGTGAAGGATGGATCAAAAACCTTTCACGCTGCCACCTCACTGCAACTAAAGTGGATGTCTTGCTTAAGGGACTCAACTTCAACGTCAAAGATGCTTGCCCCAAAGACTACTTGGCTAGCTTAGAACATGCATTGAAATCAAATGGATTGTCGGAGGAGTCCCAACAACCGATACGGCAGACATTTATCCCAGTGCTAACTCGGAATAAAGTCACCCAGACTCTAGACAAGGAGGAACAGGATACACCCAGACGTCTACAAAAAGACGAGAGTATTGTAATGCTAACAGCGGACAAAGGGCGCATGACAGTGCTAATAGACAAACCGGAGTATATTAACAAGGCCAAAGAACTGCTATCCGACACCACTACATATCGCCAGATCGATCAAGATCCAAGTTTAAAACTGGTTAACCAGATCAACGCAACGCTGAAGAACGTACAAACAAAGGACGGGCTCTTCGCCACGGAGTGATGGAGAATGAAAGCTGATAATACAAACATTGCACTGTTCTATGGACTACCCAAAGTACACAAGGATGGAGTCCCACTACGACCAATCGTCTCGCTTCCCGGAACCCCATCATATAAACTAGCAAAGGATTCGTGAAGGAGGTTGAAACATTTGGTTGCTGGATCCGAATATAGCATCAACAATGCTGAACAATTCCTCAAAAAATGCGGAGTGTCAGAATAGAAGACAACGAACTAATGCTTTCGTAGAATGTCACCGCACTCTTCACTTCAATCGGTCACGAATTGGCCAAAGAAATTATGGTGGAACTACTTGAGAATCAACAAAGTCCAACGACAACCGTGCGACCTGAAAGTTTTTGGGTACTCCTGAACCTCTGCATGACCACTTATTTCCCTTTTGATAGACAAATGTACCAGCAACCGAAAGGAACACCCATGGGATCCCCAATTTCGGTGCTCATTGCAGAAACCGTAATGCAGAAGTTGGAGCGCATTGCACTGCCATCTAGCAGCCCAAAACTCTGGGTACGATACGTGGACGACACGTTTGTCATCGTAAAACGGAACAGAGTACAGGCCATATACGCTTTGCCCAACAGCACATTCGAGGATAGCAACTTTACGATTGAATTAGTGGACGATAACAAGTTACCATTTTTGGATCTACTGGTCACTAGGAATACCGACGGATCCCTGCAAAGGTGCGTATATCGGAAGAAAACGCATACGGACCAGATAGTAAATTACCATAACGACCACCCGATGAATCACATGAAGAGCTGCATTCAACCCTGTTCAAAAGAGCGGAAACGCACTGCAGCATAGCGAAATCGCGGAAACAGGAAGAAAATCACCTATGTCGAGTGTTTAGAAACAACGGTTGTCTGAGTATTTTTAGCAGCAGAAGCTTAAAGAATCGAATGTCTCAGCAACAGCAGCAGCAGTCGCCTTCGAAAGCCAACAAACGGATAGTGCCCCTACATCAAGACGTCTGAACTAACAGGTAGATTGCTGCAGTAACATGCAATCTCTGTGGCTCACAAGCCAAGTGCCACCCTAAGAAAATCGATCTCAAGACCCAAAGTAAAAAACAATCAAGCAGACCAATGCAATGTCATCTACCAGATAAAAAAGAAGCGCCTGCGATAAAAACCACGTCGAACAAACTGGAAGAAAGCTTTGTACACGAATCACCGAACACACGGCGGCCGTCAAAAGACATAATTCGCACTGATTGGTTTCTGCGCATGAAGATCAAGCAGACCACCATTTCGTTCTGGAGAATCTAGAGATCCTAGCACATGGAGGTGCAAAACACGCGAGGGAGTTTTTGGAGGCCTGGTACTCTACAATGAATTCAATCAATCGACACATCGAACTGGACACAGTGTACGCAACACTATTGGCGAACTACCGCCAACTCAATCGATTGAATCCGGTGGAACGTGTGACTAGACCACCAGAACTGAGGACAGGCTCACAAGAGCAGCACACAAAGCCCATGAACCACAAGGGGTCACGGTCATCTGCTCATCTATCAAGCTGAATGCGGGTCGAAGTCCCGACTAATAGGATTGCTCGGCTCCACGGGAAAACCACGGTGGTATAAAAACGCACGCACACCACGCTCAGCGCACTCTCACCGAGGTTCCTCTACGCTACTGCACGCCACTCAACTATGCACTGATGATGTCACCTCGATTGGTGCCGAAACGTTTGCAACGAAATTGCCAAGCTCAGCGAACAACTCAACCGTCATCTGAACAATCTGAGCTACCAGTCTTCAATTCTATAGACAATTTTGATTTTCACTCGCAAGCGAAACCCACTCTAACAAATCAGACTCTAGCAAACAGTTAGGACCTACAATCCGATCTATTTTACAAATGTTTTAATTTTGTACCTGAAGATTCCTCCAAAACTCCGTTTTAATACAATGCGCCCCTATCGATTTACAACTAGTGTATTGCTAATCCATGTAATTGAATGATTCTGCCTATTTAAGTATACCTGGTGAAAATCGAGAGTAAACATTTATGTTCGTCATTCGTGCTCGGCAACAACCCCTCCGTTGATTATTTCTGTTATTTGTTGCTTTCGAGCCGTCTGCGTTATCCTGCTCACGTTCGTTGCTTAACTACTGATTGCCTTTCCCAGCATGCTTTGTCGACCATTTCTATTCCTCCTTGGGTGATAATTCACGATGACCGCTGGACTACAAATCATGGTGGGTTGAAGAATTTGACCGAAATATTGTTCGGACTTTTGTGTGTCATCTTTTTGGACAGGGGTGTTTGGATCAGTCAAATAAGTGGCTAAGTACCCAGTCCTACTCGGTTCAACCGCGATGTCAGTGGCGCTCCCAAAGAAGTTTTGTTTCTTATTGTGGAACCTTCGTTCAACGACTTTTTTCTTTTTTATCCATTACATTGGTTTTGTATCTTTCTGTTAGATTTCCGATGGCACTTTATCGTGACAACTGGTTGCACCTGGACCGTGCGAAATTGACTGAGCCATTCAGTGATCTTTTGGACGCTACCATGAGCTGCTTGATATTTTATGCTTGTTTAGGGGTCCTAGCCGCATGTAAATGCAGCGATGCTCGCGTTGACTTTGGAGCGATTGTCGGTACTCATCTCTAGGTGGATTGCATGTCTTAGAAACCTAGTCATAGGTCTGGAATAAATTCAGCAAATTCTTTTCTCCGTCTCTTTTTATTTAACAGTAACATGGGCTTTAGTTCTGATGGCGGACATTCCGTTGACCGAATACCTTATGCAAACCCGGCTGGATGTTTCAGGCGTGAAGGCGGGAATATCTGACAACTGTTTTCTCGATCAACAGTCATCTTCGCTGTTGTACCTCCTCTAAAATCAACGAGGAACACAAATATTTCAGTTGTTTTCTTAACTGTGACTTCCACAAAGATTATGTCTCTTAAACCGATTGGCGGTGGCGTCTTATCAAGCTTCCAGTGGTCAATGTCCGCCTCCACATGGATTCGCTTTCTTTCTGATTTAGTCCATGTTTTGTATTAACCTCAGGTAAGCTGCAGTCAGGCGCGTCTGTAGAATGCCCACTTACGGATCCTATTTGACCGCAAAACCTTAAGTATTCGTTAAACACATTCTGAAAGCGAAATCACTTATCAGGTGAAAGAAGTACTGTTTCTCGTGAAGTGCATTGTTCTTATCATCTTGAGCTGGATCGAAGTAGATACGTCGTTTTTATTTCACTAACACATTCACTTCTTTCTTCGATTAATTTCGCTTCGGAGGCCGGTCACACTCTCTGCTATTGTTGCCACCACCACCACCACGACAACCACGACAAAAAATCACGACGATCACAACCACGAGAACGACGACGACGACGAACACCACCACCTCAATGTAGACTTAAAAACCATAAAAAAGTAGCATAATGCTAATAGCACATTTTTGGTGGTTGTTGTAAGGAAAGCTAAAGGGAAGGGGAGGACAAAGAGACTCATAACACAAACGTTACTGGGGCCGACTTTCCGCCACGTCAGCTGGTGTATCCAATCAAACGTGTTCATACTTCGGTCCCCAGACAGGCAACCGGGAAACACAAACCGAAGTGAGGGACTTCTTGCCTCTTTACCATGTCATCGTTTGGCCTCCTGTCTTCGTCCATCCACACCCCCGGCGCGCTAACAACGCACGTCGCGGGAGTCGGTGTACTGGCGTGCGCAACACGTGGCCCAGCCAACGGAGCTTGGTGCGCGACATAACGGTGCTGAGTGGTTCACACTATTCCTGCACCAAATACGCGACGCCGAACACGCTCATCGCTCACGCGGCGCACCCACCAGACATGAGCTAAACTGCGAAGGCAGCGATGATCTTTATGTCTGTCGACTTGATGGGCCAGGTTTCACAACTGTATAAGAGGGTTGAACGGACGGCTGCATTGTAAACTCTGTCCTTCAGAGTGAGAGTAATGTCACGCCGGCGCCACAGATGGCGGAGATAAGCAAAAGCACATCGAACATTTGTTGTATGGTCCGTGATCTCATCTTCCGTTCCACTGGCGCTGCTATAGCTGCACGTCAATCACCGGTTTCTCTAACACTTCCTTGTCCTTCACAATCGGAAGGCCTTGGTGTAACTATCTTTTCCCATTTCTGTTTTTATCGGTCTCTTGTTATAAAAATGAGTGCGTTTCCATACAGCTGAGGTACGTTCCTGTGACGTCTTGGTAAATGCATTGTCACATCATCGACTTGTAGAATGGACAAAAAATTAGTTTACACTATAGTGCCGATCTACTTAACTTTTACAATAGATACAGATAATAATAACTTATGACAACGCAGTGCCGTTTTACGAAATTCTCGTCAACTTCGTTTATTTGTTGGCTACGGTTCCGTCGAAACTGTTTTGCCTATCCATGATAACGCATCCTATGTTTCTGCCGATCGGCCCCCCATTGTACCCGGTTTGTCTCCGCCTTGTGCAATCGCCCTTACCTACCGGTGATTTTCGTCATATTTCCTTAGAATAAACCATGATCCATCCCAATTACTTCTCACTTAAATACCTTGAAATTCATCTGATTCTCTTGGAAATCATTTTACGCGCTTGCTTTCCATGTTTGTTCCATTGCTGCCAGTAGTATCACTTTAATTTCCCTCATGTAATATCGTTAGCTAAATCAACAAAGCAATGAATAGGAAACATTCTTTAACTACGGCGTAACACAAGCTCTGTTCTTCATGCTCCATAGATGCATCTGTACAAACTCAATCCTGCTAAGGCATTCCGTTGATGGGTTGTGTAATTTTTGCTCATCGGTGGATTTACACTCGTGCTCTTTCCCATTTGGCCTCTCCAATGTTATCTTGAACAGCATCAGGTAACTGTCTTTACCAGACCTTCAAAGTGTCGATTGTTATCTTAGACACAATTTCCTCGATCTAGGGAGACAGAAACGTTCAGAGCTCTGCAGCTCACCGCACTCAAACTCTATTGCCATTGTTACTCGGTTTCTATCAGGCGCAAGCACTATTCGTCGATTGAGCTGATACACCGACCTTCCACTCTCTGGGTAGTAAGTATCTGCGGTTTATTGTCCCATCTGTTCACAAGCTCCCTTAACGGTAGCCACGTCACTTGTCGTGCAAACCTTATGCGACTTGCGGTTACATCAGTCTCAGTCGCGCAGCTAGTAGCATCTTTTAGCTATCTTTTTTCGTCTTCTCTGTTTTCGTTTTCTAGGTCGCTTGTTAGTAGTTTCTCATTCTCACGCAAGTAGACAGCGTCACTTGCGTCCTGTTTCTTAGGAGGTGCAAATTTCATGCTTTACTTATCATTTGTGCTTAAGTGTAATGTTGCGAATTTTTTCATCTTGGCAGCTATTTTCAAGAAGATGATGATCAAGGAGGCTTGGAGTACCAGCCCGCTCCAGGAAGTCCTGCTGCTATGAAGAGGAACGATTATTCGGATGATTCTGATGACCCCTTAGACAAATACATGGAAAACATTGAGGTTTGTTTGATTGATGGTTCTGGCGACCCTCCACTTTTTACTTGCCCTATGATCAATTTTTTGACTGTCCCATCTTAGATTCAAGTGGGCGTTCCAATGCATTGGAAATATCCCAATACGTTCCAATGAAAAAGCACGTTTGCACATAATTTTAACAGTTGTATGGCTCATCGAAGTGTAGCTCGCATGAACTTGCAATCAACAGAACACGAGGAGCATGCGCACTCTATTTCCTACTGATCTTGATGGCTCTAAGACTCCAGCCCTTTCAGTTGCTGAATTTCAAAAGGTGCATGGCGCAGATGTGTAGCGTGAACCCGCGAGCAGCTCCGCAGACTCTGACTCACCGTCTTCAGGGAACACAACCCTCTTCAGTCTATTTACTGTTACACGTTTGTATATTGTCAACAGGATGATACAGCTTGTTAGATGCGTCCGTAGACCCGTTTCATCATCCTCATTATGCACCTTACGCGTACTTGTTAGGCACTCACGAGTGTACTTTTCAGCTCACCGGATTAATGCCGATCTTTCTTTCGGGTCTATCCGGATCTAGTCTAGGATACGACCACGCGTGGAACGTACAGCGCTCACGGAACAGCACTTGGGTCATGCTGACCACACTCCCGCGAGGCATTCCATGAAATCTTCTTGAATCGCGACGGATGCGCCGAATGAACTACCTCCTTGGGCTAGACGAATCTATAAGTTTTGCAGCGCGCTTTGATGTACTATTTTTTCATGTATTAGCATCACAACCCAATGTCTCGACATTGCCGAAACCTTGCGGCTGAATGATCATATATGAAACAAGGATTAGTCTGGTGGTCTTCAGCAGTGAAACATGTGTTCTCTGGAATACTGTGTTGTCTACCCATGGGTACGCACCACGAGTCTCCCAAGCACGAAGTAGCCGCTGTCAGCGTTGTACATCGTTCGATTTCGATGGAGTGTTCAGATAACAATCGACTCTTTCTGGCAGCATACACACTGTTTTAGGATATGCACTGTATCTGAAGGTTGCAAGATCCGTCGATTAAGATCACTCTTAAACTCAGCCATTACCCTAACTTGTGAAACAATGATACCTATTACCAGCAAATCTGACGGTACGCATAAGAACTGATTATATTTTCGACTGAAAGTCGTCGATCTTGTAGGCCATGGTTGCAGACGCATCTTCCTTCGAAGTAATGCCGGTACTATATCAATGATGGTGTCATTAACATTGCGCTCACGTGAATGCTCACAAACTTCAACCACGTTACACTGGGTAGGGCAGTTACTGCTTGGGTTCAGGCCTCCTCAGCCTCCTCACCACATAACTTGAGCCTAAACTTTCAGGCATTCGGTGGTGGTTAACGATTGCTGTTACATAAATTACTCTGTGTATTTAATGGCTGCATTGCCAAAAATATCTGTAGGACACAAGACACAAACTCGGACTCGGTTTTCCATCTGTTTCCTGTTCTTTATTAGATACTTACCAGGTGCTTCTTCTATAGACGTTCATCTCGTCACTTGGATGAACCGAAGACGAAGGTACAACAGAAATGGATGGAGTTAATTAAGTTCACACAGGTGGTGAAAATGACTCAAAATGCGTCTATCTCTGTACCCTACCCTACCCTATCAATATAAGTTCGCTAAGCTCACTTTTTGGTCTGAAAGATCACCCGCTGATTGATGCTGTTCCGTCAAACTACGCTCACTGCTCGACTCGCGGGCCCACTATCATCGTAGCTCTCACTCTCTCAACATCAAAATTCAGAGATAAAAACCAGGACAAGTGCGGTAGACAAACATCAGGTGATCCTGTGAAATGGTAAAAAAGGAAACGAACAAAATAAATAACTAGACTACAAAAAACCAAACACATGTGGAGCAGTTAAACGTCAATAGTAGGGGATAAGTACACCAGCATTACTTACTTGGAGGTTGTGCCATTCACGTGATTCTCTAACTTCCGATTCCACCGATCGGTCTACTCTTTGGCGTTGCCTGCTAGAGAACGGGGTCCCGGAAAAGAAGATCTGTCTTGCTCAGTGGAGTGAGAGTTTACGGCGAACTTTCTCCGTCGCTTGTTGTCATTAGCGGTATACTACAGGTCCGCCCTTTTCACAGCTGTTCAATTTTACAATTGAAAACGTCCTGTTAAGAGCCCTAGATGATTTCTAAGATTTTGGCTTCGAGCATATTCCAGGTAAATGCACAGCTTGCTTAGATTATACTGCATACACTGAGCGGTATACTGAGTAACCAACAGATTCTGAACCGTTTCCCGATTAAGGCATATAGGTACAATAAGTACTTCTTCTCCTCGAAGTGTAAATGGCTGGCCCAGGATTGGCAGTCACCCACCCCTTTATCTTTGAAGGCGCATTGATGGAACCAGTAAATAGTTTTGTCAACCTGGGAATTCGCCTTTTTGCATGGCGACACTATTATGAAAGATGTTTCTTTTCACATCGCCCAAGCCCGGTCAGTCTTTGCTAATGTGAGTTAATGGTGTCTTCCAGATATCTCTCGCTAGTGGATCGAGTTTACAACGCCTCTGTTCGATTATTCATGCCGTATGGAATGACGTCCTGATCATTTCGCTGACCAATATGCGCTTTTTTTCGGCCTTCGACTATGGGTGTTTGAATAGGATCGCTCTTGTGTGGCGACAATACCGATTTTTCAGCATTAAAGCTAGACGTCGTATCTTGGAGAATGCGAGTATTTCATACAACCATCTGGTTTTGCTGTGCTAGTTGAGATGGCTCGGTCAGTCAATAAATCAATCAACAACAGCAGTATATCCGCCACTTGAACTGATGCTTCCTTGCCATACAACCATGATAACCTAGGGAATAAAGAATAATAAGTGAGAGAAAGAAGAGGGACTTACCAGAAAACTTTAATGCCCTAAGCAAAAATTCAAGTTCCAAGCGCCTACACCCTGTGTTAACAACATACCGTCACAAACAGCTGACTATCGTGCAAATATAAGGCGGGATCAGCGAGACAGCTTCCTTGCGACTTTTACTGCCTCGCGTCATTATCAGCTATTACCCAGCAGATAACTCAGCACCAAACACTCTTTAAACAGGCAGTCCGACTAGGAAACGGTAGCAAACGCGCCACTGGTGTGGACTACGAGCCAAGCACAAGGCAGATCACGTGGACTCCAGCCTGAAAGGTGAGACGGACCGTCGGCACCAAGTTTGGTCGTCAGTGACTTCATTTCACGCTGCCAAATCAACTTCTGTCCACCTGGAGCCTTGCGCCACCCTATATCTGGCGGGCAAAACAAGGCCCTCCTGAGTAAGTGGTGACCAGGCATTCGTAGTACGTGCCCAAGCCAACGCAACTTACTCAGTGTTATCTGTTGTTTTAAAGAACTAGCTTGACTATCACTGCCTAGTAATCGCCTACGCGCATTATCGTCGCGGACACACTGGTGCCATCCGACACCAGCAATGCTCCGCAGACAACGATGATCAAAGACTTGAAGGCGCCTCAGATCTTCAGACCGAAGTGGCCAAGTGTCACTCCCATAGAGCAGGACGGCCCTCACTGTGGCCTTGTATACACGGCCTTTCAAACGAAGGGAAACTCCCTTCTGTCGCCAAAGATGTCGCAAGTTCAAGATGGCAGTTCTGACCTTTGCAATGCATGAACTGATTTCAGTTTCTATTCATCAGTCGTTGTTGATGCAGCCGCCAAGGTAAGTGAAATGATTAACCACCTCGAGTTCCTCATTAGGAAGGGTCTAGGACTCCTCAAGTGGCTGCGGGTTCTGCAGCAGCACTTTGCACTTTGAAGGTTCGAAGCGCACACCAAATAATGGGATCATTCTAGACAAGCTATTCAGGGTTTCAAATTCTTGGGAGATACTTGGAACCGATCGAGTAGTCATGAGTTCAGAGAGGTTTGGAAACAATCGGTTTGATATAGTAGTTGGGTAACGTTTCGCCTTTAACATAAAGGCTTCGTCAGACCAGATGAATCAGTGTGCAATTGGTGTGGGATTTTATGGCGAACAGGGGCGATAACCGCGTTACCCGAGTCTTGAGCCATGAGTCATTACAGGAACAGTTCGGGATGTCACCTCAGGTGGTTCGATCACAGTGGGAATAGTCCAGGTGTTCCTTTGTGCGTCATGACATTGACGGATAAGCCCATAGGGTTGACAATGGGAGTCGGTTTGCACTTTTCAATCTGATCCACGCATCGATGCTCGTCAAGCTGGTCGGCTTAAGACCGCCCGCCACGCATTAGGGATTTCTACCCCTTCCATTCTATTCACGCAGTCGTCAGATTTGGCAATTTCCACCGTCTCGGCAATCAACCGCTGAGTGGTTGATCGGATACTCTTCCTAATGACCTCTACGTTTTCGAGGTCTATCTGGTGACCCGTGTCTAATGCATGCACAGCTACGGCCGAGTCTCTTATTATTGCCTGATATTCAAACTCGTTACTTGGTAGTCTTGCAATGCGTCTCCTATGCTCAGAAATTCGTGTGCGTAATTCTCTCGCTGTTTGACCTATGTACACATGTGCACAGTCCTTACATTTAATTCTATAAACACAGTTAGTCGTCCTATCCTTGGGAAGCGGGTCCTTCAAGAGTACCAGCGCCGAACGTACCGTTCGACCTCGGTGAAAGATCACCCTTATATTTTCCTTGTTTAATACCCTCCGAAGTGCCTTCCTTGTACGGAAATCCGACCGTCCCTATCCACTCGGCTGGGGGTCTTGACTGCCGGTGTAGCACTTTATGCAATTGGCGTTTAACTAGCCGTCTTGGGTAACCACTTTCTAATAGTTTGCCCATCGCCACTTTCCGCGCAGCCTTTTTGTCCTTCTCCATTGTGCACAAGGTTTGTGCCCTGTAGAAAAGCGCTGAGGCTATTCCAGCGTAAACCTGTTTCGGATGACCCGAGGTGCAGTGGAGTACGCCATCGGTATCCGTTGGCTTGCGATATATTGTCGTCTTTAAATTTCCCCCATTCCTGTGAACCAGGCAGTCAAGAAACGGTATTGTGCCGCTACAAGATTCTAACTCAATAGTAAACTGTATTCTCTCATCAATGGAGTTTAAGTGATCAAGTAACTCGTCCTTCTTATCCCGTTTAACAAGTACAAAGGTGTCGTCTACATAACGCCACCAAACTTTGGGTGAGTTAATGTTGTTTGTTAACGCTCTGTTCTCGAATTCTTCCATATACAAGTTCGCCAGTACCGGGGATATTGGCGATCCCATGGCGAGACCTTGTTCCTGACTGTAAAGCTTCGACTGAAAAACGAAGTAAGACATGTTAAGACACACTGTCATACCCTCGATTATCTGGCTAACTGTTAATTTCGTCCGATCATTCAGAGTGACATCTTCATTTAGACGACGTCTCGCTATTCCTAGCGCCTCCTCTTTAGGTACATTTGTGCAAAGTGATGTGACATCGAAGCTGACCATTAACTCATCCGACTCAATTTGGAGATTTGCTATCTTTTGAGCGAAATCATAAGAGTTTTTCACGAATGTACTCGTTCGCCCTGTTAGAGGCTGCAATAGCCTTGTCAAATATATCGCAAGTTCATGGGTCGGAGAGCCTATACCGTCGACTATGGGCCGTACGGGAACTTGGGGTTTGTGAACTTTTGGCAAGCCATAAATCCTCGGAGGTAAAGTCGATTTTGGGTATAGACTGTACCACTTGCCTACCCCTAGATCGTCCTTCACGGTTCATAAATATTTACCAACCTCCGTTTTACTCTTATTCATTACTGACGCCACGGTCTTATCAACAACTACTCTATATGGACCCGTCTCCAAATGTTGTCCCAATTTTTCCAAGTATTCTGACCTATTCATTACAACTAGGGTTTTTCCCTTGTCAGCCTTTGTAATTACAATGCTGCGATCTTCCTTTAGGGAATTTAATGCCATACGTTCAGTTTGCGGAAGATTTGGCTCACCCGGTTGCTGAAACTTAATGATATTTACTAACTGTGCCCGAATATTCTCTGCCTTCGTAGCGGGCAACTTTGTCACCGCGCTCTCAATGCTTGGGATAATCTCTTCCGCATATATCTTAGATTTATTAATGGTAAATGTCAAACTTTTCTCTAACAAGCTACATTCCGTTACATTCAAAACCCTATCTGACATATTAACAACATTACAATATGTACTAATAGCCCCAGAACTGTCAGTAGGAACGGTAGCATTAGGATGCACAGACATTAAACGCTCGAACTTATGCATTTGTCTTTTCTTTGCATCCTGCCCTTGTTTCAATTTGACATCTGAAGCCTTATTGAAAATTCGGTTGTAGTCGAGAGGCGTTATGGTGGTCTGTAGATCCAGGCTCAGCCGACTCGCATCAATGCGGATCTCGCTTAAACGTTTGGTCACTAGGTATATCCACTGTTTCAGAAACGCCTTGGAAGCATTAAAGGCAATCCTTGCAGAGGTACACGTACTGTCCGGAGGTTTCACTGTGAGGCATTTGGGGATCTGATCTCCAAATGCCTCACAGTGAAACCTCCGGACAGTACGTATACCTCTGCAAGGATTGCCTTTAATGCTTCCAAGGCGTTTCTGAAACAGTGGATTTACCTAGTGACCAAACGTTTAAGCGAGATCCGCATTGATGCGAGTCGGCTGAGCCTGGATCTACAGACCACCATAACGCCTCTCGACTACAACCGAATTTTCAATAAGGCTTCAGACGTCAAATTGAAACAAGGGCAGGATGCAAAGAAAAGACAAATGCGTAAGTTCGAGCGTTTAATGTCTGTGCATCCTAATGCTACCGGTCCTACTGACAGTTCTGGGTCTATTAGTACATATTGTAATGTTGTTAATATGTCAGATAGGGTTTTGAATGTAACGGAATGTAGCTTGTTAGAGAAAGGTTTGACATTTACCATTAATAAATCTAAGATATATGCGGAAGAGATTATCCCAAGCATTGAGAGCGCGGTGACAAAGTTGCCCGCTACGAAGGCAGAGAATATTCGGGCACAGTTAGTAAATATCATTAAGTTTCAGCAACCGGGTGAGCCAAATCTTCCGCAAACTGAACGTATGGCATTAAATTCCCTAAAGGAAGATCGCAGCATTGTAATTACAAAGGCTGACAAGGGAAAAACCCTAGTTGTAATGAATAGGTCAGAATACTTGGAAAAATTGGGACAACATTTGGAGACGGGTCCATATAGAGTAGTTGTTGATAAGACCGTGGCGTCAGTAATGAATAAGAGTAAAACGGAGGTTGGTAACTATTTAAGAACCGTGAAGGACGATTTAGGGCTAGGCAAGTGGTACAGTCTATACCCAAAATCGACTTTACCTCCGAGAATTTATGGTTTGCCAAAAGTTCACAAACCTAAAGTTCCCGTACGGCCCATAGTCGACGATATAGGCTCTCCGACCCATGAACTTGCGAGATATTTGGCAAGGCTATTGCAGCCTCTAACAGGGCGAACGAGTACATTCGTGAAAAACTCTTATGATTTCGCTCAAAAGATAGCAAATCTCCAAATTGAGTCGGATGAGTTAATGGTCAGCTTCGATGTCACATCACTTTTCACAAATGTACCTAAAGAGGAGGCGCTAGGAATAGCGAGACGTCGTCTAAATGAAGATGTCACTCTGAATGATCGGACGAAATTAACAGTTAGCCAGATAATCGAGGGTATGACAGTGTGTCTTAACATGTCTTACTTCGTTTTTCAGTCGAAGCTTTACAGTCAGGAACAAGGTCTCGCCATGGGATCGCCAATATCCCCGGTACTGGCGAACCTGTATATGGAAGAATTCGAGAACAGGGCGTTAACAAACAACATTAACTCACCCAAAGTTTGGTGGCGTTATGTAGACGACACCTTTGTACTTGTTAAACGGGATAAGAAGGACGAGTTACTTGATCACTTAAACTCCATTGATGAGAGAATACAGTTTACTATTGAGTTAGAATCTTGTAGTGGCACAATACCGTTTCTTGACTGCCTGGTTCACAGGAATGGGGGAAATTTAAAGACGACAATATATCGCAAGCCAACGGATACTGATGGCGTACTCCACTACACCTCGGGTCATCCGAAACAGGTTTACGCTAGGATAGCCTCAGCGCTTTTCTACAGGGCACAAACCTTGTGCACAATGGAGGAGGACAAAAAGGCTGCGCGGAAAGTGGCAATGGGCAAACTATTAGAAAGTGGTTACCCAAGACGGCTAGTTAAACGCCAATTGCATAAAGTGCTACACCGGCAGTCAAGACCCCCAGCCGAGTGGATAGGGACGGTCGGAATTCCGTACAAGGAAGGCACTTCGGAGGCAATTCGGAGGGTATTAAACAAGGAAAATATAAGGGTGATCTTTCACCGAGGTCGAACGTTACGTTCGGCGCTGGTACACCTGAAGGACCCGCTTCCCAAGGATAGGACGACTAACTGTGTTTATAAAATTAAATGTAAGGACTGTGCACATGTGTACATAGGCCAAACAGCGAGAGAATTACGCACACGAATTTCTGAGCATAGGAGACGCATTGCAAGACTACCAAGAAACGAGTTTGAATATCAGGCAATAATAAGAGACTCGGCCGTAGCTGTGCATGCATTAGACACGGGTCACCAGATAGACCTCGAAAACGTAGAGGTCATTAGGAAGGGTATCCGATCAACCACTCAGCGGTTGATTGCCGAGACGGTGGAAATTGCCAAATCTGACGACTGCGTGAATAGAATGGAAGGGGTAGAAATCCCTAATGCGTGGCGGGCGGTCTTAAGCCGACCAGCTTGACGAGCATCGATGCGTGGATCAGATTGAAAAGTGCAAGCCGACTCCCATTGTCAACACTATGGGCTTATCCGTCAATGTCATGACGCACAAAGGAACACCTGGACTATTCCCACTGTGATCGAACCACCTGAGGTGACATCCCGAACTGTTCCTGTAATGACTCATGGCTCAAGACTCGGGTAACGCGGTTATCGCCCCTGTTCGCTATAAAATCCCACACCAATTGCACACTGATTCACCTGGTCTGACGAAGCCTTTATGTTAAAGGCGAAACGTTACCCAACTACTATATCAAACCGATTGTTTCCAAACCTCTTTTAGCTATCCAGGGTTGATTGTACCACCCCGACATCGTTAAGGAGTTAGACGATATCGTACGCAAAATGAAAATCAACTAGCCTTTCACTAGTGAGGACCTAGACGCCTGGATTCGGAGATTCCGTAAGGGAACACTCCATGATGGATTCTACGACGAAATTGAACAAAAACGGGGAATTCGATCAACCCTGACCAACTCCCCTTCTTGTCAGGAAGCTATCTGACAGGTCACCATAGACCATGACGAAGCTTGTAGTGTCCGAGTGTAAAGCACGTAGGATGTTCACATATTTTGCGGGAACATCTTTCCGCGCAAATATTTCGAACAGGATGCATCGATCTACCGAATCGAATGCGCTTGAAGTGGAGGAATGCAGCTATTGTCGGTCTGCGGTATGCATGGCGCTGCTCTAGCAGCTGTCGCAGAGTCAATATACGGTCTATACAGCTACGTCTTGGGCGGAAACCTGCGTGCTCTTTCCTAATCTGAGATTCCCGTTCCGCAGTGAGGCGACGAACGAGAATCAAGGCCAGTAATTTTGTCACAACTGGTTTTCGGTTAATATCCCTGTGCTTAACACACTTGATGCGACTATCTTTCTTTTATATTGCCACTATAATCGATTCACTCCAGTTATCCGGAACACTCTTCCTTTCAGATATGTTCGAATAGGTGGGTCAGTGCTTTGCAGAGGACCTCACCTCCATCATTAAATAGTGCAGGTGGGAGGGAATCCGGGCCAGCGGCACGAAAACGATTGAGGGCTGTGATTGCGTTTCGGACCTCAGCCTCCGATGGAGCATCTAAACTAACTCCATGGCTCGTCCTGCATCACCTGAGTAGGAAGAGGTCCGAGAGCAGGGGGTTAGCTGAACTGATCTTGAAAGTGTTCCGCCCAACCAGCCATACGGCGCTCCTTATTGTGTACCAGTGCACCCGCTCTGTTTCTGATTTTCTCCCTGACGCCTGGTTTTCTGGGACCAGTAGTGCGGATCAGTTGGAAGAGTTTGCGTTAATTGTCTACTTCCGCCTCCTCCATTTCTTGAACCTGACTGGTCCACCACGCTTCCTTGTCAGCACGCAGGCTCCGCTTTAGTTCGCGTTTACTAGTCCGTCTAGTAACGTTGTGCTCAGAGCCAACCGGAAGGTTTCTTGATTCCAACAGGTTCACCGACCACTCGCATATCCAGTGACTGGTGCGGTGACAATTGATGGTGTCACAAGCAGATGCTCCTGCGTTGTGCATGGCGGTCGAGATCCTATTCCATTGAAGCTCAGTGTCATTAGGACAAGACAGTGAAAGTTCGGTACGCAGTGCGTCTTGACAGGCTTACTTGACCGAGGGCTGAGACAATTTCTCGGTTGCCAATCGTAGGGGACGCTTGGTGCGCCTCCCGGTAAAGTTCATGGAGAAACGACAGCGTACTAAGACATGATCAGAGTCGACGCAGGTATTCCAGAACGAGGGGCAATCCAGGATGGAACCACGCCACCTGTAACTTATGGCAATGTAATCTATTTGGGTCCATCGCTGGCCAGCTAAACGAGGATGCCAAGTGGCACTTAGGCCCCCACTGTGTCTAAAAGCGTTCACTTCGTGACAGAATGTGTTCTTCGCAACGTCTGAGCTGGAGTCGGTGGGAGCATAAGAGGAAATCACAAACAAACAGCATTTTGTACTATTTCGCGAATCAACTTTAATTGATGTCGTCAAACGGGCTGCACACAACCGGCTGTTCACTGGAATCCAATCAACAGTGGCTCAGCCTTGGAGCTTAAAATGATACCAACGCCAGCTTGACCCGTGAGTGCTGCATCAGCGTCTCCGGATGCGTGCAACCAATAGCGAGTGGACAAGCCGGGCGCAGTTAATTTAACGACTCCATTGGGTCATTGATCCTAGTTTCGAATACACAACATACGTCAATACCCAGTGTGCCCAACGTGTGTGCGAGTGCAGGCTGTTGACTTATTTGTCTTAGAGTGCAGAAGTTGAACGCCGCCAGGGTAACGGGACAGCGTGGTCTTATAAGGGACAGGTGGGTGTTGCGGGAAGGTGGCTGCAGATGGTTCTACTCCAGTGACCCTTCGGTTGCTGTCAATTAAATTGGGTATTATAGAAGGAAGGTTAATACTGGGCGTTGGAATGGGAGTAAGTGAAACAGTTGGAAAAAATGGAGGGAGGCCCCAGCAGTCGCATGTTTTCGCTTATCTGCCCTGCTGTATGCAGCAGATAAAGCGGCCATTGACAATCTGCGCGACGGCCGATACAGTTAGAGTTTGGATAAATTGCCATTGTTGCATGTGGGCTGAGATACTTCCCACATGCAACCATGTCGATTTCTCCAAACTCTCGGTCACGTCCTACGCATGGCACCTCATCGTTTGCTGCGCTGCGCTCTATTCGCCCCTGCATGACCGGGCGGAAAGCGACCGTGTGGTGTTCAGCCGTCCACTTGGTGGCAGCATATGAAATCGCTGACGTCACCTTTGGCTTCCATTAGACCAGCATGTCTTCCTGGAGAGTGACCCAAGGATTAAGAATGCCAGTAGATTGACAAGCTTCAAGACGCGGTGCGCAACCGGAATCATTGGAATAACTGTGCAGAATTGTTTTGATTCACAAGTTAAATTCTTTGAACATTGAATACGACAAAAAAGGAAAATTCGTTTAAAAAATAATCAAGTGATTCGTTCCATTTTTTCTCAAATTGTACTTCACTTTGATTCCCATAGTTTTGTTGGTGACTCTCTGACTATTCCTTAGGCTTCGGAGTTTTTGCTTGGCGACATCTGGGTTTTCAACGAGCCACAGACAATGGTGCTCTTCAGTAAAGTAAATATCCCCATTTCATTAAGATGAATCAAGGCCAGCAACCAGTTCAGGGTAAAGAATTCTTTCCGGTAAACTCTCTTTAGACTCAAACGTTTACATAACGCTGATGGTATGAGAGAAGCGTTGAATCGGGCTGAGATTGATTTCTAAGCTGTTTGAACGGTCAAAATAGATGACTTAAGATGGCTACAGATGGCAAGCAAAGTGTACTAAAGGAAGGTTAGTACATTAACCTCAGTAGTCTAAAGTAAATGGATAAGATCACAAAGGGATAACTAAGTAACTGTCAGCTGGTCACGGTAGTAGTATCGGCCGTCTGAATTGTTTTTGTACACATACTTCCGGCTTCAGGTGGTGGATATAAATAGCCTCGGCAATAGACAAGAGTTGCTTTCGGAAACGTTGCGAGAAGCGTTCAGGTAGTGAGTAGATGACTTTAAAGTCATTCTCAGTTGCAGTGTGGCCACATTCAAGATATTTGAGGACCTCATTTCACTTGTTAAACCTTACCGAGATGTGCTCGCGAATTCTCTGAGATAGGCGTTTCATTGTGTGACCCACGCATCGTGCACCACAGGTGCACGAGTGCTGATAAACAAGCATTGAACGGCTCAACGAGGGCAAGCTATCTTTCAAGGATTTTGCAAGCAATGGCTTGTACTAAACAATACTCAAGCGGGCTGCAAAATAAGTTTTCCCAACGGCATCTTTCAGGCGTCGAGATAAGATACCAGCTGGAAAATCGCCCTTAAGTGGTAAGTAAATAAAAGTTCTTTCTTAAGAGCAGTTCTCCTGGGTGACTTCCGACTTCGTTACTTCAGATGTTTCATGATAGACTTATCTGGATAACCATTTTCCCTAACGGCGTCATTGCTTTTGTTTAGCTCTTCTTTGACGGTATCCGGAGTGCAAGTACTGCACACCCTAAAGGCAAGAGGTCGCATTATACTCCTCTTGTGCTTTAGTGGTATTGCGCTGTGAAAGTTTGTATACTGACCATCCCATGTGTGATTTCTGTGTGCCTTTCTGCTACATGATCCGTCCGAGTTGCTGATGAATTCTACATCCAACAAAGGTAATCGGTTTCCGTTTTCATGCTCATAGGTGAAGCGTAGATTATCAGGCGCGTCATTAAAGGTTTTTAGCAACTGTTCCACATGCTTTTCGGATTCGAAAAGGACGAAGGTGTTATCGACATACTGTACGTAAATTTCAGTTCCACCGACGTGCGTTCTGAGTGGGCCATGTTCTAATTTCGCCATAAAGATGTCAGCCAACAACGGCCCATAGGAGATCCCCTGGCCACTCCATCAATCTGACGGTACATCTCACCATTAAATGTAAACTGAACATTTAACGTGCAGCAAAGTAGTATCTCCTTTAGCAAATCCTCTGGGAAAGTTGCGTATCTTGGCAGTTGCCTTGTCCGCTCGCACATGTAATCCACCCTTTCAAGCACATCCCGGGGTGGTTTAACAAAGGTGAAATGAGGTCCTCAAACAGCTCAATCCTGTCGCACCTCCTTGAATGTGGCCACACTGCAAATCATCTACTCACTACCTGAACGCTTCTCGCAACGTTTCCGAAAGCAACTCTTGTCTATTGCCGAGACTATTTATATCCACCACCTGAAGCCGGAAGTATGTGTACAAAAACAATTCAGACGGCCGATACTACTACGGTGGCCAAGTGACATTGTTACTTAGTTATCCCTCCGTGGCTTTATCGATTTACTTTGGACTACTGAGGTTTATGTATTAATCTTCCTTTAGTGCACCTTGCTTTGCATCTGTAGCCGTCTTAAGTCCTCGATTTTGACCGTTCAAAGAGCTTAGAAATCAATCTCAGCCCGATTCAACGCTTCCCTCATACCATCAGCGTTATGTAAACGTTTGAGTCTAAAGAGAGTTTACCGGAAAGAATTCTTTGCCTGAACTGGTTTCTGGTTCCATATTTGCCTGCCACTGCGGCCTCCATAGGACAGTCGCAGGACCCCCTGAGCCTACTGAGAGACCATGAGTGGCTTGCACTGCATCACCCACAACTCCATCCACGCACCCATAATTCAGTGTTAACCCGAAGTAATAGGACTGGGAGACATGTAAATTGAGGCTACGATTGCTTCGGAACAGGCCCACACTCCTTTAACGTGCACATCACACACATGAATGAGGAGAATCATGCGTACCAGACGTATACAAGGTGATGGCTGGATCGTATCCCGTCCCCTCACTGGGTGGAATTAATGAACCCAACACCGTCATGAAAACTACACACCCCGGCTCCCGGACCAACGGTTAACAGTCTTCCGGCATCACTAATCGAGGTGGCGATTTTCGACAGGTAGGTTCCTTATCAATGTTCGCATCAGTGGTAGCCAGACCGAGGGTGTCAATTAGCTATACTTAGCGTGAGAAAATTAGCACACCGGCACACGTACAGACCAGCAGCAACAATGATGTAGCATATGTACCACATCTACCACATTATTGGCCTGGGTTAGTAAATGAAAACGGAAACATCCTACTTAATAGGCTCTGACATTTGCGCACTCAACATGCCCGCAGTTCCCTTCGATATTGGCCTCCTTTCCATGTTGCTGACTTACAAGACCGGCTCGGCTAAGTCACATACGACTGCATAGGCTACAACGCCAGGTGCCTGACGTCTATGGATTGGGTTATGTTGGCACCTGTCCCTTGCGTAGTCGCCGTTTGACTTCCTGATGCAATAGTCCTTTCTGATACTCCTAAGTTACTGCATTCTTGATGTGATCACTCAATTGGTGACGATCCGCTGCCATTGCTTCACATACCCCAATGTCAACATTCGTGATACACTCACCTTGATAATGTCCTGGTAACTTAGCTTCCGTTTACCTATATTTTGCTAAGTTGGCCATACAATAGGCCTTTCGGTATCCCGGTCGTATCCATTCGGTGGACGTGTCCGAGCCACCCGTGTCGCAACAACAGCATGCCATACACTCCGTACATATCATTCCGGCGGCGCATTTTCGTATGATTCACAGAATCCGTCACAGGCATTGTTGATGAACTCGCTGCAAATATTTACTCTTCTTCAAGTGCAGCGGCCTGTGACGTTTAGGATCATTAGCCTGCCTTATAATCCGAGGGCTCGGGTTCGAGCCTGAGTAGGGACCGGGTGACCCTCGCAGTATCCTTAGCCAACGCGCGAATATGGATGGTTGCGTGGCAGCGAAGCGTCGGTACTGCGTACCGGCGTACTGTTGATGCCTACAGCGTGCGTGTTTGGCTACCGTAGAGAAGCAGTGGGAGTACCATTGATTTGTGTACCACCAGCTTGGTTCCAATGGTCAGTTGTTGATTTTTCCAAACCCAGTGCTCTAGCTTGCCGAAGACCACATACACCTTCGATATGTGGATGAGCAGTTTGCTGGTCATTTGTTGATCCGTTAACAGTGTGCTCTCGATTTAGCAAACTTTTGATGAGATCTCCAGAACTTTATCGGCAAACTTGATTTGTAGGCAGTTCATAGAATCCGCTCATGTCGATGCCTGAATAGACAGTCTTGTTTGTGTCCGAACTTGGCGGCCGTTGAAGCGAGGGCTGTCCTCATGTGTTGCCGTCTGCAGACAACGCGCTATTGTCTGCAGACAGCAGCATCCAGATGGTTGCTTCGCGCACTTGGGTTCTGGCCCCGTAACGATGCGGTGTTGGACACGGAAACCTTATTCGCATGCATTAAAAGCACCAGAGATCACGGCAGCTACACAATTATTAAACAAGAGCTAAGATGCAGCCTTGCTGCACACCAAAGACATCACAGTTGTCTAAGGTTTATCCGCACAGCTGCACCGTTGCTCGCGTGCACAACTATGCAAACATTCAATGAGACTGACAAACTTATCTGGGCAACCAAATTTACCCAAAACCAGCCACAGTGCCTCGCGGTTCATCTTGTCAAATGCTTTAGTGAAATCGACGAACAGCGAGTACAGTGGTTAGTTTCGCTCATGGCACTTCTGCTGCAGTTGATGAACCGTGAACACTATGTCTATGTTGCTGCGAGCCAAACGGAAACTACATTACTCTTCAGCCATTCTTGATTCCAGGACGAGGCGGTTGAGCAGAATTTGAGCAATTGCCTTCTTCACACAATCTAGCAAGTTGATACCACTATAACTGTTGGCACATTACTTGCTTCATTTGTCCCTATACAATGGTAACATGAACATCCTCTGGTTCACAAGTACTTGTTCTACAATCCAAGCCCGTTCCACCAAGTGGTGCAGGCCTTGTAGCATTATGAACCCACTGTTCTTCAGTACCTCCGCGGTATCCGATCGGCACTAGCACAGTCATCACCTCGTAGCTGAGTTGGTACTCTGCGTTTCATGCTGTCGCTGCATGTCCGCAAGACCGTCTTTCGCTGTTGGGGCCCGTTTGACGGACCTTAGTCAACCTCTCAACGTATGTTGCTGCATTTGGCAAGTGGAATGTCATGTGTAGAACAACCACCAGCTCACTGTCGGGACGAACCTGTGGTGTACTAGTCTATGGTGCTGTCCTTTCTTCATTACGGCAGTGAAACCTGGACGGTTTGGTGGAAGGATGTCCGTAATCTGGAACACTTCCCTCAACAGTGTCTGCGTAGTATTATGCACATTGGCTGGGCTGACCGAGTTTCAGACACGGAGTTGCTCCGACGCAATGGTATGTATGCGGTGAACAGTATGCTATTGCCGAGGCACCTGAGGTAGCTCGGGCATATTCGCTTCACGGATTCGGTCTGCTTACCGAAACAGTTGCTTTATGACCAACTGCATGCAGGGAAGCGGCACGTGGGAAAACTGAAATTACGTTACCAGGACATGATCAAAGTGAGTTTATCACGAACTAATGTTGATTTCAGATGTTTGGAAGCGATGGCATCAGATCGGCGCCTATGGCGAGTGCATATATAGAAGGCGATTGCCCAGGTACGTGAGTTATCACTACTTCATGCGGAAAAGAAGCGTCGGTTGAGGAAGCGTCAGGCGTCGATAATGGATAACCCATCGACGTCGAGCGCATTGTGCTGTATCACGTGTGGTCGCGAGTGCCTCAACCAAGCGGGCCTGATAAGTCACCAGTGTCGCCACATTGGGTCAACGTCCAAAAGTAGACAAGTAAGCTAATTATTTGTTCATCAGCGCAGTGCTTGGTAACTTCGCTACTTCCGATTCAATTTACTAACCCAGGTCAATGTGGCGCTTGCTGTGGTACATCATCGTTGCATTCGGCCTGTACGTGTGCTTGCGTGCGAGATTTTTTGCATTTCAGAGGTTGGCTGTTATCTGATATTCCCCGTGTGGTTACGCTTGATGTGCATGTTGACGAGTTGCCTATTACCCATCACCTCGTCTATACTGGCCACAGGAGACAGTTATTCGTTGCTGGAGGGGACGGGGTGCACGGTTTCCGTGGCCGTGCTAGGCTCAAAGAGTGGTTCCATGCACCCAATATGGAACGGGTCACGGCTAAGCCACCGCCTCGGGTACGTCTGGTACGCATGATTCCCCAGTTAATCTTGTATGCTTCTACTCTGCTTGCTGAATGAGTGTGGACGGGCTCCGTTAATAAAACTTAGCTCCTATTCACCTGCCTCCTGGTCTTATTCCTTTTGCTTTTACAGTGGATATGGAGTGTGTGAATGGAGCTGTGAGTGATGCAGCACAGGCCACTCATTGGTCCTTCTGTAGGTGCAGGCGTCCTTTGGCTGTCCTATGGAGGCCGCTGTGACAGACAAATCCGGAATCGGATGCCGCCAACCATGTATGCAACGACCAGGGCAGTGTCCACCGGCTTCTTCATGGGCTGCACGGTGGATCCATACACTGACTTCATAGAATTTCTTATACTAATGGCGTTCGGTATAGCTTTTCATGTACTCAACCTTCTCTATCCACCGTGCATTATTGATTCGACTGCGCTTCCAGCTTAGTTACCGACGTAACATACGAAGCGCATCTCTGTTTTCTGAATTACCCTGGCTCTTTTCACTTACAACAAGTGTTGCAGTGATCTTCGCGGCTCGTTCTCCGCTATTATACATATTACTGATGTGTTGACTCCCTTCATCTGTTCTGTTCTTCAGTGGTTCACACCATGTTCTTTGGAAGAATGACACGATTCATATGCGATATCAAGTCCATCGTCCTATTCTGGTCCGTACCAAAAAGGGGCCCCATTAGTTATGCAAAAATGTTGGCATCTTTCTAGATCATGCTCCACCGGATTAAGGTTCTTTTTCTCAAAGTTCGTCGATATTCCTGATATGTTCAAATGGTATTTCCGATACTTATGCCCTATGACCGTTTCTAACAAAGGCCCTTCAAATTTCCAACCATCTATTATCGGTTTGGGATTTTAACTTTGCCGGATATTTGCGGATATTGATGATTTCTTTGATTGTTCTTGTTTCGGACGCGACTGACAAACCTTGTTCATTTCCCAACCCACTCACAGCCTTTATACTTTTATGACACTGAAGCGCGAATCCAACATTCATTGTTGTTGCTAGCGATGACTCGAGTGAGACATTCGTGTTTTGTGATTGTCATCGCTGTTACCTCAAAGAAATATTCTGTTTTTGCCCCAACAACACTTCCATTACTTAGCGCCGCCTAAACTTCCCTCCGCGTAAATATACTGCTTATTTGCATCCATGCCACAGTTGTGTGATACCCGGTAGGCTACTACTTAAGATTGTTGTCTGATGTGCGCGCACCCTTATGCGCTCGAAGTTCGTCCTCGGGATATCAGGTGAACTATTGTCAAGATCCGTTAGTCTTCATCCCACGGTGGTATTGAAACACTTGCCTCGCGGCACCACTGGACTGCATGCAGTCAGTACCATCTTTATAAGGCCTTGTCTTGATTGTCATACCTATATTCTTCATTACATGTTAGGGAAATCGAAAGAGTTTCTAATGCTCTTCTTAGTCTAGTTCTTTATGTGTTGTATCTTTTTAACTGGCCAATGTTTAACTACTTGACTTCTTCGTTTGCCCATACGTAACAGCCATATTACATATTATGTGTGCTATTTAGTTCAAACGAATCATGATGATGTACAGTGGTTGAACTCCCGATCTGCCATTGTGTGTACCCACCTACTTTTTTATAGTGGAAAAAAGTGGAAAGTCCTAGTCGCTCTCCTACCATTTTTAGACGCCACTACCGTATCTCGGTCTTGATATCATAATGAGAATTTCGTATGACTCTCACTCAGCAGCATAAATGTCTAGTATTACTGTCGATGATGATGTTGGATCCCCTCCACCACGATCGACAGACATGCGCGACTGATACTCACTCTTTACCCTTCGTCACTTATGTTACCTCTTTGGATCCGGAAGTTAGACACGAATCAAACTTTCTAAAATACTGTGTAAATGTTTACCCCTAGGAGGAAGTTCGAACCCTCGATTCTGCTCCTCCGATGAAACCTGGCATGAAGAAGTCCATTAAGAGCAAGTAAGCGTTTTGATTGCACCCTGGTACCCTGTTGTGTTTAATTTGGGATTTTGCTGTTTTACCTATCTTCGTCGTTGCTCCCAGTTGTGTTAGTATCCGCGCGTAGCATTTGCGGTTGAGTTACTCATGGTCCCTGCTGCTGCGCATTACACACAAGGCTTCTGCCTTTGATGCTGTTCAATAATGACGTTCATATTCAAATTTAACGCACCTCAATATATGTTAGCTGAGGGAGAAACCACACCTCAGCTAATATACCACAAAACAAGATAAGATACAAAATATTGCACTACAAATAATTCAAATAAATTGTTAAATAACATATGCATTTTGTATGAGATCGCAACTGGAAAAGGAAGCTAATGGGAGGGGATGAACAAAGAAACTCACAACACGAACGCCATTGGGGCCGCTTCCTAGCCATATTAGAAAGTGTATTCAACCAAACGCGTTTACCATCCTTCTGACCCAAGGCAGGCAGTCAGGTTGCACCAACCGACACCAGCTTTGACGTGAGGGTTTTCATTTCGCTTTACCAGGTCATCAGGTGCTCTCCCCTCCTATTCTTCCAACCGCACCCCCTGCGCGCAAACGACGCACGTCGCGGGAGTTGGTGTGCCGGCGTGCTCAACACTGGGCCCAGCCATCGGAGCCTCGTACTTGGTGTACTGGTGCTGAGCGGTTCCCTCGCTCTTCCTGCATCCAATACGCGCCGCCAAACACATTCATTACTCACACGTTGCTTCCACCAGACATGAGCTAAGCTACGAAGCAAGCGATGGTCGAACGTGACTAGTCTCTATGTCTGTCGATCTCATGGGCCAAGCTCCACAATCGTATAAGAGGGTTAGGTGGACGGCTGCATTACAAATTCTATCCTTCACGGTTAGGATGATTTCGCGTCAGTACCATAGGTGGCGGTGATAACAAAAGCACCTCTGGCTTTTCCTATACGGTTCGTAACCTCATCTTCGATCCCACGGGCGCTAATATGGTTGCCCAGATACTTGAATTCTTGATCCACTTCTAGCTGATCACCTCCAAGGGTCAGCACAGGGGTGGGTCCTTGCCAATCTTGGAGAATAACTTTACATTTCGATGAAGCAAAGCAAATCCCAAAACGATTGACAACCAATGCTGATCGGTCTAGTGCTACTTGGCACGTTTGGGAGCTGTCACAGATGTGAGCAATGCCGTCCACGTACTCCAAGTCAAGAAGTCGCCCACCCGGAAGTAGCTCCACACCTAGTAGGTCGTGTTCAGCGAACCCTGTTCTATTGACTTCCTCTATAGCGAAGTTAAAGTAGAAATGTGACAACGGGCAACCTTGTCTCACACCGCTGGAGATACTGAAAGGCGACGACAGTTTGCCATAAACCCTCACTCTTCCCGAACTATGCGCATACAACGCTCTGACAATGTTTACATATTTATCGGGCACACCTTTCCTCAGCCGACATTCCCAAAGGGCACGTCTGTCCACCGAATCGAAGGCACCTTTGATGTCGAGAAGCACGACGACGGTGGGTCGCCAATATACATGACGGTGCTCCAACAATTGACGCAGTGTGAAGCTAAGATCGATGCAGCCTCGATTTCGACGAAACCCGGCTTGCTCCTCACGAATCTAGCTTTTATGTGTGCCAGTCAGTCTGTGGAGAATGACAGAGACACTTGAGATCAGATTGCTCCCTATATGATTACTGAATTCCGAACGGGAGCCTCCCTTGGAAACTGGGACTATAATGGCTCCAGTCTGTCGGGACAGTTTCCTGCTCTCAAAATTTCACTAGTAACTCGTGTAAATCGTGTACAAGAGCAGGTCCCCGAATTTGAATATGGCTTGGTAATTCTATCTGCCCCCGCGGCGTTATGCGGTTTCAACAGTCCGGTCTCACCTTCGATTTCTGTACATAATGGCGGATCCAAGGAGACGGCCCACGGAGAAGGGAAATCAAAGTTCGAAAAAGGTGGTAACAGTTTGGTTAAACTGCTTTTCAAAGTCATTGGCGCAAAGCTCTAAGCGTTTTGACAAGCTGTGGATTGGCTGTCCACTCTCCTCACGTATGTTCTCGCTAACACCAGCTCTTCTGCTTCCCGAATTAGACGGAATAACTTAGGATGATTACCAACGGCAGTGGCTGTTTTCATTTCCGACGCACGATGAGACCACCAGGCTTCGCGTTCTTTTTTCAGGTTAGCACGCAGTTTTGCCCTGAGCTTTTGCGGGTCTCATTGTTTCCGCTTCCAGCTGGAATATATCGGCAAGTATCCATACGTTCCAGAGACTGTGTAGAGAGCCAATGTCCAGATTGGCAATTTAATTTGCCACATCAAGACATGTCTGCTGATAGTAATGTTTGGCGAATATGCATCCAGTGATCTTCGGAGGTGTTCAGTGTGCGCTTACTCAGCCCGGACGCTAGCGTAGCTTGATGCGCATTCAGAACACGGCTTCGCCATTTGGCTGGTGTCAGTGCGCTCAGAGCGACTTTGTGGACATTTGCCGAAACGTACCCGAAGGTTGGCCAAAACAAGATCGTGATCGGAGTCCACGCTGGTGCTCCAAATCGAGTGAGAGTTTTGGTTGCAGCCTCTCCAGCGGTAGCTGATCGCGAAGTGGTCGATTTGGATCCATGGCTCGTTCGAGGCTAGTGGACACAAAGTCACTCTTCTGCGGGTGCTGTGTCGAAAGTTAGTGCTCGCGAGAAAGAGACAAGCGTTTTCACACAGGTGCAGCAGCCACTCACCGTTATCATTACGCTAGCCTACACCATGTTGACCGCCCAGATGAAGTTCCTCAGAGGACAATTTTCCGACTTGGGCCTTGAGATCATCAGCAAGCACCACAGTATCCGTACTCTTTTTGTAACTCAAAGTGCGGGTAGATTTATAACTTGACCACTTTTTCACAACTCATCCTTTCCGCGCTTGTGCGATAAAATATACTTCTTGTTTTTATCTTTTTTACACCGGGTTATTTATCTTCTCCCCTTGCTGTCTTTTTTGGGCCAATATCTGTTGATAATCCTTTTTGGTATCCTCCACATTCACTTTGCAATGTTTCTGCTGTATTTCAACGTCACTCTGGGACTTCCAACCAATGTCTCCTTCTGTTGACTTGTTTCCCTTAGTCTCCAGCGGTTTGATACCCTTTCTAATTCTGTAATGTGTTTTTAGAGGCATTCGTGATGATATTGAACAAGAAGATGAGGTGGAATCATACATGAGGTTTATGGAGGAAAACCCCCATTTGGGTCTCGCTGCTGACGATGAGGAGGAGGAAGCTTATGAGTACGACGCTGAGGGAAACATAATCGGTACCGAGAAAAAAGTAAGATTTTGCTTAGCATCAGAAGTTGTGCTTATCACGCTGTCCTTCTTGTCCCGTTGCTTTGGGATTCCTTTTTAACCAACGCAGCTAGCCAGTTGGCAAATTTCACACCACCTCGTGCGATATTACGCAACATCGGGTTAGCAAAGTGTACTTGAGATTTATTAAAACTGAGTCTTCACTGTCAATTACTGCTTTTCTGAAGTCTGCGCCAACGTGTCAGTTCTTTGACACTCGTCACTGATTTACCGTTTCCGAGAATCGTGACTATAAAACTTTGAGTATGGGTTTATTACCTACGAAATTGAGGAGGCTCATATTGTTTGTACGATTTTTCTTCATCTGTTTCTTACCAAAACTATTGTCCGAAACTTCAAGAGCATTCTCATGGTTTAATACTGTTATCCCGAATACTACATCGTGGTAGCAAGTAGGAATTTGGATCCATTCAACTCCCTTGGAATATGGCCGGAAGTGTTATACAAAGTATATACCACCTGTTAATGCTCTAATCGTTCTGAAAGCTTTTATTTTCCATTACAAAACGCCTCTGCGCTCATAAACGTGGGATGCTATTGCCAGTGTACAATCGTTCTTTGAATCGAATGATGTTGGAATGTAAATACAGCAAAGTTTTGAACTATTTCACAGATTTAGCCTCCACGACTTGTTCTGGCAGACTGTTCCAAACATTTACCACTTTCCGTTCAAAACATAGGGGATGGGGAACTCGCTTCATATGCGGCACTACATGGTTGTACCGATGTCCGCTTGTGCTGCATTGCGTTCGCAAATCAACCAGCGGTCTCAACTTGGTAAAGTCCCCAAGATATAATATGCGGTAGGTCACCCTGAAATTGGCTCTAAACTGACGATATGACAAGGTTTAAAGTCCTACTTGCTTACACCGGTCTTCGTACTGCAATATTTGTAAACTTAAAGTGAGCCTGCTAGTTACGTGTTAGAATCAGTCTACCTTCTTTACATCGCCTTTGGTGATTGGACAGTGGTCGGGCGAGCGTTGGTTTAAGATGGAGGATAAAAGGTTTATGCCACTATTATTGTAACATATATATATATATATATATATATATATATATATATATATATATATATATATATATATATATGAGCCACAACTTCCCAGTGTGTAATGGTCCAATTCTGTTTGTCTGTATTTGTGAAAATATAACTGGTTACCTTCCCTAACTGAACGAGAGTCCCTCTTAAGTTTGGAACGATCATTCATCCGATAGTCATATGACTACAAGTGCGGTTACGTCGTACGCTGTAGCTGCTTGTCTTTATTCTTCGTCGGTGTGATATCTCTCAATATTACCTCTCTAATTCCAGGCGATCGACCCCTTACCGCCTGTAGATCACTCGGTTATCAACTATCCACCGTTTTGTAAGAATTTTTACGTCGAACACTCAGAAATATCCGCACTGAATGAGGCACAGGTTGCCACTTTACGCGAGAAACTTGGTTTACGTGTCAGTGGTCCGAGCCCTCTCCGCCCAGTCTGCGCGTTCGCTCACTTGGGATTCGATGAACCCTTACTGGATGCTATCCGCAAAGCAGGTTACACGCAGCCAACACCAATACAAGCACAAGCGGTTCCACTTGCGATGGCCGGCAGAGATGTGATCGGCATCGGAAAAACCGGTAGTGGAAAGACTGCAGCCTTTCTGTGGCCTTGCATCATCCACATGATGGATCAAGTGAGTTATCACTCATTCCGGCAACCTTTCCATACCCCGTTGCTATGAATTCGTCTGCTTGTTCTTATAAGGAAGTGCTTCACTGTTGTCATTTCTACATCACTTTCTGTTCACCGGTTGCTCATGTTTGATTGGATCTATCATCCGAGAGACGATGCGCTTGGGACCTGATTGCCTTGGGCAGCGTCACATACCATTACTACTACTACTAACTACTACTACTACTGCTACTACTACTACTAATAATAATAATAATAATTATAATAATATAATTATAATAATTATAATAATTATAATAATAATAATAGTGCTAAGAAGTGAAGCCAATTTCAGGTCCAAAAGTAAACGAAAGATGATTGGAGGTCGGTCGCAATGAGTAGGAAAGTGTCATCACTGTCGGATAGAATGAGATGATTGAACTCAGGGGACTAACTCTTATACGGCTTCTCACCATTGGTGTTGCTTGTCCACTTATGTGGAGACGGGACGCATCAGGCAGACTCGGTCCCTTTGGTTTTTCGCCGGATCGGGGACTGCACCAACGAAAGATGGACATCTAGACAATTGGCCAGCAAACGTATGGAGCGTGACATGACCAGGGTAGGTGTGACACCAGTGGGTATATGACGAACGTCGGTTTTACGTGACAAACGGTCCTCTTAGTTACGAGTAATGGTCCTAACTCACCGGTAATCAACTACATACGGTCTCTGTATCTTCATCGAGATGCGGCCACGCGGTGGCATCTTATCCCTGACTGATTAGCTGATATCTCACTACGCACGCAGTGGATGAACACTTTCACTACTTACTCTAGCCTTACAATATGCTCAGCAAACTTTTCGCCGACCGGAACCTCTGAGGTGATGCAGCTGTCCAAGTAAGTAACCTAATCAACCAGTTCTAATCACCATTAAGTGATGGTGGAAGTTAGTGACGTGTCAGCTCATTTATCATCATTGACCTACTCCTTGCTATGCGTCAGTTTATTCGACACCTGAATAGTAGCTAAGTGAGCTAACTTCTCCGTACATTCCGCTTTTATCAATTGCTTTCTTGGTCAACGTCCCCATCTATGTCGTTAGACAATTTTATGCTAATATGCATCCCCCATAGTTGACGCTATGGTTGTTTTGGGTCTAGGGTAAAGTTTCCTTCCGTAGGTTCCAGGTTACACGATGCAAACGCTAGCGTTGAGAAGCTGTGCCACTTAAATAAAGATTGTGCTAGGTGCAGGCAGCAACTCAGAAAAACTTTCCTGGCGAACTTGACTCCGTTATGCTACCCATCTGGACATTTGTCATCACCAACGATGGCATTAGTTGTACTTTGGCTTACTCAAACGAGTGAAATAAGCTAATAACAGGTCTCATATTTGATTTCTGTGATCACCAACTTATCTCCCGCTGCGACATACTACCTTGCTCGGTCACAACTGGTAAGGTCCCCCTTAGTGGTCTATTTGTCTTCGCCGCTGCCTCAAGTGGTAGTCCTTGACAGATCGCGGTCGTATCACTGTAGATTCTCGAAACAATGGAACAGCCGTCCAATGCTTCGGATGTGCAGCCGCTGTCAGAGTAAGTGTAGCGTAACTCAGTTTCGGAGGAGTTTCGTCATGTTTTTTTGCTAGATCATTGGCCACTTTGGGCTTTCACACAGTTGTGTACGTTATCTGTAAAGAGTGCACGCGGGGGCAGTTGGTTTAAAGGCACCAGATACATATGACCCAACCAGCAGTGGCGATCCGAGTTTAGCCTGGACTCCAACGCGGCGCTGCGTGGTCTGCCACCAAGCATTATTTAGACATACATTTTCAGCAAACAAATTTACAGATTAAGATGGATCATCTCCAGATTTGTGTACAGTGCAGTTCTTGCTATAAAACTATTGCCACGGCTGGTACTACCACTTCACACCAAAGCTGTCACTTCGATTGTTGGCGAAAGATTTACAATTGGTTTGCTCAGCTTGGTGAACAACATTTCTGCTTATTACAATATGCAGATACACGTACCGAATTACGGATAGATGAGCGGCGGCTGCACTCGGCACACATTCTTCTAGCAATCGTTCACCTGGTCAACACAACAAAAACAACGGCAGCAGCAATACACCAGCCACTTAAACTGAAGCTTCGCTGCCTTACAACCATAATGATCTACGAAAGCAAGATTACGAAGGGGGAGAAAAGGGGGAACTCGCGTTAAACCGTATTGCCCTCAGTAAACATTTAGTGTCAAGGTGCTTACATCTTGTCAACAACGTACGAACAAAATAAGGCGGTATCGGGGGATTTCACTACTTCGCGTCATAGCCATTAGCCCGCAGATAACGGCATCGGACACTTTAGACAGGCAGTCCGATCAGGAAACGGCAGCAACTGCGCCACTGATACAGACTGCTAATTACGTCCTGTAACGTCTCGAGCCATACACAAGGTGGGACACATGGGCTCCAGCCTGGAAGGTTAGACGGATCAGGTTGGTCGTCAGTGATTTCTTTCCCGCTGCTAAGTTCCCGCTGCTCACCTCAAACCTTGCGCCACCCTACATTCCACAAAAGAGCAAGACTCTCCTCGGCAAGCGATGACTGGGCACTTGTTGCACGCGCTCATGCCAACGCAACCTATTCAATGTCATTCGCTGTTCTAAGCAACTAGCCTGATTATCACCGTGTAGTACTCGCCTATGCACATCATCGTCGTGGATACGCTGGTGCGATCCCTCACCAACAATACTTCGTGGGTAGTCACGATTAACTGCGCTATTGCAGCCTATCAGCTGGGTCATCCGCGGTGCATGTCGGTCGGTTTTTACACATTGTTCCATAGGGTGTCTTCAGGATAGGACATAGGTGAACTGACGTCGAAGTCCTCCCATATAACCACCATAAGACGCTAGGGAGCCCCGAATGGTCTGGGTACGCAAGCAAGAAATATCCTGAATATTCAAGTCCAGACGTCTTACGGACTTAATGAAGGGCCGGAAAGTGCTGACAGGCTTAACGGCAATCCATCACTTCTTTCTGGGTGTAAGCAAGGTGTAAGCAATACTTCGCAAGCATCGGTGATCAGACACCGTCAGTCTCTGTATCTTCTCAGCGCACATCGGTTTTTGATCAGTTCGTTAATACTGGCCGCAACAAACTCTATGAACTCATCTTTTAACCAACAAGCTTACATATGGCCTTCCCTATAAGTGATAGATTTTGAAAAGCTGCACGATGCTGAGTAGTGTTTGCGACAATACCTTCGGTGGCATGACCACCCAGATGAGTTAAGGCTGATATCTGAAAGGTAGCTGAACACACTGAAATGTCAAAGGAACAGTTTTTGTTGTCGAATTTCATATGATCCAAAGCTACAGAGGCCATCGTTTCATTCCTTCCCAGGAAGCCACGGCTGGTGTCTTATTGCAACTGCGGATTTCGAGCTTGAGAGAAAGATCGTGTTACCGATACTACCGCATTAGTCTACGGTTCTCAACAATTGGTTGCTTTCTGTCGCAACAATCACTCCAAGGACCCTCACCTAGGTATCACAATTCTAGTCCACATGCATGCAGTGTCGCACATTTCCCAGTGCACCATTTTCGATCACATCACAAACGGTTTCACATTGAGCTTGGCCGAAAGCTTCTAACGTCATTAGCTAATGTGCCATAATACAAAAAGATGGGATATATTGGGAGCGAGATACAGCACCTTTAAGAATAGACATAAGAAAATAAAAAAAAACAAAAAGGTAACAGGATGCTCAGTATCATATTGCGCATCGCGGCTGAGAACGTGATTGGAGGTGGAAGATAAACGGGAGAGGGTGGGGCAAAGAAACTCACAACACGAACGCCATTATTGCCGGCTTTTCACCATGCGACAAGTGTATCCAACCAAACGTGTTCATCGTCCTTAGGACTCCAACCCGAAAGCCAACAGACACCAACCTATGCCAACTTCGAAGTGAGGGATTTCATTCCTCTTGACTAATTCACTGATTGGCCTCCCCTCCTCTTCTTCCAACCAGGCCCCAGTAGCACAAACAACTCATTTCGCGGGAGTCGGCATGAGCAACACGTGGCCTAACCTTTGGAGCCTGGTGCATATTATAACGGTTTTGAGCGGTTCACTCGCTCACGCGATGCCCCAACCAGATGTGAGCTATGCTGCGGAAGCAGCCATGATCAGACGTAACTAGCTTATTTACATCTGTCGATTTGATGGGCCAGGTTTCACCTCCGTAAAGGGTTGTCAAAGGAACGGCTACATTGTAAATTCTGCCCTTCAGAGCGAGAGTAATGTCACGCTGGCGCCACAGATGGCGGAGATTAGCAAAAGCGCATCGAACTTTTGCTATACGGTTCATCATCTCGTCTTCGATTTCACTGGCGCTGATAGAGCTGCAGAGATGCTTGCATTTCTGGACCACTTCTGGCTGGTCAACGTCAAGGGTTAGCGTAAGGCTGGGTCCCTGCCAATATTGGCGAAAGACTTGGCATTTCGTGGGTGCAAATCATACCCCGAAATGATTGACAACCATAGCTGATTTGTCCATTGCTTCTTGGCACGTTTGGGAGCTTTCACGAATAAGGTAAATATATTCGGCACAGCTCCACACCTTCTAAGTCGTGTCCAGTTAATCTAGTTTCCCTGACTTCTTCGATGGCGAAGTTAAACAGGAAAGGTAACATTAGGAAACCTTGTCTCACACCGCTGAGAGGCGGTGCCAGCTTGCCTCGACCTCTTACTCTGCCTGAACTGCGCTTGTAAAGCGCTCTGATTACATCTTACTTTGGATCGCCATCCAAATCACGCTGGCGTCATTCTACGTGGTTGATGACCGATTGAAGCACTAAAATTGTTCCCCTAACCGCTGTTCGATCTCGAAGCCTGAGCAGCACGCATGTGTATGCGGGTGGGAGTTACCGTCTGAAGTTTCCACCGGCTAGTAACGAACGCAACTTTAATCTGTTGGGATGAAAACTGCGGGCGACCGTGAAGCAGTTGCGTCAGCCATAGACGGACTGTCTGGAGTAGTCTGATTCTTTCGCATGCGTTTTGCACCCTCAATATGCAAAGTTCTGTTACTAGACTACTGGATGCTTGCTATTGCTGTGATAAATGTATACGAAACGCTAGGTATTTGCCCACTTTACCTATCTTGGTAGCTACATTTGTTACGGCAAGCATACGAGCACTGGAAATAGCCGACATATTGCGAGGAATTATGTTGGCTTTGTGAACTTGCGATCACAGAACGGTGTTTCCCTTGATCTTAAAAGTCATAAATACCGGACAACAGTGAGGACCATTCTCCTGTGCGATGGCAAAACTTTGTCCCATCGATTTAAGCTCGGGCACTCCCATCTCTTCCCCGTTATCTGCTCGGAATTACTCGATTAGCGTCAGCTTGTCTGCAGCGATAACTTGCGCCGATGAGTACTAAAACAAATGGTTCTGAATTGTTTTATCGAAACTTTATCGCAGCAGCCTTCAGGTCAAATATCCAACTAGGTATCCGGTAAAGCACCAAACGGCCGTTTCATTCCATTGGGATTCATCAGTGGCGCGCACCCGCCGGTTCCACTAGGAACTAAAGCCATAACCTCTCAATATTGGCCCTTTGCGCCACTAGCCAACAGCTCATGCCACTAGGTCACGGGGGACTACTGCAGACTGTCATAACTTACAAGCTAACTGCGATGTAGCGTGTCTCATCTCCCACTGCCTTGCTAGTCATGAGTCTCGCAAAGGACAAGGATAATCGCTGGGGTCACTGCTTCCCACAACGGCATCTTTGAATGGTATAACACTTGGAATCTGTACAAACGAGTGTTTTGGCAACTCATGTGTAGTACTGTTTGCTGTGCTAATTGGGGCACGTTACGCATTCCCACTCGTCGCCTACCGCTTGTATCCTTCGTTAGTTTGCAGAACCTGAAGTGGTGTAAGGTTCAAACTGAGCGGTCATCAACCAACAGTGGAAAAGGAAGCTTTTGATTACTGAAATGTATGTTGCTCATCTGTTTCGTCTTGCTTGCGTTTCTGTGCATAATCCTAGGTGTTACAGGGCATAGTGCCCAACCATGTACCAATTTTTCCTCCGCCTACTAACCGAACCGCTTGTTTAACACATCTGCGTGTTGTTGCGTTATCTGCAACGTAGCGTTATAAATATGGCACGGTTTCTTTTCCTCACTTATCGCCCAATCTTCACACCATTTTACGGAAGTTTGCGTTGCGATTAAAGTGTATTCGGTTTTGTCATAACTATTTGCTTAATGTGTCCATCTCGATCGTTTAGCCCCTCTTCGTCTACTTTTTCGTACTTTCTGTGTAGGGTCATCTCTCCCAATTTATGTTTACGTAGCAGCACACCACTAATACAGAGTACTTAAGTCCTGATATTGTTAATGATGCTTACTTCCCAGTGTTATTTAAATCCAACTTACCCTACTCCTAGGGTTGCGGTACAGTGCAACAAAACGTAATGAAAATTACTCAGTACTATTTATCGGCACGACATGTTTACTGCACCTTACAAATTCAACACCGCATTACTACTGTTATGTATGGGTTAAGATTACAACGAAGGGATATGCAATGCATTCCCACAAGATTACTTAAATACTTAATTTCTAGTTTGCAATCGCCACTTTATTCGTTTGTTTATTTACTTATTTGTTCCGCAGCCTCCATTGAAACTCGGTGATGGCCCCATCGGAGTGATTTGTGCCCCGACGCGTGAACTGGCCCAGCAAATTTACACCGAGGCGAAAAAGTTGGCTAAAGTGTATAACTTGACTGTGGTTTGTGCCTACGGTGGCGGGAGCCTTTGGGAGCAGCAGAAAGCTTGTGAGGCTGGTTGCGAGTTGTTGATATGCACTCCGGTACGTTTGTTTGTCCGCTCGCTATACGAATGTGTATTTCCGTGCTTAATTTCAACCAACTGGCACATTTTCTCGTCACTTGTGATATACGGACTTCACATAACTGTTATCTTTCGCCGATCTTGTAACGCTCCTTCCTGCTCAGTTTGCAGAAGAAGGAACAGAAGTTGGATCACTACAAGTAAGTTTAGAATGTGACATAATGACGGTAATTCACTCAGATTGCGATTACCTGATTCTACTATCCTTCCGGACTGTTGGTATCAGCACTTGATGACCGCGAACTCCGGTCAGTATACGCAGCTTAGTTAATCTATCAGGTGATACGCACGCACAGGACGGCATCCGGTTTCGGATTTGCCTGTCACTGTGGCCAGCCACAGGACGCCTGCACCTACAGAGGGACCATGGATGGCTTGCGCTGCACCACCCACAGCTCCAACCACACACCCCATATCCAGTGTAAACTCGAAGGAATAAGACCGGGAGGCATGTGGATGGGAACCACGTTTCATCAACGGAGCCGGCCCACACTCCTTCACAGGCAAACACAAGCACGCTGTATTTGGGGAATCAAACGCACACAAGGCGGTGGCTGGATCGTAGTCCGCTCCACACTGAGTGCATGGAACCACTTTGATCCTAACACGGCCACAAAGACCGTGCACCCTGTCCTTTCCAGCAACGACCAACTGTCTCGTGGAGCCATATGGACGAGGTAGTGGGTAATACACAGGTAGGCATCTTGTCAACATGCATATCAAGCGCAACCACACCGGGGATATCAAGCAACAGCCAATCACTTGAAACAACAAGATGAAATAAAATAAATCGGATAATGCCTACACATACGAAGATATAACTCTTCACTAAATGGGTGTATAAAAAATTGATTACGAACGAATCCGCAATACGTTTAAGAGGTCAGAAAAAATATTGTAAGGAAATGCCACCAACTCGAAAATCCTATCGAAATTAATTACAATTAGCCTCGGCGGCGTGTGCAAGTTTATGGAAAATAGTGCAGGTAGAAATTAATGAGAAAGAAAAGCATTAGGACAAAATTGCAAACCCACCACCTTAAGTAAAGAGACAGCATGCAAGCACGCGGTTAGTAAATCGGATGCAGCGTACCTACAAACGCTGCGCCGGTTCTGCCTACGTTCTCTGCAGAACCCGTCGTCGCTTCGGTGGTGGTCCCGAGTGGCCTCGCTCATGGCTCACTAAGCCTGCCTGACTCGGGCACTCGCGACCGCATGTACTACAGCACCATGCACTCGATGTCGATGGAGAACAACCCAGAGGTGCTTGCCGCTTCTTCTCTGCATGCATGAGGGCTTTCTCCTGCACCTCAGCAGCTGCCTTCGTGATCCGATCGCGCCATGCATGCCGATCAACCGCCTTCGATCCCATGACCTGCAGTCAAGATTAGAACGTGGGAGGCTCACTTTAATCATGTCCTGGTACTGCAACTTTGGTTTCCCCACGTGCCGCTTCCCAATACTCAGCTGACCGTATAAGAGTTGTTTCGGTATCCGCGTCGAATCCATACGGCTCACATGACCGAGCCATCTCAGGTGTCTCAATAAAAGTATGCAGTCCACTGCATACATCTTACTTCGGCGCAACACTTCCGTGTCTGCAACTCTGGCGCCCCAGCCGATCCGCAAAATTCGTCGCAGACACTGCTGATGGAACCGCTCGAGATATCGCACATCCCGACGGTACATCGTCCACATTTCACTGCCGTATAGAAGAATGGACAGTACCATGGATTTGTACACCATCAGCTTCGTGCCAATGCTAAGCTGATGGTTGTTCCACACTCGGTACTCAAGCTTCCCGAATGCCGCCGCTGCCTTCAACACGCGGATACGCAGCTCAGTGAGCAGCTGCTGATCAGTCGACATCACACTCCCAAGGTAACAGAAGCGGGAGGTGGTTTCCAATACTTCAGCACGAAGGCTGATTCGCGGCAATATTGAAGATTGCACCTCTGGTGAAGGCTGAAAGAGACAGACAGTTTTGCTTGTGTTGATGGTGAGCCCGAATTTGGCCGCTGTCGAAGCCAGAGCATTAGTCATGTGCTGCAACTCATCCGTGTTGTGTGAAATCAACGCACAGTTGTCAGCAAACAGCAACATACGGATAGTTGTCTCACAGACTAGAGTTCTCGCACCGAAACGACAGATGTTCAGCAACCCACCATCAATACGGTGCTCCACACGAACACCATAAGCACAAGCGGCATCAAAAGCACAGGACATCATTGCATGAAGATATATATTAAACAGGGCAGGAGCTAAGACACAGCCTTGCTTTACACCAGTGACAACTGCAAAGTCATCCGAGGTCTCTCCACTCAGCTGCACCCTCGCTCGCATAGTACTGTGAAAACATTCAATTAAACTTACAAACTTACGCGGGCAACCAAACTTACCCAACACCAGCCACAATGCCTCGCGGTTCACCGTATCAAATGAATTGGGGAAAATCAACAAACAACGAGTACTTTGGTTGGTATTGCTCTCTGCGTTTCTGCTGCAACTGAGGAGCCGCTATCACCACATTGCTCCTCCGGAACGTTCGGTTCCACAACCTGACTGATGAGGCGGTTGAGCAGGATTCAGGCAATCGCTTTGTCCACAAAATTCGGCAAGTTGATACCACGATAAATGGTAGCTTTTTGCTTGCTCACGCTGCCCTTGGCCAGTGTCGGCACAAGGACATCCCTCGGTTCAGCAGGCACCTCTTTCTCAATCCATACGCCTTACACCAAGTGGTGCAGCGCAGTCAACAACGCGGGTCCGCTGTGTTTCAATACTTCAGGCGGGATCCCGTCGGCCCCAGCACACTTGCCGTTTCGCAGCTGAGCAAGTGCTCTCTGCGTCTTATCCATTGTCGACGCGTTTGCCAGACTCAACTTGACATCGCGCTGTTTCTGTTCATTCAAAGTAGGCCAGTCGATGTCTGAACGGTTGTTCAAGAGACAGTTAGTGTTTTCGCCAGATCTCCATTATGCCTGCAGTCTGTGTGCATGTAGCGCCTGAACTACCATCGATCAGTGTCCTCAGCGGCTCCAACCTCGGTCCATACACCGCCTTCAAGGAATCAAAGACTTCCTTGTGTTGGCGACGTTCAGCGTAGCATTGTATCTGCCCCGCCTTGTCCGTCCACCATGCACTTTTAATGCGACGGAGCTCTCGAGTCAGTCGCTTTTGAAGTTTGTGAAACTGCCTATTCTTCCCCAAATCACTGGGGTCCGCCACATGTGCAGCAAATGCTGCATTCTTCCCCGATACCAATGCGCCAATCGTCGCATTGTTCTCATCAAACCAATCAGGACGCTTACAGTTTACACGCCAGATGGTCTCCTCGGCGGCAGCTGTCACCTGGTCGCGAATGTGGTGCCACAGGTCGCTCAGTGTGGCTATGCAGTCCACATCACACAGGCGTGCAACCATCGCCTTCTCCAGCTCAGTACGTTTCGCCACAGTACCGAGGGAGAGAATGTCAAATTTACGCCGATTTACGGCGGGAGCGCAACACATAGATTTACGAATATATATGTACAGTTTGGTGCCCACCAATTTGTGATCAGTGCCACACTCAGCTCCACGCAGTACACGTGTCATGCGCACTTCACGCATATCACGCTGACGTACGATGACATAGTCGAGCAGGTGAGTGTGACCACTCCGTAGGTGTGTCCAAGTTGCTATATCACTCGCACTCAGTGCAAACCGAGTGTTCGTGAGTGGCACATAGTGGGAGCAGCCTGTGACCGTTCGCATTCACTGAACCAATGCCATGCGGACCGATAACATCTATCCACGCTGATGTATCACGCCCAACGCGCGCGTTGAAATCACCCAGCAGAAATAGTCGGATGGTTCTCGGCACAGACCTTATCACGGATAGCTGGTGTAGAATTGAACACACTTGTCATCAGGATAACACAATTGGACCGTACGTGCTTATGGAGGTGGTAAACTTACCTCTTCCGAGTCGTAGGCGAACAGTCATCAGTCGCGAGCTGATGCCTGTTGGTTCACCTACGAGCTGGCCATGGAAGCGATCGGATATTGCAAATCCGACCCCATGATCACGTGGTGCTGAGGCGGCGTTGCCCACTCAGTAGAATGTGTAGCCAGCACCTGCTTCATGCAACTTACCTTGCTCAGCGAGCCGGGTTTCACTGAGCGTCACGATATCTATGTGGAAGCGCGCCAGTTCCACCGCGCTCACTCGAGTTCCGGTCCAGTATTATGCGCACGTTCCACCACCCGATGCTGAGTGTTCTGCGCGCAGGCATACGATTGCATTGATGGGCAATCGCAAGGGTGATGGCGGTTGTGTTTCGGAGGTTTGCTTTAGGGTCTCCGCGTTGAGCCTTTGGCTCGATAGCCTGACCCACAAGGCAGTGGGTGGTTTGGAGGTTTGCTTGAGGGACTCCGCCTAGAGCCTTTGGCTCAATAGCCTGACCCACAAGGCACTGGGTGGTTTGGAGGTTTGCTTGAAGGACTCCGCCCGGAGCCTTTGGCTCAATAGCCTGACCCATAAGTCAGTGCGGAGCAGATCAAGCTCGGGAATATGAGTCCAGAGACAGATTGGGATCTGCTTGATGGCCGTCACACACAGCCTTTGAGGTTCTGGAACGATTCATATATGTTTTGCGACCGTAGTAGGATACACCTGCGAATACGGCCAGACACAGGTGGGTTTTGGTGGGTTTGCACCAATTTGACTAGGGGTTGCCTGGCTTGAGACAGGCAGTAGCAAACCATTGAACACCCGGAGGTGTCCTTCCACCGTCAGAGATAATGCGTGGCGCTGGTGCTCTACATCAACCGAGCTGTGAGCTCATAACCCGTAGACCTGTTGTCTCCCATGGCTAGATTTTACTGGAAGAGGGCCATCGACCATTTTCTAACCTCCGAAGAGGATGGACTAGGATACTGCCAGGGCGCCCACACCTGACAGGAGGAGACTCGGGTCCTCAGCCAAGGCCTTCGATTAAATGAACACCCGAAAGGCAGCGGGTCTAGCACATGGTCAGTTCACTGACTCATGCGGACTGGTGTCCTGGATTTTAGCAGGGAGAAGGGCGCAACCCAACTCCCACCGAGCGGTCGCCACGAGGACGCGTTCAGGATATGCGCCAGGGGCACAACAGTAGCAGCAGTGGGTAAATCATCTGTCAGGATCTAGCCACCACCAGTCCCAGCGCATGATAGGCTCTCCCGCCTACTATATATATATATATATATATATATATATATATATATATATATATATATATATATATACATATATATATATATATGGTTGGCGGCATCCGGTTTCGGATTTGCCTATCACTGTGGCAAGCCACAGGACGCCTGCGCCTACAGAGGGACCATGGATGGCTTGCGCTGCACCACCCACAGCTCCAACCACACACCCCATATCCAGTGTAAACTCGAAGGAATAAGACCGGGAGGCATGTGGATGGGAGCCACGTTTCATCAACGGAGCCGGCCCACACTCCTTCACAGGCAAACACAAGTACACTGTATTTGGGGAATCAAGCGCACACAAGGCGGTGGCTGGACCGTAGTCCGCTCCACACTGAGTGCATGGAACCACTCTTCGAGCCTAACACGGCAACAAGGACCGTGCACCCTGTCCCCTCCAGCAACGACCAACTGTCTCCTGGAGCCAGTATAGACGACGTAGTGGGTAATAGACAGGTAGGCACCTTGTCAACATGCACATCAAGCGCAGCCACACCGGGGATATCAAACAACAGCCAATCACTTGAGAGAGAGAAAGAAAAAGAGAAAAACTCGATTAATGCATAAGGAAACGGTGACATAAACCTTAATTAAATAGCATACGTAATAAGTTGTTTACAAACACATCCTAGCTAAGTGCACGAGGTCAGGAAGTATAGTTCACGGAATGCCACGAACAAAAAAATGTTATGGAAATCGAATACCATTGGCTTAAGCGAGGTACGCAATTTAATGGAATAGAGTACAAGGAGATATTTATATGAGAAAGAAAAGCAGTAAGGTAAAAACTGTAAACCCACCACCTGAAATAAAGAGACTTACCATGCAAGCACGCGGTCAATAAATCGGATGCAGTGTATCTACAAACGCTGCGCCGCTTCTGCCTACGTTCTCTGCAGAACCCGTCGTCGCTTCGGTGGTGGTCCCGAGTGGCCTCGCTCATGGCTCACTAGGCCTGCCTGACTCGGGCACTCGCGACCGCATGTACTACAGCACCATGCACTCGATGTCGATGGAGAACAACCCAGAGGTGCTTGCCGCTTCTTCTCTGCATGCATGAGGGCTTTCTCCTGCACCTCAGCAGCTGCCTTCGTGATCCGATCGCGCCATGCATGCCGATCAACCGCCTTCGATCCCATGACCTGCAGTCAAGATTAGAACGTGGGAGGCTCACTTTAATCATGTCCTGGTACTGCAACTTTGGTTTCCCCACATGCCGCTTCCCAATACTCAGCTGACCGTATAAGAGTTGTTTCGGTATCCGCGTCGAATCCATACGGCTCACATGACCGAGCCATCTCAGGTGTCTCAATAAAAGTATGCAGTCCACTGCATACATCTTACTTCGGCGCAACACTTCCGTGTCTGCAACTCTGGCGCCCCAGCCGATCCGCAGAATTCGTCGCAGACACTGCTGATGGAACCGCTCGAGATATCGCACATCCCGCCGGTACATCGTCCACATTTCACTGCCGTATAGAAGAATGGACAGTACCATGGATTTGTACACCATCAGCTTCGTGCCAATGCTAAGCTGATGGTTGTTCCACACTCGGTACTCAAGCTTCCCGAATGCCGCCGCTGCCTTCAACACGCGGATACGCAGCTCAGTGAGCAGCTGCTGATCAGTCGACATCACACTCCCAAGGTAACAGAAGCGGGAGGTGGTTTCCAATACTTCAGCACGAAGGCTGATTCGCGGCAATATTGAAGATTGCACCTCTGGTGAAGGCTGAAAGAGACAGACAGTTTTGCTTGTGTTGATGGTGAGCCCGAATTTGGCCGCTGTCGAAGCCAGAGCATTAGTCATGTGCTGCAACTCATCCGCGTTGTGTGAAAACAACGCACAGTCGTCAGCAAACAGCAACATACGGATAGTTGTCTCACAGACTAGAGTTCTCGCACCGAAACGACGGATGTTCAGCAACCCACCATCAATACGGTGCTCCACACGAACACCATAAGCACAAGCGGCATCAAAAGCACAGGACATCATTGCATGAAGATATATATTAAACAGGGCAGGAGCTAAGACACAGCCTTGCTTCACACCAGAGACAACTGCAAAGTCATCAGAGGTCTCTCCACTCAGCTGCACCCTCGTTCGCATACCACTGTGCAGACATTCAATTAAACTTACAAACTTACGCGGATATATATATATATATATATATATATATATATATATACACGCTACCGTCAGCACAATCGACATGTATCTATCGAAAACCATGGGATGAATTTGCATAATAATAGCGAAGGTTACAAAGTAACAAGCCGACAAAGGTAAGTTTTTTGTTTTTCACTCTCTGTTTTTTGTCAGTTTCGTAAGTATAATCAATGTAAAATTGCTGCAAATTTTTCAATGTCCCATATTCTGCGCCATATCCTCAAGTCTCCAAAAGCCGTGTTCCTCATCCTTGATTTTCCTGCTCGCAGGACTTACGAGACCGACAACAGTTAGACTCAAGGTCAGTGCTTTGATGTATTTATGCATGTGGTAGGTTGACCACCACGGGATTTCCTCTAGTGCGCGAGCGAATAGAGCGCGCCGTGATAAATGGTCGCACGGCATTAGTGAAACGTGACCTGGCCACCTCAGTTGACGATGTGGTATTAGCTTGTCGATGTGGTGTTTTCACTACATACCACCTATCCTCCGCAGACAACCGTTATCAAAGTCCGAAATCCGAAGTAAGTCAGTGACACGGGTTATCAAAGACCCACTTCCTTATAACAGTACTGCACGAACACAGGTATCGTAGACCCTGCGCTTTACCGAAGGTGAAACGTCAGGACGACGCCACAGATGCTCAGTTTAACGAAAGCTGATCGAGTTTTGACGATACGAAGAGAAATCTCTTCCAATGTTGCCATCAGCATAAACACAGTTCTAAAGGTAGATGAAGCTATCTACTTGTTCAACCTGTGCGCCTTCAAGAATGAACACTGGGGCACATGGATGCCAGTCCTGGAGTAGGACTTTGCATTTCGATGGTACAAAGTTCATGCCATACTTAGTAGCATGGGGCATAGGGCATCCCTGTCGCACACCGCTAGTGACGGCGAAAGGTGAAGAGAGCTCACTGTTAGCTTTCACTCTTCCGGAGACATTGTTGTATAGCCCGCAGGATGGCGGTATACTTTTCGGGTACCCCAATCTTTTGCAAACAACGCCATAAAGCAGGTCAGTCGAACGCAGCTCGGATGTCCAAAAGTTGATAATGATAAGCTGGGGTTAACAGTGCAGCTGCTCGAGGAGTTGGCGGAGCGCAATCGTGTGGTCGACCGGAGTGGAATTCAAACTGTTCCTCACGGGAGTGTAGTTCTCGAATCCGTGTTAGCCGAGTAGAATGAATGTTAGCAATTTGAATGCGACGGACATTAAGTTAATTCCTCTAGGGTTGACGCATAAAACACGGGCACATTTTGAAGATCAGTATGATAATCGACTCGCCGCAAGAGATTGAAATTTTCTCTTTACAACAAATCTTAGAGAACGGAGCTGTTAACTGGTTGGCAATTGTTCTTCAACTGTACTTGAACAGCTCCGGAGGAAATCCGTCTGAGCCAGCAGTCTTGAATCGCTTCAAGTGAGGAAGCTGAAGGCAGGCCTCCGCTTTGGTAGATGTTTCCAGCGAGATGTTCCAACGCGCACAATTAGGCATATTTGTTAGACAGCCGGAAGAAAGGGGCCAACGGAATTTAGGGTGGATATACTCTGCCCAGCAGTTCGTGAGCGTACGCAAATTTGTATCAAGTGCTCCACCGACATCATAAATAGCTTCACTGTCGTCAAGTCTTCTGTGTCCGAATGATTTGGAAAAGCTTACGGAAGTTTTCAGAGAGAGAGAGAGAGAGCTGTTGTCTCCTTATCTGAAGCACGATCGTAACGCAGGCCTTACTTCAGTTGTTGGCTGAGATTGAGGTGGACTTCACCGCTGCTTGAATCAGCTGGGATCGCTCGGCGATGGTCAATTCCTAAGAGCGAGCGGAGATCTAACCTCTCAGGGGAAACTCAGTATTTCCACAGAATGATTGGTTGAAAGAAAACAAAGTATACTGTAAGGAAGTCCAGTGATTTTCGACATCTGGAGGTGGAGCACTAGCGAACGCGTCTGATAAGGATGGATTAATAAGCCAGTGGAATGGAAGGGTTAGCTAACCTGTTGGTATCCAGCTTACGGTGCTTTGGTTTCTTGGAACCCCCACAGCGCATGCAAATATTCGCATAGACCAGAGCATAATCCGAATCTAGGTAGGTGGACCAAATGGATCTGCAATCCCTCACACTTCCCCACCATCTAAAGCTGATTACAATGTGACCAGTTTGTAGCCACGCTTGTTTTGGGGGCGCCTGAAGTTGGTGCTCAAGGAACGAGCCGGTTCTCCTCACATAACATGAGAAGTCTATCTGTTATCAGAGCGACTCTCATCAAGGGCATGACAGCCACCAAGATGAAGTTTGCATGGCATCAAGCGGCCAAACCGCGCAAGGACGACGACATCGGACTGTTCGGCTTTACTCAATAGTTGGTGTACTCTGAGATAAAAGTTGTCCTAACGGATGCATATCTGCATTCGGTTGGAGCGTCAGATGTTTGTTGATACTGCATGGACATTGAAGTTGAACCGCGCACAATCGGCTGTCATTCGGGAACCACTCGAGCAGCGAAGCCCCATCTGTGTTACTCAACGCGTTGTCAACACCATTCTAACCAGCTGTAGCTGCTTCTCTGTCATGCGGGAAATATTTGGTTTCGAGCTCAGCATGGGACATCAACACAACTGCGGTACTGGATTCCTATATTCGAGTTCCAGTAAGGCAACGAAAAACAGTGAGTGTGCTAGTGAGTGTGTGCTAGCCCAACCATTTTCCAATCTGTATAAGGGCTGCCAGCAAGATTGGAGATCGAGGTCGAAGGAGAGTCATTGGTGGGACTCTTTTGACATGGGCGAGTTTGCCATCGGAAGTAGATTAACTTGTGATGGAGGTGTTTAGCCAGTGAACATCGCAGGGGCAGAAGGGAGCGACGTAGTCGTAGTCGTAGTAGTCGTAGTAGTAGTAGTAATAGTAGTAGTAGTAGTAGTATTTATGCGTTCCATAGTACTGTCAACGGTGCGGATTCTACCCGGTTGCCCAGGCGGAGGTATGGAATTGTCTTTGGGGACACTACCCCGATCCTTTAGTTGAATAGCCTGGCCCCAATGCAGCGGAGCGAATTCGGGAAATCGCGTCCATTGGGAGTCTGTGACCGTTTACTCAGTTCATCCTCCTTTCATTTGCTCGGTTACTAACTGAGGTGGTCTTACCAGGCACAAACGATATTATTTGGGCACCAGTTGTAAGACGATTAGTTAATGTTAATGTTTTCGCTGCGCAGTTGTTAAATGCGAGTTCCCCACAGCTGCATCGCCCACACTGCATTGTTGTACATTGTATTTGTTACCGGCACATTCCTATCTCGTTGATTGAAATCTTGAAAAACTATACTCACCTGTCTGACTTATATCCAATAACTTCCTAGCCAATCGGCTTGTGTACGCAGCCACATGTGTACTAGTTAGCTTAGAGTCTTGCAGGAAAAGCCCAAAGAAAGTCTATTGATCGAGTTCATTGTACTCTACCATCAATAGCACAGGCCTCCTTGTTGTTGTAGTTGAGGCCCACGACTGCTGGAACAAGCTGCAATGCTTCAGATTTCCCAGTGAATCTCCAAACTGGCTGCGTGCGAACCATTCCGTAAATCATGGCTGTCATTCCATTTTCTGGTGTTTAAGTGCTGCTCGGTTTTTTGAACATCGAAACTCGATGCTCGCATGCATCATACTTGATATCTCATTGTTCCTCGGAAAATGTGCTCATGAAATTCGGACCTACTTCCTGTATGGTGGAAGACATGTTACACGCATCTTCGTACTCTGACAAGTGCCTGAACAAATCTATACATACATATGGCATACCATGGGGCGTTTCCTTCATTTGAGTTCCAGCTTCAATCCCAGTTCATCGCACATTTTTGTGGCGCTGTCTATCATTAATAGTTCTGTTTCAGAAATTCTTTCCTGTCCCATACCCTCCTTACCGGGATTCTGGAGATCATGTACGTGTTACGAGAAGTTCGCTTCTGAACTCTTCACGGTGACGGAAGTATATCAGGTATGTCCCACTTCCTACCTGTGACTGAAAGGATCACAAGCTTGCCTTGTAATCCGGAGGTAACAGGTTCCAGCCTGCGTAGGGGACTGGGCAACCTTCGCGATGTTCTTCGCCTACGCGCGTAGGTTACGTGGCAGCTAAGCGTCGGTACGGCTTACCGGGTAAGAAGTCTACTGTGTGAAAAACAGAACACACAGATAATATAGTTCTCCGAAGCCTCTGTATAGGTACTTCTGAGTAGGGTTATAGCACTGCGAGCCGCTGTTACAGAAGAGGATTTACACAACTTCACTTCTCGATGTCACTAAACGACCACTCTAACCTTCCTTTGCTTATCTTGGTAACCGTATCATAGTAACACATCGTTCTTTGCTAAGCCTCATACGTAAAATCCACTCATCTGTAGAGCATGCGGGATATTCGCATATCAGTTATAATCAGGATGCATAAAGCCGCGATACGGCCACTGCTACTGTATGTTTCGGGTACGCCGTCACAAAGCAGTGAAGATATCATGTTTTAGCCACCGGCATCACCATGTGTTGGTGTCATCACTGAGTCGGTTTGCTCCTATTCGCCAGTTGGTACTTGTCAACACGAGGGCGCTTACGGAGATCCGTGGAAAATTTTCCCGAAGACTTCGGAATAATCCACATCCGACATGGCATCTCGGAGGTAGTGGTGCTCGCGCACTCGGTCTAAGGGTTTCTTAATCGGTTGCTTCCTCAGCCTGATGAACTTTACCCATCTTTTTCCAGACCCACTTTTCCCTGCATTTTAAGTCGGCTTCCATATAGTTTCTCTTTAACCATTAATCATTGTCATCCTATTGACATAAATCGTGGCAATTTGACTCATCACACGTCGTTGCTTGGGTCACATTTGTTCAAATGAGTTGAAATATGTGTCATATTGCCGTTTTTAGCTACCTTGTCATTTTCTGCAATATATTTTGTATGCATGCCCCACCAAATTTATGTCCAATAGAACCAAATTAAGCAAATCTTTCTCTTCATTCGCATCCTAGGGCCGCTTGATTGACTTGGTGAAGAAGAAGTCCACCAATTTGCGCCGTGTCACCTATTTGGTATTCGATGAGGCAGACAAAATGTTCAACTTGGGATTCGGTGCGTTAAACCGCTCTCCTTGTAGCATCTTCCGTCCAATTGAGTTTATTTTCTTTTACATATCGACGGTTTCGCAAATTATCGCTGGTCACTTGATAACACATCGACACCTATCCACAATCTGCGGCTTTTTGCTGGATAACGTTATCGTTGGCATTGAAAGTCAATTGTTGTTGGATTTGTCACTAAGTGTCGATCCAACTTAACTGAAATCCAATGACCCGCTTCTTCTCTGGCATGCAGGTTGCTCTAGACTGTTTGCTTCTCCTGTGTCATGCGCTTGCCCATGGTCTGGGGTTTATCCCCAGATGCATCACTGCACAACAGCTTCTATTCAGGCGCGTGACACGACACCATGGTGCCTATTTTCAACAGTCATTGCTCACTTTCGAGGCCATCCTTGAGTGGCCCGGTGATCTGGCACAATGTGTGCACCCACGCAATACATCTCACAATTCGTGTATGCAGACTCTTTGAAAGCATATTCTAAATCCGTCCTAACTTAACTCATGGTTGCACCTTCCATTTCCGTCCAGCGTGAACGCATACCGGGTTTATCGATCCGCTTGTTCAACTGGCATGTACATCACTCGGAGTCACTCGATATCAACTTCTACGCCCGCCGGTAAACATATCGGTAGGCTCATAGAACTGCGGTCGTCCTCTGCATATTATCACCTCTGTGATGTGCTAGCGGCGCATTTTCAAGTGCAGCTTCAACCTGGAACCGCACTCACAAATCACAGGCCATTGAACCACTATGGTTGCGGCTAATGGAAACATGTCCCGTTATTCGTGATAGCAGTCATCCTAGCAGATGGCCTTATCGCGAACAGCATGGGTGCGACCTAGACATATCACTAAACGAAGCCATGAGGATCAAGTCAAGTCAAGTCAAAATAAGCTTTATGAGCCCTAATGCGTTTTTTTCGGCATTTACACCGCCATTGCGGACACCTGGATACTAATATCAATATACAGGCTTGGGGAGAAAAGGGGAAATAGGCAGAACTGTTACTCCAACAACCTCTCGCGCAGCATCTTAGTGACTTACTGTGTAAACTAGCAAACGTGAGACAAAACAGTATTACGATACGATGACGTGCGGGAGAATAAAATTCTGAATTTCGAACGAGTAGAGGAGGAGAGCGTTTTGGAAAGATTGTTGTGAAATGAATGAAATCAATCAGTTAGTACCTTAGAAGAAAAATCTTTGAAGACATCAAGATGTCTAGAAATGATCGAATCAGTTAAAGAATCTCTAGACAAGCCGCTGCATCTAGAAATGTGCTTTATAGATCGCACCAGTGAGATGTAGTCTTTCTGAAGCTGTCCAAAGAAAATAACAGGAGATTAGTATAACCAAGTGGTCTCAAACATGAATATTAAAGTATGAGGTATTGAAAGCACCTTAAGTCTGAGGGCATAAAAAGAAGGTTTTCACACTTTTTGGAAAGTTTTACAGACATGCGTGGACCAAGAAAGGTTCTGGGACAAAATGACGCCAAGATACTTGACGGTGAAATAGCTGGATATGGGATTTTCATTCACAGTAAGTGTGAGGGAGAAATCTATGGGGCACTGCAACTTATCGTCGCGGAGAAAAGAAAATATTGCATCCCCACATTTAGAAGCATTAAGCGTACCAGATCTGGATAAAGACCATTCCACCAGATCTTCCAACCCACGTTTAAGTGATGAGGAATCCTGGTTAATGGGAGACATAAATCCCAGAACAACATCATCAGCATATTTACACTCTGTAAACGTGGTTTGTATATGGAGATGCAACACACAAGGAATATAGAATCGCTCCCTGTAGAGCACCACAGTCGGCACGGAGGACAGAGGATTTTTTTACTGTTCAACTTGGTGAAGTGAGTACGATCTGTAAACTAGTCACGTAACCGATTGCACACACCAGGTTGAACTCAATTTTCGGATAGCATGTCTAGCAACCTTGACCTATCCAGACTTCCAAAGGCATTCGAATAATCCAGGAAGAGTAGCCGTGCGAATTTACATTTTTGATTTAATGCAGAAGCTATATATAGAATGGACCAGATATGCCACTGCATCCAATGTGGAGCGTTGGGGTCTATACGCAAACCGGTAGATATCGTCTTCAGGAGCGTTGAAAAAATCCGCGGAATTAACAGTCTTCCGAAAACTTTTTGGATGTATATGCAATTGGGCGATACTTTTGAGATACATTTTTGGTACTTGAGTGATACTGGCCGTTCTCCAAATGTCCGGGATCACACCCGTAGTGAGGCATTTGTTAAAGAGATCTATTAGAGGGAGTGTGAGAGATTTAGCACACTCATTCAAGCTACTGGTGCGAGAGCCTCCGGACCATAAGTCTTATTTGCCTTTAATCTTTTGAGTTCCTTGTGAACGTTGCTTTGATTGAAGAGCTCGGCTGGACTTGAACTAATGAAGGAGGGCAAGGAAGATGAGCTTAGTGAGGCGGAACTTAACTCCGAATTCAGTTTATCCACCTCCACTTCACCGCTCTGGCTGCAAACGCTCTTACCACAGAGCTGCCTCAGAAGCCTCCATAGATCGCGACAGTTATGGTTGCCTAGAACTGCTTCGACATAATTGGCTTACTCACTTTTATTATCTTGGATTTAATTACTACGGTTAGGCTTTTGACACGGGTAAAGTATTCTAGCTGCATGCTCGTCATTTAGCTCTCAGGTTTCGCGTGTACTCAGAGAGCCACTTTGGTTATCAGACCTTGACAAGTACTTGAGGGCTTTTTTGCATTTGGTTTATATGGATGGAAAAAGGTAATGATTTCCACTGCAGATATCTGCAAAACTTGGCATCATATTTGAGTGTACTAACCTCGTATCGAGCCCTGGAGATCAAGTATTTCTCTACCGCCAACGCGGCATGAGCATGTTAATCCTTTCCCTTATACCTCCAGCATCTTCGTGATGGGCTTCACGTATATTTGAACTTACTGCGGAGTTTAGCTAGTGCTGTTTGTTCGTTCACTTTCTAATTAAATCGCTTACATGATAGCCGACTTCAAAAATGCTTGTTGTAGTAAGAGTAAAAATGATGTGCGTTTCAACTAAGATAGTAAGACAGATTTCTCCTGATGCGAGAAACTGTGTTTGTAGCGGCACACATGGATTTGTACAAAAGTATCCCTGACCTTGCATGGGCGATATGCATAGGTGGAATATTGAGGCATGCGGTTCATGTAATTACATTCTGGTGGATGGTTGAGGTGAATGGCGAGTTTTTGAAACATTAGTGTTTAGATGTTTTGGACTCCTCTTGGAATAACTTATCGAGGGATTTTTCCCATGTGAATATAGGGAGACTGGGACTGTATTTAAGAGCAAGTAGAAAGATTTTGGTATAACTCTATTGAATTATGAACAATCAAAAACATTCTGTTGCGAATCGTCAGCGCTAGTGTGTGATCAGTTAATCGTTTATAATTTTTCGGTATTCGTATTTGTGTCATCATTTCCGGGTATATAATGTATTTTTTTGCATTGTATGTTCACCGTTTCACAAAAGCACAGGTTTCCGAAATACTCATCGATACGTGATTTAAAACACTTCACAGAATCGGCCTCTATTAGTCCTTCTGAGAGTGTATTCCATAATTTTACGATTCTTCGTTATATACAAAGCTGATGTGCAGGGTACCCTTAGTTTGTAACCGTGTCCTCGAGTGTTACAGGGTTCCCGAAGGTTAAATATTGGCCGCAGTATGGGGAAGTGATTCAAATGTGGCATTTGACAGGTCATAATAAGGTCAATTCTTACTCGGCGGTAGAATAGTGGGTAGAGTCCGAGCCTTTCACGATCTTTTTCATACAGAAGCTTCCGTGGGCTGGGTATCATTCTAGTTGCGATATGCTGTATTCTCTCCAGCTTTTCAGTTTCCCACTGGGTTATCTGATGTTAAGCTGGGGCACCGTATTCAAGGATTAGTCTAATGAGCAAGGTGAATAGGCGAAGGACGGTTTCTTCGCACCATGTGGAGAAACTGCGTCGTAACGTCCAAAGCATACGAAGTCCTGCACGATACACTTTCTCTGCATTTTCTAGTGATCTTATATCATGTCGTGAGACCACGCCTAACTCTGACAGATGGGTTAGGGTGGAGCAACTGGCTGTCCAAGATGTATGATCGAGTGGCTGGACGTCTGGCGATACTGATGTACTCCGACTTATTTGCGTTAAGAAGGCGTTGTATTTCAGTGGACCACGTTGACAGTCGCTCTAAGTCATGCTGGAGGCGAGCTCAGTCGTCCTGGTTCTCAATGATCCTCCAGATTTTCAAATTATCTGCAAACAGGGCACATGGCGACTGGATCTGCTGCGGGAGATCGTTGATATTATTAAGAAGTAATTCTGGCCCAAGTACAGTTCCCTGAGGCACGCCACTGGTCGGTAGAAACCAGTCGGTCAGGTAGTCCTTGACCTGTACTCTAAACTTTCGTCTCACAATAAACTCGTGTAACCACTGAAGTAGCGTGCCACTGGTTCAGTACGTCCCTAGTTTACGAAGGAGTACCTCGTGGTTCACTCTGTCAAACGTCTTACTAAAGTTGATGTGCACTACGTCAACATCCTTCCGTTCGTTGAGAGCTCGAACCCACTGGTGGTTTGCTTACATTAAGTTGGTGATGCATGATCGCCCTTTCGTAAGACCGTGTTGCGCTGGCGTCAATATGTCCATCGATTCGAAGAACGACTTTTTCACAACGTGCTCGAGAACTTTGGATAATATCAAAGTCAAACAGATCGGTCTATAGTTCTCCACTTTACTTGGATTACCACCCATGGGAAGTGCTCACTATCGAATATTTCCAGTCGTTGGGGACAGATCCTTTAGAGACTGATTTATTGAATAGGTTTTTCACGGCTGGTGAGATGACATACGATAGAGACTTGAGTATTAGTGGGTGAAGTCCGTTTGGTTCTGGGGGTTTGCACCATCGAGGTTGATACACTGATACACTTTGACTGCATCATATTGTAGGCTATCGAGCAAGACTAGCGCAACCTGTGTCGATACTGGAACAGCCGCCGGTTTACTGGAAAATACGGTGAGGAAGTGCGAAGCCAAGGCGTTCGCGCAGTCCGCGCTTGAAATGAGCGTCTGTGCGTTAAAGCTCTCTAACACCGGTAGGTCGCCCCAGGTTTCAGTTGACATTTCAAGTAGGCAGATATTCTTTTTGGGTGCAGCTTTGCCTGAAGTTGCTAGCTCCCCTTCGAACTGCCGGCGTTTGCGGCGTTACATAGGTTACGCTGTTTCTTGTACGCCGTGTAATCTTCCTCACAACCCGAGCTGATGTATCTGTCCCAAAGTTTGTGACGCCATCGCGCTAACTGTCTATATTCCGTCCCAAACCAATGTGGTTTGACAGGTCCAACTTTTTGAATACTTCAGGGGAACGAGCCAAGTACACAGCGAGTTAAGCCCCTTCATTAATGATCAATAGGCCTCAAGCAACGCTTCCTGTGGTAGTGTCCAATCAGTCTGACTTGGGGCATAGATGAGTCTGTTTAAGCCCGTCTTCCAGTAGTTGAATGTCGGCTTCCTTTGGTTGTAATACGGTAACGGCAGTTCTATGTTTGCCACAATGGAGCAGTGGTCACTGTTCACCAGAAGTTTGAGGACTGATCTTTTTCAGCTTCTGCTCGCAGCTCCTAAACTTTAGGTCCAGACAAAATGCTGAGTGCAGAGTTATGCGCGTCGGTTGGATGACATGTTGCGTTGCCCCGATTTCAACAGTCATTTTGTCGACTGAGCCTCAGCATCCCCATGACCGGGAAGAAGCCGAACGTCTGACCAGAATATCCTAGGTAAATTTAGATCCCTTTCAGTAAGAACTGAGGACGATTCATCTGCTTCTGTATATGTGATAACCAATCGCAACAACGGTTTAATGGGCTACGATAGATAACACTCACTATTACTTCTTCACGTCTGAGGCGGATTGTGCACCACAATTGCTCGCATGAGTTATCCTCGCTCCGATAGGTGCTGGTAAGTTTGCCAGATAGTGACGATCTGATATACAATAGAACACCACCATGAGCCTTTGATTTTTGGTCGCATCGGAAACAAGAGTATCTTGACAACGCGACTTCTTAAGGTATGACATCTCTGCAAGTCCCAAAACGCCCGGCTGATCCGAGACAGCGAGGCGACACATTAGGCTGCACACTTTGGAAAATGCCACACGGAGGTTCTGCGAGGTACCGCGGGACGTGCCTGAAGGTTGAGCAACCGGTTGATACGGGTTCGCACACCCTTCTTGATCACCCGAAAATTTACAATTTGTACGCCAGTTCCACCTTCTTCTGTATTGCATTTGAGCTCAATGACCGCAGTCTTCAAACGATCCCTGTCTTCTGGTTCCAAGTCTCGGCGGATGTGAACCGTTATGCCTTTCAATCTTGATAAACGAGACAGTATGAGCTGTGGCATATTGTGATTTGTAAAGGTGATTCACAGAGGTCAACATGACTGGTTAGTTTTCTGGCCAACTCGGAATACCTGTTTAATCGTCACACTGTCTTCACCCACATTCAAGAGTCTATCGATGAGCCCCTAGAGGAACTCAATATCGTGACCATAACGTATCTGGGGGATTTCATCTTTTGACTCTGGTATTTGGAAGACCATGGGATTATGACTCCTCAGCGAAATCGGTGATGAACCTGTGGAAGCAGGACAAGAGGCGCTTATCGGTTTGGGTTGTTCTTTAGCAACAGGAGACTGCTGAATTCGATTGCGTGACCCCTTGCGCTTTTATGTGGTCGATGGATCCTCGGTGTTCAGAAGTTCACTGACAGGCTCTGAGAAATTCACGGACCGATCAGTGAAGCGGCATTTCGTAGGTTCCGAGTCTGAGTTTTCAGTTGGTGGGGAACATTGAACCTGAGGCTCGGCGGGGGTCGAAGACGCTGGTGGTAATGCAGATCGTGGAGTGATAAGAGAAGGCGAAGTGACAGAAGCACTTTCACGATGGCGTTTGACCCCACGTGGTAAACGGTTTGTTTCTGCCTGTAAGAGATGTTCTCTTGTACTTGTTGGCGGTCGCTGTGTATTTTGATGTCTTACACCGCGACATTTATCACATATGACTTGGAAAAACGGGTGTAGGATGTCAAGAGACTTTCGAAACACGTCAACAACTAAGTCAACGCACGAAATATGGAATAAATCGCAGCCGAAGCACCGAAGTGCATGAGTTTTATGTCCAACAACTTTCGAACACCAAACATAAGTAGCTTGAGACGGCATCACAAGGTAGAGCAAATCCAAGATGGTAGACACAGATGGCAGTTGGACCAATCAATAAGATCTCCGGAAGTAGCCAAAGAATATCCACCAAATTTGCACCGAGTGGAAAATACACCAAAAGAAGAATATTGGTGCACAATTCACATGGAAAAAACTGATGACACAGTACTCTGAAGCAAAAGTAATTTCTAACACATGGTGATTCAAAAATCTGCGGCGTCTGTGGGTACAGCCAATTTAGATCAAGACAACTGGAGAGTTTGGTTCTAGATGTTGCCACATTATCACATGACCTGAGTGTGTTGGTAGTTTATTCCACAGATAGCTAAATCTGACCAAGAAGAAATGAGAGCGAACCTTCTCTCTTATCTTTGGTATATTCAGTCTAAAGTCTGTCTCGAGTTGAGCATTATTGTAGTTCGAGAGAAGCCAGATCGACCGGTGGCCAAGTGGTCTGCACTCTTGGCTTGCAACCATAAGGTCACCGGTTCGAATCCGCGTGGGGCGGGCGTCCTTGCGGTGTACTCAGCCCACGCGCGACTGGTGGTGGTCGTGCGGCAGTGAAGCGTCGTTACGGCGTACAGCTGACGATTTATTTTACTATTTAGATCGGAATAGTAGCAGGTTGAAAAGCAGCAACAAATATGCTTTATTCATCGATTCCGAATTAATTCGAGTTGTAGCTCGTTACAACCCTCTCGATAATTCATAACAGAGTGCTTACCAATCTAGAGCTTACTCAACCACCCACAACACCCATGAAACGTTCAGCGAATCCGGAGCATCAGGCCGTCGTTACATTGCAAACATAACGAAGGAATATGCAATGCCTTGGTGCAGATTTTCATGGACACCGAGCATTCAATCGAAGTGGCTCGTCGGTCCAGTTGACTGAGTAAATGCGTCACTCCCGGTGGTCAAGTTATCAAAAAGCTTAATGAACATCGTTTGGGCCAAATTGGTTATGGAGACAGTCGGACGCCTTTATACCAATCAAGAGCCAAGGTTTTGGCGCTTAGTGATGCTGCTTGTGCCGTGGAAATGACCACCGATTGTTAAGAGTTCGTCTTCCACGCGACGTCTGTGCCTGGTGATACCACTGATCCTTACTGGTTGGTGTGGAGGAAAATATATCGCAGCATGTCGGAACACTGGCTGCACTTTGGATACGCACACGGGCTGTTGTGTAATTCGTGCGTTTGCCGATTACCTGTGTGTACTGCACATTGCGGGGTTTTCCATGATGTATCGGTATAGTATAAAGAGACGGGTCTAGGGACTGATTTTTATTGGTTCTGTCACATCAATACTCAACAACCCCATCTCATGGGGCACTGTTGCAGACAGTCTGTCACATTTGACAGCGACTTGAACAAGTAACAAATCAGCACGAATTCTGCTATTGGATCTCCGACAATTCAATTGACGAGGCTTAAGATAAGTCGAGACGATTGATCACATACCGTTAGTTTCCTAATCGCCCAAATTAGCACATCTTTACTCTCGTTTAGTACGACCCCGGCAAGAAGTTATACGGTGACGCGATCCTTGCACTGGATGTGACCGAATTACCTATTGCTTCCAAGATGGTAGTTGGCGCTTTCGTGAATTCGGCGGATCATGTGGCCTGAGCAACTAGTGTTTGACAATTCGTGTTAGATCTCTTATCTATCCGTTAGAAGTTGCTTCATCCATGCTCTTTTAAGCCACTTGCCGTAAAAGTGAGTGCTTCCGATAATACACTAGATGTGTCAGTGCAGCTTGGAAACCTTCGGATCGCGTAATGCATGTTTGCGAAAAAAAATCACTGGTAAATAAAGTAATAATAAATTGCCAGCTGCAGGCCGTAACGCGCTTCGCTGCCACGCGACCACCACCAATCGCGCGTGGACTGCGTATACTGCGAGGACGCCCGCCCCTACGCGGATTCGAACCGGTGACCTCATGGTTGCAAACCAGACGCGCATACCACTCGGCCACCGGGCGTAGGAGGAAGGGGACGCTTAAGTAATATTATTTGGTCGTGGGCGTAGCGGTTAAAACTTCTGACTTGCATATTCCGCGCTCCAGATTCAAGTCCTAGCCGCTAGATTTAAACACCTTAATAATTCGTGAATCTGTTATCTTCCATGGCTAGGTTTTACGGAAAGAAGGCCATCAACTACTCCGTAAACTCAGAAGAGGGTTGTGATATATATATATATATATATATATATATATATATATATATATATATATATATAAGACACGTGTACTGCGTGGAGCTGAGTGTGGCACTGATCACAAATTGGTGAGCACCAAACTGTACATATGTTTTCGTAAACCTATGTATTGCACTCCCGCCGTGAATCGGCGTAAATTTAACATTCTCTCCCTCGGTACTGTGGCGAAACGTACTGGGCTGGAGAAGGCGATGGCTGCACGCCTGTGTAATGTGGACTGCATAGCCACAGTGGGCGACCTGTGGCACCACATTCGCGACCAGGTGACAGCTGCTGCCGACGACACCATCGGGCGTGCAAAGTGTAAGCGGCCTGATTGGTTTGATGAGAACAATGCGACGATTGGCGCATTGGTATCAGGGAAGAATGCAGCATTTGCTGCACATGTCGCAGACCCCAGTGACTTGGGGAAGAATAGGCAGTTTCGCAAACTTCGGCAGCGACTGACTCGAGAGCTCCGTTGCATTAGAAATGCATGGTGGACGGAGAAGGCGAGGCAGATGGAATGCAACGCCGAACGCCGCCAACACAAGGAGTTCTTTGATTCCTTGAAGGGGGTGTATGGACCGAGGTTGGAGCCGCTGAGGACGCTGATCGATGGTAGTTCAGGCGCTACCTGCATACAGACTGCAGACATAATGCAGATCTGGCAAAAACACTTTGACTGTCTCTTGAACAACCGTTCAGACATCGACTGGCCTAGTTTGAATGACCAGAAACAGTGCGATGTCAAGTTGAGTCTGGTAGACGCATCGACATTGGATAAGACGCAGAGAGCACTTGCTCAGCTGCGAGACAGCAAGTGTGCTGGGACCGACGGGATCCCGCCTGAAGTATTGAAACACGGCGGACCCGCGTTGTTGACTGCGCTGCACCACTTGGTGCAACGCGTATGGATTGAGGAGGAGGTGCCTGCTGAGCTGAAGGATGCCCTTGTGCTACCACTGTACATCGGCAAAGGTAGCAAGCAATGTTGCACGAATGATCGTGGCATCAACTTGCTGAGTTTTGTGGACAAAGTGATTGCCTGAATCCTGCTCAACGGCCTCGTCATTCAGGTTGTGGAACCGAACGTGGCGGAAGAGCAATGTGGATTCCGTTCGGGTCGCAGCACTATAGATGTGGTGTTTGCGGCTCGTCAGTTGCAGGAGATGTGCAGAGAACGACACCGGCCGTTGTAGTCGCTTTTGATTTACTTCAACAAGATATTTGATACGGTGAACCGCGAGGCATTGTGGCTGGTGTTGAGTAAGTTTGGTTGCCCGCGTAAGTTTGTAAGTTTAATTGAATGTCTGCACAGTGGTAAGCGGGCGAGGGTGCAGCTGAGTGGAGAGACCTCGAATGACTTTGCAGTTGTCACTGGTGTAAAGCAAGCCTGTGCCTTAGATCTTACCCTGTTTAATATTTATCATCATGCAATGATGTCTTGTGCTTTTGATGCCGCTTGTGCTTACGGTGTTCGTGTGGAGCACCGTATTGATTGTGGGTTGCTGAACATCTGTCGTTTTGGTGCGAGGACTATAGTCTATGAGACAGCTATCCGTATGTTGCTGTTTGCTGACGACTGCATTGTTTGCACACAGCGCGGATGAGTTGCAGCACATGACTAATGCTTTGGCTTCGACAGCGGCCAAATTCGTGCTCACCATCAACACAAGCAAAACTGTCTGTCTCTTTCAGCCTTCACCGGAGGTGCAATCTTCAATATTGCCGCGAATCAGCCTTGGTGCTGAAGTACTGGAAACCACCTCCCGTTTCAGCTGCCTTGGGAGTGTGATGTCGACTGATCAGCAGCTACATATTTAGATGCGTATCCGCTTGTCAAAGGCAGCTACGGCATTCGGGAAGCTAGAGTACCGAGTGTGGAACAACCATCAGCTTAGCATTGGCACGAAGCTGATGGTGTACAAATCCATGGTGCTGTCCGTTCTTTTATACGGCAGTGAAACGTGGACGATGTACCGGCGGGATGTGCGATATCTCGAGCGGTTCCATCAGCAGTGTTTGCGACGAATTTTGCGCATCGGATGGGGCGCCAGAGTTGCAGACACGGAAGTGTTACGACAAAGTGGGATGTATGCAGTGGACTGCATACTTTTACTGAGACACGTGTAGTGGCTCGGTCATTTGAGCGCGGATACCGAAACAAATATGATATATATTATTATATTATTATTATTATATTATATATATATATAATATATACATATTATATTGTATTATTATTATTATATATTATATATATATATATATTGGGAAGCGGCATGTGGGGAAACCAAAGTTACGTTACCAGGACATGATCAAAGTGAGCCTCTTACGTTCTAATCTTGATTGCAGATCATGGGAATCGAAGGCGGTTGATTGGCGTGCGTGGCGCGATCTGATCATGAAGGCAGTTGCCGAAGTGCGGGAGAAAGACCTCATACATGCAGAGAAGAAGCGGCAAGCACCGATGGGTTGTACTCCATCGACATCGAGTGCATGGTGCTGTAGCACATGCGGTCGCGAGTGCCTGAGTCAGATAGGCCTAGTGAGCCATGAGCGAGGCCACTCGGGACTACTACCGAAGCGACGACGTGTCCTGCAAAGAACGTAGGCAGAACCGGCGCAGCTTTTATAGGTACGCTGCATCCGATTTACTAATCGCGTGCTTGCATACTAAGTGTATTTATTTCAGGTGGTGGGTTTTCAATTTTGTCCTAATTCTTTTCTTTCTCAGATGATTGTCTACCTGTACTTTCTTCTATAAACTTGCACACGTCACTTAAGCCAATTGTAGTTAATTTCGATAACATTTTCCTGTTTGTGTCATTTCCGTAAAATATACTTTCTGACCTCGTGAACTTATCTAGGATTCTTTTGCAAACAACTTATTTCATATGCTCATTAATTTTAGATTGATGTCACCGTTTCTTTATGAATTACTCGATTTATTTTATTTGTTATCTTCTACACAAGTGATTGGCTGTTGCTTGCTATCCCCGGTGAGGTTAAGCTTGATGTGCATGTTGACGGTGGTATTGTAAGCACAACGTCTTATCTAAAAGGAGATATCCCGACAACACCAAAAGTATAGCAGGTTGACAATTGATGATCTGGCTTTGGCGATGCGGAGAGATATTTAGTTACTGATAGCACCGCCAGCAAACACGCAGCTGCCTAGGCATGTATGTAATCTCAACAGTCTAGCAACTAGACATAGAACCAATAAAAACTATGGAGGTTAGCGGATAAAGGGAAATCATCACGTCATACTCATCGTGACATAGTAGTTGAAGGTGAGCAACACACTTCAGCTACTATGCCGTAGGAACAAAGGGCCATTTTGACAAAAAGTAGAACAAAAGATTTTTAGCTTGTTTTACGCACGCCGATCTTTCTCTTTTTTTGTAATTTTTAATGTTTGAAATAATAAATATGTGAAACAGTACAATTCTGTACACAATTTTTCCACTGATTTTAGTTGCGCGCCATGTCTTCAACAGTGTTAAGCCATTGGCACTCCTCATCCCTGGAAGGCGTACGGGTTCAACATCGGCTAGACATGACGTCAGCGATTTCATGTGCTGTCGCCAAGTGGAATGCTGACCACCACGCGGTCGCCTCTAGCCACGTTCTTGACGAGCGAATAGAGCGCGATGCGGTAGACGCTCTGGTGCCATGCGTAGGACGTGACCGAGCCATCTTAACCGGCCCAACAAAACCAGTTTGTTTAAGGGAATTTCGCATTTCCCAAGATGCGACTTCGAATCTCATTACTGTTAACTCGATGTTGCCCCCAAACACGAGCATTTCTCCTTAAGTAACCGTTATCGAAGGCAGAAAGACGACGCATGTCTTCCACACGTATCGGCCAAGACTCGCTCCCATACAACAGTACTGAGCGAACTGATGCGCTGTAAATGCGGCCCTTTAGCGAGAATGAGACGTCGTGACGACGCCACAAGTGCCTGATTGGCAAATCCTGATCGGGCTTTAGCGATGCAAAGAGAAACTTCTTTGTTAGTAGTGCCGTCAGCAGAAACACAGCTCCCAAGGTAGACGAAACTATCTACTTGTTCAAGTTGTGCACCTTCTAGAGTGAGCACGGGAGCAGGTGAAAGCCAATCCTTGAATACTGAATACTGTATTATAGAGCAAGTAGAAATGAATTCTGTACAACTCTTTCGAAATATGGTGAAAAACGTTATAAAAGTTGTCAGCCGTGAATATCGTTGTCGTTCTAATGTAACATTTAAAATCTGATATTTCAGGATTCACGAATGTGATATGTCCTCGTAAGTGTGCAGTCGTTCTCTGAATCGAATAGTGGCAAAATACAAATATAACAACGTTTTGAACTGTTGCACAGATGTTGCCTCAATCACATGTTCAGGCAAACTGTTCCAAATGTTTACCACTCTCCGTTCGAAGCACAGTGGGTGGGGAACACATTTCACATCCGGCACGACAAGTTTGTATCTGTGTCCGCGTGTGCTGCATGTCGCTCGTAAGTGCAGCATTGGCCTTAGCATTGGGAAGTCACCGAGATGTAGAATACGGTAGGTCATAATGAGGTCGACTCGCACCGGTCTTCATACCCAAAGCCACGTAAACTCAGGATCAGCCTGGTAGCAACGTGTTGGATCCGTTCGATCTTTTGTGCTTCGCCTCGGGTAATCGGAAAGTAGGCGGGCGAACCGTACTCTAGCATTGGTCTAATGATAGAAGAGAAGAGGCGAGTGGCAATCTCTTCAGACCATGTGCCGAAGCTACGTTTGAGCGCCCAGAGCATGCGCAGTCCGTTACGATATAGCCTGTTCGTGTTGTCCACGGACTTCAAATCGTAGCGTGAGAGTACACCTAGGTCTTTCACGGAGGGTGTGGGATATAGCGTTTGGCCGTCAAGGGTGTAGGTTCGGCCGTTAGCACCCTTCCCCAGGCTCATAAATACAGACTTGGCTGGGTTGACCGGGAGAAGAACTTCTGCAGACCATGTGGACAGGCGGTTTAGGTCTTGCTGAAGTAGGCCACAGTCATCGGGAGCGTCGATTTCTCTCCAAATCTTCATGTCGTCCGCAAACAAAGCACACGGCGACCGGAGAAGCTGTGGTAGATCGTTGATGTGGATCAGGAACAGAGTGGGCCCCAACACAGTGCCTTGAGGCACGCCACTTGTAGAGGAGTACCAGTTAGTTAGATGGTCGTCGACCTGTACCCTCCACTTTCGTCCAACAAGAAAGTCGCGGATCCACCGGTGCAGTGAGCCACCGACACCACACATTCTGAGTTTGTGAAGGAGAACCTCATGACTGATCTTGTCGAACGCTTTACTGAAATCGATGAATATCACGTCGACGGACTTCCCCTTGCTTATTGCCTTCAACCACTCATGCCTCGTCACAAGCAGGTTCGTAATGCATGAGCGACCTTGCATAAAATCGTGCTGTGCGGGCGTCAGGACCTCGTTTGACTGTAGCAACTGCAGCAATCCCTTCTTCACGATTTTCTCAGCAACCTTTGCCAAAATAGGTGTCAGACAAATTGGCCTGTAATTGTCTACTTTGCTAGGGTCGCCGCCTTTCGGAATAGGCTTCACCACCGAACATTTCCAGTCAACCGGCAACAAACCTTCGGAGAGCGACCTGTTGTAAAGGTCAGTCACGACAGGAGAGAGGATGGTTGAAAGTGACTTGAGAACCAGTGGGTGAAGCCCATCATGTCCGGCAGGCTTGGTGCCGTCAAGGTTGGCCAGTAGTTGACCTACCTCTTCAACGCCGCAATGCAGACTATCGAGTTCGGTAAAAGCGGTACACGTCGAACTCGGAACAGACACCTGGTTATTCGCAAATACAGAAGCGAAGTGCGCCGCCAACGCGGACGCACGCTCAGTGCTGGAGGTTAGGGACTGTCCATCCGGGCCATCCAGCACTGGCACATCACCTGCCGGCTTCAGGCGTCGCTTCACGTATGCAAAGATTCTCTTTGGGGCGGTCTTCGCGGCTAATGCAAGCTGCTCTTCGAAATGTCGGCGTTTATCCTTCTTTGCATTGTTGCAGAGGTTCCGCTGACATTTATACCCTTCGTAATCATTGGCAGAGCCAGAGAGGAGGAATTTGTCCCACAGTCTGCGCCGCCTCCGAGCCAGGTTTCCATACTCCTTGTCAAACCAATGAGGCTTAATCGGTCCAACCTTCTGACATTTCAATGGCACAAATTGGGAACACAATGATGTCAATCTCTATTTTATAAATATCCAACAATCTTCCACAGATGCAGCTTGTGACAGAGACCAATCCAGTTGGCTCGCGGCTCGAGCTAGATCATTGAAGTCCGTTTTCCAGTAGTTGGGAGCTGGTTGCAGCGGATGTGAATACGGCAAAGATAATTCCATATCAGCTATCAGTACTGAGTGGTCGCTTGTAGCCAGGGGCTCCAGGATCCTGACGTCACGCACTCGTTGTTCGTAGCTCGTTAACATCAGGTCGAGACAGGACGGGGTTGAACGTGTTGCTATGCGGGTTGGCTGGCATATGTGTTGCGATGCACCAGTTTCAAGTACCAAATCCACGAACTTTGATTCGACCTCACTATGTCCAGGCATCAAATGCACATCAGGCCATCGTATTCGAGGACAGTTAAAATCTCCCATAAGTAGAAAGTGTGGGCGACTCATGTGGGTTCGAAGATGGGGCAGCCAATCCAAACAACGACTCAGGGGACTGCGATAAACTGCGCCCACAAGCAGTTCTCCGCGCCTGAGGCGGATGGAGCACCACAGTAGCTCACACAAACCATCGTCACTTCGGTAGGTGCTCACAAGTCTCCCACGCAGGGAAGACCGGATGTAAAGTAAGACATCACCGTGGGCATTCTTTAGTCTGTCGCATCGGAAACACGAGTAACCGTTGAGTTCAAGTTCTTGGGTGTATAACTCTTCATGCAGCCATGCAGCTGCTCAGACGCAACGAAACAACAAAGCTCATCGCGCTTATTCATAATACTGCGAACGTTTGTGAAGGCTACTCGCAGGCCGCAACAGGAGTTGCCGGGCGTGCTTGAAGTGTGAGCAGCCTGTTTATTCTGATTCGCGGATTTTTGGAAACCACCCGAAAATTTACGATACGAAGATTTGTTTCCCCCTCACCAGTGCGTCTTTTCAGCTCAATGATGGCAGACTTGAGCCGCTCCCTGTCTAATGGGTCCAGGTCTGGACGAACATGGATCTTCAAACCTTTCAGCCTACTTAGGCGGGACATGATCAGTCTTGGACTGGCTTCGTCCACAAAAGTGATTCTCATAGGCCGATTTTGTTGATCACCTTGCTTTCCAAGACGGGTAACCTGCCTCACTTTTACCGAGTCCTCACCAGCGTCGAGAAGTCTATCAATTAGACCCTGTAAAAACTCGACATCGTGATCGTAGCGCACTTGGGGTGATGGATCACTGGACTCCGGTGCGTGAAAGATCACGAGATTATAACGCCTTTGGTCGGACGAGGTTGACCTTGCAGGGCGAAGTATACTACCAGCCTCACGTGGTTTGGCTAACTGTTGAGTTACAGAACGTAAACGCCCAACGTCCCTTCGTAATTTCGTTCTCTGTTCTTTCCACTGGTCTTCAGCACTCAGACTCACCTGCTGGGACATCAATGTCCGTTGGACACAACAAAGGTAAACAATTTAGGCCAGGTGCACCCGGGTTTCTCACAACGGTTGGACTTCGTGTCGGTGAGTTTGCACGGGTAGAGGAGGACGGCTGAGCCGAAACCTGAACGCCCTTCGGGCTAGGTTGTTGGGCCAAACACACGGAGCTGTTCGCAACGAAACGCTGAGGTTTACACGTCGGCTTTACTCTTTCTGGCTGTATCTTATTTCTGCAATTTTCACATATAGTTTGGACGAAATCGTGTTGGATCTCGCGAAGACGATGAAAATGCTCAACTGATAATCCAACATATGAAATGTGGTATTTAACTTGGCACAAAACACACGTGAGGGCATTTGCACGGTATCCGACTAGTTTGGAGCAAGTACCACAGGATGATTGCTTCGGCATTGTGAATAATCCGAAAACAAGATGGAGGCCAATTGACGGAGAAAATGACGATAGCAAGATCGCCGAAACCAAGGGATGAAAACACAAGTATTTCTGGTCGGAAATTTCAGAATCGGAAATGAAACTGAATTGTATCTCAATTTCCACGAAATACTTCCAATGAACGCAGAAAGCCAACAAAAAGTGATCTTGTCAACAGCCAAAAATAACCGTCCGGAGGTCGCTATCCGCAGTTAATGAGCAGTACTTTACACTTCGATGGGGCGAAGCTCATGCCATACTTAGATGCTTCAACCGCCAAACGATCCAGAATGAGTTGCATACCCTGTGGATCGTCACCAAGTAAGGCGATATCATCAGCTTAATCTAAGTCAGTCGCGCGCTCACCCAGTAGAAGCTCTAGGTCAAAATGTTGGAAACCTTCTAGAGCATTCGACAAAACGTCTTCGATTGCGAAGTTCAGGAGGAATGGGGACCTAGAGCAGTCCTGTTGCACACCGCTATTGATGGCGAATCACGAGGAAGACTTGGCTTAGACCCTCACTCTGTCGGATGTATGAAGGTAAAGTGCTCGTAAGATGGCGGTATATTTCTCTGGCACCCCGTTCTTTAGTAAGCAACGCCATAAAGCAGGTCGATCAACGGAGTCAAAAGCGGCACGTATGTCTAGGAATGCAACGATAGTGGGCCTGTGATAAATGTGGCGATGTTCAAGGAGTTGGCGGAGCGTGAAGATTTGATCCACGCATCCGCGGCCAGCACAGAAACCAGCTTGTTCTTCACCGTATGATGAATCAAGCATTGGGGATAGTCAACGGAGCAGAATGGATGCCAGTAGCTTTGAGGTCAGCTGGTTAATAATCGCCACGCCGCCGTACTTGATCAGCTCCGGAGGAAGTCCGTCTGAGCCGGCAGCCTTGAACCGCTTCAAGCGTCGAATCTCGAGACAGACTTCCGCTTCGCTAGGTAGATTCAGTGGAACGAGCCAGAGTGGGCAACTAGGTGTACTGCATGTACTGATGGACGGTGGAGTCCAGTTGAACTGCGAGTGAAAATGCTCGGTCCAGCGGTCCATACGCCTCTGTTGATTGGTGATCGGAGACTCATCCACCTCGTAAATAGCCTCACTGACACCAGGCTTTCTGCGGCCAGTGGACCTAATGAGTTGGAAAAGCTTACGAGTGTTGCCAGAGAGGACAGCGGTTTCCATCTCTAAAACACGCTCAGACCACCATGTCTCGCGATCCTTGCGTAGGCTTTGCCTGAGCAGCCGGTTGGCAGAACTGCACCGCTCGTTGCAATCTGATTCCACCGGGATATCTGCGGCGTTCGAACAGCTCCAATGAACGAGCAGAGACCCAAGCTTTTAAGGGGCGTCGAGCTAGGCCGAAGCTTGACTTTCCGGAAATGGTCATCGCTTTCCGTATACAAGTCCAGTGTTGTTCCACTTCTTGCGGTAGATTGCAACTGAGTGCATATGCCAGTGAAGAATGACAGCATATCTGGATAGAGGAATCAGTTAATCGGATTACATCACTCTTGGGATGCTTCGTGACTCCCCAAAACATGAATTTTCGCACAGACCAGTGCATGATCTGAGTCAAGGAAGCTGGACCAAATGGACCTGCAGCCCAGTACGCTGCCGCGCCATCTGAAGCTAAATGCAATGTGATCAATTTGAGACCACGGTTGTGTTGGCGAAGGGGGTCGCAAGTTTCGGAACACTTTTTCGTACGCCTGAAGTTAGTGCTCAAGAGGAATATATGGTTGTCTTCGCACAATGTGAGAAGCCTCTCTCCGTTATCAGAGCGGTTCTCATCGAGCACGTGGTGACCACCAAAATGGCGTTCGTATGGTAACAGGCGGCCAATCCGTGCATTAAAACCCCCAGCAAGGACAACGACATCCGACTTTTTAGCATTAGTCAAGAGCTGATATGGAACTCAGTAGAATCCGTCTTTGACCGAGTCGCCACTGCAGTCACTTGGAGCGTACATGGAGACCACAAACAAGTTGTGTCTCTCTTCGCTGCGTTTGTTGATTCAACATGAACCTCGAAGTCGAACTGCACATAGTCGGCTGTTAATCGGGAACCAATCCAGAAGTGCTGCCTCAGCCTTGCCACTTAGTGCTATACCTACACCAGCCAAACCCGCTGAGGCTGCTTCTGGATCTCCAGAAAGACGCAGGTGATATCTGGCTTCGTGGTTAGTGGGGTGTGTGGATGTAAGCACAGTGCTGGGATCTTGCGATCGGGTTTCTGAAAGGCAGCAGACATCAATATCGAGGGACTCTAGGGTGTGCGCTAAACCGGCTTGCTGTCTAATCTGCATGAGTGTCCGAACGTTGAAGCACGCCAGACGGAACGAGGATGGGGGACGAAGAAGAGCCATGGGTTGAACTTCATGGTTCGCGGCGCAACCGGAATCGCAGCCAGATTTTTGAACGGAAAGTAAGGATTGTTAGCAAACAAACAATTGGAATGTGATGAAGTTGCGTGAATGTGAGAAGCAGAAACGGTAGCTGATAAGCACTTTCGGTTGCCCAAACCGAAGTTGGGAGTTGACTTAGGGGACCCCACCCCGAGCCTCAGGCTAAATAACCTACCCGCGAGGCAGCGGGGCGCATTCAGGGAATTGCGCCCATTGAGAAGCGTTGACCGAATACTCAGTTCATGCTCCTTTCATTTGGTCGGTTATTAAACGCGCTCAATCCTCCACATGATATCAAAACATCGTTGCTGGAGTACAATGCCCCACCGAGGTGAAACAAGGGGCAGTGACTTTATTTGCTGGCGAGTCACACCCGCCACGTCACAGTGTCGTTCAACGGATATATGCAAATATATGCTTGCCAGTCGAAAACCCACCACGTCCTTGTACACTGCCGCCGAGCACTTCGCTGGAACGGGGTAAATCCGAACCATGCAGGTGGCACCATATTCAACACAATCTGTGGTACTGATATTGTGCCTTCGGAATCATGGCGGAATTAGGAAACAGAAACCGAATAAGAGGAAAAATGCAACTATTTTGTCTAGTTCGCAGTTCAATTGTTTTGACATTTTGTTTTATTAGGGGAGAGAAAGGAATCACTGCAACTCGCAGAGATACACGTCCACCACTGAGATCAGCCTTGTTTCATGGTTTGCAACCAACGTCACGAGGAAGTAGTTCGGCAAGACAGCCGATTGCGACCTAACCATTAACCTGTCCGGTTAATCTCGCGATGCAGGCGTTGTGGTGTTGCCTGGCGGTAAACGTTTTGGTCTTAATTATGCGCCTTGCTGTTCAACAATTTTTGGGGTGGCCCAGCCAACCATTAATAACCTGTTAGAGTGCTTCCATCATTCGGTATACGCTCCGCGTCTTCGAAATGCAAAATTTTGTTGCAGGACCACCAACCATTTGGTGACCCCCTGACGCTTGATGGCGATAAATTTGAGCTAGTTGATCAATTCACCTACCCTGACAGCTACATCAGCAATGATGGAGATATAACCATCGATGTCAGTCCACTTATTGCAAAAGCTAGAGCTGCCTTCTTGAATCTGCGACATCTGTAACGTTAGAAAGGGTTTTCTCTCGGTCTTACAAGGTCTCTGTGAAGGCAGTCGTACTTTGTGGGAGTGAGACTTAGTCCCTTCTGTCTGAAGCGCCCTCGAGTCTTTGATCATTGCTGGTGCTGGTATGGAACAATAGCTGAGGCGTGTTTCTCACCATCAGCTAACGTGTAACCGGCTGGTGGCATGGCAACAGCGTGCTCGCAATGATGATGTGCGTATGCGAGTGCTAGGCATTGATAACCAAGCTAGTTCCTTAGACCAACAGACAGCACTGAATATGTTGCGTTGGCTTGGACATATACTGCGGATGTCTGGTCATTGCTTATCGAGGAGGGTTTATCAGATATAGATGGCGCAAGACTCGAAGTGGGCAAAAGTTAACTTAGTAGCGGGAAATGAAGTCACTGACTACAAGACGAGTTGCCGTTGTTCCGTCTGGTCTTCCAGACTGGATTCCACATGACCCGACATGTGCTTGGCTCGGGACGTTACAAGACATGGCTAGCAGTCGGCGCCAGTGGCGCGTCTGCTGTCGTCTCGTAGTCGAACTGGCTGTTTAAAGTGTGTTGGATGCTGAGTTTTCTGCGGGGTAATAGTTGATTATGACACGGGAGAGTGAAAGCCGCAAAGAAGCTGTCTCGCCAATGCCGCTTTATCTGCACCATAGCCAGCTGTTTGTGAGGGTGTTATTGACCCTGAATATTTGTATAGGATATTAATGTTTAACGCTAGGTCCCCCTTCTCTTCCTCTTTCCGCGCTTCATTCCGTAAGTCATTGTGATTATACCGCAGCGAAGCATTAGCTCAACTGGTTGATCTACTGCTATTGACGTTGATGACCCCGGGTGTAACTGCGTGCGGTTGCGTAGCGGCGGACATCAGTACAATACGCTAGCGTACTGTAGATACCATTTTTGTCTGGTCAAGTCTGATGTACTCCAACGCAGGATGAAAACACTTCCAAAGATGGAATCCCCTCACAGAAATCTTACTGGAAAATTCATTGACTGGATTCCAGTAGTGGGTCGTGTGTCATACATACATGGTCAGGTATGCATGCGCTCCTGAAGCATACACAAAAATATACCCAAATGTTAAGTGAATGAATCTACCATCAGAAGCTATGAGATCAACTTGATGGAGTGACTGGCCCGCGCTAACACATTCGTCACAAACACCATACGTCAGGAACATGAAATGACCCAAAACCGATGAAACACGTCATTATCATCGTCGTCCATGTTTAAAATAGTAGTATGTCAGCGCTTTGCCCTGGTACGTTACTTGCATGAGACCATAGATTAAGAGAGACGATGATTGAGAAAGTGATTTGTGGACATAATCCTAAAGTTTATTTTCAGCGCATTAAGAAAACATTCAGGATTAGAGTGACTTCAGCTTCAAACAACTGCCTGCTGCCAAGACAGTCTTCTCTTTTCTCAACTCCCTGCTTCACCATCTACTTCGTTTTGCTGGTGACTCAGCACTTCGGATGGGAGAGGGCGGTGTTCACACCACTGGTGTCAGTTACGTGCCAAATGCTGTGACCTCCCGAGTCAAACACCGCTTGGGTCTCATGGTCTTCAGCCTGGAATGCCAGAGAGCAACAGAACCTAGTCTAGCAGTCAGCAATTTCATTTACCGTTATCACGTCAATAATTGTTCCCTTCAAGGTTCATGTCATCCTAGCTCCAGTAAATAAAACAAGGATATCTTCAGTGGACATTGGCATGACATTCCTCGAACCAGCGCATGCAGTTCAGTCTCATTCAGTGGTCTGACGAACCAAACCGGTCATCAACACAGGCACAAATACTGTAAAGGTGCGGACACTACATAGTTTGTCCATAGTTGAATGCGCCGAATCGTCATTTCCAATTGTACACCATGATCATATATTCCTAGTAGAGGACTAGCCTCTCGCGTGCCCGAGAAAAATCCCTATTAATACAATACTATTGAATCGATCAATTTAACCTCCAGTGGAGCCTCAGTTATAAAATTGAATTTAAAAGTGGTGTCACTTTGGAGAAAGCTATTTTTATCACAAAGTTTACGAGAATTCTCCGCATATCCTAGCACGATCCGCCCGAAATGCACTCGTAATGTTAACTTATGTCACGGGCATACTTTTTCGGACAGTTACATCCTTGTGCACATTAATTGAAACAAACTACGATTGTGTCTCTTTTTCTATGAATATCATGTTTTTATACATGAAAGCTGCCGTTTTGCATTTATTTTTTTATTTTATTTTGGGAATAGATATTTCATCATTGTTTGTGAATCAGACGATGTAATAACTGCGCATGTCTAGTCGTTACATCACCAAGGATTGCGTCATACTTTTTATAGTTAGTAAGGTTTTTGTTTCAACTTCCTGTTTGTTGTGATTCAGTCATTGTTTGAGATGGACGTGACTCCCAGAAGGCGCATGAAGATCGTGACCTTGCACGAACACACAGACAAGACCTACAGGGACATAGCAAGAATAGTAGGCGTCAGTCCGGCAACCGTCAGCCATGTGGTCAAAAAGAAAAAGGAAACGGGATGCATTTCGCCAAAACGCAAAGGGAAATGTGGTCCTAAGAGGAAAACCGCTGCCAGGGATGACGCTTACCTAATACGGGAAAGTGTTAAAGATCCTTGAAAGACTGGTGACGCATTAAAACGTGATTTGGGGGAGAAAGGAATAGAAATCAGTTCTTCAACGGGATCTGGCCCCGTGCCACACATCAAAAGTGGTCAAGACGTTTTTCAATGCTAATCAAATAACCATCTTGGACTGGCCTGGGAATTCACCAGAGTTAAACCCCATTGAAAATATGTGGTCTATTTGCAAGCAATGCCTTCGTGGCATGGACTGTACGACAAAGGAGAAACTTATTCAAGCTTTAATTCAAGTTTGGTACAGGGACCCAAGATGTTGAAATACGCCAGATCCGTCAGGAAATGTCTTTTTTAGTTCTGGAACAGCTCTTCTTTGGAGAACTTCTATATCTTGTGGAGAGCGCATCATGACCTGGACTGGATGCAAGGCGCCGACGCCGTAATAACTAAAGCACCCCCAAAACATCTGCTTTTGTGGGTGTTTCAGAAAGTGGTCAATGTGAGAATCACGAACCTTTTCTCCCTCTGACCTCCGAACATACTGACTTCTCTGACCATGAACATAGAAATGGCTTTTATCGCTGAATAGGACTTTTCTCCTATCTTCTTTTGTCCAATTTTTGTATTTTAGTCCCCATTTGTAACGCTTAACTTTCATTACTTTTGTCAGAAGTTGTTTTTTCACAGGCCGTTTGGCTTTCCGACCAACTTCCAGGAGTCGCCTGCGAACCGTGAAAGAAATGATTTCTATTCCTTTCTCCCCCAAATCACGTTTTAATGCGTCACTAGTCTTTCGAGGATCTTTAACACTTTCCCGTATTAGGTAAGCGTCATCCCTGGCAGTGGTTTTCCTCTTAGGACCACATTTCCCTTTGCGTTTTGGCGAAATGCATCCCGTTTCCTTTTTCTTTTTGACCACATGGCTGACGGTTGCCGGACTGACGCCTACTATTCTTGCTATGTCCCTGTAGGTCTTGTCTGTGTGTTCGTGCAAGGTCACGATCTTCATGCGCCTTCTGGGAGTCACGTCCATCTCAAACAATGACTGAATCACAACAAACAAGAAGTTGAAACAAAAACCTTACTAACCATAAAAAGTATGACGCAATCCTTGGTGATGTAACGACTAGACATGCGCAGTTATTACATCGTCTGATTCACAAACAATGATGAAATATCTATTCCCAAAATAAAATAAAAAATAAATGCAAAACGGCAGCTTTCATGTATAAAAACATGATATTCATAGAAAAAGAGACACAATCGTAGTTTGTTTCAATTAATGTGCACAAGGATGTATGTTAAACAGAATGCCGATTGTTTTCCTGAAATCGAGAAGCGTGGTTATATTCGGCTTCTGCACCTACGGTAAGTTTTGATCTGTGCAACCTCTTCTGGTCGGCAACTTCTTCCCTCATACGTGGCGGCAGTAGAGGTCACTAACTTTGTCGCTATGGATACCCAACTCGGGTGTCTGCGGTTAACCCAACCTAGATACTAGCTATGAATTTTGTCACGGTGACCGCATTTCGAATTCCATTACTTCATGGAGCTCTTACAACACTGGCCTGCGTCCATGAGTGCGAAGCGTTAGGGAATCGGCAGAACGATTCCTAGGAGACAAGCTGATGTTCAACGTTGCTACTTGGACTGCAAGCACCGTCTCTGGTTGCCTCACTGGCTACCGATTTCCTGTGACAAATGTTGTGTGCTAATGTGGGAATGTCTGCGTTAGTTATCCGAAAGCTTCCCAGTTATCTAATAGCGCACGTTTAGATCGTACCTGCTAGTCCCTTGGTCGCACCGTGCTATGTTCTGATGCAAGGCAGTGCTAGCTAGCAGATAGGCTATGATAGAGTGCGCTATAGTTGCATTGGGCACGTAACTGCGATGCCTTTCTTCTTTGCGTACCTTTCGAGCTAACGATCGCGGTATATTGTTTACCACTTCAGTGATCCTTAAAGCCACAAAATTGTGGCATATTGTGAAAAAGCCCATATATTTGCGTCCTTGTTATTGGCTTCTCTACTTGCATACTATTATGTATCTGATCTCTTTTTACATATTTTCATTCAGTTTTTTACGTTTTGTTGATGCTCATCATTATTGTGACAACCTGAGTCAGTCTAACCCACTCCACCGAACCTCGACACTCTGATCGTAGTTCGTCAACCGTACAAGCCATCAAGAGCGCGGATAATCGAAGAGATGGAGATGCTTGGAATTTTCGGTCCAAACGACTCATGCCTTGGCACTGAAGCACGATGACCACTGAAACAATTCTCCTCCAGTATAGGTTCAAGTTGCTTGTTTACGAAGTTAGAACACTTGGTCTTTTAATGCTCAGGTCGTAGAACCTATGAATCGCATCTGATTTTTTTATCTTATAGTAGCAGAGGGGCATCAAAGAATTGCAGATTGAGGAACCAGCATCTAAACGTCTCCAGAGCAGAAAGTTACCATTCGTGGTACACTTTAGTCAACCCGCCCGACTGTTGATCATCATTTAACGGAGATATCCCCTTCGCCCATGCTAATGATGTTAGGTTTCATCAGGAAGTCTGTTTGATGCTCAAGCTCGTCATTTTACATTAAAAACTCGAATGATTCACACTTTCTTCACTTGATTCTCATATGCCTCAGTTGATGCTGCTCCAATAATCCGTGACGCGCAAGCCACCTTTACTCTTGTGTTTCAGAACCTCAAGTCCGTTCTATCGCTAACCACGTCCGACCGGATCGACAAAGTGAGTTTTCAATCCACTTTTGTTATATTCTGAAACTCCTTATTTACACTGTTGCTTCTCCGTTTTAGCTCTTCTGTTCAGTGCTACCTTTAAACGGCGTTTGGAGAGACTGGCACGCGATATACTATCCGACCCGGTTCGAATCGTTGAGGGACAACTAGGCGAAGTAAGTAGTACACTTGGTGTTCGAAGTTGTTCCGGATAGCTTTAACCGGTTATGTAGCTGGATGGAGCAACTAGACGAGTCAAGAAGTACGCAGAACATTTCTAGCGAATCTTCATATACGCCCTATTTCCAAGCTTCATTCTTCGTGCATCTCTTTACGTTCTTGTATCGTTATTTTCCAGGCAAACGAGAATATCACGCAAATCGTCGAGGTCTTCGATAAGTTAGAGCAAAAATGGGACTGGTTGACCAGACATCTTGTCCGACTCGTCACTGGTAGGCTTTCCCGCGGTTTTCTGCCCTTTTTACATATCACATTCCGGCAGGTTGCGATTTTTGCGGCTTCGTTTTGTATTGGTGTCGTAAACCGGTCCTTCACCCCAGATCGCCGGAACCAAACATTCGTTTTTTAGCACGTCATAAATTCTCACACGACCTATGGAGGTTTAGCGTTTTCATAAGTCAACGCCTGAAATTTCACCTATAATTCCTTAATATTTGTCTGTTTTTCTACTTTTCAGAGGGAAGTGTTCTGATATTTGTGACACGCAAGACTCACAGCGAGGAAGTTGCCCGCAAGCTAAAAATGCGGGATTTTAAAGTGTTACTCATTCACGGCGACATGCACCAGTCGGATAGGACGTCTGTCATCCAATCGTTTAAGAAGCAGGAGGCTCCAATATTGGTTGCCACGGATGTCGCATGTAAGCTTCTTGTCTAAATATTCACTACTCCCCCAGAGATTTATTGAACGGACTGTTGCACTAAGCACTAAAAATAGAACAGGGGGGAACTATCGTCAGCTGGAGTATGTTAAGATCTATTACTCGTTTTATAAAAGCTGGTATAGTGATAGCTCGCTTGCTGTTATGACACACTGACACGAAACCATATGGGATGTGGAAGTGCGAATGAAACCTTTCGAGAGAATACCCCGCATGGAAGCAGGTCCCCAGGAGTCGGTTCCACATTTAACTGTACTAATTATATTGTGCTTTTTCCAATAACCATTTTCATCCTGCTTTTAAACTCCCCTTTTTATCATTTATACCAAGTGAACTCCCCATATACCTGATTTTGTACTCTTTTGGTAGATCTGAAATAACATGTGCACTTTGAGATCGTGTTGTACCGTATGATCAGTCAAGTTTTGGGCTAACTCGCACAGTCGAGAAATACACTTACGTATGCATTTCATCCTCGCATTTATTCACGGTCAAACGGAGGGGCATGCATGTGACCCAAAGGCACCAGGGCCCCCATTTTTGTATCGTGATGGAGTACCTCGTGAATACAAGGACTTGTTCAGGTGAATTGTGATGGCCTCCTTTGATCGCTCACATGATTACTTCAATGCTTTAGTATTTGTGCATTTCTGCGGTCATGTTGAAGAAGCCGCCATCGAGCCACTAGGCTCATGACTGTGTGTGATATTATTACTGCCTTCCGTGGTGTAACCACTCATGTTTCTAATGCGTAACTCTCGCGTCCTGGATTTGAGTTCCCTTTCTTGGGTACCCGCGTACAACGGTGTGTAGTTGCCTTACCCAGGATCATTAGTACAAAGTACTAGTATACTACCAACACCTTGTGCATAGCCGTCCACTCCTGGGATCAGTCTATTTATAAAGATGGCAATTGAACGAGTTCATCAAAAGGACCAAAAAGCTGCGCTCTTTTACCCACATTGTGTTCCTTTCATGTCCATTGCAGCGTCTGATAAGGCTGGACGACCCGAGTTCGTAAACTTGGGGTAATATAAGTTTGGACTAGCGCCAGCTCATTGCTAATTCCCTCACCCAAAGATCACGCTTCTGCGTACTAGTCTGTTTTTGTTGGCGCTTTTTTCCAAACCCTTTAATACATGAATCATATCTGACTAACCGAACTAATCGTCGTTGTACATTGACTGATTTTGCATTCGTTGCGGCCCGTGGCAGCTGTGCTGTACAATTAGTAATGTGTTTGATGATAGTTCTAGTGTTAGTCATACGGATATCACTATCTAACGCACCTATCACCCCATTCTCGCCTAACCGTCCAAAAGATTTGATCTACTTGCATACCTTGATATACCCTCTGAATATGCATCTCATCGTTTATTTTTCTGTTTCAGCCAGAGGGTTGGATATCCCCAGTATACACAACGTGATAAATTACGAAGTCGCTCGCGACATCGACACTCATACGCACCGGATCGGGCGTACCGGTCGTGCAGGTATGAAGGGCACTGCCTACACGCTGTTTGTGGCCGGAAAGGACCCGGTGGATTTTGCCGCATGTCTTGTGCAGCACCTGGAAACCGCAGAGCAAACCGTTCCACCTCGCCTAATGGATGTGGCTTACAAATGCACGTGGTTTGCGCAGAACCGATCATCCCTGGAATTTGCTGGTGGAGCCGCGAACGCCAAGTCTCGGCCTTGCTCTGGATTCCAGCCTCGCCCCACCAGAGCCCGTCCCGGACTCGGCTCGTCAGCGGACATGGACGATTTTGAGTCTCCCACGATGTCACGAAGTGGTCCTGCAACAGCTGCCGCTGCTGGCGAAGGAGCGAGCCTCGTCCGTCCTGGAGGTACGCCCAAACATTTTCACAGTTCCCGAATTGCTGGTTAAGTAAGCATATGGTGTTTCCATATCTAAGTTGAAATTTGTTAGTGCAATTGCCGTGTTTCCAAAACATAGGACCGATGGACCACCGTTGACAAATTCGAAGATCACGAACTAATGCGGCGCATTGCATGTTGATGTACTAAAATGCCTCACTCTTTAACAGATTAAAAAAATCACCGGTTTGGGAGCTCCTCCTTCACAGAACTGCATTCCACCATCAATTTTGTTATAAGTTCTTCTGCGATGGCGAACGTAATACTTATCCGTTTGCGGCAACCAAGCTTGCGTAACCATAAAGGGCTAACCTGGCAGACCGGTACATTCAATACTAGCGCCGACGGTGTTAAACAGATGTAACTTCATGAGAATGAACCAACCAACATCGGAGTTATATGGATGAACATGGTATTTTGGGAACCTGAAAATTCTCTCCTTGGTGTTCCCATAGAAATTCTGTGCATACTCGGTTCTAAGCCCCGCGTGGGTTAGCGGAAGAGGTTACTACAAATGTCACCGAAATCAGCGGTTAAGTTGCAAACAAGATGCAGTAGACCACCGCAAATGTGCTTCCGGTATGCATAGTCTGATAGCAATCGTCTGTCCCAATTTTCTGAACTTATAATTCTCTACGAGGTGTTTCGCGAATTTCATGGAGCAGGAAAGACATTTTCTTTTTCGGGTTCTCCAAAACATGTTTCTTAACTCGTTTTTGCAGGGTTACAAGCAGATCGCTTTTCCGCAATGAAGGCAGCGTTCGCTGCTCAGTACAGTAGAAGATTTGTGTCAGCAGGTATTGAGGCCACCAAGTACACACATCCAGAAATGCTTCAGCCTGCAATGCCAGCCGATGTTGCTCAAACATGCGCAACTGTTTCATCTGCGCTCCCTTCCACACCAGTCGACCTATACACGCCTGCGGTGTCTACGCCAACACCTGTTCCTTCACCTGCTCCCGTTCCAGCCCCGGTGCCCCCGCCGCCTACGCCTCAGACTGAAGTAAAAAAGAAGCGCTCGAGATGGGATTGAGTCATCTGAGACATTTTTTCACATTTTCGCTCAAGCGGAAAGGCATACAACACATGTTCATGTACAAAATTAATTATGTGTTCTCACATACTAAAATCGGGTTGGGAGTATGACTGTGAATGAGAAAGCAAAACAGATTTGAAACCATATCCGAGACAGTGCGATGTCATCGACCGCTGGCTTTGGAAAGGAATCCACTTTGGGCTCAGCAGTGTCATTAACACATGGTATCGCACCAGTCCGGAAGAGTCTGTTGCAGTTTTCAAACGAGACGTGCGACGGAGAAGACCGCCGCACTCTTTAACCTCATCCTCCCCTGGGGCCAAACCTTCCAGAAGGTCGGTAACGACAAGAAGGGGAATAGTTGCTCATTAGAGGATTATAATCTGAAAGACCAAAGGTAGCAGAACAAGCACAAGTTTGATTGGTTGCAGGTTTTTACGTAGCAGTTGCTGGGTTTGATAGAAGTTTTAAACGACATTCGTACTTAGGTTTGGCATGGCCTCGTAAACAGCATTTGCTTCACAGAGAAGTAATTTGTAAACTCTATACCAGAAGATTCATCTTTAGTCACTAGTGGCCTCTATTTATCGACTTATCGTTCTTTACATGGATCGCCTGTATTTCAGACGTTTCCAGTCCCGTCTAATGTTCCTCAACAGAATTCGTCATCATCTTGTTGTTTTGACAGTACACTTAGCACAGCAACAGCTGACCGCTCCGCGAAAAGGCCAAGAGCGAGAGATGCGGTGGCGCCGGAATACTAGGTGTAGGGTCACGTATTATCGTCAGTCACTTGCCAAAAGGAAAGAAACTTAGAATAATGATATACACGTAGGAAGAGTAACACTGTTGGTCCTTAGAGCAAAACCCTGGGATTAATCGCTCGTTGTTCATGTGAGTTATTCTAGTGCTTGGCAGTTAGGAAGATGTTTAACTCCTCGGAGAACCGTTACTGATAATTATGACGCGCGTGTTCTGGGGAATGATAACTTTACAATATGTCTGCCAACTTTATTGTCACGATTACTCGATTTTTCAAGATTTTCTTGTTTACTAAGCCGCTTAAATGATGTATAAAGCTGTTATAAGCATACTCCACCGAGAAATCGTGGGCTTAAAAAACCTTACTTACCATTTGCACGAAGGGATGTTTTCTTAGGATTTTTCGCACAACCTCGATCTTTCGAAGAAATATCATTCTGCTGCAAACGGGAATGAAGTTGCTTACAGAAAATCCATATCATTAGATGTTAGATAAGAAAAATGTGTAACGGATTTCTACGCCGTTTAGTGATGAAAAGCTTACAACCTAATTGTCAGGCTCGGAAAACACAGGAACACCTGTAAAGTCAAAGCTAACCACGTGTTTTATCCAGTATCTTCGCCGGTTTGAGTGCCTTCATTAGTCCAACTGAATGACGAAGAAACATTCGGTAGCCGATTGTGCGAATCTGCTCATCGTCAGACTCAGGTAATCTCTACAGCTTGCTCCAGATGATGGCTAAATGTACGAACTGTGGTTGTTCAAACTAATAAGTGCTAGAGCTCTGCTACCTCGGAATGATTGCATGGGCGGCCTACCACTTCCCAGCTGGAACATAGTTCATCATTGCTCAGTGATGGGATTACAGTGTAACAACAGGGCCAGCAAACGTAGCTGGCTGACGACCGTAGCTACTACGTGCTAATAGACAAAATCCTCCCGAGGTGAGCTGATTAATGTGGTCACCGAGGTGACCTACCTTAAACATTACAAACTTCTAGCCTCGTAGATAAACGGCCACGACTAGTTTCAGGTGGGAAGTTCTTTTTCTCAATTTGTCTAAACATTATATAAGGACGAGAGTATCAAGCAAACCCGATAGGGCAGTTCCAAATGAATGACGTGTCGAGGCCGTTTTTCTCCGGATTTTTTCCTGTCGATTTCAGTGACAAATAGGGAGTCAGTAGAAATTGGGCAGCGCAGAAGCGTCATTTAGGCCCAATACTACCTCCAGCAGCTATGGCTTGTAATACCGGCCTGGATCTGGACATCATGGCAATGTCCTTTACAGTATTTGCTGAGCTGTAAACAGGATACAAAGTCACTGACCACTCGGTCGGGTGCTGTTGGTCTATCTCGGCTCCCAAGCTGATCCAAACAATCCACCTTGTGCTTGGTTTGGCCTTCGTCACTGCCCCGTTTGTCGTTATTTCCTTGGTGTGTTTGATGCCGAGTTATCTGACGGGTAAGGCTGCTTATGTTTCGGGACACTGAAAGTTGTCTCGCCAATAGTAAACAGCAGTTTGTGATCGTCCGATGTTGTTAAGGTGTGGTCACATTGATCCTGAGTGCTTGTGGCATTTATCGTTTTAGATCAAGTCTAATCACACATATTTATTCATTGGTAAGGCTTCCATCGTTGTTTGCAGCGAACATCAATTCAGAATGCTGATGTATCGCAGCCAGTGCTCACGAGGAACTTCCATTTCGTGGTAGCGAAATTTAACGCGGAGTTCCTTACCTTCGTTACTACCGGAATCATCTGATAGTTTTTTAGTTAGTACAAAAGTTGCGATTACCTTTTTCGTATCGCAACCACGATCAACTCATCTCGGCAGACTGGGGCAATTTCCGCCTTTTTAAAATTTACTGACAATAAGTCGGCGAACCTCACTCGCATACTGGAATCGTGCAGGTACGAGAGAACCGGGGCAAACTGTTAACATATGTGACTCACGAAAATCAAGTTGTGATAGAGCAATCAAATTCGCCGCCTGTGTGCGAAACAACCGACAGGAGGCCAAGTGAACTGCACATGAAGTTCTCTGTACGAGCCGACCGGCTTCCTTTATTCTGGTTGAAGTTTACTATGTTGCCTCGATCTGACCAACCAATTCCCGGGATTAATGGTGTTTAGACGAGTCTATGTTAGTTAGGTAGCACTTGTGACTTCAGGCATCTACGTCAGGTTGGGGTTCAAGCCCCAATTCTCGTCGGATATCAAGTCCAGATGCATTATGCTAGGTTTCAGGGTAGAATTTTTTCGGGATTCCAATAGATTCACTCGACTTCCGGATAGTCGTTACCCAGCGCGACGATGGCTGGCAATGCAGGAAACAGACGCTCTTACGTCACGCGTGGCAGCAACAAACATGTTTCACTGACGCTGGGCGAACTCAACCGCCATATTCCCGGTTTTCGTCTTATTGTGCCCACGTGAGAGGGTGAAGGCGTCGTCGCGTCATCAGCAGCGCGCCAGTACGCCGTAAAAACGTTTCGCTGCCCTACGATCGCCATTAGAGACGCGCGGGTTAGAAATACCGCGATGTTGCCTGCACTTACGCAGATTCGAAACGGTGATATTTTGATTCCAGGACAAACACGTTGTCCATTCGGCCACTGGCCGTTTTATGGGTGAACAACGATCTGCGAATAGACACACATTGTGGTTGCAGTGACCGACGAGGCGATAAGGAAGGACAAACGGTGTACTACCCAACTACGACGCACTGAATCCACTGTAGCAATCTAACCTTCTAACACGGTAGTCTCACTCGAATGCAAATATCTGGGTATTAAACGATGTCGGCCTCAGCGAAGACAATGGATCGGTATTTCCGCTATTGACTCATCGTCGTAAAACCATAAATTGTTTTATGCGAACAGGGATTAACAGGATACCAAAGTCCAGATAGAATGGCACAGCGACTTAACAGCAGAGTAGGAAGTACATAGTGATAAACCTTAACCGCGGAAATGAAGCTGGACCTAAACGCGGGGAGATGGTTTGTCTGCCCTAAACGACCAGGTTTCTTCTCAGACTAGCACGTAATTGTGAATATCGAAGAATTTGCTTTTGGACGGATTGTGTCGACTAGCACCAAGAATCTCCAAAGACTCATCGCCGTGGCTGGCGATAGGATTTTCCACACGAAGGCATGCCTGTTATTAATGACATCTGGTGCAAGTATTGACCAACCGTGTTCAGCGAGCGCTTACCAGCTTCCTCTTCGGTTAGTGGTCATGCTGCTCTTTGGACTGTTCCCTAAGATTTGCTCTCTCGCGATCATCACCAGTTGTGCGTGAGCTGGGTGTAGCGCGGGGTGGCCCACGTTTATGCGAATTCTAACCGATGGTCTCCAAATTATAAATCAGACGCTTTATCGTTTCCGCCGGCGGGTTACATACTGACTGGAATACTGTAAGACTTCCCGAATGTATGCCTTTCTGTCGGCAACTCGTGGTATGAAGACCAAAAGCCCTAATCACTGTCAACGGCCAAGAAGACTGTGCATCCCGTCCCCTCCAGAAACGACCAACTGTCTCCTAGAGCCAGCATGGACGAGGTATTAGGTAATAGCCAGGTAGGCACCTTGTCAACATGCACATCAGGCGCAGCCACACCGGGGATATCAAGCAACAGCCAGTCACTTGAAATGATATCAAATAAAATAAATCGGATGCATTCAGATGCGGTGACATAACTCCTCAATAAATGAGCATATGAAATAAATTGGTTGCCAAAAAATCCGCGAAAGGTTCAAGATATCAGAAAATATGTTTTAAGGAAATGTCACAAACGCGAAAATGTTATCGAAGTTAACCACAACCAGCTTAAGAGACGTGTACAAGTAAACAGAAGATAGCTCAGGTAGACATTAATGAGATAAATAAAAGCATTAGGACAATATAGCAAACCTACCACCTGAAATAAAGGGACTCAGCATGCAAGCACGCGGATAGTAAATCGAATGCAGCGTACCTACAAATGCTGCGCTGGTCATGCCTACGTTCTATGCAGGAATCGTCATCGTTTCTATGGTGGCCCTCAGTGGCCACGCTCATGGCTCATTAGGCCTGTCTGACTCAGGCACTCGCGACCGCATGTGCTACAGCGCCATGCGTTCGATGTCGATGGAGTACAACTTGTGATGGTAATATCAGATCAGAGTGAGCAGATGGACCCACCGAGCGAGCCAATGGGAGGCGGACGTGACGGATTCGATTACTGGACTCGGATTGGACGATATTCGTGTGACTGATTCACGGTTTGTTTAACTGAAGAGCAAAGGAGGAATCCTATCGACTCAGAAGGGTCGTTAGTTATGGGCTTTAACCTGCCCTCCACCGTTTTTTACAGCGTTGTATGCAAAAAAATATCAAGCTTAAACGTGGATAAATTGAACTTCGGAAAGACGAGGTGATTGTCCCTGGGCATTTGCTAACAACACAAGGGGTCAATGTCGATCCAGGAAAAAGTAAGGCAATTCGAGAGGTGCCGCTTCCTAATGACGTGAATGGAATCCAGCGCTTAAACGGTATGGTGAATTACTTGAGCCGTTTTATGCCAAGCCATGCTGATATCATGACGACGATCAGGAAGTTAACTCACAAAATAAAGTGGAGTTGGGGAAAAGAATAGGAAACCGCATTCCAAACTATTAAGCCTCATTAGAAACGCGCCTGCACTCGGGTATTGCGATCCAGCGCAGCCTTTTGAGGTACAGTGTGACAGCAGCCAAGACGGAATAGGTGCTATTCTCTTACAGAATGGAAAAGCTTTGAATTTCCGGAACCGAGCACTCACATGTTTCGAGCGCGCTATGCGTAGACAGAAGGAGCATGCCTTGCGGTAGTCTATGCCACGGAGCGTTTCAACAACTATACTTTCGGAAGAAAGACAACGTTGTATACGGACGACAAGCCGCTTGTGTCAATAGCCAGGAAACCGCTGCACGTCGTTCCTCGTCGCCTTCAGCGTGTGCTTATCCGGCTTCAAAAGTACGACGTGGATATTGTGTATACGCCTGGCGCACGCACAGATGTTCATCGTGGATACACTATCAATAGCTCATTTGTCGGTACCCGAGCATAGTCTCGAAGAGTCGAAGCAGTAAACTTAGTACAGCCTGGCAGTGACAGAAGATCGCCTAAAGGAAATAAGGTGACACACAAAGGAAGATGCAACACTTTCGGCTTTGCGAGACGTTATTCTAAATGGGTGACCAGAGACAAAGAAGCAGTTACCGAAGGAACTCTCTGTCTACGATGATTTGCTGTTCATGGGAAGCCGTATTCTGATTCCGTTATCCCTCCGTGGAGAAATACTGAAATACGTTCATCGCGCTCACCTTGGTGCCAACTATACCATTAACCGATCAAGAGAATTGATCGTTTGGCCAGGAATGACGGGTCAAATAAAAGATCATGTATCGAATTGTGAGGCGTGTGCCGTTCACATGAAACCCGGCAGACGAGGGGACCAATGATGATGTTCCCGATCGACTGTGGCAGAAGGTGGCGGTGGATTTATTCAGTGATAACGGGAAAGATTACTTATGGTAGATTACTATAGTGATTATTTTGAAATCGATCTACTCACCATTACGACCACAGAGGCAGTAATCAACAAGCTCAGAGGAGGAGTTGGTCTCCGATAATGGACTCCAGTTCACCAGCGGTGCGTTCCAGGCGTTCGAAACCAAGTGGGAATTCGTGCACCAGCAAACCAGCCCATACCGCAGTTAATCGAATGGAAAGGCGGCGTCGCCAGTGAAGCAGGCCAAGTGACTGTTATCAAAGGCTAGTGCAACTGGCGAGGACCCGTACCTCATGCTACTGGCGAATCGCAACACTCAACGAATATCGGTTTGAGCACAGTGCAGCGCCTATACAGCCGAAGGACTAGAACTTTGATACCAGTATTGCGCACGGTTTCGCCACAGCACGAACGATTACAGAACAATCTGAGACGACGAATAACCACTCAGAAACGGTACTATGACCGCGGTGCACGGGTACTACCTGACCTAAAAGTGGGGAGGAAGTGTGGGTACAACCATTACCCGATAGTCAAAAGCGGTGGAAGAAAGGTGATGACTGCGGGGGTCGATGTCAGGTCATACGAAATAAACGTTGTAGGGAAAACGTTCAGAAGAAATCTAGTGCATTTCAGACGACATCGGAGACAACAATGTGGATTGGCAGATGGCGTGGGGCAAGGAGACCACGGCCGCAGATACATCGAAGAGGACGCGGAGTGGCAAGGTGTACGGGGTAGATAGCAATATGGAAGCACAAGAACACGAAAAAAGGAGGATGGCAGTCTGACATCAGAGTGAGCAGATGGACCCCCCGAGCGAGCCAAACAGCCAAAGGGAGGCGGACGTGAGGGATTCGATTACTGGACTCGGATTGGACGATATTTGTGTGTGCTTCACCGTTTCTTTACCTGAAGCAAAAGAGGAATCTCATCGACTCAGAAGGGTCGTTAGTTATGGACTTGAACCTGCTAAAGATGCTGTAATTTTCGCTTAGCTGTCTTTGCCGAATAAACGCTTACTCCTGAAGGACTGAGTTCTGCAACCTAACCCATCGGCGCCGGTCGCTTCTGCAACTGCCGCTTCTTCTCTGCATGCACGAGGGCTTTCTCTTGCACCTCAGCAACGGCCTTCGTGATCAGATCGCGCCATGCACGCCGATCAACCGCTTTCGATTCCCATGACCTGCAATCAAGATTAGAACATGACAGGCTCACTTCGATCATGTCTTGGTAACGTAACTTTGGTTTCCCCACATACCGCTTCCCAATACTCAGTTGACCAGATAACATCTCCTTCGGAATCCGCGTCGAATCCATACGGCTCACATGACCGAACCACGTCAGGTGTCTCAGCAAAAGTATGCAGTCCACTGCATACATTCCACTTCGGCACAACACTTCCTTGTCCACAACTCTGTCGCACCAACCAATGCGCAGAATCCGTCGCAAACACTGTTGATGGAACCGCTCGAGATGTTTCACATTCCGCCGGTACATCGTCCACGTTTCATTGCCGTATAAAAGAATGGACAGCACCATGGATTTGCACACCATCAGCTTCGTGTCAGTGGTAAACTGATGGTTGTTCCACGCTCGGTACTCAAGCTACTTGAATGCCGTCGCTGCCTTCGAGACGCGGAAACGAAGCTCACTGTGAAGTTGCTGGTCAGTCGACACATCACACTCCTAAGGTAGCAGAAGCGGGAGGTGGTTTCCAATACTTCAGCACCAATGCTGATTCGCGGCAATATTGAAGATTGCACCTCCGGTGAAGGCTGAAAGAGACAGACAGTTTTGCTTGTGTTGATGGTGAGTCCGAATTTGGCCGCTGTCGAAGCCAGAGCACTAGTCATGTGCTGCAACTCATCCGCACTGTGTGCAAACAACGCACAGTCGTCAGCAAACAGCAACATACGGATAGTTGTCTCACAGACTAGGGTTCTCGCACCGAAACGACGGATGTTCAGCAACCCACCATCAATACGGTGCTCCACACGAACACCGTAAGCACAAGCGGCATCAAAAGCACAAGACATCATTGCATGAAGATATATATTAAACAGGACAGGAGCTAAGACACAGCCTTGCTTCACACCAGAGACAACAGCAAAGTCATCCTAGGTTAGACCATACAGCTGCACCCTCGCCTGCATACCATTGTGCAGACATTCAATTAAACTTAGAAACTTACTTCGACAACCACTTACACAACATCAGCCATAATGCATCGTGGTTCACCGTATCAAATGCCTTGGTGAAATCAACAGAAAGCGAGTACAACGGCTGATGTCGTTCTCTACACTTCTCCTGCAAATGACGTGCCACAAACACCACATCCATGGCGCTACAACCGTACGGAATCCACAGTGATCTTCCGCCACGTTCGGTATATATATATATATATATATATATATATATATATATATATATATATATATATATATATAATATTATACGAACGTGGCGGAAGATCACTGTGGATTACCGTACACATCACTTCCTACCTTGTGGTTACGCGAGACTTCGCAGTGACGCACATTCCTTCTCCCTCTTTATCTA